>CM052958.1:18798545-19437091 GCA_028554685.1 Agrotis ipsilon | reverse complement strand
AAAGGGCCTGGTACTTTGCTGTAGTGACGCGAAAGGGTCAGTGGGAATGGCAGGGTACCGAACGTTTTAGTTATTTTTTACTAAAAAATAAATAATAATAAGGCGTTGACTGCTATGTTTCACGAAGGTGTGAGTTTAAAACGGCAGATCATAAATGTCTCAGTTTACTTTTAACGGAAATTAAAAATAAGAGCCGTGGACTGCTGTAGTAGGCGGAGAGTGTAAATGGGAATTGCAGATCCTAAATGTTCATGTTACTTTTACTTATCGAGTAAAAATAAAGACCGGGGACTGCTTAGTCGCGAGAGTGTAAATGGGAATTCAGATCCTAATTGTTTTAGTTATTTTTTTACTAAAAAATTAAATTAATAATAAGGCGTGAAACGCTTGCGTTTGCACGAAGGTTGTGGGTTTAAACGGCAGATCCTAATGTCTCAGTTACTTTTAACTGTAAGTAAAAATAAAGAGCCCGGGGACTGCTGTAGTACGCGAGAGTGTAAATGGGAATGGCAGATCCTAAATGTCTCAGTTACTTTTAACCATCGATAAAACATAAAGAGCCGGGGACTGCTGTAGGTACCGAGAGGTAAATGGAATGGCAGATCCTAAATGTCTCAGTTAACTTTTAACTATATCGAGTAAAAATAAAGAGCCGGGACTTGCTGTAGTACGCGAGAGTGTTAAATGGGAATGGCAGATCCTAAATGTCTCAGTTCTTTTAATTTCGATCAAAGAAACATAAAGAGCCCGGGTGACTGCTTTAGTATCGGCCCGAGAGTGTAAATGGGACTGGCATGATCCTAAATGTCTCAGTTACTTTTAACTTATCAACGAGTAAAAATAAAGAGCCGGGACTGCTTGTAGTACTCGAGAGTTGTAAATGGGAATGGCAGATCCCTAAAATGCTCAGTTACTTTTTAACTATCGAGTAAAAAATAAAGAGCCGGGGGGACTGCTGTAGTACGCGAAAAGTGGAAATGGGAATGGCAGGTACCCGAATGTTTTAGTTTATTTTTTAGTAAAAAAATAAAATAATAGTAAGGCCTGGACTGCTGTGTTGCACGAAGTGTGGGGTTTAAACGGCAAGATCCTAAATGTCTCAGTTACTTTTAACTGTAAAGTAAAAATAAAGAGCCGGGGACAGCTGTAGTACGCGAGAGTGTAAATGGGAATGGCAGATCCTAAATGTCTCAGTTACTTTTAACCATCGAGTAAAAAATAAAGAGCCGGGGACTGCTGTAGTACTCGAGAGTGTAAATGGGAATGGCAGATCCTAAATGTCTCAGTTACTTTTAACTGTCGAGTAAAAAATAAAGAGCCGGGGACTGCTGTAGTACGCGAGAGTGTAAATGGGAATGGCAGGTACCGAATGTTTTTGTTATTTTTTTACTAAAAAATAAAATAATAATAAGGCGTGGACTGCTGTGTTGCACGAAGGTGTGGGGTTTTAAACGCCAGATCCTAAATGTCTCAGTTACTTTTAACTGTAAAGTAAAAATAAAGGGCCTGGGACTGCTGTAGTACGCGAAAGTGTAAGTGGGAATGGCAGGTACCGAACGTTTTAGTTATTTTTTTACTAAAAAATAAAATAATAATAAGGCGTGGACTGCTATGTTGCCACGAAGGTGTGAGGTTTAAAACGGCAGATCCTAAATGTCTCAGTTACTTTTAACTGTAAATTAAAAATAAAGAGCCGGGGACTGCTGTAGTACGCGAGAGTGTAAATGGGAATTGCAGATCCTAAATGTCTCAGTTTACTTTTAATTATCGAGTAAAAAATAAAGAGCCGGGGACTGCTGTAGTACGCGAGAGTGTAAATGGGAATGGCAGATCCTAATTGTTTTAGTTATTTTTTTACTAAAAAATTAAATTAATAATAAGGCGTGAACTGCTGGCGTTGCACGAAGGTGTGGGGTTTAAAACGGCCGATCCTAATGTCTCAGTTACTTTTAACTGTAAAGTAAAAATAAAGAGCCGGGGGACTGCTGTAGTACGCGAGAGTGTAAATGGGAATGGCAGATCCTAAATGTCTCAGTTACTTTTAACCCATCGAGTAAAAAATAAAGAGCGGGGACTGCTGTAGTACTCGAGAGTGTAAATGGGAATGGCAGATCCTAAATGTCTCAGTTACTTTTAACTATCGAGTAAAAATAAAGAGCCGGGGACTGCTGTAGTACGCGAGAGGTGTAAATGGGAAATTGCAGATCCTAATGTCTCAGTTGCGTTTAATTAATCGAGTTAAAAAATAAAGAGCCGGGACTGCTTTAGTACGCGAGAGTGTAAATGGGAATGGCAGATGATCCTAATGTCTCAGTTACTTTTAACTATCGAGTAAAAAATAAAGAGCCGGGAACTGCTATATACGCGAGAAGTGTAAACTGGGAATGGCCGATCCTAAAGGTCCAGGTTACGTTTTAACCTATCGAGTAAAAAAATAAGAGCCGTGGAACTGGCTGTAAGAACGCGAGTGTAAATGGGAATGGCAGGTATCGAATGTTTTAGTTATTTTTTTATGTAAAAAATAAAATAATAGTAAGGCATGGACTGCTGTGTTGAACCGAAGGTGTGTAAGGGTTAAAAAATGGCAGAATTCCTAAACTGTCTCAGTTACTTTTAAACGGAAAAGTAAAAAATAAGAGCCGGGTACGGCTGTAATACGCGAGAGTGTAAATGGGGAATGGCAGCATCCTAAATGTCTCAGTTACTTTTAACTATCGAGTAAAAAATAAAGAGCCGGGGACTGCTTTAGTACGCGAGAGTGTAAATGGGAATGGCAGATCCTAAATGTCTCAGTTACTTTTAACTATCGAGTAAAAAATAAAGAGCCGGGGACTGCTGTAGTACGCGAAAGTGTAAATGGGAATGGCAGGTACCGAATGTTTTAGTTATTTTTTAGTAAAAAATAAAATAATAGTAAGGCCTGGACTGCTGTGTTGCACGAAGGTGTAGGGTTTAAATGGCAGATCCTAAATGTCTTAGTTACTTTTAACTGAAAAGTAAAAAATAAAGAGCCGGGGACTGCTGTAATACGCGAGAGTGTAAATGGGAATGGCAGATCCTAAATGTCTCAGTTACTTTTAACTATCGAGTAAAAAATAAAGAGCCGGGGACTGCTTTAGTACACGAGAGTGTAAATGGGAATGGCAGATCCTAAATGTCTCAGTTACTTTTAACTATCGAGTAAAAAATAAAGAGCCGGGGACTGCTGTAGTACGCGAAAGTGTAAATGGGAATGGCAGGTACCGAATGTTTTAGTTATTTTTTAGTAAAAAATAAAATAATAGTAAGGCCTGGACTGCTGTGTTGCACGAAGGTGTAGGGTTTAAATGGCAGATCCTAAATGTCTCAGTTACTTTTAACTGAAAAGTAAAAAATAAAGAGCCGGGGACTGCTGTAATACGCGAGAGTGTAAATGGGAATGGCAGATCCTAAATGTCTCAGTTACTTTTAACTATCGAGTAAAAAATAAAGAGCCGGGGACTGCTGTAGTACGCGAGAGTGTAAATGGGAATGGCAGATCCTAAATGTCTCAGTTACTTTTAACTATCGAGTAAAAAATAAAGAGCCGGGGACTGCTGTAGAACGCGAGTGTAAATGGGAATGGCAGGTACCGAATGTTTTAGTTATTTTTTAGTAAAAAATAAAATAATAGTAAGGCCAGGACTGCTGTGTTGCACGAAGCTGTAGGGTTTAAACGGCAGATCCTAAATGTCCCAGTTACTTTTAACTGTAAAGTAAAAAATAAAGAGCCTGGGACTGCTGTAGTACGCGAAAGTGTAAATGGGAATGGCAGGTACCGAATGTTTTAGTTATTTTTTAGTAAAAAATAAAATAATAGTAAGGCCTGGACTGCTGTGTTTCACGAAGGTGTGGGGTTTAAACGGCAGATCCTAAATGTCTCAGTTACTTTTAACTGTAAAGTAAAAATAAAGAGCCGGGGACTGCTGTAGTACGCGAGAGTGTAAATGGGAATGGCAGATCCTAAATGTCTCAGTTACTTTTAACTGTAAAGTAAAAAATAAAGAGCCGGGGACTGCTGTAGTACGCGAGTGTGTAAATGGCAATGTCAGATACCGAATGTTTTAGTTATTTTTTTGTAAGTATTTTTAGGTTAAGGTTTTTTATCTATGGGTCTTTGTTACCTGAAATAAATTGTTTATTATTATTAAATACACCTTAAGTTTAAACTAAATAGAACATTAATCTTGCATGATATTCTTTTTAGTATTACTATTTAGTATACTTTTTATTATTTATAGTGAAGTAAATTAAGCAGACCAAAAAATGTATGAATCAAAATGTAACTATTTTCAGTGCCACGCGAGAACAAGTGCTTCAATATGCAATTATTTTTCTTTTTAAGTTAGTTCTTTTATAATGTAAGTTTTGTAGGTTCCATTCAAAAATATAGGGAAATATAAAAAATCTGAACCGTCTCAATTCAAAAGGCATTTACACTTTGAATCGGTTTGTAAAGTTTTCTTTAAGAACCACATCCATCCCTTCCACCCTGTCCGGGGTGAGAGGACTCATTCGATTATTTTAACACGATAAAAAAAACCACATTTGCAATATGCTTTCTAGCGTTTTTCTTAGCTACCTACTGACATTTTAATATGTATTATAGTTAAAATTTACAAAGAGCAATTACAATAACTATGTATAGTGTACATATTAGTTCGTTTTTTTTTTGTTTTTTACATGCTGCTTTTTTAATACATGACCCAATTTTTTGCATGTTTTTTTGTTTGTTTTGCATTTTTTGGCATGTTTTTTTTTGTTTGTTTTGCATTTTTTTGCATGTTGTTTTTTGTTTGTTTTGCATTTTTTTTGCATGTTTTTTTTTTTATTTTGCAAGTTTTTTTTTGTTTGTATTTTCTATAATCTTGTGTCTTCTGTTCATGGTCAAAGGATGATACGAATTCAGCATCGTCGTCGAAATAGTAAAAGCGTATTCATAGTTTATGTCTATGATTCGAAAGAATGTTCTGCGTTCTCAGTGATCTTGAATGCGTCATGATTAAATTGCTATGCGTAGATTGTAACGACATGAATGTCACCGTGTAAATTTGCAGAATAAGTAAGTAGACTATTCAATGGAGGCATCAATGGAGTTCCATCCAGATCTCATATTCTGTGCATAATCAAAGCTGATCACGCAACTAAAAATTTTTTTTTGTGTAGTAATAGTGGTCAGGTTTAGTGGATATTCTGCAGAAAGCGACGCCTGGAACTCGTTTTTAGATTTTTGTTTTCAAAATCTGAATTCAAAGCTGGATCACGTTGTTACAATTCGTTTCATGAATTGTTTTATCAAATATGTTAAAGCAAGTTTTCGTATAGTTCCATCAAGATTTGGAAGTTTCATTTGAATTTGCTTTTATGCGACGACGGTTAATCGATTTCTTTATTCTTTCTTCTTCCTTCCAAACAGTTTGTGTATTTTTAAGTGCAATGTAATTTACATGAGGATATCATCAGAATGGTAGGTAATAAATTATTTAATCTTTTTTTCACATTATTGTCGATAGAAATTTCGCATACAAATATTTGAAAAGCGTTATGATAATTCAGCTTATTTCAAACCACGAGCTTAATATCTTGCTCAAAATTGTAAATAAAAAAAAAGTTTAAAAAAATGGCGAAGAATAAACATTAATTAAGACAGCAAAGTTAGACATGGAATTACATTTATTTCCCATGAAACAGAGACAGTCAAGTACTGAAAACTACGGTATTAATTATTTTAACACCTTATTACAGATTCAACGTAAAGAATGTACTTTGAAACAAACTAAGATAATTATGATAACAGTAATTCATTATTATCTTAGTTCTTCGTTTACATTACAATTTAAAAGCTAATAGTAGGGATTGAAACTGGAGTTAGTGAGAACCAAAATAAAAATCAGAGTGAAAGTTGAAATAAGAGTCCAATAAAAGCGACAGTTAAAGTAACAGTAAGAGACAGAGCGAAAAGATTAAGTGCGCCTTTTGAGGCTCCTTTCTTGCACGTGGTAAAAGAGAAATCAAATTGAGAGTAACAGAAAGAGTGAAGGACAAAGTGAAAAGATTGAGTGCGCCAATCAGAGTATAGTAGTGAAAGTAAAAGCCACAGAAAGTCATGTCCAATTCTCACTCTGACTGCCATTTTGATACTCCTGACTCTCTTTCTAATTTTCCCTATTTTTATTTATCCAAATTTGACCTTTTTGTTAACATGAACCTTTAAGCAATACATATTTTGTCCGTCTGTTCGAATTTAAATAATTTCGTTAAAATCTATTTCTATTTACATCATATAGTTTCAAATATACGGCATTCTTGAATAATCAAAATGCGTTTTTTATTAAATACTCAAAACATGAAAGGAATAATTAAATAAAAAAAATAGTGTAGTTATTCTAAAAAGCTTTCAAACTGAGACGATGACGAATACATCACAAGAAACTGATTTTAAAATAACCTCATAAAAAGAATAAGATTTGCATATTGACGAACATAATTCTCGCATGGTAATTAAAACAAACAAACACGTCATAGGTAGTACATACATCGCTTTACATACCATCATCTTTATATCCCAGTGCAAAGAAAATAACCAATTGAATGAATGAATGAACCAATGACTCTACCTACACCTTTGCCAGTGCAACTTACATATACAAATCATATTTGTATGGATGGTGAGCGGAGACCCATGTGAACTGCGGGGTTTCAAGTCAGTGCTCAACTTTCATGCCGCTTATACAGATTGTTTCTTTTAATTGGGCCAAAAGGCAGAAATCCTTATCCGTAAGAGATACGGGAAAACTTTCTTAGGAAACTTTAGCTCTTTTTTAATGTTGACAATTTTGGCGTTTTTACTTTTTTGGTCAAGTGCGAGTTGTCCTTAGTAATGAGTGAATTTTTTTTTATGATGCTGTTTGACTGATTTTCATGTAAGAATGAGATAATTGTATGGACACAAAAATATCTGGACAGTAGAAGTTGGTCAAAATTAGAGTAATGTTTCATCTAACAGCATAAAGTCGTGTTAGGTAGTCAAGTATTTCTTTACATTTGACCCACTTCTGTTGCCCACACATTTTTTTCCCATACAATGAAATGATCCTTACATAACACTAAATCAGATGACATCATAAAAAAAAATTGTTTTCGTTCATACAATTTGTATGAAAAAATATTTTGCAAAATTTAACCAACTTCCGCCGTCGCGATTTTTTTTCTTCCGATACAATGAAATGATCCTTACATGAAACAGAATCGAAAGGCATTAAAAAAAAATTTGGTCAATTTTACTAATTTTTGGGGACAACTCGCACTTGACCAAAAATATAAAAACGCCAAAATTGTCAACACCAAAAAAGAGCTCAAGGTTCCTAAGAAAGTTTTCCCGTATCTCTTATGGATGCGGATTTCTCTCTTTTGGCCAATTTAAAAGAAACCCTGTATAATACCCATGTTATGTTAACGGACTTAATTATTATCCGTTTCGATCGATCCACCACAAGTCAAATAGCATCCAAAATTTGACATTTGCTATCTGCCGTTTAAACCCACAACTTTGTGCAACACAGCAGTCCACGGCTTATTATTTTTTTGTAAAAAGTGACTAAGACATTCGGTATCTACCATATAACTCATAACTCATTCAACCAATACAATGACTCTACCCACACCTTTGCACAATACGACTCATTACTGATACGACAACAACTTTTACCCATTTTAACGGACATATCTTTCGTCTTAACCGATCCACCGCAAGCTAGATAGCATCCACAACTTGACGACGACTCCCATCCTGATTTTCACCCCACAGACAACGCAAGACATTCCAGCAATCAACCAACACCGATCACACTTTACTGACCCCTCATCACCGGTACGACAACTCACCTCAACGACGAATTCGCAATCACTCGGTTCTATTGACGTCATCAGCAACCAGAGCATGTTCTCGGCAGCAAGCCGACTCTGATCAGAATCCAAAGCCTCACTACTTACAGATCGGACAGTTAACCCGGCAATTACCCGCTTCCGATCTACAATCGGAAAGATTCCCTACAGACCAGCATGGTTCAACGGATCTCACACTGAAGACGCATATCATCAAAAACTAACCTCTTTGATCCGTTAATTTATTTATAATTATAAACAGCTTAGACCAGAGCTATTATTCGACATAACGCTCAATGTACATCTGCTATAAACACAGGTTAATAAATATTTATTTTTCACAGTTAGTGTAATGTTAATAATATATATGCCAACAATATATAATGTGATATTACATTAATTTCAAACAACTAAAACAAATTAAATAAAAAACGCTCATTGAATAGCAATGTCAACATGATTTAATGATTAACTTAATTGATTTGCCTACGAAGATCAGAGGTAAACAGTTTTGGACTTATTCAGGAAGCTCTACATTAATTAATTTATAGGAGCTCCGGTATTATTACATTTTTCGCGTACGGTTTGCCATCTAAAACCCGATCTTTGTGAATTAAAATTTTGATGTATTCCTTTTTGGTTGCTCGACCTAGCGCGACGTACAATTGCCCGTGACTAAACATGTCCGACCTAAGATCTACTCCGACCCGGCTCAGGGTTTGGCCCTGACTTTTGTGAATAGTCATCGCGTAAGACAACTGTAAAGGAAATTGACGGCGGCACATTTCGAATGGACTTTTGGGATCAATAGGACCCTTAAAAATTATTCGTGGAATTAAATATTCATCTGTACCCGACGATTTTTGAACGGTAATTAAGCGCGGCGACGTACCTGTTACAATTACTTTAGTTCCGTTTACCAATCCGTCGTTAAAACTGAGATTACGCATGATCATACAAATACATCCTATTTTGAGCTTAAGATCATGCTCTGGAATACCTCTTGGTTGCATTCTGTTAAGTGCATCTGGCCCTAAAAATAATTCGTCTGCATTTTCATTTTCGACTTTATCGATGGAGTAGAAATGCAGTGTTTCTCCATCTAACCGATCGAGTATTAAGTTATTTATTTCTCGAACGGCGTCGTTCCGTGTGCATAAAATTGCTCTATGTATGCTAGCACAGGATTCTATATTTAAAACGGGGAAAACAAAGTCAATCAAGTCGTCTAATTCTGATACAATTTCAATACCACCTAAATCAACTAAATTTTGATTTTTTTTGCCAATTAGAAAAGGATGAGATGTTAATTTATTTGAGCCTAAATTTAATAAAAATTCTGCAAACTCTACGTCATCCCTGCATCTTTGCGAAGTAGCTAGGGAGAAAGATTTTATACTTTGCCAGATGCGCGATGTTTTAACTGATGCATTTAATATATCTGAATTAGTTTTTTGCATTTGTAACTACAGGGGGAATTTGTCTAAAATCCCCTGCAAAGATAATAATTTTGCCACCAAAAATTTTATCATTACGCATGAGATCACGCAACGACCTATCCAGTAGATGAATCAAAAATTTATGTGCCATAGGGGCTTCATCGTATATTATAACGTCCGCGTGTGATATTAATTCCGCTCTTTGCGTGCCATTTGTGATATTCCAGAAGTCATTATCGTCTACCAGATCTATGGGGAATTTAAACATGCTATGCGCCGTGGTCCCTCCTTCGTAGTTTTGCGCCGCGATGGCAGAACTCGCTGTACATAGAACTACTCCGTTTAAGTTACCGCGTACGTATGCAGAAATAACTTTTAACAATAACGTTTTACCGGTACCCGCGGGACCATCAACGAAAATCGCGGTATCATTAACGTCGCGGAAGTCAGTATCGCTACAAAGTTTTACAACGTAATCAAAAATACAATTTTGCTCTCGAGACAAACGAGGAATCCATTGATCTGTAAAATGTTCCAATGATTCGCGGTTGTGTTCTACGCGTTCCCTGCCTAACTCGGTAGTGGTATCTTCGATTTCTGGCAAACCGTGTTGTTGTAACGTGGATCCGTGTTTCCGAAGCAACCTATTTATTTGAATGAGACACAAAGTGTGTACTCTTTCCATGTCCGCATCCGCACCTAACCTATATAAAATATCTTCACTGAGTTGATTTTTAAAAGTGTCCCACAAAGACGCGACTGGAACACCGTTTACAGCCAAACAAACGAAGAAGCTACGAAGGCGGGGTCCCGTTAAAAAGTTTGATGCTTCCAACATAGCTCTTTCGTATTCGACTTCGTCATCGGCAAGACCAACAATTTTAGCAGCTTCCTGAAAAGTTTTACAATCGGGACCACCAAGAGATTTAAGATCGTTGTAACTACGACATGAGAATTTTTTTAATAGAATTCTAAGATAAAACTGTTCACCTCTGTTAGGTGCGACCCAAAATAGACGCGCGACAAGCTCACCCTTTTGTCTTTTAGTAATAAATTTATGATTTGATGTTTCAAAAATTTCCGTATTTTTTGTTGAGGGACGCTTGGAATGAATAATGTACTGTTCGTAAAAGTCCAAGTAGGTTAATGAGTCAAATTCTTCTCTTACAGGTCGGTTAAAATAGGTAATAAGGTCCGAACCAGCTTGTTGCGCGGCTTCTACTTCAGTGCCTGGTTTAAAATAAACGGTTTGTTGATTTTCTAAATGCACTGACAGCTGTTTGACGTTGGGTTCGCGCGCGGTCACATCGAATTCTAACGTCCTCCAAGCGGCGTCGCTGGAGCCTATATAACGTTTTGTGACATACTGCTCTATTTCGTTATTTTCATGTTCTTCCGGTACGACAGCTACGCGCGATTCGTCAGGACCCTTGGTGATATATTTAAACAAATACTTAACGACCGTGCGTTGCGAGGAGACTTCCAAGTTGATATGAGCATCGTATTTTAAAAGAAGACTTGCGTTATAAGGAACTACCCAAGTATCATTTACAATTACATCGTTACCGCGATATTTTATAATAGCTTCGTTTTTACTGTCTCTACACAAGTTAATAAATCCTTTTTCATCAGAAAAAGTGGTGGCTGTCTCACGTTTTGGAAAAAATTTTGAACATTTACTTTTCTCACTATCCCAACAAGGTAAATTAGTTCTGTGCGAGGGACCGCAAGGACCGTGAATCATGTGATTCAGAACTGCTTTTCGTAATCTTCCCTCTGCCTCTGATGCATCAGGAATGTCTGCTCTAACAAATTTATCAATATCTATATTTTGGACAGGCCCGCCACCTTCAACCCTAAAACAAATGTGAGCGTGTGGTAAACCGCGCTTTTGAAATTCTATTACGTGCATCATATAAATACATTTGCCAAACCAATTACCACCTCGGATATCTCTTAACAATTCTGCTAGCTTTAAATTAAAAACTCTAGCACACACAGAAGGATTTACATAGGTGCTTTGAGTGGATTGTTGAATTTCAGGCCACTTGGGATTACAGGTAAACGTTAAGAAAAATGATGGGTTCCCCAATCTGCTTACTATTGCAATAGCATCACTATATTTTCCTTTCATGTATCGCGGCCCCCCCGTAAAAGAGCTGGGCAAATAAACGCGACCTGGTACGAATCCCTCTCCCTGAATCGTTTCATCTTGACGAATTTGACCCGCGACTTCAATGCTCATTTCAACTTCTTGAAGTGGAGCGGACCTCAGTGCATTATTAGAGTTGTGTTTTTGTAGATTTGATATAAAACGTAGGCGTTCTTCTATGATTCGGCAATGCATGTCAACTAACCATTCTTCCGATAGCCTGCCTATATCAGAAAATCGTAGCTCCGACAATAACAAGCAGCGAACGTATTTTGCTTGGGTTAATTTATTACCGTTATTATCTACTTTGTTCGGGTACCAGCCTGCATTACCCTCAGGATAAAATAACGGATACTGAAAACTTTCATATAACGGATGCATTATATCTACAGTGTGTGGTTTCTTATCACCGATTTTCCAAACTGCTATGCAATGAGGTATAAAATTTTCGCGTTCTGTACTAATAATGGCCGCGACTTCTCTACCAACAGGTAAGTCTCCTAAAATGTTCCCGTGGGTTGAGCGAGACGTTTGTTGAAATTTAATAAAGGCCTGATCGGATGGTTCCCTACTTAATCGTTTAAAACATTCGATAAAAGGATTGACGTTATGTAAAAAGTTGGTTATGCAACTAATTACCTGTCTATCAAGTTTCATATTTGCGGCTATTTGTTCGCGTTCGTTTGTATCGTTAATGTATAGTCCTAAATTATTTACGCTACCAGTGTAAGCTAAATCAAAAACTCTATGATAGACTCGACCTTGAATTTTAAGAAAAGATATTCCCGTTGGTTGCTGGTACCCGTGAGAAACGCCTAAGGCACTGAAGGCAAATAAATTATTGTACGCTCGCGGTCTACTCAGAAACGACGGGTGAGAGTAAAACTCCTCGGTTAACGGCATTAAATTTTGTATGTTGTAGGCGCCCGATCCACAACACCATTGTTTTCTGGATTTTTCTTCTTCAAACAGACGCGCATTACAAGTTGGACACTTAAAAGTGTCTGAAGAAGATAAGCACGTTTTTTTTAAAGAAAATAATTTTATTACGTTTAACTCAGTGTCCCTCTTCTGTGCTATTAAGTTTTTAGATTGACGTAGCGGTGTGTCAACACGACGGCTGTTTTTATTATATTTGTCAGTGGCTATTCGATTGATTTTAGGGTTCTGCTTGGTATAACGGTGTACAGCATTGCGATTAATTTCTGGATTTTCTATTGTATATTTTTTTACGGCATTGCGATTAATTTCTGGATTTTCTATTGTATATTTTTTTACGGCATTGCGATTAATTTCTGGATTTTCTATTGTATATTTTTTTACGGCATTGCGATTAATTTCTGGATTTTCTATTGTATATTTTTTTACGGCATTGCGATTTATTTCTGGATTTTCCATTGTATATTTTTTTACGGCATTGCGATTAATTTCTGGATTTTCTATTGTATATTTTTTTACGGCATCGCGATGTATTTGCGGTTTTTTTGTATTATATTTTTTAACCGCATCCAAATGAGCGTTTGCTTTAGTACATTTCCTACCACGTTTTTGTTTTTTGGGTCGACCTCTCTTTGTTGACGCCACTTGGGTGTCAACTATAACTACCGGTTCAGGGGTTTCTTGAAACCCAAACAATATTGATTGTGATTCTGATAATTGACTATGATCTGTTGATGCCGGGCATTCGAAGTCTATTATAGACTCGATAGACGACGGCAATGGCAATGCAGATTCTACAACTACATTTTCAATAGTTCGATAATTGATAACGCGTAGTCTATGTATTGAATACTGACCTACACCTAAATTTCGCATTAACAGTAATCTGGCTAATTCGCGAATCGAATAACATTTAAACAAACGTGCTACTCCGCATGTAGAATTTAATTTGTTATATTCATCTACTGCATGACTATTAAATAAATAGAATGCACTATCGAATCTCCAAAAAGAAACTGTATAGTCTTGCCCGGTAAATATCATACTATCCGTCTCATCATTGTGGTTTGCGTCGAAAACGTTGGATTGAATTATGTTTGCAAGAGTTAAAATACCGTTTTCATTTTCTGAAATTTGAGGATATATTCCATTTGTAATCCAATTGGCGGTCATATTTTCAATTTGAGCTCTATTGTTTCCGACGACAATCTCCATAGGCAATTCCTCGGGGTTCAAAAATATGACACCCTTCGGTAGAAATGGTTTAAGCGACATATACAAAGTGTCTCCACTTTGGAGAATGACATCGATATCATGACAAGTCAGATTTCGATGTCTGCAAACTGACAATACTGACGCGCAAGCGGACATTGCCACGCATTGAGCGTTATTACCGTTATAATTGCTACTCCCTTGGTGTGTAGTTCCTAAAACATTAACAAAAATACAAGGTCAAGTGCAAGGTAGATATAAAGTTACAAGAGGGAGAATATTTTGTAATGACAAAACTTGTCCCCATTGATTGGATTAATGGATTACAGACAGCTCGCTGACAGACAGACGAAAATAGGCAAAAAACAACATAATATATATTTTTTTTATTGGGGAGCTTTCCTCTAATTTTTATTATGTATAGCGGCAACCGAAATCATATTCTTGATCATGAGCTACAGCCCACTAACAAACAGATGGACGGATGGACGAACAGCAGTCTTAGTACATAATAAGATTCTGTAGTTTTTACCCTTCAGGTACGGCACCCTAACAAATAATGTTTGTATGTTTTACCTCTAAACTGTCTTAAACAATTAATCAGGTTGTGAAGAAACTGGTAGGATCTTAGGACGCGAGGGTTTCTGGCACAAAACAAAATTAATATTATAAAATTTAAAAAAAAAACTGTATTTCCCACACATTTTTTTGTGCATAGGTACATTTAGGACCAGAACAAAGGAAAAACCAAAAACATTATGTAGGTATGCATTAAATATTCGAAAAATATCTATTTTACATTTTAGCACAGGATGACATTGAACTGACTGCAAAATGAGCTCAAAAGTCTGTCTAAAGGTTATTAATACGGTGTCTCTTTCATGCATTATTTATAATGATCAGTACTGTAGGTCAATTTTCTAAAATATTTAAAAACATCAAATAATTTAAAACAACAAAAAAAATAGCACTAATTAAAAAGCAGTTTCATCATCAGCCAGCTAATATACTTGGAACTTATTAATTGATACGTACTTACATAAGTAAATTAATCAAATATTCATTTTTGATAACATAGAATTACTTGATGAAGGAGCTATAAGATCATTTATTAATACTTGAATATTAATTCAGCAGTCTCGACATTAATAATGACGCTGTCGCAAACTTGCGATCGTAATAATACCTACTAACAAAAAAATTCGGTTGCAATAACGACTCTTGTGAGAAACGCAAGTCTCTACATCCAAGTTAGCGAGCCAAGATGTACAATAACTTGACATTTTGATGTCGGTACCAATGATAATAAAAGTAAATCGGTACGCCAGCGAAAAACGAAAACAAAATCTTCTTGAATATGGGGAAAAATAGAAAACATGGTTCAATGCTTCAATAAAAACAGACTATAATTATAAGCCTTATTTTGAAGGCAATATTTTTTCATGAAAACTCGTATCTACAAACAAGGCTACAGACCTAAGGCTACAAACATGTCAAAAAAAAATTAAAGGAAATTAAAATTTGCCTCCTTGCAACATTGTTTTGATTCATAGCCAGAGTACAGTACTTCTGCTTTGTGGCTGAACCTGCGACCCCACTGGATATACTTCTAAATTCACGGTCAGTGGGTCGTCTTTCGGGCGGATATTAGTAGAATGTGGATACTTCACGGTTAGATGGAATAATATTCTTCTCACCAATAAAATACGACATAAATGAAAATTCGTAGCAGATACATAAAAAATACGTCTTACATCTATACAATAACATTAAAAAACACAACATCTAGAAGAACTTACCTTTTTTTACCACTCTATTGCAAAGATATCGATACCGGAAATTTCAATTGTCGTAAAGGACATTTATCGAAAATGAGTGATTAAAGAAGGGTCGTAAGGGGCTTTTTTTAGAGATAGAATTTTTTTAAACTACCAATCGATAGAGCGACGCTGATTCCAAATATATATTATTTGTCCTTTACGACAATTGAAATTTCGGGTATCGATATGTACCGATTACTCTCGCAATACAAAAAATCGCCAGATTTGAACATTCACCTCAAGAACTTTGAGAAAAAAAAAATGAATCTGTCAATGTCAAATATAAGCAGAAACAAACGTCATGATGTTGCATTGTCAGGTCGAAAAATAAAATAGCAAATATAAAAAATTATGTCCAATAATAACCTGTCAAACATTTTGACAGAAGATTGTGTGCATAGTGATGTTATTTAGCGTATTAAATATGTAAGTTATTTTTTTGCTATGTACGTAGTACTAACTTACAACAGAATTAGTAATGTGAAAAAAAAGAAAAGGTAATTTTACGACCCACCAAATAAAGCGTTGTTTTTAATATGGAACGCAGCCATTTCAAATATATTGAAGTACTATTCCGTTTTAAGTTCAATTTAACATTTGGACGCAGTTTTAGCACTGTTAACATTTTTTGATTTAGTATTTCATTCATAGTTTCATAAACAGTTCATTTTATTTAAATTCTTTACAAGGTTACTTAGTAGTAAACGTATTCCTAGGTTGTCAATTTGCGGTTTTGAAATTTATTTATTTATTTATTTATTTATTTATTTATTTATGGCACACCAACGACTTATTCACTATTACATTTTAGGATAATAAAACAATTTTGTCTCTAAATCTAGAGTGAACTTGTCACTTATAGGTGTGCACAGCACTCACAGGTTACAAGTCTGATAATAATTTACAGATAGTGCTTAATTGAAGCTAAAGAACTGCATACATGAAAATAAATTGAAAATAACATTAAAAATAAACCTAAAACATGTGTTATAGTAAGTAGGTGATTGTAATATTCTATTAAATTTTAATTTTGGTCACTATGGGTCTGTAACAATAACTGAGAGCGAAATTGCGATAGCTTGTTGGAGAAGATGTCAATGCTACTGGAACGTGTGTGGAGCTTATTGTACGTTCTCATCAATCTATTCATTGGTGCCGAATTTCCAAGGTTAGTTCTTGTTGGTCTTGGACTAAACACATCCAGTGCGCGTTCTAATCTGGGAGAACTATGGCGAGGGACCGATATATTTACTTCATCGAGAAGCTTCGGAACTTGTATATTTCCATTAATAATTTTATGAAGCAATATCACATCGTTATTATGCCTACGTTGTTTCAAAGTTATCATTTTGAAGTGACTTAGTCTTTGCGAGTAGTCAGCGTCCCGATGACAGCTATCGGATTTGTACCGTAGGTAGCGTGTAAAGCTTTTTTGGACCCGTTCTATGCGTTTCACATGTGTACCGTAAATAGGATTCCAAACAGGTGAGGCGTATTCTAAAATACTACGTACGAGAGAATTATAGAGTAATGTTAAACTTTGGACAGTTTTGAAATCGTAACAGGTTCTTTTTATGAATCCCAGTGTTTTAGCGGACCTAGCAACAACAGAGTCAATGTGAGGTATGAATGTAAGTTTACTGTCAAGGAGAACTCCTAAGTCTCTGATTTTTTCGACTTTTTGAAGCACTCTTCCGTTGAGCGTATATGAAGAAGTGAGCGCACGGTGTTTTTTTGTAAATGTTATATGGCAACACTTATCGGCATTTAGTATCATGTGATTTTGAGTACACCAGCGATTTATAGAGTTGAGATCTTCCTGGAGTAGGGCAACGTCCGTACTTGTGTCAATGACCCGGTATAGTTTCAAATCATCTGCGAAGATGGAACAGGTACTGTATTTGATACTGTGAACAATATCATTTACAAATATAATAAACAGTATTGGGCCCAAATGAGAACCTTGTGGGACTCCAGATGTTGAAGGGTAAAGTAGAGAGTGGTGACCCTTAACTACAACTCTCTGTTTTCTGTTGGTTAGATATGATTTAAACCACCGCCAAAGTTGACCGAATATGCCGATATTTGACAGTTTCTGCAACAGTACAGCATGGTCTACTTTGTCGAACGCACTGCTGAAATCTGTGTAAATAGAGTCAATTTGCTTGCGTGCGTCTACTGATTTGCAAAGGTCATTAACGTAAAGAACTAAGTTGGTCGTAGTGGATTTATGAGCGCAAAAACCATGTTGTTGTGGAGCTATCTCTATTTTTGAATGAGCAGTTAAAATGGGACACATGAGAGACTCGAAAACCTTAGAGAATACAGACAAAATAGAGATTGGTCGATAATTCTGCACGTTATCAGCTTCCCCTTTCTTAAAGACAGGAACTACATGCGCTAGCTTCCACTTATCAGGAAAATTAGATGTTTTGATAGAGTGGTTAAATATTATTTTGAGTGGAAGAGATAGACTGACTTCACATTTTTTGACAAATATAGGTGGTAGACCATCCGGACCTGCACCTTTGCATGCATTTAACTTTCTTAGTGCTCTGAGCACGTCTCTTTCCGTGAAAGCAACGCTACCTAACGTATTGCAAGAGCCGATCTGCGTATCTTCAGAGCGCTGGTCAGAGTTTAATCCGCACGATTGAGTAAATGTAGACGAAAAGTGACGCGCAAAAAGATTACAGATGCTGTCTCCCGAAGTGGCCAACTCAGTGCCCAACTTCAATTCAGACGGCATTTCACTTGAGCTTGATTTCTTTGCTTTGACGAAGGACCAGAAAAGCTTGGGATTATGGGTTATGCCCTGTTCTATTTTCTTAGAAAAATCATCGTAGCTTGTTTTAATTATTTGATTAGCTCTTTGGCTCAATAATTTATATTCGTAGTCGTCACGGGGAT
The DNA here is from genome assembly GCA_028554685.1 of Agrotis ipsilon. Lineage (NCBI taxonomy): Eukaryota > Metazoa > Arthropoda > Insecta > Lepidoptera > Noctuidae > Agrotis > Agrotis ipsilon. The sequence continues at coordinate 19,418,717 of CM052958.1, read as the reverse complement.
TTTTATACTTTTTGTAACGTCTTCTAAGTTTTTCCTTTTCATTCAGAATCTTAATAAGTCTTTTAGGGAACCATATGGGGTATTTATTGCTTTTAATTTTCGATTTAGGCACAAATGAACATATGATGTTTTCTAATATCTTATAGAGCTCCTCTACCATAGCATTGACATCCTGAAAATGGGAAAAGTGTTCGATCCAATTGACCTGCTTTATTCTCTCATTAATTATTTGGTAGTTAGCTTTGCGGAAGTTAAACTTATCAGAGAGTTTACATTTGAGAAATGTTGGAGACACGCTGATAACATCAATACACAAAGGTGGATGGTAAGGGTCAATTGTTGACAATGATTCAGCACAGTCATGGACGAGTACACCATGGAAGTTGGACAACACTAGGTCTAGGGTTTTACATTGGTGATTTTTTACACTATTTAACTGTTGTAAGCTGTTAAGAGATAAAAAATCTACAAGGGAGTAACCTAACGAGTTATTGTAATTACTAGGGGACATACTTGCAGACTGACGGTCAATGTTATCTAGCTCCCACTTGATGAACCCTAGATTAAAGTCTCCAGCTATGAGCGTATGACTACCCGTTAAATCAATTACAGAGGTAACCTTATCCAGGAACTTGTTCAACGCTTGTAGTTGGACAGGTGGAGGCAAGTATACTGCACAGATGTTCAGGTATTGCGTCTTTCTTTCTCCCGTAGTCATTAGTCTCAGCCATAAATTTTCGGAATCAGTTTCCCATTTTACCATGCGGATACTACCAATCGTCTTCAATACAGCGATTAGGACGCCTCCGCCCTTTTTGTGTCCAAGGAGAGTTGAGGATCTATCTCTTCGATATATTGTATATCGAGAGTCCAAAATTTCGCCATCATTTATTGCATCATCTAGCCAGGTTTCCGTTGCAATAATAACGTCATATTGATGGTTTTGTACTGCGAGCATAATGTTTCTCAGTTTGGTTCTTATTCCTCTAAAATTTTGATAGTAGATCTTGAATGGGAATTTAAAATCAGAGGCAAAGTATTATTTGTTTCTTGTTTGTTTATTAGAGCCGTTCAACAGCCTCAAGGCTCTTCACTTGCTTGGCTTGTATCCCGTCAGCTTTTCTAACAAGGATTCGGCCGTCACGGACCCACACATACTTATATTGTTTGTCACGGGCAGCTTTTCTAGTAGCAGCGTGAATCTGTTTATTGAGTGGTGAGAGGTGTTCGGAAACAAAAACAGGTTTTTTTCGCACCACCATACCCTAAGTGATGCGAATTCAGCTTGTTTTCGGGGTGTTTTTTATTGAAATTCATGACGGACGCTAAGATTTCATCTCGAGTTGATGTGCTATTCACCTTGACAATTATTGCACGCGGAGAGGAGTTCTGCGGGTCTAGTTTTCTAACACGAACGGCGGAAATAATACAGTTCTCTTTAAGTGTGCTTGAAACTGCTTTTCCCAGCTGAATTACAGTACTAATCAGATTCTCAGATTTGTTCTCAGGCACGCCGTTGATTTCAATGTTTTGTTGACGAGTGTTTTGTTCAAGAAGATTAACTCTGGTAGACAAGTCGGACACAGTATGCTTAAGAAGCTCATTTTCTCTTGCAATGCGTTGGTTGACGTCCTTATAGTCTTGGAGTTCGTTTTTCACCTGATCGAACTCATCACTCATGAATTGAACTGAGGTTTCCAGTTTGCGAATAAGAGACATAGCTTCCTTTAAATCACCGAGTTCCTCTGCAATTGAAGCTTTAATTGATTTTGATATCTCAGTTGACATAACATCTCTTATTTCTTGGCGAATGGTCAGCAGGAACTCCTCAGTCATCGGCTTAGCTGCGTGATCGATATCAGGAGAGGTGTCCATTCGAACACGTTTATAACGACTTGAGGCAATGCCGGGCGAGTCGGATAGTGTTTTTTGCATGTCAGGTTTGGACTGTTTCTGACTAGTTGAGATGCTGGTGATGCCAGACGAGTCAGACAGTGCTTTTTGCATGTCAGGTTCGGACTGAGCATGACTGAGATTAATGTTAGTATTTGTTTTTGTAGAGGTAACACTGTTTTGAGCCATTGATTGCGAATTTTAATTAGCAAAATAGGATAGAAAAAAATAAATGCAAAACAAAAATACGAAAAATGTTTTTGAATCACTTGGGTTCGAACTCACGACGAATCCCGTGGCAGTCTCACTGTTTCAGCAAGAGCCACGAGCGTTACTAGCAGAGGCGTTGAAATATGTCTTTGTATGGTGAGTAATGATCCAATTAGATTGTTGACGAGTAAGTGCTAATGAGTCCAAAGTCCAGTCCTTTGTTTACCGTGAGCACTGCTCATAAGAAATTTGAATTTTAACAGATTCGTGAAGAAGTTTTTGTGTGGTTTTTCGCACTTATTTCCACTTTTCACAGTTAATATCTGTTAAGAACGATTAAGCGTAAAGCACTGAACGTCACTGTATGAGTTTTTTATTATATTATGCACTTTTTGTTCACTTTGGCAATTTTATTTGCGGAGCTTAAAGCAACACGACCGACCTGAACAATTACGTACCATGTATGATGATGTATGATGTAAATTATTAGGTGAAGTTAAAACTGTGAAACGAAACGTTTTTTTGTGCTGTCAGTGTGACATCCCGACATCCCTGACGTGATGGCGTTGTTTGTTTTGATAGTTCTTTGAGTCCTTCGTTTGGCTTGTGTTACACGGATACTGTAACACAAGCCAAACGAAGCCGTTATCTCGTCTTCGAACAAAACACAAGAGTCATCTCTTTAATCAGCAACTGGATATCTTCGGTCATTGTAAGTTTAAAAACATATTTATTTAATTCCAGCTTCAAGGCCCATTCAAAATACTATAAGATCATTGCAAAAAAGAAAAAACTACTATAATACAAACATGACACTTATCTTATATAATAATACAATACATAAATTATACAAAAACACACAAAAATATGTGTCGTGTCCGGTATCCTATACCTACCAAGCTTCTAATAGCTTCATTGTTGAATGTTAGGAAGTACTATTTGCTGTAGGTATTATATAAGTATTTATTCTACCTACCTGCATTATACAATTTTTTTTTTTTTAGATTACTGCAGCAATGCAAAGTGTCAATGATGAGCTTTACGGGAATAATGATCAACTGCAGGCCCATCTCGTTGTGGTCACAAAGAAGTTTGCTTGCTGTGTGGACGATCATTAGTCAAACTGCAAAGCCACTTGATTCTGAGTGTGGCTACATCTTCGAATCATAATAAAATGATTAGAGAGAGTAGAATAACACTTTGTTAGGTAAATATAAAAATAGTTCTACTTGTTGTTTACTAAAGTTACTTTTATGTAGTTATTTAGTTTATAAATACTTATCATTAACAAAAAGTTTAGTATGAAACTAACCTTGAAATGTGAAGAAAAAAATAACATCCATATATTTACACTTGCATAACTCGATGAAATGTGCTGAACAGCTGATATTTCGAGTGTTTTCATTTACTGTTGTATTCTGTTTACTGCATTCAACACTTTTAGAAGTTACAGTACTACTACAGATTAATTCGAATGTAGATATTAGGTACACATATTTTATTATAACCTACACAACTGGATAATAAATTTTTGCTTTTTTACTATTTACAAAAAAATTTTTTTTACTAAAAAATTGATAACTTAGTTACCTATATTGTTCTTTTGTTTGTAGATATCGCCATCTGATTGCCTGTGCCATGCCTGTTTTATGGAGGTGAAAAGAGACACTATTTGTTGTGAATCACATGACGAAACAAGAAACGGTTTTGCAAATCTTGACGACATGCATCCTGGGAGTTCAGGACTTCAATCCCAAATTCTGGAACTACCTATGGAATTGTGGATGTTGTGCCCCCTGCAAACCTAGACCTGTTGTTGTGCACATGTGATGACATTGGTGTGGTATCTTTGATGGGCTAGTGTTTTGTATGTCCCTCACCGCGTGTTACCCCCAGCGCCATCTTGTCTAGTCAGAATAAATCAGTCTGTTTCCAACCTGAAGTTGTTTTACTCGGCGCCGCTCCGCGGACCGCAACCCCGCCCTTGTATTTCCCAGCTAGGTACCAAAGCAATATAGAACCTTCAGCAGCATGATGATGTACACTGTACAGATGCGAATCCTCAAATACTTCGGCCACATTGTTCGAAATGAATCTCCATGGTACGACTTGTCGTCCAGGGGCAAGCGGTCACGCTGTCGAACACCTACGCGTTGGACAGACCTTTTACAAGCTGCAACACAAACGTGCATCTTCCAAAGCTCCCGACATGCCAGTACCTAGGTTTGGAAGCCTGCTAATAAGGTTACGTTATTCACTTTAACAAAACTATGCAGAAACTTACCAGAAATAAGACATTCTGAATATTCCACAGCTGTGCCTCCGCGACGCGGAACTATTATTGATAACTTTTCAGTATTTGTTCGTTTCATGTTGGAAATCAATTAATTTAATAATAATTATCATTAAATATCAACTCGCAACAGAATCAGAAACCTCGAAGACGCTACACTTTGCCGCTCTTTATGTTTTATTTTTTTTTGAAAGTTTATGGCATGGCTACGAGGCCTTTATGCCAAATCTTAACAGTATGTCTTGCTCATATTTTATAAAATGTTATTCTATCTTATTTGGCGTATCTTCTTCTTCTTTTCAAATTTTTCCAACAGTGTTTTTGACGTATTTATAAAGCGGCATGTAGCAACACTTCTAGGCGGCGCGATTCGACATTTGTTGACATTTCTTCTATGCTTTCTATCTCCATGATGCCAAGTTCAAAATTCAAATTGATCGACTCTATGGTCGATTGTTTGATTGTTGGAATTAATAAGATAGTCGACTTTTAAAAAAGTTAAGTCTTATATGATTAATAATTTCTCGATTATCTCAAAAAATATTATCATACCAGAAAACAGAAAAACTTTATTTTAAACATTGAGCTATTATTACTACCTACAGAGGCGGCACCACGCATCACCACTGTGTCCCATCTGGATTCTGCAGGGCTATTGGCTAACCGGTGGAAAACTGTGGCATAGGTGGATAGTTGCTGGACACCTCTAATTTTATCGATTGTTATGCGGCTAAGTTGAGGAGTGCCTCTAGAGCGTTAGAATAGTTGCTTAGAGGGGAACATTTAAATTGATCAGGTTCATTGAAATTTACCCTTTGACAGCTATTTAATGCGTTCTTTTGGTTGCGTTCCGATTGTCTAACATCAAATTTATATGAAATGGGTGGAAAGTGGCAACTTTTTAAAACACTGCTTATGAGCAGTGTTTTAGCTTAGCCACCGGTCTGTGCCGGGCCATTAATAAGTCTAATTTGTTTTGTTTATTAAGTTTCGGGGGTTTTTGTTTTGTTGAAGGATGGTAAAGACTAAAACGTATACGAGATGTATAAATAACTGTTTAAAGTAAAATTAGTTGTGTGAGTACTATCATAGATATAAAAGATGGACTGATCTGACTATCAATGAATACAAAAAACAGGAAATCTTTGGAAGTCCTCAAGAACAGCTCCGATTTAGATGTTTTTTTTTTTCTTTAAAATCAGAAACCTCTTGGAGTGGGGACGGAACTATTTATCTTGTTTGGGTGTTAGGGTGTTTCTTTAAATTGGCCAGAGAAATCCACATCCATAGGAGATACGGGAAGCCCTGCTGTAGGCACTTGAAATATTCACAAAATAAAATCATTTTTTAGTACATCACGGCTGATAATCTTCATACAACGAAACGCTCGACGTAGCGCCATATTGTTTTAATGATGGCGCAGGCGCAGGCGCAGGCGCTGGTAGGCCGCCATTTGTTTTTGTTTCATATGACGTGTGTCTGACATTACTGCTGTGAAGTGCTGTGCTAATATTGATCTTTATTGTATATCCTGTCCGCTTTTTCTGTAATAATAAATCCCCAGTGCTATTACTTTTACTAATTGCAAAATGTATTACAAGTGCTCTGTTTGTAAATTTTCGCGACGGGACGCTATTTGGCATCATTTCCCGTGTAATGAGAAAAGACTCGCTGTGTGGTTAAGTGTCTAAACGAAACCGTGATGATCTGCAAGACTGCAATCGTTATCACCTGAACAACTTCCGAAGCAGTTTTTTTGTAAAAGCACTTCGAAAAGAAGTTCATTACGTCTTAATCTCGTCCAAGCCTCGGCAGTGCCTATCCTTTTCTATTTACTGAAGATGAGATTTTGAGTGGAACAACAACTCGGCAGTATAAAAGGTAAATATTATGATAAAACATCAGCTATCATTACTTCTTGCTTTCTTAATCTTACTTCTAACAAAGTTTGTTAGGATAGATGGATGTTTGTTACTCAGATTATTTTAACATAATAGGGTACCTTTTATCCCAGGATTAAATTCCTTTCTAAATTTCATCATAAACGCGGGCAAAGCCGCTGGCGATGGCTAGTATAATATATATGTTTTGCAAACTAAATTGTTATTTAGTATGGTTGCTAAACATTAACAGCGCCAGTGTGGTAGGAGGCAGAGATATATTGTTCCTTTACTTTAATAGATCTTTTTAAGATAATTTATTATACAGTTACATGATATAATAATATGTTTTACTGAATACATAATAATATAATGTTTTCATAAAACTCAACTGATTTACACTATGTGACTACATAAAGCACCCCCCTCATTCATTGGAGTGGATCCGAGGTTCATAATATTTCTTTATAATAAACATAGTGTTTCTTCTTTTCCAGCTCATTATGCAGATGGAAGACATGTGAAAATCTAGAGAATAGCAGTTGCAGAAAAATCAGCTCACCATTGTTTTGGAAAGAGGCGGTTGATAAACCATCAAGAACATACGGCAGCAACAAAATACTAAATTATCCATCCAAAGGTGCAGTGAGGTGTTTCGGTACAGTGATAGTAGCTCTTAAAAATAATGTTGCGTCAAAAGGTTTACAATAATGAACTGTTACTATGGTAATTTTACATTTATTTAATGATTTTCGTTATTTGCCTACGATGCAAAAACAAGCAATCGAAAAATTGAAAAGGAAATTGAAAAATAAATGTTTTCATATGTAATTGTTTGTTTATTTAATTTTTTTTCACCAAAATTTATTTCAGAAAAGGGGTTTGAAGATTTGTGGCATACCTACTGCCGCCATTTAGATTTTTTTTTCAAAATCGCGGCCAGCCATGAAACCTCTATAAATCGATAGCTGACATCAATAACAACAAAAAATATTACGACACCTACCCCCATAAAGTGTCAGGTTTCTGAGATATAAAGTGTTAAAGTTGACCACATTAATTCGGAATAACAAAGGCTTTTTTATTTTTTTTTCTTGGTAAAGTCATCAAATGAGTCCTCCCACCCCGGGCAGGGCGGGAGGGACTGTTAGACTTGTACTGACTAAAATCCAAGGTGTCCTTCAATAGCCCTTTACGTTCCGGGGTCACGGTAAGCCCCGTCATTATGCTGACGCTCTTGAGGCGCGCGTGGAACACGACGCGCCGTCGACCCGGGCATGGTCCATGGTCGGATAGCGAGTTGCCCTTTACTCGCCGCCCGCATGCCCGCGCCTATGGTGGCCGGAGATCGTCTTGCGACGTCCTTCGCCGTGGGCGTCCACCACCGCGAGTGGGGCGGAGGGAGGACATTGTCCTCTCTCTCACGCGGCCCGCCTCCTCATGCATGACTCCGCATGACTGCTTCGCAGAAGGAGGCGACCGCTACCCACTCCGTCTCGCCCCGCAGCATGGCCGCGACCAATGCCGGGCGCGAGAGGTCTCCGCCTATCGCCGCCGTGAGGACGAGTCGGTGCTCTGCCGAGCGGGGCAGTCTTGCACCGTATGCTCGACTGTATCCTTCGGGCGATCTTCGCAGTGGTGGCACCCAGGCGTTTCCTCCTTTCTCATAAAAAACAGGTACCTCCCGACACTTCCGTGTCCGGTGAGGACCTGCGTCATGCGGTAGGTCAGGACGCCGTGACGCCTATCCAGCCATTCCTCAACTCGTGGTCTTACCGCCGCTATTGCGGCGTGCCCGGCCGTCGGTTGCGACAGTCGTGCCCTCCATACCGCCCTAAGATCGCGCCGGAGCTCTTCCCGCCGCGTCTCGACTTCTCGAGGCAGCGGGGATTCGCTCCGTGCGCCTCCACGCGCCATTCATAGACGCTCTGGAGGGCAGTCGCCTCCAGATCCCAGGGCAGTAATCCGGCAAGGAGGTTGGCTGAAATAAAACACAAAACTTAATAAGTTATATACTATTTAAATTTTTATACTTTTACGGGCTTAGGACCGTCATAAATACTCTTTTGCTTACAACTTACGAATCACTGAGAAACTAATAAAAATCAAGATAGTGGTCGTTAAAAAAAGTTTGATTTAGATAATGAAGTATTTAAGACGTATTTAAAAAATGGAATCAACTTATTTACAATGATTTTGTGTCCCTAACCTACTTTTAAATGTTTATTTACAAGGTACGAGCAAGTACTTACACTACTTACACTACCCGGTAGTGGAGTAGGTAATTGTTCGAAATGCAAGCCAAATGGAAAAAAATGCAAAAACGGTCACGTTATAACTGCAGCTTGGGAATCGTAATTAGCACCATTAGGCGTATAATTGCACCGTAGCGTCAAACTTTAAATAAGAAAAATTGTAAAGACGATTCATTTTTTAAAAGATGTCGATAAAGTATAATTGCACTTATGAGGTTCGCGGAAGGACTATTAAGCCAGAGCAAAACATTTTACGGTTTTTTTTTTTTGAATGGCATCTCGCAGGTCTACCTAGAAGAGGTTGTGTGCTGCTTAACCGGACTTTTCTGTGGATGCCATAGATTACTCTAAGGCCTCCAGCCAGGGAACCGCACGGCGATAGTATTATACAAGCGTTATAAGTTTAGCATCCTCGAAAACCATGAAAACGATATCCATGATGAAAACTTTAATTTTTTTGCAGTCGCCATCTTGGATATTGATTTTGACCTCACTATCGGCTTTAGCATCCCCGAAAACCATGAAAACGACTCCCATGATGAAAACTTTGAATTTTTTGCAGTCGCCATCTTAGATTTTGATTTTGACCTCACTATCGGGTTTAGCATCCTCGAAAACCATGAAAACGATATCCATGATGAAAACTTTAATTTTTTTGCAGTCGCCATCTTGGATATTGATTTTGACCTCACTATCGGCTTTAGCATCCCCGAAAACCATGAAAACGACTCCCATGATGAAAACTTTGAATTTTTTGCAGTCGCCATCTTAGATTTTGATTTTGACCTCACTATCGGGTTTAGCATCCTCGAAAACCATGAAAACGACTCCCATGATGAACAATTCGAAAATTATAGCAGCCGCCATCTTGGATTTTGATTTTGACCTCACTATCGGGTTTAGCACCCTCGAAAACCATGAAACCGACATCCATGAAGAAAACTTTGAATTTTTTGCAGTCGCCATCTTGGATTTTGATTTTGACTTCACTATCGGCTTTAGCATCCTAGAAAACCATGAAAACGACTCCATGATGAATATTTCGAAAATTATAGCCGCCACCATCTTGGATTTTGATTTTGACCTCACTATCGGCTTTAGCACCCTCGAAAACCATGAAAACGACATCCATGATGAAAACTTAGATTTTTTTGCAGTCGCCATTTTGGAATTTGATTTTGACCTCACTATCGACTTTAGCACCCTCGAAAACCATGAAAACGACATCCATGATGAAATTTGAATTTTTTGCAGTCGCCATCTTAGATTTTGATTTTGACCTCACTATCGGCTTTATCACCCTCGAAAACCATGAAAACGACATCCATGATGAAAACTTAGAATTTTTGCAGCCGCCATCTTGGATTATGATTTTGACCTCACTATCGGCTTTAGCACCCTCGAAAACCATGAAAACGACATCCATGACGAAAACTCTGGATTTATCGCAGCCGCCATCTTGGATTTTGATTTTGACCTCACTATTGGCTTTATCACCCTCGAAAACCATGAAAACGACTCCCATGATTTACAATTCAAAAATTATAGCAGCCGCCATCTTGGATTTTGATTTTGACCTCACTATCGGCTTTAGCACCCTCTAAAACCATGAAAACGACTCCCATGATGAAACTTAGAATCTTTGCAGCCGCCATATTGGATTTTGATTTTGACCTCACTATCGGCTTTAGCACCCTCGAAAACCATGAAAACGACTCCCATGATAAAAACTTTGAATTTTTTGCAGTCGCTATCTTGGATTTTGATTTTGACTTCGCCATCGGTTTTAGCACCCTCGAAAACCATCAAAACGACTCCTATGATGAACAATTCGAAAATTATTGCAGCCGCCATCTTAGATTGTCATTTTGATCTCGCCATCGGTTTTAGCACCGTCGAAAGCCACGGAACCGACACCCATGATGAAAATACAAAAACTATCCATCACGAGAAGGGAATAAGGGGCAATTTTGAAAAATGATTTTTACTTTTCCGAGCCTCCTTTATCCAAATCCGAAAAAAACAGAACACGGGTCTCTTAGTTTCTGTGATACGATTGGGAGGGGGAGGGGAGGGATAAATACTTTTGCCCTACTCATGAGAGTTACAAGTTGTAAGTTTGCTTGTCGTTACCCTTGCGTTACGCTTCACCCACTCAACTTTCGTTACGCTACGGAGGTCGCCGGCTCGCTTCGCTCGCCACCTCCCCCCTTCGCTCCACTCGGTCTCGCAGGTTCGCTCCACTCAGGACCATACTCACCACCGAAAAGCTATCGTGACCTTATCCCTACGCTACGCTTCGCTTTACCGCTACCTAGTTTACCCGAAATACTATGGGGGGAGGGGTGAAGAGGGGGAAGGGGGGGTGTTTTGAAAAATGATTTTGAACAACTCTGGGCACCTCGATATGAATATGAAAAAAAAAAGTTGCAAGTCTGTTAACTTCCGAGATCCGCCTAAATGGGGGGAGAAGGGCGTCAAGAGGGGGAACTATGAAAAAAATGGATTTATCTTTTCCGAGCTTCCTCTATACGAATCCGTAAAAAAACAGAACACGGGACTCTTAGTTTCTGAGATACAATCTCGCAAAAAGGGGGGCTTGGTACTTTTGCCCTACTCATGAGAGTTACACGTTGTAAGTTTGCTTGTCGTAACCCTTGCGTTACGCTTCACCCACTCAACCTTCGTTGCGCTACGGAGGTCGCCGGCTCGCTTCGCTCGCCACCTCCCCCCTTCGCTCCACTCGGTCTCGCAGGTTCGCTCCACTCAGGACCATACCTGCCACCGAAAAGCCATCGTGGCCTTATCCCTACGCTACGCTACGCTTCGCTTTACCGCTACCTAGTTTTTCCGAGATACGATGGGGGGTGAGTTTTGAAAAAAGATTCTGACCAACTCTGGACCCCTTGATATGAATCTGAAAAAAAAAATGTTGCATGTCTGTCAACTTCCGAGATCCACCTAAAGGGGGGAGAAGGGGGGTAAAGGGGGGGGAATTTTGAAAAGTGGTTTTTACTTTTCCGAGCCTCCTCTATACGAATCCGTAAAAAAACAAAACACTGGTCTCTTAGTTTCCGAGATACGATTGGGGGGGGGGGGGAGGCAAAAAGGGGGGCTTGGTACTTTTGCCCTACTCATGAGAGTTACACGTTGTAAGTTTGCTTGTCGTAACCCTTGCGTTACGCTTCACCCACTCAACCTTCGTTGCGCTACGGAGGTCGCCGGCTCGCTTCGCTCGCCACCTCCCCCCTTCGCTCCACTCGGTCTCGCAGGTTCGCTCCACTCAGGACCATACCTGCCACCGAAAAGCCATCGTGGCCTTATCCCTACGCTACGCTACGCTTCGCTTTACCGCTACCTAGTTTTTCCGAGATACGATGGGGGGAGGGATAACGGGGGGGAGAGGGGTGAGTTTTGAAAAAAGATTCTGACCAACTCTGGACCCCTTGATATGAATCTGAAATTAAAAATGTTGCATGTCTGTCAACTTCCGAGATCCACCTAAAGGGGGGAGAAGGGGGGTAAAGGGGGGGGAATTTTGAAAAGTGGTTTTTACTTTTCCGAGCCTCCTCTATACGAATCCGTAAAAAAACAAAACACTGGTCTCTTAGTTTCCGAGATACGATGGGGAGGGGGGAGAGTGGGGGCGAAAAGGGGAGGTTTGGGATTTTTCCCATACTCACGAGAGTCACTTGTTTACGAATCTGTCAAAATATACCCACCTTCCCCTTCACCATCTGGGAGAACAATTATGTCAATCAGTGAGTGAGTGAGTGAGTGAGTGAGTGGTATTCTAGCTTTATATAGTATAATAATGAAACATTTAATTTAATATAGCATGTACGGGATCCCCACGGATGTTCATAGGCAAAGGTTCATATTAATTTTGTATAATAATTATGGAACCCGCCTTCTAAATTTATAACACCGTTATATCTTACTACATGATTCCGATTTTACTTTTATTGAAATCCAGGCTGATGTGACTGCCTAAGCAGGATACAGCGGCTCAGAAACGAAACATGTTTAGAAGAATTGTTCAAAGTGGCCGTTTTAGACCCGCAGTCACCATTCACCACCATGCGCCGTTTATTCTACCATACATAGAATAGCACTGTAGTTGTAATACCCCCCGTATTACAACTTCTTTAAATAAGGCTTGTTCCAGTGAGTGAACGAGAGAGCACTAGACGACTTGTATAGCTCTGTCACTTTCACTCTCCGGAATAAGCCTGGTTTCTCGACGTTGTAATACCCCTCCTGGTATTCACAAATACGAAATTAAAACTTCGAAAATCATTAATATCGTTTAACGTGTCCTTAAAAGTGTGAGACGGGCAACTTGCAAGCATCTTAAAATTGAAGGGGGGAACTTTATTTAGCTCAGTTACTGCAGGATTTTTTTACAGAGAGTTAGTATCACTTTCATATTATGAGAGCAACATGACAACACTTTTCTGATTAAAGGATGATTCACGCTACATCGTGCCGTGTGGCAAGGACGGGGCACGGCCCGGACACGGCCCGGACACGGCACGTTGTAGTTCCACTAAACTCTAGCATTTTTTGTTATTCGTGCCACCTTTCTGACACGATCATTATGAAGTTTGCAATGTGTGTTAAATATTATAATGTATCTTATAAAATCTTAATGGTAATTTTGAGCAGGTTGTTAGTTTTATACACATGTATACTGTATAGTTATACCCAAACTCCGTACACACATTTTAGACTTTTTATAATATCCATTGAAGTCGATGTAAAAATGCTTGTGGTGTCCCGTCTAGCTAGCACTACTTAAGGGGAATGCTCCAACCTTCCCGCGAAATTCAAAATTTCTTGCGTTTTTTGCAATTCGCAGACTATTGCTAGGTTTTATGTCGGTTGTAAGACGTATGTAGTTACAGAATTATAATCATCAAAAACACCAATACAACCCTCCAAGTTCATAAAACCCTAGGAACAAAAAAAAAAAGGAAAAAGCCATTCCTCCAAATGCGAATGATATTTTAATCAAAACAAAACCTAGCAATAGTCTGCGAATTGCAAAAAACGCAAGAAATTTTGAATTTCGCGGGCTGGTTGGAGCATTCACCTTAAGTCTCAAGCGCGAACGTTTTAAAATAGTTCGCGTAATATTTCCTCCATACATTTGGCTTCACTCATGCTGCAGTCAGAAATAAATGAGGCGAGAATTCTTGCAGGTTTTAACGAGAACGCGCATAACTATGAGGAGATTTCCATTATCGGGAAAATTCGATTTTAATACGATTGTAAAGTTCGTTTTATTGGTAAAGATTTTCTGTTAGGATATTGCTTTTGAATGATTTTTTTTTCTTGTGGCTACGATTTATTGTGACTCTGCTATACCTACCTATGACATAAAAACCTCATTATATATAATTATATGACCCAAAAATCTGGAATGCATTTGCACATAATTATACTTAAACTTGGATGTCCTAGTAGTGTAACCGGAAAATTGACTGCTGTATAGATCTAGAGTCAATTCCCGGATCAGACAACATGATATTGGGGTTTTCTGTCAGAAATTACCCAGTAGCGGCACATATTCTGGATCTGAGTCCCATGGGAGTTAGAAGTCTCGCCCCGTAACGTAATGTAGACTGTAAAACCCTATTTACAGTCTTGACATAGTTTTTTTTTTTAATCGTCGTAAAATCATCAAATGAGTCCTCCCACCCTGGGCAGGGCGGAAGGGATTGTCAGACTTGTACTAACTAAAATCCACGGTGCCCTTCAATAGCCCTTTATGTTCCGGGGTCACGGTGATGGAAATAAGTCCCGCGACCCCAACAGGCTTTGGCCCTCTGTGAGGGGGCCCCGTCATTTTGCTGACGCTCTTTGAGGCGCGCGTGGAACACGACGCGCCGTCGACCCGGGCATGGTCCATGGTCGTACAACGAGTTGCCCTTTACTAGTTTTGACATACTTGGAGAAAACGTGGATTCAATATGTATATCCTCTGGGAGACTGTAAGCGTGATCATTAGGTTCAGAAACTGGCCCCGAAGGATTCCGGTTCTAGTTGTAACAAAATATGCATGTTATAATTTACTGACTTGTAAATCAAATCAACTCCCATGTCTACAAAGATATTGAAAATGATTTTCATTTCGGTCTCATCAGTACAATATTTTTTTTTATTTCTGATTTTTCCATAATAAAATTCACTTAGCCCGGACCACGATCTTACCTTACGAGTTTTGGAACCCCCTAACAGTAACTTAAAAGATTGCAACTCGCAGACAACTAAGAGATATTACATTAATAGCGTATTACTAAGGATAAAACTGCCATTAAGAACTTCGGCAATAAAGCGAAAACTTGAAAAAATATCTCTTGTAAACTCGACGGTAGTCTTAAGGAGTAATTCCATTGCCCGTTTAACAGTAATTGTAGGGAAATTGTTAGTCACTTGGAAATTAAGTGTTGTCTAACTGTTAATGTACTCGGAACATGCTATTAGAGTTGTTACAGTAAAAATCTAGTTATCATGAATAATAGCTAGTCAATTTAGTGAAAGTGATAAATTACACAGAATTAATCAACCTGGCAAGGTGCAGTGACGGCAGGTGGAGTAAAGCTGTGACAGAGTGGCGTCCAAGGAATGGAAAAAAAATGTTGGTCGGCCGGCGGCGAGATGAGCAGACGACATTGTTGCCATTGCGGGAGTTTCTTGAATAAGGCAGGCGCAAGACCGTGGAGCTTGGCACAAACAAAGATAGGCCTATACCCAGCAGTGGGCGAAGACGGGCTGTGGGTGATGATGGTTATGAATTACATTTGCTAGTTATTACGTTTAATATCTGGCACGACTTAGTTCAAGTGATAACTGACATAGAATTAATCACGTCAACTAGTTATTTTGGATCTGGAATAGAGTAATAATAAAACAAGTATAGGTATAGATTAACTAAAAAGGAAGCTTCTTATTTTTATATTAAATGTTTTTCTATTGAAGTTAGCATGAATTGGTCCTTTCAACTACAATCATAGCTTAAATCCAATAAAATCCATACGCTCTACTTTCACCCACCGCCAAAGTTGGCGTTAATGTGTTGGCGTCCTCAAATTGCTAAATCTCGTGTTTGGTCGCAGTTAGCAAGTTGGCTGTAGGCCAATGGAAGGATTCCTTGCGGTTTTATAAATCATAGCACGTTAAATGTACATTGGGACACTCGATCCTTCTTCGTTTTTGAAGCATCACGAATGTCGTAATGCAGTAGAAGTGGTGGTATTAGTACGGCTTTATGAGTAATGGTTCGGACGAGACTGCTCCAATATTGGTCGTATGAATTGCACTGGCGCGGACGTCTGGGACTTTTGTTATCTATTCTCGTACTATGTTGTTTTTTGTAGGAGTATCAATATCAATTATTTTCTTGGATTAATTATTTATTTCATTAACATATACAATTGCTATTACATGTTATACCTAAGCTAACAAAAGTAGTCATATATAGTGTCATGATGACTAGGTTTATTACTATTTGGTTATGAAGATACAGTCTAAAGCTATGACCTACGGTGCTGAAACGTAGACACTGACAGTTAGGTTAGGTTCCAAATATTCAAGGTCGTTCAGCGTGCTGTGGAGCGAGCTATGCTTAGTTTCCGGAGTAACCGAAATACCCTGCAAAGTAAGCGAACCGCCGGTAGGCTGGCCATGTTTGTCGACCAATGGCCGGCAAACGAGTTCTGGATAGGAGACGCCCTTCAACTAAATAGACTGACCAAGAAGAAAGGAAAAAATTGAGGAAGGCGGAAGGTAGAAGACAGGGTGATGTAGCGCAGCCTCCGAGATACTTTTGTCTTGCAGTGGACTTCGATAAGGGGACTTGATTAAAACAGTTCCCACGAATTTTTAGGCGTATCATTTTTACTAAAAAAATACTGTACTCTAATCTTCAATTCAAGCTTACAGGTATCTGTTAGAACGCCTACGGTCTGCCTAGCCGTAACTTATACACAGAGCTAACAAATGCAATGAAGCGCATCGGTAGCGGCCCACTGAGTGAATGAGGCTGCAATCTCTTGGAGGTCGTCTCATCGCTATTCCGATGCCTATAAATATGCAAACTGGGGGGCCTAAGATAGCGCTTTTAGACTAGCCTGTTTATATTGTTGATTGAACATAAAAATAGAATATAACACTGTGTTGATAAACGCTCATAGTTTCAAATTCCGGTTATAAGAATCCTCCTAATCAAAAGTTTGGAACTCACCTTCGAATTTGCCGTGATGAAAAGGAGAAGAAAATTAAGTTAGTTTATTCAGGCTGTGAAATTACGATTTTCTCAAAATACAACTTATATCACTAGTTAGTAGGAACGTCCACGGTGTCAGCAGGCATGTTTTTAAGCTTGGTTTGAACAAAGACATCATTGTAGCCTTTTTTTTCGTGGTTAAATCTTCGAATGAGTCCTCCCACCCTTACCGTCAAACTTGTACTGACTTAAATTCATGGTGTCCTCAAATAGACCTTTAAGTTCCAAGTTCATGGTAGCTCTGTAGTCCCGCGACCCAGACAAGCTTTGGCCCTTAAAGGGGAACCCCGTCATTATGCTGACAGGCGTATGGTATGGTCCGTGGTCGGACAACGAGTCGTCCATTACTCCGTCGCCGTGGGCATCTACCACTGCAACTGGGGTGTGAGATGGACGCTGTCTTCTCCCTCACGCGTCCCGCGTCTTCCTTCGCTAGCATCTGTCAACCCTGGCAAGATTCATGATCGGACAGCGAGTCACCCGTTACTCGACATCTAAATGCCCGTGCATCATTCTAGCCTTAGAAAGCGTCATCTTACAGCCCCTCACCTTCAATAGTCAGCCTGTTCTCGCTTATTTAAATATATTCCAACTATCTCTGGGGCCAGGCTCGTTCTCAATACACCGTCTTCGCGATACATATGAAAAGGTTCGCGTCCATTGGCTGGACGTTCGCTGCGGAATGAATGTGTTTGGTCACAGCATTGTGTGTTTTGTTCGATTGAAATGTACGGAGCGTAATGGAATAGGTAATGTATGTGGAGTTTTGTCCTTTTTTTATCAGTATTTTTATTTGTAACTGGCGATATGTGAGTTAGTAAGATAAAGCTTTTATTATCCTTTTGGAAATAATAAGCATAATTATGTTATTTGTTTATAGGTAAAAATATTAGCTTAAATACGACTTGCCTTGCCTTACAAAAATATATTTCAAATATAAAACTTATTTACTTGCGAATAATGTTAAGTGCCAATTTGACCCGACAGAAAAACTAGACGAAATAGTTTTATTATGTAAATGACGGTGCATTTTGTTAATGACTGTAACCTAATCAGTTTGTGAAATAGTCAGGTTTAGATTATTTTCCAAAATAATAAATGCGCACGTATGTCTAATATGTATGATTAACTCTTTATTGGGTGTTTACACCTACAAATGAGTACTCCAACCTTGGGTGGAGCGGAAAGAATTGACAGAATCTTATTCACTAAGAACCCTTCATGGCCCTTCTATGTCCTTTGCCTTCTAGGGTCATGTTTAGGAAGAAAGAAAGAAAGATGGCAGGTGTTTGGCCATATATGACCTCAGTTTGCCCCTTGCTCGCTTCATGCAAAACTCGAGCTCTATTTTTAAACTGAATACAGTTTTTATTATACATAATATGTTTTTCAAGATCTTTGTAAAAAACTTAATTAAATCTTGACAACCAGATTTACAAACCCTGCTATAAATCAGAAAAAAACCCCAAACCAAGCAGTACAGTGTAACCACTAATTAAGTATCGTCAGTGGCACCGGACCGAAATAAATCAAGTGACACTTGTCACAGACGTCCCATATGTTGTAAACTATGCGGTGACTGTACGCGATGGAACCCGAACATTACCGAACATTGCCGAGCGATGATAACGTCGTCGTGAAAAATTAATCAACTGTGCCATACGTTGGTTCAAGGGTTATTTTTTCGCGATTATTAAGTCGCCTACACATTATTAAAACGCGACACGACCGCGACCCGATGAAACGCGATGCGTGTTGAGTCGAATCAAATGTATTACGGCCCCGTAGATACAAGCACAGCCTAGTTTGGGGACCACTGTCTAGTAATAAGAAAACTGTTACACAAATCCCTTTTGTCATAGGTTAAGAAAATGTTTGTAACAATGGTTTAATAAATAATTCTTATTGTTTTCTATAAACCAGAATCACACTTTGAACATCCGACGCGACGCCATGCTTGCTGCACATTTGATTCGAGTCAACACGCATCGCATTTCATCGGGTCACGTCGCGTCTTATATTGTATTTCCGCCTTTATGTTAGTGCTACAAAGAAAGATTTTCAGTTTGATGAGTTGCTGCACACCTATAAGTTGCTACAAGCAATATAGGTTGCACATTTGCACTGCAATGAAAAATTCTAGATAATAAGTTTCAATGCTACTTCAATGTTTTTTAAAGTAGTTTAAA
Organism: Agrotis ipsilon; assembly: GCA_028554685.1. Taxonomy (NCBI): domain Eukaryota; kingdom Metazoa; phylum Arthropoda; class Insecta; order Lepidoptera; family Noctuidae; genus Agrotis; species Agrotis ipsilon. The sequence continues at coordinate 19,399,707 of CM052958.1, read as the reverse complement.
CAAAAACCAATAAATCCACAGCCATGATTACAGTCTTATTATACGTACAAGACTACACAAGTTTCCAAAGACCTCTAAAACTTCAGCAGGACTTAGAAAAAATAGCATATCATCTAGGTACCCAAAATAACAACACAGCAACATATTGTCAGTCCGGTGTCGGCCAGAGAAACTAATAAACGAAGTGCGCGGTCGGCAGTCGGAGCAGTTGTGCCAACTTGACCACTTAACACCGTCCAGTTGATGACCACTAGTGTCCGGTAGACACGATATAGAACAGATTGTAAACATTATTTTTTTTGGAGTTTGTAACTGTTCTGTCATTGTTTGTTCAGAATTAGGAATAGTTGTTACATTAAAACCCATTTTCAAAGAGGTCGCATTTTCCCTACTAGTTTTTACTAAAGTGCTTTTGTTACAACTAGAATTAAGTAACACCCAAAATTGACTTAACTAGTTCTATAAAAGTCTACAAGATCGTATAAAAATATCCCATTTGTTCACCTGGGTGAAACAATTCCAAGGTGAACAAAGGACGTTTCTTAAGTCCATTCAATTCACCGGGTGATATCTCCTAGGTGAAAATTTTCCGAGGTGTATCGAGGACACCAAAATGTCCACTGAATTCACGTGGGTGATATGAATCGGGTGAACAAAGTGGAATAAACCCAAATACCATCGCTTACCATCTGGCGAGATAGTGGTCGAAAGCGAGTCTATTGCTAAATCAAAAAAAAGTTAAGCATTTAAAAGAAAAATGCAACTGATGCATTTGAAAAAAAAAAACTTACTAGCAACCCTGCGACCAATTAAGATTCAATCCAATAAAACTAAATCCGTTTTATTTTCATCCGTAGACCAACCCGAGCTCTATTCATATTCAAAGTGCGAAACTTTCCAAAAACTGCTTTCAAACTGTGCAACCAGAAGAAATTAGAAACACATTAGCATCTGGGCCAAACCTGCTTTAGTTACTAGGTGCACAGACGGAAGTTTCAAGTGGAGACTAGCCGCAGTTACAGCCAGACTGATCTAATTTTCCGGCCAAATTGCCGCTACATCAGACTGGCGCCCTGGTACCTTGCTATTTCAAAGTCTTAGTTATTGCTTTAAAATTCAAATAGCTTATAACAGTTTATTTGCCCTGACGAATTCTTTTATCAATATAGGTTTTCGTAATGTGTGCCTAGCCTTTTCCCAACTATTTTTGGGGTGGGCTTCCAGTCGAACCAGATGCAGCTGAATATCAGTATTTTACATGGAGCGACTGCCTATCAAACCTCCACAACCCAGTAACTAGGTAATACAGTACCACATGGTAAGACTGGTTGTCAGACAGAGATAGAGCGTCTGACTAATAGTAACGACTGTGGTTAACCTAAGTATTAGTAAAATAACGCACAAAACAAATAGCAGCAGAAGATTTAATAAATTCGTAAGTTAAACTAGCACATCTAGTGTACGAATAAGGAACAATTGTTTTCCATCAAATTAACATCAGATCCTGTTTACTTTACGTCCACAAAAACTGATAAATCATGTCATAATCAGCACATATAACCATTTCTATACAGCGTTTATTATTTTTTTGTGAAATGACTTCTGTTTGGAGAAATAAATTGTAGTAATGTTTTAAATGACGATGATCAAATGACCCATAAATTATATGAATGACGTATCGCACGTCAAACACTTCTGACTTTCGTACCGGACGTACTCAACATTCGTATTGTTAAAAGAAATATAAATTCACTGAGCAGAAGACTTCGCAAACATATCCTTTAAAATATCGGAAGCGAGACTCTGCTGAGGGAGCAAGGTTTTTGAATTTTGTATCACCCGACAATTTTTCCGGGTAGAGATGTCGGGGCATACGTAGGTATGTGTACCTATTAGGTTACGACGGGATACTGTGTTTTTATTTATATTTTAAGGCCAATCAGAGCAAGTTATGTGAAGTAATTAAATAATAATAAATAAATATTTTTTCATCCCCCCATCTCGGAAAGGGTACTTTTGCTCTTCGATATCTGACCGTAAAAGCCGTTTTTATCCTCAAGTGAGTAAAAGCCGTTTTTATCCTCTAGTGAATAAAGTAAATTTGAATTTAGAACATCGTATGAACAAAAGAGTAGCAGCAGTAATGGCGGCCGGTGACCGCAACAGCTGATCGCTTGCTGTGGTGCCCACTTGACGTTCGAAGGTTGTCGAGGAAACAAATTCTATTTTTAAAATTTGATGTGGTACACAGGTGGGAAAGCAGAGTACGCTCCTCGGGTGTAAGGCTGCGTTGCCTTGGGCTAACTTGAATCCCTCGCTTCACTAAGGATCGCGAAATATTTCTTCGTACAAAAGAGGTCGTGCCATGAAAAAGGTTGAAAAACCCTGACTTAATAATACTTAGGTAGTAGTTTTCAACTACTACCTAAGTATTATTTGTTTTAATTTAAAAATTATTCTGTTCTATAATAATGTCTTAGTTAATACCTAAACTGAAATAAAAGCCTATCTTGTGTTTGTACAATGTACATCTGTTTTTATTTGTTTTTGCATTTAGTCATTTCCTCGCTGAGGTGGGATGAAAAGTTACGTGTTGCACTCGAGTGCAAAGATTTTTCACCTTGTGCTCTTTTGATTCCCTCGCTATCGCTCATGATTCTAAAATTGAATCACGAGTGCAACGAGTGATTCAAAATTAGAATCATGAGCGATTCGCTTGCTCGGTCATCAAAATTGAGCACGCGGTTAAAAATCAACTTTGCACTCTTGTATAACAAATAACTATTACGGTGTTGTACAGTCAGCATCAAAAGTTCATCAACACATTCAGATTTTCAAAATGGCTGTACAACCTTCGGTACGATGTAATGTACGTAATGTGTTGAATAACAGTAATGTGATGGATAACTTTTGACGCTGACTGTATGTGGGATCCAATGCCTCGGCCCATCTAGCGTGCTGTTAAATTCCTCATCTTTGCCTCTGAGACTAAAGACAACTAGTAATCCACATTTTTAGAAAAAAAAAAAAATTCGTGCGTGCGGTTATTGAAACCATGAAACATAGCTCAGACGATAATTCTATAATTATGATTACCGCTGAGGCGCCATTGAGACCCGAGCCGTTAGGTGAGGGTTTTAAGAGAGCCGAGGACGGTAATCATCAATACACACGTGTATCATACGACGTTTTTCAACATACTTACTACAATAATACTAAAAAGCCGTTTTATTTGGTGAGTAAAAAGTTTATTTAGAGAAACAATTAGTAAAAATGTGCAGTTGGTAATATTTATTTGTACTATTGAACACGACTTTTTTTGTTTTGAAACTTTGTAAAAAAAAACCTATAACTCACTTGTGAATAATAGTAAAGAAAAAGTCACAGTTTGATTACAGGTGTTATTATGTGCCTAATTGCGGTGAAATTAGAGCTACTTTATGAGCAAGTGTGTTGAAAATACTATACCTAATAATTATGTAGTACTAACAGCAACATTATATCGCTCATGGTGCCACCCCATTTCATTTCTATTTTCGACGCCCATGATTTATGTTGCCCCCAATTCGACCCAGTGTTCAAAAACGGAATCCCTTGTCCCTTCACTTTTCCATCTACCGGCCATTACCATGTCCCAAAAAGGCCTACCTATCGTTGATACGGACGTCGCCGTCGCTCGGTCAGGTAACATTAATACCTTGCCATTAAATAAACGACTCAGATATTTCTGCTGTCTAAAATGAACAAGGCTGGTTATTACAGCCGTAAAAGCCTATTTAAATATTCGAAAACTTTGGATACTGAACTGTAATTGCGGTTTGTTCTTTGTTCGATCCGGTATTTGTATTATCTCGTGTCGGTATATTGTAATAGCGATCGTAGCTAATATTATAAATGCGGAAATCATTTTGTTTGTTACACTTTCTCTTCTTCTCGTTCACGTCTTCTAGAGGAACCGGTTTTTATTTAATACAGAGTTTTAAGGGTTTCTGAATTGTTTATATCTGTAAAAAGAAGGTCAAGCGAAATAATGGGCAAAAGCTACTTTGTTATTAACCGACTTCAAAAAAAAAGTAGGTTCTCAGTTCGACCTGTATGTATGTATGTATGTATGTATGTATGTATGTATGTATGTATGTATGTTTGTCCGCGATTATCTCGCGTTTGGCTGGACGGATTTGGATGCAGTTTTCAGGAAAGTGTTCATTATATTCCGGAGAAGGTTTTAGTATATAACACTAATAGATATCCCGTGGCGTTGCCCGCATCGATCTTTTTTTTGCTTACTTGGATTGTACATTTTCAGAGACGATTGCATGTTTGTCCGCGATTATCTCGCGTTTGGCTGAACCGATTTTGATGCGGATTTTGGAAAAGTGTTCGTTACATTCTGGAGAAGGTTTGAGTATATAACAATAATAGATACCTCGTAAAATTTCCCACATAGATTCGTTTTTGTTGCTTACTAGGATTTTCAAAGGCGCCGATTATATATATTATGAAGATTTTTGTTGAATATTTAAACTAAAAAGGGAAAAATAAAAACGTTTTAAAAAAAAGGGAACCGACTTCAAAACCAAACACAAAAAAACTGGAAAATAACCTTTCTTTCGGAAGTCGGTGGCCATAGTCAATGAAATAAATAAAAAAGCCACCGAATTCCGAAAGAAAGGTTATTTTCCAGTTTTTTTGTGTTTGGTTTTGAAGTCGGTTCCCTTTTTTTTAAAACGTTTTTATTTATGTTTTTTATTGTTCGAGATATTATCGTCAAATGAGTCCTTCCGCCCTTGGTTTTTTTTTATGTGAGATGGGTTTGCTCTTGACCTTAGTCTAGGTCAGGAATGACTAAGAAAAGGTCGACGATGGAGCGAGCTTACCCAAAAGAAGCCTGTTCACTATAACTTTGAAGAGATTAGGGTTGTATGTTGCGTTCGGAAATACAGACGCAGGCAGAGAGTTCCACTCCTTCGCTGTCCTCATTATAAAAGACTTTTCGATACGATTAGTGCGAATTGGTGGTATAGCAAAGGAGACTGTTATGGACTAAAAGTCAACCCTTTTCCTTCGTTTGCCCTTTGCATTCTACTACCACTGTATACTGCCTAGGCAGGACACCGCAATAGTCACTTCGCTTTTTTATCGTTTTAAAAGCATCAAAAATGTGTCCTACCAACCTAGGTCCGGACTCCAGGGACTGTCAGACTCGTACTGACTAAAATCTACAGTACTTGAATAGCCTTTTACTTTCTAGGGTAGCGGTTACCTGATAAGACAGTTCTGCGACCGCGGTAGGCTATGGCCCTCTAAAGGGGGCTGTAAGATCTAAACGAATCCAAAGTTTTCGAATGTTAATATTATAGTAATCGAATTTTCAGTAAATTTATTTATTTCTTCCATCTTTTCCTGCATATCTTAAACTGTTTTAATTGACTACTATATTTTGAAGACGCTTCAAGTTTTCCATTTTAATATAAATGAAACAACAGAAAAGATGTTTGAGTTTTTACAAGTAAAATCTTTCAGAGAGCAAACTTGAATATTCATGGTATACGTAATAGTTAAGAACAAAAAATGTTTGCAATTTATACAGGGTGTATAGTGGACGCAATCTTTTTTTTCTACGGATGAGGTTTTAAGTTCGGTTCCCCAGTCTGGCAGTGTTAGAATAGAATAGAGTAGATAAGAATATACCTACTTTATTGTACACCAAAACAATAAAACCCACTGCTTTTGCTAGACTTTCAGTAATAACTGAGTTATTACCGCCGCTGAGTTATAAGCCGTCCAGATATTTGTGTCTGGTTTTAATTACAATTTTCTCATCATCATCATCATCATCATTAGCCGGAAGACATCCACTGCTGAACAAAGCATTATAGACCGACGCCGAACGAATCTTTCTCTATTTAAATTAAATTAAAGAGTCATACAGCTCATTAAATCTGGTAAGCACAGAAATTTTAATTAATTAATTTGCACAAAAGGCAAGCGAAGCGTTGTGCTTTTAAAATAATATCGAGCTAATCGTCGGCGAACCGTATCAAATGTATGCATGAAAATAAATAATTATGTCGGCTTTCATTTACAGATTTAATTATACCTGGAACTGATTGGTTGTTAATGATTTAGCTTTTATTCCCAGTTTTACCTGGAATGTTGTTAACCGTTTCCAGAGACTTCGCCTGCATTATGTTGTTCCTGTTCCTGTAATTTTCATCTAGATTCGTTGAGTCGTTTTCACGTGACTGAGTAAAAACCCATCCGAACATTCGCAAGTATAATACTTAAAAAAATGTACATAAAAAAGGGTATTTACTCAAGAAATTTAATTAGTCTGAAATGATTTCTTTTGTTACGTAAACCAAAATTAACACTTCTAAAAATCACAAAACATCACTCAGTCTGTATACTTTTACAGGTGTTATGACGTCAAAAGCCTCCATTCTCGAATTTCGTAGCGTTTTATCTTTGTCAATATTTATTGATTTTAAAAAAATAAAACGAAAATACTTTCACATTTTTTTTTCGATACTCTATTTGACGGACTGAATAGATTTTATATTTATTTATGCAGTGAGCTATTATAGGTATTATAAGGGTTTTATTAGGTATTGGGTGTACCTACACACGGCAACACATCAAGATATGCAAAACCAGTATTAGCTGACTGTTCATTGTCCTTGACCGTTCGTTGTGTGTGAAAATCGTACGAAGCGAGACCAAGACAAACTGGTTGTCTATACCTCGATGTGTAGCCGTGTGTACCTAATACAAAACCAATTAAGTTTCCTATTTTCTTGACATAAACTTCGGTTAATATAAACCGACGTCAGTGAAATTATTAACTCAACATTAGTAAATAAGTTTCTGTTGATTCTAGGTCTTAGTCTAGACTCCATCTATCCTAGTTAATCATATAATATTATAAGCCTGAACTCTAAATATTTTGATTGATGTTTGTAACTCGATTATGAGGGTTCAGTTTTGGTTAGGGTTAACGTAGGTATGTATTTTAAACTACACTCGCAGAAGTGTGGAATCATTTACTCCTACTCCGTGCGATCTTGAGTACTTTATTTCTAGTTTTTTTTTGTCTCCTTTTTTCATATATCTGTCACTGAGTTTAAGGACATTTAGTAATTTTTATGTCAGGTTAGATGTCTTGCTTGGTTATGAGTCCTATGACACATCCTAGTACTTAGGGAGCATAAAGCCAAGTTTAATCGACAAGATCCTGTGGAATTTTATGTTTTAGCCTGCGTATTCCTTTGGGAGCCATTAGTTGGCATGCCAGGATATTTGGGTGGCGGATAATCCTTTCTTTGTACGACTTGACACAACTTAGTGTTTCCTCTTTTACTGTTGTTATGTTCAGGTCATGCTGTAGAGCTGCATTTGGTACAAACCACGGCGCATTTGTGATAGTTCTCAAGAGCTTGTTCTGAAATCGCTGGATGATCTCTTTGTTAGAATTTGATGCTGTTCCCCATAGCTGAATGCCATAGGTCCATATAGGCTTGATTATAGCTTTGTATAAGAGGGTTTTATTTTCCAGATGCAATTGCGATTTTCGACTAATCATCCAGTGGAACTTTTTTTCATGTCTAGTTAAGAATAATCAAATGGTATAATTTTAAACGTTTAACTGTTAACTTTCAATTAATTTAAAAAACGCAAATTTTTAAGGAGCTATCCTGGATCAAAATCTAAATGATTCAATACTCGCGGTCTTTACTTAGGATACGACAGTTGTTCTTACTGTTTTTAAGAAAAGTTATTTAAGAAGTCTCCAAACTCCAAAAACAATAGGTGGTCTAGAATGAAAGGTCCCACCGAAAATGTTTAGAAAGAGATACAGCCTGGACACGTACTGCAAGGGGTGACTCAAGGAGGCATTGAAGAAGAGGTGCTGGAAGGTGTGAGCGGAGGCCTGTGACAAAAATATGCGCCTGACTGGGTTAGAACCCACGACAGAGGTACCTAATAGTACATCCACATTTCGAAATTAATGTTTTAGTCCTATGTTTAAGTGAGCGAGCCTATTCTTACCGGGTACAGGCAGACCCAGACATCGTGGTTGCTATTGAGAAATTCCAAATGGAAAAACCCAATAACACTTTGCCTGACCTGGGAATCGAACCCATGTTTAACAGTCGCGGTCAAGACCACAAGACCATCGAAGCAGTAAAAAGTTCAAAAGTAAGAATTTCTAGAAAGTAATAGAATTGTACCAAAATAGAGGTGCGCTATCAAACGATAGTATCGCTGAAACCCATCAAAAGTCTCGTTAAACAGTCTGATGCGTTTACAACACAATCGTTAACATCAATTTTATATATTCCGATATTTGTACCCCTCGACACTTTGTAGAATGTTAATATTTGGATATAAAACGTTTCTACAGAAAGAGAACAGAAAGAAAAATTTCAAACAACAATTTTTACAACTTACAGCTTGTTTTGTTAACATCGGATGGTAGGATGTTTTATTACATTGTTTGTAAGCAGCTAAACAAGGAATGAGTTTCCTCTGTACTTGTTATTGTAAAACAGTCGGGTACTAAGATAAGGGCAGGTCGGTACTGATCGGTGGAGTTAAGACCTGTGTGAAAAAACAGGAAAACCTGTCTAGAGTAACCATCATGACTTACAACTCGTTGGACAACGATTTTTCAATTCTAAAGAAAGGTGTTATGTTTTAAATTCCACTCTGTGAATTTCTCTAGTATCGTGGGTGCATTTACAAACATTTCAAATCTTAAAACCGAAATATTCAATCCAGAAACCACTATTTGTAGGTAGGTCCTTCAAATGTTTGTTACCTGGGGTAATTGAACCGGCGTCACGCACCAACCGTGCCGTTAAATAAGATAATTATAATTTCAGATAAAATCGGTACCGACCTGTATCTATTATGTGCGAGAGCAGATAACATGGGTATAATTTGCCTGCAGCAACTAGTATAGATCACTTCGAACCTGTTTGTGCTGACAACCCAGTGGATGTAAAATACAGTCAAAGTATGTACACACAAGGCAACTTTTAAAATACACTAGCATATTAACATGATGTAAGTGTAAAATGGCATTTTTTTAAATGTCACTTAACACTTAAATCATGTTTCAAGTATGGGTTTGCTCTTGATCTTAGTCTAGGTCAGGAGTGACTAAGACAAGGTCGATGATAGAGTGAGGTTTTTAAATTTCTTCACGGTATCTAATCCATAACATAACACCGGTAATCCCCGAAGGGTGAGGCAGAGATGATTGAAAGGGGATGCGTACAAACTACGTCTGTTAACCTATTTCTAATAAATGCAAAAATGTATATTATGTTTGTTTTTATGTATGTATGTTCAAATCGACGTGAAAACGGTAACTTGTGCTAGATATTGATCCAGCCCATCTCCTGATGTATTTTTAAACGCGCATAGAAGAGCCAAGGAAACCCTTGAAACTCCGCCACGTAAATAACGAATGCAAATCACAAGTTTTAAAGAGTCAATTTGGGAGGCGGCGGCTACCGCTCGCTTTTTAATTAAGAGAAGAAAAAAAACGGCAAAGTGCGAGACGAGATTGCGCATTGAGGGTTCCTTTAGTTCTGTACTAATAGTAATTTTAATATTAATTCTCTTTATTATTTGCTATTGAGTTACGAGTTTAGGAACTTTTTAACATTAAAGTCAAATTATATTATTATTACAAATGAATTATATTCTGAATTGTGATTACAATATTTGTTACAAAAAATCCCTCTTCCATATTATCTCTCCAATGTTTCCCATCTTCTACAACCCTAGGCTATATGGTCCCAAGGTGAGACAGATGTCCTCCTTCCATCGTGTCGTTGGAGGTCCCCATCTCTTGGGTACCTACCATAGGTTTGCCCGCCTGCTCCACTTTTCAGTTCCACAGCGCAACATGATTTAGGTTCTGTCCAACCCCATTTGAGTCAATTTCTATAAATAAACATTTATTTTTAACGGTAAGATTAATGATAGACGATTTCAATTTATTTATTACTCTAAGAGTCATCCTGGTACCTACCCATCACGGCTAAAAAAAATAAAAAAAACACAGCAATGGTTTAATATACACGATCGATCGATAGACGCCACAAACATGCAAGAAAGATCCTATTGATAACTTTTACATCGGGATCTCTAAAACTATGGTTGCTGAATGTTACGGAACCCTAAAAACTGTAAATGAAATCGCCGCACATTTCAAACGGAAGTATTAAGGATTGGCATCCCTGGTGTCGGTAATGGTTGCAAAGTTTACTATTTACGAGGATATGGGTTCCGTAGCTTGTAATTGTGAACGAAAAATATTGGATATAGTCTTCATAACTTTTGTCGGTTCCATGGAAATATCATGGGAGTTCCATGAAAATTGGATGTGAGTAAAAGTTTGCTTCTAATAGCTGGACAGAGCAGAACATTGGAATAATAACTTTGATAGTATTATCACACAGTACAAAATTGAAAATCTGTACGAATAACCTACTTCGTAAAAAGGAGGAGGTTCTCAATTCGTTGGAATCTTTTTTTTTATGTACGTTCCCTGATTTGTCTATTATGTATGGACCGATTTGATAAATTCCTCTCCTCAATTACTGGTCATCATAGCAGTTACAAATACTGTTATCTGATATGTGTCTACTCTAGTCAAGGGTGACAAGTCGATGATGGGGCGAGCTCACTCAGAAGCAACCTGTTCACTGTGATATTGAAGAGATTTGGATTTATTTGTTCACAAACACACATGGACAGTTACTGTTCCACTCTTTCGCTGTGCACATTATGAAATACGTTTGGAAGCTGCTTGGTGCGGATTAGTAGAAAATATCCGCCTATACATTTTCTTTCAGCCACTTAAATGAGATCATCTATGTCCCTAGTCTGTTGTTTTCCTCGGGTAACATCGAACCTTTTCAAATACCTACCAATAATTAGGGTATCTACAAAGCGAAATCCTAATGACTCCAACAGTGACAAAACCGTTACTAATTATCTAAACACACATTGCACTGTCGAGTTGCCTCGCAACGCATTAGGCTCGTCGCACACACTGCGACATTAATCTTTGTCAGCCAACAGCCGCTAATTAGTTGCGAATTTATAACGCATAATGAGTCGTTGGGTGTGACGCTGCCTAAACAGTCGGTCGCAAACATGTGAGCTTGGTAAATAAGGAATTTGTTGTAGTATGAATCTATCCCGACCCTTTCTCTTATTTTGAAAGGTTATTAGATGGCTTTAGATATAAAGGTGCAGGTTTCATTACCACCTTGAGCTCCTTGAGGTCTGAGTCGAGCTACACGATCACCGACATATGCTTACACTGGTTGGACAGGTTCACTCAAATCTGTGTGGTTCTTTCTTCAAAAGACCGTCTCAGACACCCGCATGGTCTTCGTATGACCTGAACAATGTCTGGACTTTTAAAGAGACTTTGACCTTTGAGTTTTTTTCGGCTGTTTCTTCTCAGAGTAGTCAGGTACGAAACACAGGCCTCATCTAGCTTTAAAAATATTGATTATGACGTGTAAAAGTGTTTTTTATAACCAACTTACAAAATAAATATCATTTATCATTTACCTTATAGCATAACACACACACGTACACGATCCCAACGCTTTTTGTTATTTCAACAAAATTCCTACTCTGTATAATTATGTAAGAGAGAATTTTGTTGCCACAAAAAAAAAAAAAAAAATTAGACATTTTCTTCAAAAAAGTGACAGAAAAGGGTATTAAGCTTGTTGTTGCAGAATTCTCTCCGTACTTAAGACATTACCGACTCCGTAGTTACAATTATATCAGAGACTGGATTCGCCGAGGTTGGTTAAACCAAGAGCACCTATTATGTTAAGCGTCGCTTTGGAGCAGCCCCTAATTGGATGGGTCACTGCTAGACCCCTTATAATATGGAAATTAAACGGAATACTAAGTTAATTGCGAAGTGAAACGCATGATCTGAATAAAAGAAAAACAATGCCAGCAGATAAAGACAGGGAACAGTTTTGCTACATTTTCTTACGTCGTGGCTACATTATTTAGGGATATAAGATCGTGAAATTCTTGCTGACTAAAATTTTTTATTAATTGAAAAAATACATTATTGTATAGTTAGCTTAACTGGGCGTGGGTGGCTATATCCAAATCTATGCGAATGTAACAATAATTACCTAGTACGAGAAAGTGAAAGGTCACTCAGGAGTTTAAAATTTTGGATGAGGGTTTTTACGAGACGTAGCGATAGCGATATCCAGAAAATTGCAGGTTGAGCTTGGATGACACTTGCGTAGCCCAGGGAATCTTGGCACAAAGTAGAGGGGGCCTATACTCCGTAGTGGGTGGAACAGGGCAGCCAGCCAAAAAGATGATGACGATGATGAATTAATAATGGACTTTTGTAAAATATATAATACTACTTCCATTTTTTTAAGTTATTGTTTGTTTACACAATCTATTACTATTTATTAAATAGTTATGCTAAGTAACCAAATAAAGTTTGCAATGTTTGGTAAACAGATCTTATTGTAAGACCCTTTAAAACCTAAACGAGCTCTGTTTATTCTGTGAAAGTGTTTCTTGGAAACCCGTTTGCATGCTGATTTGTGAAATAAAGTAAATAATAAAAAATAATAGGCCGATTTTGACGAAAACTAAAACTGCATCATTGGATTTTGGAAAATTCAATATTTCTAGCCAGGAATCGAACCCGCTGATTTTGGAAAAAAAATCACAGTCTGTATTATTATGCCATTCGATAGTGTTGCTAATAAGGATCCTGGGAAGTAACCATATAAGGAAAACTTAAGCCAAACGTAAAAGAAAACTGGTCAATCTGCAAGGCAATTACTGTATTCTAAACATGTAACCTGTATATGAGCCGAGAGTTTTACTAGCATTAAAACAATAACAACAACATAGAACACTATGTTCCAGAAAAATCCCTAATATATACCCCATTGATTTACGGAACAGGAAAAATAGGGGTCCATACAAAACGGCCCTCGAACTTTTCATGTAGGCATTATTGCATGATCAATCATCGTGTCGGTACAGTCGATCAATTGCTGTCGCCTCCCCTGCGTCAAGCGTGAAGGTTGCCAGTGTTGCCACACACATTAATTAAAAAAAGCCGATTCCCTTTGTGAACCAACAATTGGGGAACATAATAGCCCTCTTTGTTAGCCTGGGCGCATTTTTATGAGATTTTTAGTCAAGGATGGCTTATATTGGTTATTTTGCCGTCAAAATTGGTTAGATTAGAATGAATTTTTGGGGAAAATAATTTAGGAACACCCGGATTTTTAGGCACTGCGGCAGGTAAGATGATACTTTTTATTACTTTGGAGTACACCAGAGAGTACTTCAAGAAAAATGAAATAACAAAGCAAGTACATTTTTATTCGGTTTATAAATATCACTTGCATGCATCCTATGAAACTAGCCCCTAGTTAATGAACAAATTAACGGTCTCTGCCCAGAATAGCGAACAAAAAAATATTTGTATTCGCGACCCATCCATGGACTTACCTGTTACTTGTTTGCGAAAGAATTAGGCTTTGGTGTACAAAACTTTACCATTTTCTGATAGTTACGTTATTACTTTATTTCCGCTTTAGGAGGTATTAACGTTCATTTTTTTGTTTTTTTATTCGTATTATTTATTCAATTAGGTTACTGTGATCTTCTAATAATGTAAAGATTGATAAATTTTTATTTAATTTCACGCACGTGGGGCTTAAACACAACTGCATGGCGAAATGTAGACGTACAAAAGGTAAGTATTCGGCATCATCCTTTGGGAAAATAAATGCACCACAATATGCTTGTCACATTATTACATAATGGAAAAAACGTGGTGACTCTCCCACAGTTATTCAAACCTATCAATCATCGCCACATAAAATAGCACAGATGTAGAACAATAAAAATCATCGTGACCCGCGCTGACTCCCGCATGTCTGTGCGGAACCTAATGGTTCCTATAAATAAAACATGCGTCCATACACGATGACTGATGGTTTTTATTGCCTTTCGGTGTCATGCACGGGCCATGCGTTCAGAACTCTTTTTCTTCGGCGGTTGGCGCAGAGGTTGAGTGATTGACTAGTTCGTGTCGCGGTTTCGATTCCTTCACGTAACAAATTTTTGTACGGTCGTAAGTATATAGTTGTTTCGGGTTCGGCTGGTTGTGCATGTGATTTTATAAAAAAGAAAGAAAACGCACACACGATACAGGAGAAATTTCTTGCGTAACTAATGCAGCTGTTGGCCAACGGCTTCGCCTGCTATAACTCGATTATTTTCCCACAGGAAGATAAAATCAGTATAAAAACTATCCTAAATGTTAATGCAGGTTACAAACTATCTGTGTACCAAATTTTATCCAAATCCGTTGAGGACTTTTTGCGTGAAAGAGTAACAAACATCCATCCATCCAAACAAACTTCTACGTTTATAATAATAGTTTAGTAGGACACTTTTATCAAAATATTATCTTTTAAAGTAAAGATGTAATACGACAAAAGTTTTATGCAGATTGCGATTATTACGTATTTACCAAGTTCGAACATACACAGATAAAAATACAACCAACAAACTGCAGAGCTCGGAAACTTTTTGACTGCAATCTGAAGTTTGTATCAGAGTTAGAAGTCAATCTGAGTTGGTTTCCGTACTGAAGAGTTCAGTGATTACTTGCAGGTGGGTAAATATGTTCTTGTTTATAAGGTTGGCACTATTTATTATTAAGTAGTAGTACCTACTTTAAATATCCGTAGGCCTGACTATGAAGAATAATGCCTGAATCGCAAATCGTATATACATTTCGGTTTAGGTATAAGTTTGCGCGATAGCCTGGCCTCAACGACAATATATTACTAGACTCCTAATAACAGGCGACCGATGTCTGTCAACACATTAGGCAAAAAAGTCTTATATCCGTCTTATTTCGACCATTTCTGTGAGCCGTAAACATATCTTGAGACAGAACAGACCTTGAGTTAGCCAATCACAACGCAATACCCCGTCCCCCTCGCTTACGTAGTACCTCAGCGAGTTGACAGAATAGTTTTTGTTCCTTAGATCGTGCATGCGGAGACTAGTAATATATCGTCGTTGCCTAGCTTAGTTGTTAAAGCGTCTGGTACTTAGAACGTTTCCAGAAGGACGCAGATTCGAGTACTGCTCGATGCTCGTATCGAATATTTCTTTCCGAAAAATATCTATGATCTACGATGAGTTAAGCCGAAGTTTACATTTCTGGTTATGTTAAGAAGGAAGCGATCAATAACTGGCCTGTTGGTCTAGTGGATAGTGACCCTGACTGCTATGCCGGGGGTCGTGGGTTCGAGTCCCACCCAGGACAAAACAACTGGAAAACCCAACAACTCTTTACCTTAGGTATTGAACCTGGGACCTTATACAGCAGTCATGATAGCGACTATTGACCTTGAACACAAAACCTATAGCCTTGCTCATCGTCAAAAATACATAATACATAATCAGTTCACAATAATTTAACCACCCATTTCGGTTTCTCACGGAGCTTTGTGAAAAACCGAAAGATCCGAGCAGTGTCTTGTCCCTGGCAAGGATTAATGTGCGGCGAGATCAAGTTCCACGGACTAACGCTGAGAGGAGGTGAAACAGAAGTCCAAATACGAACAGTACCCTTAACACGAGTATTCAGTATTTGAGACGTAAACTGGAACTTTGACAATTTCAAATTGACAATTTTCAAGGAAAAAAATAGTTCCTTCTTCGCACACCAGAGGCGCTGTTCCATTTTTTCATACAAGAAACGCTGTAAATACTTCAAAGACTGTGTAAAGTAAAATAGTGAAAACTCGTGCTAGGGGCACAGTACTCGAAATTTTGCTGTAATGAACCAAACCAATTAAATCCTAAAATTATTATTATTTTTGAAGTGTTAGTGAAGTGTAGTGTTGGCCGACCACATTTGTCGACGGACTGATGGTAGAGGGAGCAGACATGTGCTAGAGTTGAGACAGCGCTTGGGTAAGCGTACTGTAGGACGTCCTGCAGATGATTGAGGAATGTGACTGGGAGCGGATGAATGCGGACTGCCCAGGACCGGTAGGGTTGGCGCTCTTTGGAGGAGGCGTATGTTCAGCAGTCTGAGGACGGCAATAATAATAATAAGCTTTATTTCAGACATAAGTCCATACATTTTTACATTCGATAGTGTTATTAGGGTTAGTAGCACACAAGAAAATAAAACAAAAATTAAGTGTTAGTTTGTTAGTAACATAAAATAAAACAATTAAAAAAAACACGTCCACAAGCCTATTTCATATTTTTAAGCAGGTGTACACCTGCCCAGTAAACAGTAACGGGACTATCTATTTTGCCAGCTAACGTTTTGAGGACAGTGTTGGTGCTAGCACGGACCCTGTTCATCATCGGTGCAGTTCTTCTCCTAATGATGGAGAAGATATCATCGATGGAAGCATCCGCAAACATTGGCAATAAGCTGATAATATAATTAAAACAAAAAAACCTAATTCCCCATAAATCTATGCAATTTTGCAGTGACGGGGGTCATTCTCGAGAAAAAAAAACCAAATTGCTATTAATTGCTATTTGTTTTTTTTTTTTCTCTTTTGCCCTTTTTTTGACCTTCTGTTAATGTCTCTAGTGTCCATCCTCCAGTAGTGCTAGTTCCGCCTCCCGGTGTACCCGCGACAGAACACGACTTGCTTAATGACTCTGCATTAAGAATGCCGATGCAGATCTTTTCCTTTAACCGGAGTCTGCAACTACGGTCTGCCGTTTTGTCGGTAACTACTAAAAATATGCAGAGTGTAATGTAGCGAGTAATATCAGCGAAATTATTATGTTTTCTTATTTTAACGGGAAGAAGGAAAGTATTTTTTTTAGCACTTTACGTACCCGGGTCACGGTAATTCGTAAGTCCCGCGACCCTGTCAGGCTTTGGGGAGACCCATCGGTAGCCCCGTCACTGGAAAGTGTTTTAGTGGAATATTGCATTATTTTATATTTTTAGTTATTTTTTTTGCATTAAAAGATTTCTTATATACATTTTCTGTTATTTTGAAGCTAAGTTTAAAAGGCTTTTTTAGCTTTTGAAAGATGTTGTAATTATTTGCACAAGATGGTGGAATTAATTACAATTTAGCCACGTGCCGATTTAGTTTCGTAGACTGCCTTCCAGTACCTTGATTGGATGAAAGCAAATTTCAAAATCACAACTTTCAGTAAATAATAATCAAAATTACTCGAACCAAATCACAGGTAAAATGGCTTTCAAATGACTTACCGTTTATTACAATCCAAATGACGTACATAGAAGCATAAAACTACATATAAGAAGAGTGGTTTCATAAATCGAACCTCGACACGCAATAAACCTCGCAATACTCTAGCGAATAAAGTTGTTATTTGAGTGTAGTCCGTGATAAATATTTGACGGGAAGTATACCTCTAAATCCGGGGCATTATTAGTGAGTTACCGCGGACGCTAATACGAATGGCGATGAGATTGAGACCGAGATTGAATACTGAATGAGAGACGCCTCGGCTGTTCACAGATAAGCTGTGAATCAGCCGCCGGAGGAAAGTATTTGAAATGGGAATTTTAAGAAAAGAAAGAATTTGTGGGAAAGAGTTGTTTGGCTTTACTTTTTTTTAAAATAAGTTAGCGAATATTTTTTTTAGTTTATTTATGATGTTTCCATGTGCAACCGGTACGGGTCAACGGCGCGTCGTGGTCCACGCGCGCCTCAAAGAGCGTCAGCATAATGACGAGGCCTCTCAGAGGGCTAAAGCCTGCCGGGGTCGCGAGACTTATACCATCACCGTGACCCCGGTCCGTTAGGCTTTTTATAGGGGACCCCGTTATTTTGGCTGAAAGCTCTAAGAGGCGCGAGTGGAACATGACGCGCCACCGACCCGGGCATGATCCATTATCGAACGGTGAGCTCATTAGTCGCCATCCGTATACCCAATCTTTCGAAAATAGGATGGATAATGAGTTACGAGTATTTTCAGAATCCTTAGAATTGTTTGTTACCGAATTCGGGTGCCCGTACTTTATGCACGATATTCTCTTATTACCAGAGATAAAAATAACAATACTGTAATATTTCGTCGTCGCGGTTCCAGCGAGCTCCCTACGGCAGCAAACCGACTGTGCTTAGGATAGCTAATGTGCAGATTTAAGCCGAAGCGGTTTTATTTTTAAACCAACAATAGTTTCCACTCCATTTAACTCTTTGTTGTACTTGAATAAATAACTGGAACATTTAAGTCCGTAGTACAGTTTTTGTTAAATTAAAACCTGGAATACAGAGGTCGAAAGTTTAAATTGAACCTGCTTTAAGTTGTATTTTTTGGAGTTGCGATGTTAGCCTCTCAGGAGGTTTTTCTCGCCATACATCTAACTTTACTGACAAAAAATTACAGCGGGACTTTGGTGTAATTTAGCGCAATTGGGCGGGAAATGTGCTTTCATTTTTTTCGTACGGCCTGAACTTTATGCCGAATATAAACGAGTTGGGTGGTGAAGCGAACTTTAAGTCACATAGGCGTGTATGAAATTCGTTACACGTCCACGGTAAGCGTTAACCGCTTTTCTAAGCGGCGCACCTACAATACATATGCTTCGCTGCTTCCGGCCCGTCGTCGCACGGATGACCGGCGTCGTGTGAGAATCACTTTGCTACGCTCCAGCTACGAAGTACTACGGCGTCGCACCGTAGCAGCGTAGCGCTACGCCGTAGACACAACTTCACCCTGTACTGATAGTTTCACGACACCAGTTTCGGTAAAGAAACTTGATATAATTACTAAACTACCCGCCGAGTTGAAGACTTAACAGTTTAGCTCGCTTCATAACAAAGAAAACTATTTACGTTAATTACGAAACTTTATTAGCGCTTATACGACACAATTACTTTAGCGTTTTATTATGCGGAACCATTAACCGACCTCATTTTACGCCCATTTTCATTTTTATAGTTTCATAACGCCTCTATCCATAAATTGTGAGGGATTTACTTGTGATATGCAGATTTTAATGGACTATTGTTTTATTGCGTACGGATCTAACTTTGTGGAGTAGAGTATCTCGGTTTGTGAGAATCTTATAATAATCAAGATGGTGTTAATTCAGATCTCGTTGATTTGTTAAAAGTATTGGCGTTTTCCATTTATAAACAAATGTCAGCTGGTTTAATAACATGTAAGCCGAACGGCATTCTTCAAAGTCGGCAATCTTTAAAGTCCTTATTTAAAAAAATGACTGATGCGATTTAAAATAATACTGCATACGCAGAAAGAAGCAGGTTATTGCGGTTTAACAATGAAACGATTTTATTATTAAATAGAAAAAACTGTGTCTCTTATTCCTTTGGGGTGTTCAAAATCGGTCTAATTTAGTTTATTTATTTTTCGAATTCCTATGTTAAGATTATGAGAGAGAATTTTAGACCAACGAATCCTGCTCATAATGTATGTAGTTTCATTAAAATCAGTCATTTCGAAAAATAACGACATGTTGGGGTTTGTATGACATGTCTCAGTTTGTAATGAAAGATCATCCATCCACGGTTAGACCGTAGAAATCACAGCTTAACCTTGTAGGTTTACCTCTGACACTGGCATGCCAAAAGCGACATATTTCTATTACAATAAACTTACATATACGCTCAAACACAGACGTATACAGTTTTATGTCTCATAAAACGGCATCGAACATTAAATTTGATGTCCCATGGAGTAAACGAATACCCTTAAGATTGCCCCCCGTCATAACTGGGATGATTTGTGGATGATATAAATCTCACGTGGTACGGGGATGAACACTGAATTCTAACAGTCCTATTGAACCTATTGAATGTTATCGATATGTCCTAAGAACTTTATACGGCTATTATTTCGTCCATTGAATAATAGTAAGAAAAATACTCGTATTTTCATCAATGTTACTACACTAAAGAAGTATTACAATCCCTTTTTTTGTCTGTTGAGACAAAACCGACTTGGGGTCCTCCCTCCTGTGTGGACCCCAGGTCAAGACGGGAGGGACTGTCAGATTTGTACTGTCTAAATTCCACGGTGATTCTCCAATAACCTTTTTCTTCCAGGTTCACCTGGTTACCTGATGATGCCCGTGACCCCGGTAGACCTTGGCCCTCTAAGGAGGGCTTCGTCAGATTGCTCACAGCTCTTTGAGACATCAACCCGGGAGTATTACCAACCCTGTGGCGCATAACGAGTTTGTATGTTGTACTAAGCCTAAATCACTGAACCGATTTGATGAATTTTGGTCAAAAGATAGATAACGAACGAAACCGCGGGAAAAACTTAGTAATTTATTACAATGATAAGTTTCTGCCAAAATTCGTACCTTAAACTCGAAATTATAAGCTGTAAGTGTAATTTTCTGCACAATACTGTTAGCCCCTTCGTACACAAGGCGACGCAAGTCTCCGATACCTTACGACTTCGGTATCCAAGCGACTATCGCAATAAATTCCATAGAGATTCGTTCACAGGCACGCGTCAATGGATGCTAAAGTCGTAAGGTATCGGAAACTTGAGTCGCCTTGTGTACGAAGGGCCTTAGGGAAAAGACTGACAGTCCCTACCGCCCCATCTACAGAGGAAGAAGTGATTTCAGGGTTAATGTGTTTCATAAATCAAGAGTCATTTGAATTAAAAAAAATATGTCATTAACTAATTGTGGCCCTCAAATACGCACCCGTGAGTTTCTTGATTTAATTAAGTAGAATAGGGCATTTTACTCATTTTTTTTTAATACTTGTTCTTTATTTTTGAGTATTATTACTAAACGACTAAATACATAGTTTTTCAATTTATTTATGCAGTAAAATACCCTATTGTGTTAGTCAGAAAGTTCTTCATTTCATTTTTTGTTTTTGTGTCTAGTATATCATAATGACACTCTAAAAGAAATAGGGCCAGAATTATAAATGAGTATCATAGCTACTAATTAAATTAAAGATGTCATAACTTTTGAAAGTCATCCCCGGCACAAAGATCAGAGACAATGAAAAAGTTACCTAATTAATAGTTTTCTACAATAATTGGAATAAGTTTTTCACTAAAGTCATTTTAATATTGGTTCTTGTAGTTTTGTGAGGCTGTCTTAAATTGTGTAATTGCCTTTGAGAAGTACTGCGGTGAATACAAAGGCTGCTAGTTAATGTTTCTAGTAAATATTAGACATTTTTGTACTAACTGGATGTTACCAAGTAAATATCTATTGATCATTGGTAGAGAAAATAGCAAGAATCAATTATTTATTTGTGTGCCGCGTTTCTAAAACGTTAACTAGTTTATTTTGTTTTATTAGTTTTAATTTTTTATTTACTTAACTTTTTTATTATTGAATTTAATGTATGCTGGAGCCCTGAGATAGCCAGAAGGCATCGCGGTAGTCCTCGTAGAAGATGGCGAGACGAGCTGGACAAAACCTGGAAGTTTTCATTCACTAGCAGTATAGTATAATAATATATTATTCATACTACTTCAATAGGAATGTGATTTAGCAGTAAATTTGATGGATCTGTGAATCAACCCGACCAACTTGTTAATCGAACTCCGGATGTCGTGCTCTGCAGTAGCGATAGACAAACGTGACAGTCTTATGAATCAAAATTTTGTTTAGTCAGAGCATAGAAATATGATGGTCGATTGGTGATGTACTACTACATAATTTTAATAAGTATTGACAGAGATAAAACGCATCAAAGTGGTGTCAGAACAGCTCTTGATGTCAAAACGCACAAAAAATTTATCACGTCGTCATGTATTACGAATTTTGAAAGCGCCGTTTTAAAATAAAAAGTTGGGATTCAATACACATTTGGTGATAATGTAACTGATGGATTAATTAGACATTTTCTGTCAGGCCTATTCCCTAAAAATAATCATATGAATTCAACATTTTCAAATATTCTATGTAAATCGTAGTTTATACACCTGCTATAATTTCATAACTAAATTAATTAGCAAGTTCGTTGACCTGTCCAATAATGTCTGGCCTTCGCATCATCTAGTACAATCTGACGTTAGCCAATTGGAAGACATCGTGGTTTAAATATAATTAAAACCGCACCGCCTGATCTTCGAAGTTGGTCAGTGGATGGGTGATGTATCATAGCGAATTTTCTCCACGCCTAGTGCCCCATAGACCATGTTATACGTGACTGCAGTCCGGCTGTCAACTGTAGATCATTTACAGTCGCTGCTGATCGTCAGAAGCTCTAAAGTCTGACAACCAGTCTAAGCAAAGGGTGCACCCAGTTACTGGGCTGTAAAAGTCAGACGGGCTGTCGCTCCATGTCAAATACTGATGTTAAGCGGCATTTGGTTTGACTGGAAACCGATCACAACATAGTCGGGAAAAGGCTAGGCGGATAATGATCACACGGAAGACATGTATTATTTAATGGAGTATCCAAGAACGTAGCTACGTAGTGTGATGTGGTCTACCTTTTTATCTTCCTCTTTACAAAAGTATGCTTAAAAATTCTATGCTTAAAAACTTTTCTTCAAATAGACGTAACGAAGCTAAAAATCCGCAGCTATATTACAATACCTTCACTACTAAATCATCTAACTAAAATAATTAAAAACTATAATGAGGGAAGTGGTGGAAGGCTTCCGCATTTGATATTTAATTACAGGCCGTGCCGGGGGGCGTGGGGAGGACAGGTGGGGGGATGTGGGGTACAGTCCCGGGATAATGGAAATGTGCAGAGCGTACGTAGTCCTAGATGGAGGGCTTGCTGGCTTTAGACGTGGAGTGCTGCGTGTTAGTCAGGACATTACTGAGAAATGAGAGGTTAAAGATTATTTTAAGTATATTACGAGGATAACTCTGCCATTTTTTTTATTTATAACTGCCCTCCTCTTTGTTCTTGGCTTCGTGAATCACTAATGTATTTAAAAATTTTTCAACGTCGTGATGTCTCATTCATAAAAGAGGTTGTGTGTTAATATTCTGGCAAGTTAATAATTTCTTTTTAAGTTCAAAACTCCACAAACTAAGAATCAGCCACAAACGCACTTAAATAGTGTATGATAAAGATAAATAAAACAGTAGTAGGGACCTTATAAAAATGCACTGTAAGTTATATAATCGACACCTGAAAATACATAATGAAAAAGATAATAGTGTTGAACATGTTACGCCTAAGATTACCACAGACAATACAAACGTTAGCATGTAGCACCATGACCTAATTCAGACCAGCGAACTTTGAAATAGTAATCATTAATCATCTGAAGGTTTCACAGAGCTCAACGACCGCTCGAAACAATGGCCGGCTTCGATAACTATCCCAAATCGCTTTATTGTTCCAATGGCGTTACTAAAGCTCAGACTAACGTGTATAATTAACTTTTTAAACTAAGTTCAAGAACTTTGAACGATCGGTTTTATAAATTTTTAATTGAAAGTTCGTCTGAGAAGTTGGTGTAAGTTCTGTTAAAGTACCTATTGCTCTCGTAATTGCGTTGTGAATGGACTGGGATGGACTTGGTGGGTATTAATAATATTGTAAGTCAAATAACCTATTTTTTTATATGAGATGGGTTTGCTCTTGACCTTAGTCTAGGTCAGGAATGACTAAGAAAATGTCGACGATGGAGTGAGCTTACCCAGAAGAAGCCTCACTCTAACTTTGAAGAGATTAGGGTTGTATGCGTTCGGAAACACAGACGCAGGCAGAGAGTTCCACTCCTTCGCTGTCCGCATTATAAAAGACTATAATATCAAATAATTGGGTAGCAATTAGGGGATTGGTCGTGTCAAGATAATTATGTAAGTAAAAATATGGATCGACTCTCTTAAATTTTGAACACAGGCAAAGCTAAGCTGGGTCGTTAGTGGCCCATAAAGTATTGCTTTGTCATAGTCATCTAAAACTTTTACATTTAACTGTGAACACAAATAAACCACTCGTAGATCCATTGAAGTATTCACCAACGATTTACCGTCGCTACTTTATTATGAGCGATCTTTTGTAATTCGCTACAATAGACATGTTACGAGCGTTTGTGAGACGACGGCTCAAAGGATGGAGTTACAAGACTGTTTGTCAATTATATTGGTTAAAGTGTGTTCTTTGGTGCGGAGATATGAGGGACACGTTGCGAGGAAAGTATTGTGTGATGGAGGGGAAGAATAGAGGAGCTATGAACTGATATGGCGAGACCGTCTATAAATGTAACCGTGAACCTGGGAAGTAAAGGGCGATTAAATGAACGGGATGGATTTTTAGTAAAAGTCTGTCACTCCCTTCAGCATGATTCGGGACGGGCAGATTTTCAGAGAAAATAGGGATTACCTATGCCATTTAAAAGAACGGAAAATTGAATATTAACGTTGTGCATTTGTTTCCATATTTTAAACACGATACACCTACACAAATTTTACGAATACACATTGTGGCCACTAAACAGACGGTCGAGCCATCAGTACCCTTAGCACGAGTTTTCAGTAAATGAGACTAAAATAAACTGGAACTTTGACACTTTCAAATTGACAATTTTCAAGGAAAAAATTAATACCTTCTTCGCACACCTGAGGCGCTGTCATTTTTCCTTGAATATTGTCAATTTGAAAGTGTCAAAGTTCCAGTTTACTTTACGTCTCATTTACTGAAAACTCGTGCTAAGGGTACTGTTGCCATAATCCATGAATGCGCGTGACACGCTGTAACATAAACACACAATAACATTCGCGCAAGCTTTTTCAGTCAACTGTACAACGCCGCTTAACAAATTTTCACTTCAAAAAATATTGTTTGTCTTTCTTGTTGGGTTTTATTGATTTAACCATAAAAAAAACCAGTACAAGTATCTTAGATTTAAAAAACTGATTTGTCATACACTACACTACATTTTTAACACCAGCGAGAAACTAAATCTCTTATACAAAATATTGCAGCAGAAACTCAGCATTTGTCTCCGAAACAATTTCACCGGCGACCTGTCTCAGTATAAAGCACACTCTGTCACAACTCCGCGCCACCGTTTACATGATATTTTACTAGTTTAAAATAGCTAGTAGATTTATTTCAACTACGAAATATATCTTGTAAGTGAGAAAAATGTATGTGTTAGGTCATAGGTTATAGGTTACGGCAAACGCCTTCAAAATAACTGTCTTTCACTAACATAATCATTAAAAATCTGGCACCTTTGGGCTGCAACATAGTCTTAAAAATAATTGTCTTTCTTACTAACATAATCATTACAAATCTGGCACCTTTGGGCTGCAACATAGTCTTAAAAATAATTGTCTTTCTTACTAACATAATCATTAAAAATCAGGCACCTTTGAGCTGCAACAAAGTCTTTTTACTGTTGTTAAGATTATTATTTTTTTGTTTCAAGAACTTTCGATGATCGTCCAGGTTCAGATGGAACGCGGGATTATTGGGTTACCGTGGCTCTGGAAAGTAAAAGACTATTGAAGGACACCGTGGATTTTAGTCAGTATAAGTCTGTCAGTCCCTCCCGCCCTAACCTGGCTGGGTAGACATTTGATAATTTTACCACGTCAAAAAAATATAAGAGGCTACCGAGTTTACCACGGTCCAATGAACTTGTCCAACATCAAGATTAATGATGGAACAAAGATTTTGTAACAATTTTGGCTATTTAAAAAGAGTATCCATGGAGTTTCTTGCCCGTTCCTCTCCATAGAGATCTACGTTTTGAAATAGGCATCTACGGTACTTTCACAGTTTTTTTATGTCTTGTGACTGAGACTGTAGCACCATAACTATAACTAATTTTATAGAATTTGTATTTCTAATTTGTTTTTTGTCTTTTGACAATTCAGAAGTGCCTGTAACTGGCCTACTTGAAATAAATTATATGTATTTGTTTTTTTTTATTTGAATTTGGATTTGAAGTCGCAGTCTCTAAGCGACAGAAATAGAAGCATATCGCTGAAAGATCAGTCGTGGGGGAAGTCGACGACTCGACGAACATCTCTCGGTGTCTCGTCAACCACGACCTCTCTGACAAGACTGTTTCGAGTAAGAAGATTAAGGAAGCCTTATTATAAGCACTATTTTACTTGTATAATATTCTCCTTTGCTATGAAACCTCTACATCTATATTTATTAGAAACTACAAGAGCGCAAGTGGCCAAATTTTCCCGGAGCGAGTTATTGACTTAAAGGGAATTGCCGGAGCCGGCGACACTCACAATACAGTCTAAACGAGACGGTTACACTCGGCCAAATGGCTGATTTTCTAGGGTTCCGCATTGCCTTTGAGAAATCTACTGAATTGAATTATATTGAACTGCGTCTCTGTAACCACAGCGACGAGAGAGATCCGAGTAACCAATCGGATAGGTAATGGTTGAAGGGATATCGGAGTGGATCTCTTTGTGCCCAAAATTGTATTTGGTCCACTGTTGGGTGCATTGGCTGAGCTTTTGACTAAAATATATGGCAGGTTTAATACGGCACAAAAAATCGTGTGTAAATTGTTTAAACAAAAGTAATAAATGAATACCAGAAAATATAAAAATACCCGTGCCCTTTATCACACTGAACCAAATTGTTGCTGAAAATGTACATTACACTGTACTGAACAGATAAATTAGTCTGCGTCATCATCATCATCTGCTTGCCTTTTCCCAACTATATTGGGGTCGGCTTCCAGTCGAACCAGATTCAGCTGGATATCAATATTTTACATGGAGCGACCGCCTGTCGGACCTCCACAACCCAGTAACTGTGCAATACCATACCCCATGGTAATACCTACTGGTTGTCAGACTTTAGAGCTTCTGACTAACAGTAACGACTGTCAAAGATCTACAAATGACAGCCGGGACCAACGGCTTTACGTGCTTTCCGAGGCACGGAGGAAACTCGCTATGAAAGATGGTCACCCATCCACAGACCAACCTAGGCAAGCGCGGCTTAACCCGGAAGATCGGCCTGTGCGGCTGAAATTGCGCCATCAATCAATCCTCTGCGTCATCGAAATAACTATAAAAAGGGTCCTGTAAGATTTTACCGCCATTTGCAAAAACTTCTTAAAGTAACATAACCCTCCTTTTACGGAGCTACGGAACCCGTAATTTCCACAGCGGTCTCAATTTTTTCCCCGTCCATTCTCACGGGCGCGGCTGGGACGTGTCCATTGTTGGTTTTCTTGTTATCTTCGAGTTATGACGCTTTTATTGCCGCGCAATCTCTCTGCAAGTCTTCACTGCTCACTGCAACTATTCACTAGCTGTCTTTTTATGAATACCGTTGTTAAGTTATAAAGTTTCTTTAAGTAAGGATTAACTTGGTTTTGTCTTAGTTATGGATGTAAAGAAGGATTTCATTATTGTATTAGGGATTTAAGTCATGCAGCCGAATTTCCAATCCTAGTTGCCATTAATATAATAATGATCAGAATATCGGTCAATAACCGACAGTCACTGGCAGGAGATGGCGCCGTGATGATCTGGGAGAAACGAATGAACAGTTTCTCAGGATTATATGAATGAAGGATGAATTGAAATCCCGGGAATAGAAAACTTTTGGCTAGGAAACTTACAGTAAACAAAGTAAACGTTAAAAAAAAAGTAAGTCACCTATGAAACTTCAGGTTGTCTCAGGGATGAGCAGAGTTATGCAGTAACCCTACTAATATTATAAACGTGAAAGTTTGAATGTGTGGATGGATGTTTGTTACTCTTTCACACAAAAACTACTGAACGGATTTGGATGAAATTTGGTACACAGATAGTTTATAACCTAGATTGACTCATAGGACATTTTTATCCCGATTTAATGTTCCCACGGGAGTTGTAGCGGGTGAAACCGCAGGCAACAGCTAGTATTAAAAAAAATAATTGTGGCCGATGTTCTAGTGACAAGAATACAAAAACTAACCGGAAAATTGAATTTCATCTCACCTTCACCGCTCCTCGAACGAAAATCTTTTATAACTACTACTTACTATAAACAGGTACTAGAACCTTATTGCCCTGGAGCACACCCTTCTATACACTTAAGAACGCTCATCCTACCCACCTCTAAATACATTTCTCCTTGTATAAAATGTTCTCCGACGTTCTAGCTTCCTGCGATACTACCTGTTTCTTAAAGCAAATATTTTTCTTTGCTTCTTGTTAGTTCAATGTTGCGGTGTGCAGGAAAAATTTTATTTCCACTACTTTGACTTTTGACGTTCTTCATTTTTAAAATACGTCCTGGTTGGCAAAGGGATCCGTTTCTAAAGCATAGAGTTAGATGTGACTTTTCAATTTATTAATTAGATATGTTTCAAGTTTTCTCCTGAAGGAAAGCGAGGAAACTTGAACTAATGGTTTATTTATTTTTACCAATTATTTTGCTTGCAACTGTATTAATGTTGTACGGGATGAAAAGTAACTTTTTACTTGAAAAGGCTAACCATATTTCAAGCATAAAAAGTCGGTTAGTAATTTAGGAAAAGGAAGAATGCAGAGGTCTCATTATAACTCTTAATTAGATGACCTTTTATCATAAGTTTGACAAAACACGGTTTGAAATAAACGTTTTCTATTAATTAAAAACCAACGGTTGGTAGTTCTGACTGGCCTGTTGGTCTAGTTGTTAGTGACCCTGACTGCTATGCCGGGGGCCGTGGGTTCGATTCCCATCCAGGATAAATGTTTGTGTGATGAGCATGATCAGTTGTTCTGTGTCTGGGTGTAATTTATCTATAATATGTATGTATTTAGAAATATATCAGTATGTTTATCAGTTGTCTAGTACTCATAACACAAGCTCTGCTTAGCTTGGGACTAGATAGCGTTGTGTGATAGTTGTGGAATATTATATTATATTCAATCACAAGCGTCGTGATTATTCTGCTAAAGCAACATACCTCTCCATTCGAATGTTCTTTCAGCAACTTCATCATCATCAGCCACTATCCAATGAAGGTCATAAGCCTTTGACTCATTGAGATTTTTAGTCTTTAGATGCTACGTAATGCTCTTTAATCTGAGCTAGCTGCCACCAACAACGTTATGAACAAAACTCTCGTGTCAAGTTTGCAACAGAACACAATTTATTTCTTCAAAAATATTGTCTCCTGGTATCGAAGATGTACAGACGGCAGCGCAAGCTATCCCATTCTGTCTTTCGTCAATAGATTTTCAACTCTACCACAATAGTAGAAAGGTCATGTTCGATTGGGAAGACAGATTGAGGTTGGTTGATGTGCTGGCATCTGTATAAAGGTGTCAATAGCTTTACTGTCAAGCGTCTCTCGGGCGCGGCGGGTGTCGAAACGTCAAATGGTAAGCTGTTACAGCAGTGAATGACAGACGAGTAAAGATATTGAGGAGGAACAGTAAGTGAGGTGAATCGACAAAGTTTTAACTTTGTATATTTTCCCGATTCTATAGTTTAGCGAGGTACCCTGTACGCTTCTTTAAAATCGTTCTAAGAGTACGTGGCTAAGTTACTCGGTTCCGTTTTGGGCGGTTTTAGGACTACTTGTTTTTTGTTGGCATACAATAACAGCCACACCTGGAAATTTCCACAAGACAAGGACATTATTATTAAGGGTATTTGTTGCGTGCCGTAATGCGCCATCTGAATCTTCCTTCTCAACTGTTTAAGTCGTGATGGCGCATAGGTTAAAAACTCGCCTCGAATGGACGAGGTTACGATTTCAAATCTGGGCAAGTAACAATTTGCCTGTTTCAATACATAATGCAGTTTCTAAGTTTAACTTGGACAAAGGACGTTATGTTACGTGAAGGAAAATATTGTAAGGAAACCTGGATTCATATAAGTCTAAAGCTATGTCAGAGATCAGTGCCTGTGTGTGGAACTTTGACATCGGAGGTGGCGAAATCTCACGATATATAAAAGTAAAGAAGAAACCTAAACAATGATCCATATTGTTTTACGACAATGTTCAAACTAAACTAAATCATCACTACTTCTGCTTACAACTTAAAATCGATTGTGTCGCAAAACGGGTGTTAAACTAGTTACAAAGAAGTTGTCGGGAAAATAACCATGTCTTAAATGGCAGGTCTCCGGGTGAGCGCAACCTCATTCCATTGCAGGTCTTATTATAACTTAGTGAGGGTTTATTGTTCACTGCTCCTCATTTTACTTATTTTTTTCTGCATTGTTGGTCTATCCTGAGTTAAACTTTAGTTGGGGAAAGTGTTATTGTGTTTTCCATTAGAAAATCCTTAGGTTTAGTGCTTTAAGCTCAGTTGACGACATTGAGCTAGGTTCTGAATAGAATAGAATAGAATACTCTTTATTATGTACACCATACAAATTACAGGATACATCCAATCAATATCTTATAAATAGGGTGACACAATGGGCAATGTTCTGGCATATTTTATAGGAATAGAATTTCTATCTTTATAATGTTAGTATTGTAAATACCACTACCTACTCTTTTTTGTTTCTAAGAATTTCTCCTGTGTCGTGGGAGCGTTTACAGACATTATAACTAACATACACAAACAGTCAGACCCTAATTCTAGGTAGTTCAATTAATGTTTCCGTGAGTAAATTGAACCTGTGACACGCCATCGCTACCAAATCAGAATACCAGCGCTGCAACTTTTTTAATGCTGATTTAGGGACATTACAAATGGGAGGATACATGGTTACCCCGGCGCCGGACGGACCGAAAACCCGGTCGTGAAACCACACCCCTACAGTTATAACAGCATTGTTTAATTTCCAGAGATCTCACTGAAAACATTTCAAGCTGAATGCAAATTCCAGCGTTCCTTATTATAACTTACGACGTTTTTACAGCACATAATCTGTGTAAGTCTTCGTTACGGGACTTGCGACTTTGTTCCCCGCAATATATTTTTGTGTCGGGTACTGAGAACATTATGTTTTTGTTAGCCGTGACGTATGGGGCTATGATTTTCGTTTGTTTTGCTAACTGGTACAGTTTTAGGGCGTGGTGAAGTCGCTTAAATAGCTTATATGGGGTGAATTTTTCGGGGCGAAGATGGCCAAATTCGAAATTACGAAGAATAGCGAAAAGTACTGAAAGGAGTCTCGAAGCGATAAAACGATAAAAACTAAAAGTCCATCAAAATCAATACAGAACAAACAGATTCGATCTCTGGGTAAGAAGCCAGTATTCCTAATGCTATTGGATAAAAACACACAAGAAGTAACTGGGTAATACGCCGATATCATACCCCATGGTAAGACTAGTTCAGATTCTTAGAGATTCTGACTAATAGCTGTTCCTTGCTTGCTTGTAGAAGAGTAAACTAATATACTAAACCTTCTGTCTTACCCTTTTTATTGAGGTCAAATTAAACAAAAACGTCTTTATTCAGTGATGAACCCTTCAAGATAAGTATCATAATTTTCTTTAAAGCATCATTTAGCCACTGATCTGCTCCCGACATAACTAATATCATCTGCTACAGATTAAATGTCAGTCTGTCATTGTCAACGCAGAATCTTCAATTAAATTGCGGAGAAATAATGGAAAGCTTCATCTGTTTCTAACATTACTGTATAATAGGATCGGATTTTCTCAAGGAAACCTTTTTGAGGTCATTGTTTCAAATTCTTGTGAAGTTGTAAGAGTAACTGACATTCTATTAAGAAGTGGGTTATTTATATCAGCTTTGAGAGAATTCTGAGTGGGATTTTAGAATTTATAAAATCCGAACAGTCTTGTTTTGTATTTTTTTTTAGAGACAGACCTGTCGTATCCAGATTTTAGTAACAGCTCTTTATGACGCTTGAGTGACATTCTTTGGAGGGAATTGTAGGTAAATATTTGTCAAACTGTCTGTGGAAAATGTATTGGAAAACAATGTAGCGGTGTAGTTCCGATTATGGCCACACGGAAATAGTATCATTTTTTGTATAGTACCCCTAGCACGAGTTTTCACTATTTTACTTTCCACTATTTACAGCGTTTCTTGTATGGAAAAATGAAACAGCGCCTCTGGAGTGCGAAGAAGAAACTAATTTTTTCCTTGAAAATTGTCACAGTTCCAGTTTACTTTACGTCTCAAATACTGAAAACTCGTGCTAAGGGTACAGGAAGTGACACTTCCAATATTTGTAAGATCTACAGGTAGCGTATTCAATATTTAACTGTTTGTATAAAAGACTTGAAATGTTTGCACATACACGATACTGAACAAATCGTAATGTCAAAAATTTAAAGCAGCAAGAGCTGGTTTTGATACTTTGAAATAACATTTTTAAAAAAACATTCTCCGAATACACAAAAGCGTATGTGATACGTACCTACGTTTGTGATAAATTGACATGATTTGAACAAACTCACACTAATACGTGTAGTGGATTAAAACATTTTCTCTCTTGTATATTAGGGGGTCTTTTCATCGTTGTAAAAACATAAAATGAGTCTAACCACTCACGGTGGAATTGTTAGACTTGTACTGAAAATAAAATCCACGGTAAACCTTCATTAGTCCTTTACGTTTCAGGGTTCCGGTAACCTGATGAGATAGTACCATGACCTCTGCAGGCTTTGGCTCCATATGGGATTATCAGAATCTAAGAAGGTCTGTGAACTAGAAGTGAGGACATAATCGGCCTTATTACAAAAACTAAATAAACATTGGTTTAAACCTGTACTAACAAGTCCAGGCTTATCTTCAGAACCATGGTTTTTTCTCCGTATTACAAAACTTAAATAAAACGTAGACTTTAGTACCGTCATTTGAACCATTGTCTAATCATTTAAATACGCCATGTGTACTAACAATTAAATCTAGCACGTTTTAATCCATTTTGGGTGAAAATAACTCAAAAACAACAACACAATGAAAAAGTAGCTTTGAGAAACTTTGACACAACTTTGACAGCTACGACTGTTAGTCCATGGTTTATCGCAAAACCAAGATTTGTAATAACGTTTGTGTAAACCGTAGTTTTTGGTGATATAAACCTTGGTTTTTAGTTAAACCCCATTTTGTAATAAGGCGGAATAGGTTGATCATTATTCGAGCATAATTATGGGTTACCGAGCCGTACTTCTGCTTTATATATTCTGTGTACCGATCAATTATTGACATTCCCGCCATTGAGATAGCGGCTGTCAAGGAGTATGACATCTAAATAGATGTAGCTGTTAATTAATTCTCTCGAGCCAGTTCGAGCATGTGTTGCATGAGAGACCAATGCGTATGAGAAGATGGCTTGCATGGATTACTGGCATTATAATCCATTGCCATTTTGACCCGCGACTTTGTCGTTCGACATGAAATTATGTCGCAAGTTGTCGCTTGCGACATCTGCAAGTCTATGTCGACGCTGTAAGAACTGGGTAGTGTGAATAAGGCTAGTTCCGAGCGACGTTGTCCCATAAAGTTGTGACCACATGTCACGTAAAAGTCAGGCAACATGTTTCCGCGACATGACCTTTATTGAAAACGTGGCTTTAACCTTACTATCCTAATCCATACAAAACGTTTTCACGCCTAAATTGCTGTACCAATTTTGAAGTATTTGTAACAGGGATCGAGGGGTCCCTTTTTTGGGATTGAGAAGTCATCAAACGACTTTTCCCGCTTTGAGAGAGACGGAAGTGAATGTCAGACTAGAACTATCAAAATCCAACCCTATTCTTTGTGTTCCAGGGCTGTGGTTAATCTTTCAAACATTCCCAGTTTTTGTCGTGTATTTATTACATATCTCGTTTTTTATGTTTATTTAACACAACACACACACAACATTTAATCTTCTGGTGAATAACAAATCAGCGAAACCCATAAAACTTCTTTCTTGAATATTATCAAAGAAGGTTAAGTATACTTGATGAAATAGCTTAATCAAGAACATTTTAATTAATTATGATCATATATTAATTTATAAAATCTCTTTATTCAGTTAAATTTTTAGTCTATTAATTTTGAGGATTATGATGAAGATGTCGTAAGTGAATTTATTTACTCAATGATTATTGAAATTTGTTTCATTATTTATAGTTTTAGTTGTTTTAATAAATCTCACGAAAGTGAACAACGCAAGTAAGTTTCATGAAATTTTATACTTAGTTTTTATTTTATTTGCAACTTTCTTTTCACTGATTATGATAATTACTACGAAGGTATTTATTAAGCAAACGAATTCGTATTCAATAAGCAAGATGAGGTTCATAGCAATATTTTATTTAATTAAAACTACACAAAAACTCTCAAATAATATTAAGTTTCACAAATTGAATAAAATAATCAGGGTTTTGAAAATTATCAAATTAATAATAATCAAAGGGTTTTTATCCGATTTTCATCCAAGCCGATTTGAAACGTGATCCCTTATTTTAACCCGACTGTTATTTTACTTTTAACTTCCAAATAATAATTTCAAAAAATAATCTTAAGAATTTATTCAACTATCTCTAAAAAAGAACAAAATTTAAAGATTTCATTTCAGTGTTGTATATTGTGTGTGAAGGTGAAGGTCGCCGGAAGACGCTGGATGCAGGTCGCTTCCAACCGGTACTTGTGGCGATCAAAAGGGGAGGCCTATGTTCAGCAGTGGACGTCCTATGGCTGAGATGATGATGATGATGATGATATTGTGTGTACATAGATAGTAAAATACATAAATAAAGGCCAATGTGCAACCTCTACCGTCTGTACACAGCTACCTGAAATGCTTCGCAGTCAATTTCGCTCGCTATCTTCGGAGCCCGACAACAAACTGCATGTCTGTGGACTAGTGACAGCCACTTAGCAAGCCCGCCGCCTGCTGGATAATCTCCGATAGCTTAAGTAATACGTGACAGCCCTAATGCTCTCACCTTCACATGCTTCCCTGGTACATTTTGCCGCAGATTTTTTCATTTTCTTTACGATAAGTCTGTTTTTTGAGGCGCGTTTCCATTACGCAAGTCTTTTAAAAAAGTTGACGTCACTTTGGTAAGTTCAAATTACCTAGGTACTTGTAACTTGGTCAAGTTGCATTCAATTTGCAACTCTATTAAATAATTTTGCATAGGTAATACAATAGTCCTAAAAACGAAAATGAGATACCCAAACAATCAATGACACAAACGGGTAAAAATAATAATTTAATTGCCCAGTTAATATACTTCTTTAAAAAAATAAAAAAAGTTTTTTTTTATGTAAGTCCTTTTAGAAATATCATAAATATTTTCTACAGTCTATATTCCAAAATTA
This sequence comes from Agrotis ipsilon, assembly GCA_028554685.1. NCBI lineage: Eukaryota > Metazoa > Arthropoda > Insecta > Lepidoptera > Noctuidae > Agrotis > Agrotis ipsilon. The sequence continues at coordinate 19,364,486 of CM052958.1, read as the reverse complement.
AGTAATTTGTGTTACTAAACGACTACTAAACTTTTCTCATGAATTGTACTAGTATGTAATCTTCAATCGTAAATAAATTCATCATCATCATCAGCCTATAACGTTCCCACTGCTGGGACACAGGCCTCCTCTCTTGTGAGAGGGAGTGGGCCATAATCCACGCGGGCCCAGTGCGGATTGGCAGGTGTCACATGTCTTCGAATTTGATGGTTCTAGGACATGCCGGATTCCTCACGATGTTTTCCTTCGCCGTTTTGAGAGCAGTGGTGATGAAATAAATTACACAAAGTAATGCGCCAAGCTGAGTTCGAACCCACGACCTACAACTCGTATGTAGGGACCGATACCACTGGGCCACCACTGCTCTCGTAAATAAAAAACCAAAATTAAAAACAATACCTAAATATTTAACTAAAAATCTAAATGTACACTACCAACGTTTATTTACAGTATACCTTGAGCGGTTAGGAATTCATTTGGCCAAGTTCTTAGCATAAAATTATTCAATGTTTCCGTGTGAAATGCCTCCGTAGCCTGTCCTGCACTGAAATGTATGCAAACGTGGAGTATAATATGCAGGAAGCGACTCGCCAACTGTATGACTGTGTGATTTTTACAGCTTTCCGCCTTTTAAAAAGAAATCGGAATTTTAAAAAGTATTCAAGCTTCATTTGAGTTTTACATAGAAAGAAAATTGTGCAGGTTTTGTAAGTGAATAGTGAAATTATATTAAAACGTGATATTTATCAAGTTTATTACTTGTGTTTAGTTTTCGATATTTCGGCTATGATCATGGATGAACTGCTAGCTAAAACGTATTAACTACTTCACCCATGATGTGTGTTTGCAACATCTCCGAAATTTAGGAAACATAGTAAATATCTTGTTTCAAATCTAAATAATAGTGTTTTTTTTTGGGACCAACCCTCCACACTATTCCTAAACCACTGCAAGTCCTGAAAGCCAGAATCAACAGTGGCAATCACCAGAAAAACGCTGAGACAATGAAGCTCGACGTGTCCCGGAGAATGAATTTACTGTCTTGGATCCTGCATCGAAATTAATCAGAAAAGAATAGTGGAGGAGTAGAATAATAATAGTGTAAGTAGTACCTACCTATTATCTATCTATATATGTATATAAAAATGAAACCCGTTTTCCGTTGTCACGACATAACATGAAAACGGCTTGACCGATTCGGATAATTATTTTTTTGTTGTGTTTGTAACGATCCTATGCTATGCAACCATTCTGAAGATTCTCAGCAATAAAGTCAATGCAGGTCAGTTTTTGAACTGCCCAGGGGGGTATTACAACGTCTTTAAACCAGGCTTGATCCAGTGAGTGAACGAGATAGCGCTAGACGACTTGTATAGCTCTGTTACTTTCACTCGCCGGAATAAGCCTGGTAACACCCTCCCTGATGTGAATAAGTGCAGGACGGTTGACAAGTCGTGCTAACAGGTGAAGTTTTTAAAACAAGAGCCCTTATTATTCCTGGGCAAGCGTGTAACATAAAAAAAACTCCCGTTTGACCTCTATCGCAAAAAAAAGGTTATGACAATCCCTGTTGACTAGATAAAAACCCAAAACTTGAAACGACTACCCATCTACTTCAAACTACTGAAAACATTCTTCCTCAAACACTGTACCTAATTTCCCTAAAGAAACCACTTTAGAATACTTTTCCCTCAACTATAATGCATCGGTACATTACCTGGCTAACGTCGTATTAATGTAGCACTTAGCGCGAAGCTCGAGGATAACTTTGATAATCACCGCCGAGTAGAACACAGGGATTGCAAGCGGTTTAATATAAAGCGACTAGTTCACTATGCTTGGGTTTCAATTTTAAATCTCTCGCCTTACTTTTGTCTGTACTAAAAGTAAATAAACAAACCCTGTTCAAATAATGAACGCTGGTACTCATTAAATGTAATTAGTAAGATATTTAAGTAGGTATATTTACTTAACATAATATTTCACCATTTTCTGTAATAAATGTTTTAGCGAAATTAACTATCGCCGAAAATTAGAGTTGTGTAATTAAACCTTAATCGTTTAGCAATTATTTTTATCAGATAACTTGGGAAGAAAAAGCACACCAATGAATAAAGAATAAATTATTAAAAAACGTTTACGGCATTCTTATTATTTTTCTTTTGGATTTCTATCGATTGATAAAAATTGGTGGGACGCCCCCCGGCAAGATGGACCGATGACCTGAAAAGGGTGGCGGGCAGTGGCTGGATGAAAAAAGCAGGAGATCGTACTCTGTGGCGCTCCCTGGGAGAGGCCTATGTCCAGCAGTGGACTGCAATAGGCTGAAATGATGATGATGATGATAAAAATTGCATTTACAGCAATAAATTTTTCAACTACTTTCTTCGCCATAAAATCTTGGCCCAAGTTGCGTTTCCATTCTCTGTAGATCGGCAAGGTAAGTGCTGGGACGATATTCATGGCTTCTTAGCACGAGCCAGCGCGGCTTGCCAGCGTCTGTCGCTACACTGAACTTTGAATTATTTTCCAAACATACATTCCTCACTGCATATTATGTAATTTGTAAGTGTAAAATGGGTGTTGGGTATGCAAGTGACACTTCAAGGAAATTGACACATAATTCGTATTTTAAATGATCGGAGCGAAAGTGTTTTTGAATAATTTTGTGCAACCGACTCCCAAATGGACTACTTCTCATTATGGCCACTTCTCATTTTGGCTACTCCTCATTTTGGCTACTTCTCATTTTGGCTACTTCTGATTAGGGCTACATCTCACTAGGGCTACTTCTCATTTGGGCTAAGTCGTTTGGGCTACTTCTCACTTGGGCTAATTCTCATTAGGGATATTTATCATTATTGCTACTTCTCAAAATTTGGAAAATATTTATTGAAATAAGTACTGTCTGTATGTATATGTAGCAGTCAAAGTGCTTAGACCATCACTATGCATAATTTGTCTTCTATCTATCTGTCTATAATGTATATTGCCTCGCTTGTCTAAAGGTAGTTTACTTTTTATTTCTAGCTATTGCCTGCAGCTTGGTTTTCTCCTTTTCTTAGTTCTTTACCACAATCGGCGATTCAAAACTTTTTAAAAAATCCTTAATCTTACTTTCGTAATCAAATAAGAATAATCAGGGCTATCAACAATTATCACTTACCAGTCTTTCTCCAACTGTTGAAATTACGGACGAGATGAAAAAAATAAATACTACAAAAATAAATTATGGTGATATAGTCTCAGAAGATCAGAATTCCATTCCAAAAATGCTAGTGGCAGCACCCAATCTAACCAGATGGACCTGAACACCAAGTTTTACTTTCATTTTTACCGACGGGACTGACTGACAGAACAGAGCAAGTGCCTATTTGATCATCATAACCCAGAAACTGGGTAAATGATATCCCTTGGATAGGCTGGTTATCCAGACTTACGAGGTTCTGACCAATAGTAACCATTGTAAACGATAAATAAATGACAGCCAACCAACGGTTACGTGCTTTCCAAGGCACAGAGAGGAAAAGGGCAACTCGCCGCCCGACCATGGACCATGCCCGGGTCGACGGCGCGTCGTGTTCCACGCGCGCCTCAAAGAGCGTCAGCATAATGACGAGGCCCCCTCTCAGAGGGCTAAAACCTGCCGGGGTCGCGGGTCTTATACCATCACCGTGACCCCGGAACATAAAGGGCTATTGAAGGACACCGTGGATTTTAGTCAGTACAAGTCTGACAGTACCTCTCGCCCTGCCCGGGGTGGGAGGTCTCATTTGATGATTTTACCACGTAAAAAAAGAAAAAAAAAAGTCACAGAGGAAACTCGCTAGGATGGGTGGTCAATTAAGAATGGCAACAAAATAGCAACAAACTTAAGCAATATAATATTCAGACCCGTTACATTTTGGCTCGTATAATGGCTGGAAATTGTTTCGACTGCCAGCCAAAACATTCAGACTAATGCATTGAGCTCAGTTAATCCCCAGCGGCTCACTCAGAGAAGTACTAATTAACGCGCGAATATAACCAGATACTGTCTCTCTAATAAATTAATTATTTTAACTAAGTTTAACCTTACATGTGCCATTTTATTTTTAATTGTAATGAGGACTTATCTGAGCAGTTCCAAAAATGTCCGCTAGGGCAGCGCCACCGCCTCTGGAGACCTGTCGAACTATCAAACTTCGAAATGAGGACTAATCTGAGCAGTTCCAAAAATGTCCGCTTGGGCAGCGCCATTGCCTCTGGAGACCTGCCAAACTATCATTTTTGACAGGTCTCCAGAGGCAGTGATTACCCTGGTGTTGGTAGAAAAAACTAGGATGAGGACGATCGGGTTTGTGTGTTGTGGAAGGAGTTGAAAGAGGCCTTGTCCAGAAGAGAGAGAGCAGGTCAAAAAGACAAATGGAAAACTCGATTACCTTAAGGGTCAAAGGATGGCACGGGACTGTCTTCAAAAGGGGCAGGGTGCTGTCTACCCGCAGCACCCTGTTTCATCAGTCGCCCTTTGTTCCAGGGAATGCAATGGGGAACTCATAGAACACGGTGGATTTTAATCAGTCAAGTTTCACAGTCTCTTTTGCTTTACACAGAGTGGGAGGACTTATTTATTTGATGATTTTCCACCCAAAACAATGTCATCATCATCAGCCTAATGTTCCCTCTGTGAGAGGGAGTGGTTCAAAAACAACCACGCAGGTCCAATGCGTGTAGGTAGATGTCCATGTCTTCCAATTTTTGGTTCTAGATTATGGGATTTCCTCACGATGTTTTGTTTCACCGTTTTGAGAGCAGAGGTGATGACATAAATTACACAGAGTAATGAGCTGGGTTCGAACCCACGATCCATAACTCGAAAGTTGGGGTCTAAACCACTGGGTCACCACTGCTCTCAAACTAAACAATGTCATAGACTCATAACAGCGAAAGCTAGTCTCCTATACAACCAAAACAATTGCATTATCTTCCCGACCGCTTTCCTAAATACAGCCAAGATTCAAACAATAATTCAACTAGCCAGGAACCGAACCCCGGTCGTTCAATCGCCGTATCCGTCAGACTCGCATCCTCCACGTCTCTCACAAAGTTATGGCTTGGCGAGAATTTCACTTGCAAATTCAGTTTTGGGCCGCGGGCTAGTCTAGCCGTGTTCAGTGCTACTCCTAGGCACAAGGCAGATAGGTAAGTAAAGAAGGTTGGCTTCATACAAAACTAGAAGGTTTTCTCAAAACAAAACTTGATCTCCAGCATGACTTCTATGTATTCGGTCGTATACTTGAAATACGATGACGTATTTAGTGAAAAATAAAAAAGCATTTTAGAGTCAGGAACTAATTTACGTTTTTAACGTCAAAGTCCCCGTTTATACATTTAACATCACAAAACTTTAAAACTCGTGATAAGACGTCAGTAGCGCTATTCTCTAAGGACAGCCTTGTGTATAGCGCTATTTCAGCGTTGAAACTAAAGTGCTATGATATTCACTGACCCACTGAGAGCAAGATCTGTCTGTTAAGTTCCTAAAAGTTCTTAAAAGAATACTCGTACACTTATTTAGATCCGGTTTTTAATACCATCTTTTTATATTAAATCAATTTTTATTATGGACATCCCTCCGACACATAAAACGCGTTTTGACAGTACTTTTATTATGCGTACAGCTGAGGAGTGGAATTTCTTGCCGGAGTCTGTGTTTCCTCATAGCTAGGGTTGCCATCCGTCCGGATTTCCCCGGATTTGTCCTAGTTTAGAGGGCATCCGGGAAGCGTCCAGGGGGGGCTTCATTTGTAGTCCGGGTTCAAATATTTAAAGACTTGGGCCTCTCGCGATACACGCACACTTCACCATCCTCCACCCCTCTCGACGCAGTTGCCACTGTCAGCACTTCGACACATGTCCGGGTTCTGGACCCTAAAATCCGGGGTTTTCCAACGTTGTGGTTTTCAAATTTTAGAGATGGCAACCCTACTCATAGCTATCATCGCGTATTCCTCAAATCAAGAGTGAATGGGTTACTTCTAGGGAAGCGTGCTTCACCGTCGATTACATCATCGTATACCATCGTGCGAGATAGTGGTCAAAAGCGAACCTCTCATTTTTTTTTAAAGTAAAAGAATTATATTACAATCTGTGAGCGTCGACCCATTTTCATTATTTGTATATATCTGACCTTCTGTACCTACCTACACATTTACCCATCTAGGCCAGGTAGGAAGGTACAAAAATGGATTCGTGTGCGAAAAACGGTTTCATACAGTTTTGTTCGTCATTTTAAGGCTTTTCCTGAAATGTAAGGCGTCGTTTTGTTTAAAATTCAAAGTGTAAAAAGTTTTTTTGAGATTTAAGCTCCAGTGTGTGTCAAAGTGGTGCTCGTTGTTGGAGACAGATAACTGATTCCGTTTCTGGAAATCTTATTGTGGTTTTCAAAGTATTGAAACAAATAAAATGAAAATGATGGCTTTTTTTTTAAATAAAAAAATTAAATGGAAAGCTGGAAAACCTAAGTTCGAAACCGAAGGCACTGACTATGATAATACTGCACCAATAAAGTCTCATTTAGACGGATTAAGAACTCGCATCCAGTTTCACTACATTGCGGTATTTGTTTGATCAACTGAATTCGTTGTACCTTTAAAGTCCGCAATGTAACGCAACTTGCGAGTTGTTGCATCGTCGAAAATAAATGAGGCTTAATGTTTGTACACACGTCAAGTTACCCCAAAGGACCACGGGCAGAAATATATGGAGACTGGCCCATCGTTCAACAGTGATGGAACCTATACCAAATGAAAGCTTTGAGGATGTGATGCATTTCTTATTATGGCAGCTAAGTCGAATTCGAGCGCCAACAAGGTGATTTCGAGCATTGAAAACATATGCCCTTACCTAACCTAACATGTGGCAACATTCTCCTACTGATTTGAAAAAGGTGTCATTCGAAGCGTGTAGTAGATACGATATTCTTTTACTATGGCGACATTCTTCAAATCTGTAAGGTTCACCTGGAATATCTGAAAATGTCAACCTAACCTAACCTGTGGCAACAATCTCCTACTGATTTGAAACAGATGTCAATCGAAGCGTGTGGTAGATACGATATACTTTTAGTATGGCGACATTCTTCAAATGTGTAAGGTTCACCTGGAATATCTGAAAATGTCAACCTAACCTAACTGTGGCAACATTCTCCTACTGATTTGAAACAGATGTCATTCGATGCGTGTGGTAGATACGATATACTTTTACTATGGCGACATTCTTAAAATGTGTAAGGTTCACCTGTAATATCTGAAAATGTCAACCTAACCTAACTGTGGCAACATTCTCCTACTGATTTGAAACAGATGTCATTCGATGCGTGTGGTAGATACGATATACTTTTAGTACTGCGACTTTCTTCAAATTTGTAAGGTACACCTGGAATATCTGAAAATCTAACCTAACCTAACCTAACCTGTGGAAACATTCTCCTACTGATTTGCAGTATGGAACACCGAGTGGTTTTAGTCAGTCGAGTCTGACATGCCTCTTCCGTGTTCTCCACGCTGACAACACAACAAGCCCATGAGGGTTTCCACACTTAAAAATAGGTGGGTTAGTTAGGGTCGTTTAAGAAAAGCTTAAGAATCCCAGGTAAAACCCACGCGTCTGAAGATGTAGCGATCATAAAAATATGTCTTATCCACTACACGCTTCGAATAACACGTGTTTCAAATCAGTTTTTTTTTTATCGTGGTAAAATCATCAAATGAGGCCTCCCACCCCGGGCAGGGCAGAAGGGTCTGTCAAACTTGTACTGACTAAAATCCACGGTGTCCTTCAATAGTCCTTTATGTTCCGGGGACACGGTGATTAAAATAAGTCCCTGGCAGGCTTCGGCCCTCCGTGAGGGGGCCTCGTCATTGTGCTGACTATCTTTGAGTCGTCGACCCGGGCATGGTCCACGGTCGGACAGCGAGTTGCCCTTTACTCGCTGTCCGCATGCCCACGCCTACTGTGTCCTCCGGGCGATCTTCACAGGTGGCACCCAGGCGTATCTTTCTTCCCTATCCGACACAGGTACCTCCTGAACGAAGCCACGTCTTTCCAGCCACTCCTCAAAGAGGGGTCTTACCGTCGCGATTGCGGTGTGCCCGAACCTCGGTTGTTTCAAATCAGTTGGAGAATATTGCTACAGCCTTCTTAGGTTAGGTTGACATTTTTAGATATTCCAGGTGAATCTCACACATTTGAAGAATGTCGCCATACTAAAAGTATATCGTATCTACCACACGCTTCGAATGACACCTGTTTCAAATCAGTAGGAGATTGTTGCCACAGGTTAGGTTAGGTTGACATTTTCAGATATTCCAGGTGAACCTTACACATTTGAAGAATGTTGCCATACTAAAAGTATATCGTATCTACCTCACGCTTCGAATGACACCTGTTTCAAATCAGTAGGAGAATGTTGCCACAGGTTAGGTTAGGTGGACATTTTCAGATATTCCAGGTGAACCTCACACATTTGAAAAATGTCGCCATAGTAATAGTATATCGTATCTACCACACGCTTCGAATGACACCTGTTTCAAATCAGTAGGAGAATGTTGCCACAGTTAGGTTAGGTTGACATTTTCAGATATTCCAGATGAACCTTACACATTTGAAGAATGTCGCCATACTAAAAGTATATCGTATCTACTATACGCTTTGAATGACACCTGTTTCAAATCAGTAGGAGAATATTGTCACAGTTAGGTTAGGTTGACATTTTCAGATATTCCAGGTGAACCTCACACATTTGAAGAATGTTGCCATAGTAAAAGTATATCGTATCTACCACACGCTTCGAATGACACCTGTTTCAAATCAGTAGGAGAATGTTGTCACAGTTAGGTTAGGTTGACATTTTCAGATATTCCAGGTGAACCTTACACATTTGAAGAATGTTGCCATAGTAAAAGTATATCGTATCTACTATACGCTTTGAATGACACCTGTTTCAAATCAGAAGGAGAATGTTGTCACAGTTAGGTTAGGTTGACATTTTCAGATATTCCAGGTGAACCTCACACATTTGAAGAATGTTGCCATAGCAAAAGTATATCGTATCTACCACACGCTTCGAATGACACCTGTTTCAAATCAGTAGGAGAATGTTGTCACAGTTAGGTTAGGTTGACATTTTCAGATATTCCAGGTGAACCTCACACATTTGAAGAATGTCGCCATAGTAATAGTATATCGTATCTACCACACGCTTCGAATGACACCTGTTTCAAATCAGTAGGAGAATGTTGCCACATGTTAGGTTAGGTAAGTGCATATGTTTTCAATGCTCGAAATCACCTTGTTGGCGCTCGAATTCGACTTAGCTGCCATAATAAGAAATGCATAACATCCTCAAAGCTTTCATTTGGCATAGGTTTCATCGCTGTTGAGCGATGGGCCAAAATGCGCATGGTCCTTTCTTTAATAGATCATCAACTTTATCTCCGATTCAAGAAGTTTCATTTTCTATTGGGAAAATTTGACAATGGGGTAGGCTGACGTGCTAGCGTTGCCTATTAGTAGCCTTCATTTTATAATGTTCGTATTTGTGGTTAAATTTTATTTAATAATATAGAAACCAAGAAATAAAAAGCATTTTATAAAAATACTAGTAAAGGGTATTGCTCAATTACCTCCCACCAAATTTTACTACTAAATTATTTCCTTGTGCATGCACAATGATGATTTGAAGCGGAAAGATAAATATTTTATTTTCTAAATCAATTGTTTGGAAGCATTACAGTAGCAAAAAATTCAATAGAGACAGTAGGCAACAGTTGGTAGTAGAAAATATTGAAATTCATAATGGCTGCCTAACGTAAAGTTTTGATCTGGGGGGCTTATTGGATGAGGATACAATTTGAAATAAAGAAATATCTTTAGAAGGATAACTTAAGGAAACTGAAGAGAAGGTGATACAAGAAATTTCACAGATAGGTTTTAAAACTACAAAAATTTTCATTTAATATTTTTTTTTGAATATTTGACTTCACGGTGCTATTCAACAATTTTCTTAGAATTCTGGTCGGGATTGAACAGAAAAGCATTTTTTTTTCCTCTTATAATAACTTTTAGCCATTTGGCTCTTGGATTGGACGACTGTCGCAACCGACGGCCGGGCACGCCGCAATCGCGGCGGTAAGACCCCTCTTTGAGGAGTGGCTGGAGAGACGTCACGGCGTCCTGACCTATCGCATGACGCAGGTCCTCACCGGACACGGAAGTTTCGGGAGGTACCTGTGGCTGATGGGAAAGGAGGAAACGCCGGGGTGTCACCACTGCGAAGATCGCCCGGAGGACACAGTAGAGCATACGGTGCAAGACTGCCCAGCTTGGGCAGAGCACCGACGTGTCCTCACGGCGGCGATAGGCGGAGACCTCTCGCGCCCGGCATTGGTTTCGGCCATGCTGCGGAGCGAGACGGAGTGGGAAGCGGTCGCCGCCTTCTGCGAGGCAGTAATGCTCGTGAAGGAGGCGGCGGGCCGCGAGAGAGAGAGGACAGCGTCCTCCCTCCGCCCCAACCGCAGTGGTGTACGCCCACGGCGCCGTACGTCGCAAGACGATCTCCGGCCACCGTAGGCGCGGGCATGCGGACAGCGAGTAAAGGGCAACTCGCTGTCCGACCATGGACCATGCCCGGGTCGACGGCGCGTCGTGTTCCACGCGCGCCTCAAAGAGCTGTCAGCAAAAATGACGGGGCCCCCCTCTCAGAGGGCCAAAGCCTGCCGGGGTCGCGGGATTTATTTCTATTACCGTGACCCCGGAACATAAAGGGCTACTGAAGGACACCGTGGATTTTAGTCAGTACAAGTCTGACATTACCTCCCATCCTGCCCGGGGTTGGAGGTCTCATTTGATGATTTTACCACGATAAAAAAAAAAAAAAAAAGCCATTTGGCTCTTAGTTGAATTAAATTTTTATAGATTCCAAGTATTGTTTCTTAAAAAATCGGTAATGTGTCACTTAATTTTTTTTTCTTTTAAACATTTTTAAGGAACCAAATCAAACCATGCATTTTGGTAATGATCAGAAGTTCTAGCATGACTTTTCACGTTTTTGTGACGTAAAATAAACTGGACCTTTGACAATAAATTTATGGAAAAATTAGTTCTTAGTTTTAGCAATGTGTTAAATACAGATCTTGTGATAAAAGAAATCTTGTGATAAGGCCTCTGAAAAAGTTTTCGTCGTTTAATTTCCGGGAAATGTAGTACGAGCCTAAATCATGATAAAGTGGGTATACACTAAGATGAAAACGGAATAAAACTTTGAGCTTCGCTGTAAAAGCTGAAGCTAATAACACACGCGGATATGAAACATGACATCAAACACAAAACACAAATTTTCCCGTATTTGAGCAATCCCTGAACCACGAGGGTAAAAGAGCACAAAATCCTAAACAAAGGCTTTCCGTGGCAGCCTAGCGGATAATTCACCCGGGTATGTCCGGGACTCCCCGAATTGATTCGTTGGGGGCCCTCCCCTTCGCTGTAAGCAGGTATTGGCCGGGAACTCGGGATTAAGCCGCGCTATGCAAGGAACGCTTAAATAATATCTACACTACCGCGCTAGTAAAGTGAGGCTAGTGAAGACAGTATTTAATCTTGAGCTTACACGTTAGAACTTAAGGCGGAATTTGTATAGATTAGGAGTGATTACAATGTTTGGGTGGCTTTGCATTAGAGTGTATTTAAGTTTTCTGGGCAGATCTATGATATTTCTTGACTTTTTTATGTAATGACACATTTTTGGAGAGATCTAGGAGTGATTAAGATTTCAGGGTAACTTTTCCGGCATATGAGAGTGTTCCGAGTCGATCCTCAATTCCTCAATGCTACTGAACCATAGTTACTAAACGGCGATCGCCCAGTGTGATTCACGCGCGTTTTGTGAAAGCGTGTCTGCATCAATATTATTAGTCGTTGGTCGCATTTGCAACGTGCGACTGTAGTGCATCTGCATTATTGTAAAAAACCACTTTTGAAAAAGGCTGCAAAGAGCCGCCGTAGACGTTTCTGATTTGTATGACCCATGTGTGGACGAAACTCGGAAAAAGTTCTTAAACAACTTGAAGGCGGTTTTGCTCCAAAAAGTCTAAAGTTGCGTCTACGCTAGGCGAGCCGAGCACGAGCGGAGCACGAGCAGGGGCCGTATTATGACGTCTTAAAGCCAGAGTAGTTCCCGTGAGAGAACAAAATGGCACTAGACGACTTGTATAGCTCCGTCTCTTTCACTCACGAGAACTACTCTGAAATACTTTGGTTTGCTAGTCAAACCGCCTTAAGCTGCGCTTGAGAGACACATTCGAGTGTCGTGTCGTGTCGGGACCTGTGATTAATTATGACGTGTCACGACACATAAATATACTTCAGTCACTTTTGCAATTTACTTAATACTTTGAATCAAAGATATTATTACGAACGAAAGATTGAGCTGCGAGCAGGGTTTGAACCTGCATCTTCTGGATAGGTACTCCAGACGCCTTAATCAATTACAAAGACGCGACACAGGCGTTATTGCGTATAAAAATATAAATTTACTTTGAATCAGTTACAGAACCTAAAACCACACATAACTGAAAAAGAGCAGTCTGAATTCAACAGGAGGTACTCGGAAACTTTTTGTAACATTTATTTAATAAAAGAAGTAGTCTCCGCCTAATTACTTCCGAGCTGTTGGCGCCAATTAACTCCATATGCTAGCTATTATGCACTTACTTTGCAAATGTGAATACTTTACTGGAACAGGAAAACTGCTGACGTATTCACACAAAAGTTTTCATGAGGTTATATTCACTGATGTTACGTACTCATTGGAAAGATTTTTTGACTTTTCAAAGGTATTAGTTAGTACAAATACTGATACTGCTGGGAGATTGATGTTGCGTGTTCGATTCCCATATTTTTTTTTGTATAGGCTACAGATAGTTTTTTTTTTGGGTCTGGCTGATTGTGTCATCATCTTCATCATCAACCTGTATTCGTCCACTGCTGGACATACCTAGGCCTCTCCCAATGTGCGCCACTGAGCTCTGTCTTGATCTTTTCTCATACAGTCTCTGCCGGCTGTCTTTCGTAGGTCGTCACTCCACCAGGCCTGCGGGCGTTCCACACTACTTTTGCCGAGTAGTGGTCTCCATTCAAGGACACGTCTACCCCAACAGTGTGGCCAGCCCACTACCACTTCAGCTTACTCATTCTTTCTGCTATGTCAGCAATTTGGATTTTTTTATTCTGTCTGTGACTTTAAAAATACCAGAGGAAATTCAGATTTCTTTGGACTTTGTAAACAAAATAATGAACATAAAACTTATCCCGAATTATTTTATGGAAAGTGAACTTCTTCACTTTCTATAGAATAATTCGGGATAAGTCGCCTTTAGTAAACGACCAATGATATTAACAACAAATAAAAGAAAAAAAATCCCGTTTACTTTAAGTCACAACAACTCAAGCCTTTCATCTCAGAACCACAACGTCCTCGTGCATTGTAAATTAAATAAGCAATTTCTACTTTCCGCTCCACAAACCACATTTGCAAGTACTCAAGTACGTAAATCAGGGCAACATAGTATGCAAACACAAGCAGACGAACTTTAACTAACAATTTATTTTAATGTGGAGCTTGTGACATACAATAAAGCTGGAGCCGCGGCGCAGGTGTCAACAATGGTTTATTACGAATTAGCACAGGGACGGATTAAGGAACTTCATATTAGGCGAGCTTTTTTTTTTTAAACGGTGCCCCACACATCGACTTTATCCTATGTCGTGGGTGCATTTACAAACATATAAACTAACATACACAAACAATCAGACCAGAAGCAATTACTTGTAGGACATACAAATATTTGCTCCGAGCGGGAATCGAACCCGCGACACGCTGCGCAGCAGTCCAATCGCTCAGCCACTGCGCTATCCGTGTATCCAATTCGAGAAGTTTTTTTTTTATTGTGGTAAAACTTTATCTCAAAAAGTACCCTGTCTCCAGGATTCAGTCTATCTCTGTACCTAAGTTCCTCAAAATCAACAAACACACTTTCGCATTGATAATAGTAGCTAGGGTATAATATTCTCCGGGGCGAGACCCCGCTGCCTCGAGAAGTCGAGGCGTGGCGGGAAGAGCTCCGGCGCGAGCTCAGGGTAGTATGGATTGGACGACTGTCGCAACCGACGGCCGGGCACGCCGCAATCGCGGCGGTAAGACCCCTCTTTGAGGAGTGGCTGGAGAGACGTCACGGCGTCCTGACCTATCGCATGACGCAGGTCCTCACCGGACACGGAAGTTTCGGGAGGTACCTGTGGCTGATGGGGAAGGAGGAAACGCCGGGGTGTCACCACTGCGAAGATCGCCCGGAGGACACAGTAGAGCATACGGTGCAAGACTGCCCAGCTTGGGCAGAGCACCGACGTGTCCTCACGGCGGCGATAGGCGGAGACCTCTCGCGCCCGGCATTGGTTTCGGCCATGCTGCGGAGCGAGACGGAGTGGGAAGCGGTCGCCGCCTTCTGCGAGGCAGTAATGCTCGTGAAGGAGGCGGCGGGCCGCGAGAGAGAGAGGACAGCGTCCTCCCTCCGCCCCAACCGCAGTGGTGTACGCCCACGGCGCCGTACGTCGCAAGACGATCTCCGGCCACCGTAGGCGCGGGCATGCGGACAGCGAGTAAAGGGCAACTCGCTGTCCGACCATGGACCATGCCCGGGTCGACGGCGCGTCGTGTTCCACGCGCGCCTCAAAGAGCTGTCAGCAAAATGACGGGGCCCCCTCTCAGAGGGCCAAAGCCTGCCGGGGTCGCGGGATTTATTTCTATTACCGTGACCCCGGAACATAAAGGGCTACTGAAGGACACCGTGGATTTTAGTCAGTACAAGTCTGACAGTACCTCCCGCCCTGCCCGGGGTTGGAGGTCTCATTTGATGATTTTACCACGATAAAAAAAAAAAAAAAAAAAAAAAAAAAAAAGGGTATAATATTCTAAAAGATCTTACCTTAATTCTCTTAAAGATCCCTTCGAAAATAATTTGAGGAACGCCTTAACAAGAAAATAAGCTAAAACTGCTAAAACTTTTCTCCACACAAACTCATCTAAATAGGCACCACGTATTCGTCACTAAACACCCAAAAACAGAATACGAACCTCTTTCCATGTAAACTGTGAAAATCTCTCGACGGGAAGTCGAAAGCGCTGCATACATAAGTTTCAACTGAAAGGTTTACATTCTTGCCACTTGTAATGCGGCAAACAAAGTACCAATTAGGCTCTCAAGCGCACAATGAGCACTTTTAGAATATACGAGTACCAACATTTATACGAAAAGCAAATAGTTGTAAGCTTTCTTTGGAGGGCATGCGGACAGCGTGTAAAGGGCAACTCGCTGTCCGACCATGGACCATGCCCGGGTCAAAAGAGCGTCAGCAACATGACGGGGCCTCCTCACAGAGGGCCAAAGCCTGCCGGGGTCGCGGGACTTATTTCCATCGCCGTGACCCCGGAACATAAAGGGCTATTGAAGGACACCGTGGCTTTTAGTCAGTACAAGTCTGACAGTCCCTCCCGCTCTGCCCGGGGTGGGAGGACTCATTTGATGATTTTACTACGATAAAAAAAAAAAAAAGCTTTCTTTGGAAAGAAGACGCAGGCTTTGCCCAGGCGTGGGACCGAGCAGGCTAATAATTAAAAAGAAACGAGTCCCTATCGACTTGGAGACTGTTTTTGGCTGACCTTCAAGAAATAAAACGTGTGAGAGCACATTAGGTTTACTCACCTGCTTTTAAAATGGGGAATAAATCTGGAAATGTATTCCTATTTACCTAATAGCTCCACTCATCTGCTTGAAATAAAATGCAGATTTTATTTATATTCAGGTTCTGAAAATTTTCAGCTCCCACTGTTCCATAATAACATGTAAAGTGTCAGTTTAACACTCCATTCTCAGCTCTTTCACAAATGTGCATTAGGACCAACTTATCTTTGCATACAGCTAATGCAAGTAACGCCCCGGGGAGACGAGATGACTCGTTACAATCGCATTTAGTGTATTTTGTATTGTAAAGACGTGTATAGTAAGGTTTATTTTGTTTACCGGGAATGTCAGGTATGTTTCTTTTTAACCGACTTCAAAAAAAGGAGGAGGTTCTCAATTCGGTCGGTATTTTTTTTTTTTTTTTATGTACGTACATCGATTACTCCGAGGTTTCTAGTCCGATTAGTGTGATTCTTTTTTTGTTCGATGCAAGATACTTGCAGTGTGGTCCCATAAAAATTTTATCTTTGGTTTAGTACTTTTTATTTTGTGAGCATTTTTATTAATTTCGCCTACTTGGATGACATGATGATCTTTACTTTTTGCGTGTTTGTTACGCGATTACTTCGCCAATTGTGGACCGATTTTCAAAATTGTTTTTTTGTTGTACTAGGGATCGTTCACCTTAGGGAATACTGCAAGTTGCATCGAACTCTGTTCAGCATTTTTTGAGATAGGGAATTTTATTGGAACTTTCTTTTATGTACACAACATGGGCGATGTTAATACCGGTGCTACGGATTACAAAATTCTAGTGCACATGTAAGAAAATGGTGTATTTGCCAAGAATTTGGGTTGAATATTAAAACTAAAAAGAGTAAAATAAAAAACCTTTTTTCAAAAAAAAATTAACCGCCTTCAAAAAAAACCACAAAAAAGGGTAAAATAACCTACAAAATAACTTTTCTTTCGGAAGTCGGTGGCAAAAAGACATCGAAATAATAAAACAAAGCCACCGACTTCCGAAAGAAAAGTTATTTTGTAGGTTATTTTACCCTTTTTTGTGGTTTTTTTTGAAGGCGGTTAAATTTTTGACCAGCATTTTCATGCTCTATTTTTAAATTTTAAAAGGCCTCATCATCATCATCAGCCTATAACGTTCCCACTGCTGGGACACAGGCCTCCTCTCTTGTGAGAGGGAGTGGGCCATAATCCACCACGCGGGCCCAGTGCGGATTGGCAGATGTCACATGTCTTCGAATTTGATGGTTCTAGGACATGCCGGTTTCCTCACGATGTTTTCCTTCACCGTTTTGAAAGCAGTGGTGATGAAATAAATTACACAAAGTAATGCGCCTGGCGGGGTTCGAACCCACGACCTACAACTCGTAAGTCGGGACCGATACCACTGGGCCACCACTGCTCAACTCACTTTAAAAGGCCTAGCTGGTACAAATTCTGTAATCAAAATTAAAAATGTACAGTGGGCTTCAACAATTGGGAGCTCTATTACGAAAGTAGGTGCTTTCAAGAACGGTATTCACATCGTGAAGCTACGTACATACATACTTTGCTTGTTTGTCTAGCTGGTACATAGCCTATTTTATGTGAGATAATCCAAAAGCGTAGCACTGTGGGTTAATAAAAGTCATTGACATTTCTGTTTTCGCCTGAAATCATGAGAGTTAGGCAGAGGTGTTCCTAATAGTACGACCCACATTTCACTATTATTTATGTTTATATTTTAGTCCTATGTAATAGGAGAGCCATCATCCAAAAATATCGTTGCCCGACCTGGAAATCCCCCGGGTTTGATTTCACTGGACCAACGAGGCATTCAATACATCCCAGTGAAATTATTCAAGTCCTTGTTCTAACTTCGAACAAGAAACAATATTGGACCTCAGAGGTCCTGCCAATCCATCCCTGTCACTCGTCCACCACTGATTCTAAAAGTCAATTACACGGGTTGGTAATAAAGGGCGTAGTTGTGACGTCAGCAAAGTTCTCAGTGAGCCTCCGATCGGCACGAACCCACTCTAATTGATTTCGGGCTACGTGGCCCAAATGTCTGGACTGGAAGCTCTATAGTGACGGGGTTCATTTTGGCCTTGATTGCTTGGGGCATTTGTGGTATTTATTGTGGATTTATGAAGAATCGTTGAGAGAAAAACCGGTAAGTAATTCTTATTGAAACTTCTAGTAGTTTATTTTTACACCGGCATACTTTATCACTGCTAAGCCACATACTTTTTTGCTGTGGATGTATGAGTAAGAGGAATACTAACAGAATTCTGACACTTTTTGAAATGCCGTTTCTCCTGAATATTTTTGAGTGAACAGTCAGAATCTTTAGGTGTCACCTTTGATTACTGGATAATATCCAAACTTAACACTATAGTAACGAAAAATACTTAAATAAATAAACGCCCCAAAGTCTATACCTTAAAAATCATCAAGCCCTTTGTCAAAAAACTTTAACCAAACTGATGGCAATCATAAAAGGGCTTAAAAAGAACCAAGTCTGAAATGTTAATTACCAAAATGAAAGAAGACGAGAACATGACAAGGCAGGTCATCTGAAATAGTTTTAATGAACCCTGAGGGGTGAGGGGTCAACCGCGGTGCATGGAGAGGAACATTTCCGGGACGCTGACTTAGTACATTCTAGCTCTCCAAACTTTGCTTGTACGTTTGTTAACTAATAATTCTGAGTGTGTCCTAACGAATGTTGCCTAATTTTAAGTGCTGTAGTGTACCTATTGTGTTTTGTGGGTTTGTTTGTTCACAATGTTTGTGGGGAGATAGCGATGGAATAGCAAATAATATGTTATGTGTTATTTTCAACTGGACCTTTGATCTACAGGGGATTTGTCCAGCAGTGGACATCCCTCAGTTAATTATGATGAGGATGGGGGTGAAGACAGTTGTTTTGTAGTGTGATGCCTCCTAAACCAATATTTTTATGACGTACAAGTAGTTGTTCCGGGTCTGGGTGTTTGGTTATGTGCGTATCTTTATTTAACGCACTCACGATGCAGGAGAAATTCCTAATGCGGGAAAATGTTATAAAGAAAGGGCGAAACAAATGAATTTGATTACAAGACAAAACGTCTGGCATACAGAAAACAGGATAATATTTACCATGTTTACAATGTAGGTATACACCGTTTTAAGTTTTATTATTAGTGAACATGTCACTGCAAATTATTTGTTGAAGCTTAGGAAAACGACAGCAGAGTTCTCAAAATTAAATTAACGCTATGATCTAGTCTAAAAGGCGCTTAAGAGCTGTCACTCGTTAGTGTCAAAATTAACGTTGAATTATTGATATTGACAGTTCTGCCGGTACAAAACCGATACACTTATTTAGAAGGGTGTGTAGTTTATTAACCTTAAAAACATTGTTAATATAATAACTAATATTAAATAAATGTACATTAATCTCCAGTTACACCCATTTTCCGTGATAAAGCAAATTTTGCCCCGAAACGGGTAAGTAAAGCTGTCGTAATTAACGTAGACAACTAACCGTGTCCGATCGTCATGACGGACATTTCCGTCCGCCAGAGATTATACGATGTTGCCCCAAACTTCGGACGGACTGGCTTACCCAACGCAGGCGTCGCGTAATTTTGAATAATGGACACAATTTCACGTTAATTTAGAAAAATAAAACGGTTTTCTGAAATTAGGGTGATAAGGAAAATTTTGATTCGAAATTGGCAGAAAAAAAAAATGTTAAGAAGATTAGTGGTTGTGGAAACATCAAGCGAAGTGAAATAAATTTTAAATTTTGATTGGTGAATCTTTCATTATTTAGATGAGTAATCAATAATAAAGAAAAGGTATTGATGTTAACAAATTAAGTCCGTCTAGTTTAATAACTTGAGGTTTCATTACAGTTGAAATTATGAGCAATACGAATAATATTTTAAATAGACCTCTGCCTGGCTTTTTTTTAAGTAAAAAGGATAAGTAGTCGAATTTACGTTATGTGTTTGCAATTATTATGGATTCTGGCGGTGATTTATTGTATTTTCTCCCCGCCGTCACACACTTCTAGTATTTCCCTTCCGTCGTTAAAAAAAAAATCTTCTCTCCGTCTCTGCGGTCCGATTTCATCCCTGAACATAAATTCGTCATAATCGGTTTTGGGTTCAAAATCATAATCAAATACTTTTAATTCCCACAGGCCCATAAGAGCACTCATAAAACGTCGACAACAGGTGCTTGGTTCGGGTTGGCGTTTCCATGGAGAAGAACCGGCAAGAAACTCCATAGTTATTTTTAAAAATATGTTTTTACACTACCATTGTTACAATTTTGAATACTTATCTATTATGTGAGAAAAACGTCGATATATTACTAGACTCCTAAATATAACAGGCGACCGATGTCTGTCAACACATTAGGCAAAAAAGTCTTATATCCGTCTTATTTCGACCACTCCTGTGGGCCGTGTAAACATACCTTGAGACAGAACAGACCTTGAGATAGCCAATCACAATGCAGTACCCCGTCCCCCTCGCTTACGTGGTACCTCAGCGAGTTGACAGAATAGTTTTTGTTCCTTAGATCGTGCATGCGGAGTCTAGTAATATATCGTCGTTGGGTCTTACCTATATTTGTACCAAAAATCATCAAAACCGAAGTAATGATTTACGTAGTAGTGAAAGCATAACAAACAAACAAACTCGTTTTTGCATGATATTAGTTAGGAGTCAATGACCGTCCGAAGATGCTTATCGGCATTCTAACAGCAATCTTGACTTTTCCTTGCAATTTCAATATTTCTCGAGCACAAAATCGCGCTGAAGCCTCAAGCTCTAATTACGTAACCGTCTTGTTAGCACAATTAATATCTCGTCCGGAAGCAGGCGCTGGCCGCGGTCACGTCTTAGGAACCGATTGCCGTCACTATATTAGCAAAGTGGGGGAAGTTAGTTTGACGGCAGCCATTTTGGTTTTGCTTAAAGTTACTGTAATTATATTCATTGTTGTTATTAGTCGACTGCGTAAAAAGTGAACAGAGGATAAGTACTTCAGTTCTGGCCCAGTGATAACAGGTTCAATTAACGAGACGTTAGTGGGTTAGAGCCCAGCCAGGAGTACTGTTTTGAGAAAATGGCGTCAGCACTTTTCAAAATATTGTGAGGTTGCCTCACAATAATTTTATTGTAATTATGGTGGTTCCTGTGTGTCCTACAACTGAAGAAATGTGGCATCTACAAAGTACTGGGCATACGTATGGTAGTGGAAAACAGAGAGGAGGCATGTGACCACGCAGTGGGAACATTATAATCTAAATAAATAAATAACTCTATTCTCCATCCTTGTCTCAATGTTAGTTGCTTCAAGAAATATAATAATTTAAACTATTCGAAAAAAAAAATGGTACCTACCTATATTACTAACCAAAAGGATAAAAATGAGACAGTACAAACAGTTGAAAATATATTGTTCCACGAGGCATGAGAGAAATCGATTTTAGTTTCACAAAGTTTGTATTAATTAATTAGTCAAACAATATCGATCAAACAGAACAAAACACTCAATCTAACTTCAACGTTATCATACAAAATATACTGTCTCAAAATATACAACCCTTCATTCGCCGACCAGGTATAACGAGCCTGGCAGGTGTGTCGAGATTGACGCAATATTTAATTAGAGCACTTCACGCTCCGGAGGGATTCAAAGGGCTCGAAATTCGCGTTCGTCGAAAATTATTGTAACGTTGCGCACTTACGCGTAAGTGCGAGTACAGTATGTTACGAGACGCTTCGTTGGTCGCCCAGACCGGAGTCGCGTTGCAGGGTTGGGGCGCATGCTTCCTTTTTTATTGTGCTTTTTGCTTTTTTTGTCTCACTGGATGCGTGGTTTAATTGCTGAAAGAGTAATTTACCTGTTTGTTTTCCATAGCTCGTACTGTTTTTTCAACTTTTTACCATCAAATATGCTTCTTCTGAGTCACCTCAAACCAAAAATCATTACATTTACTGTTACATTTTTGCAATTGTGATAAAACATTCGTTTGCAAATACAACTGTGTAAAATGAAGCTGTACTACTGAATAATAAAGAAGGTCGTTCTCCAGTCCCTGAAATAAGAAAGCAGTATCATTTTTTGACAAACAACTAGTCTTGCGTTAGCTAGCAATGCACAATGGTTTCTTTAGGCAAAGCGGGCTGAGCTCACAATGGAACGGGAAAAAAGCGAGGCCGCGGAGAAGATTAATTTCAGACCCTATTATTATAATAAGTATACCGTTAAAATAATATATTAAGCTTTAAATTAAATGGGCATGGAAGGAGAAGAACATTAAATTGCTCGCTAGAATTAACGCTAATTTTCAGAATAATGATCTTAATTTAGTCTAAAACAGGAAAGCCAACCATGTTAGACAGCCTGTTACGACAACGCTTTATCTAAGTGACATTATTTAACGCTTGACATAAAGATTCTCTACCTTGTTAGTAAAAAATAATTCTTAGAAGCGACCCCAGTAATAAGCCACAGAATAGAAAACGAAACTATCAAAGTTTGACGTACCGGTACCTTTTCTGGCGGAGTTGCAATATTTTTTTTGCTCTATGTCCCTATTTTTAACAAGGTAAGAACAAATCCTGGTAGGATGTGGGACGAAAAAAAGGAAAATCTTCTTGAATAATGTCTCCACGTGTTAGGATCTGGGCGGGACATTTTGACGCGGTGTCAGCTTTGAAAAGAAATATTAGCGTAAAATTTATTTGTATGTGAAATATTTGAGACCTCACCTTTTGCATAGTCAAGTGTGTCTCCATTTGTTCTAACATTTTTATACTGATTTGGGTACGTGAGGGTAAATTGAGCCTTTTGTCATCTCATAAGATGTAAAGGTCGATTGGGAGAGGTCAGCTCTTTGTATGGAGTGGACAATACGGACATGTGAGTATTTGTGAATTATGAACCCGATTCGAGTATGTGAATAACTTAGTTTTTGCGTAATATATGTATTATAAGATGTTTCTCTGGTCGGTCCCGTAAGTGAAGATAAAATGAAATGCTCGTGAGCTTTTAGGAATTTAGTGTTTTCAACCACTTGAAGCGAATCTATTCTATGTAAGCAGTTTTTTTTTGTATTGATTTTTAGTTTGTCAACGAAGATACGGACCTATACGAAAGTAAAACAATTGAATCGGAAAATACGAATTAAATAGGAAACGCCCGAAACTTTAATTGAAGTACAGGTTTCGTGCTTAGTGGTGGACGCCCACGGCGTCGGACGTCGCAAGACGATCTCTGGCCACCGTAGGCGCGGGCATGCGGGCGGCGAGTAAAGGGCAACTCGCTGTCCGACCATGGACCATGCCCGGGTCGACGGCGCGTTGTGTTCCACGCGCGCCTCGAAGATCGTCAGCATAATGACGAGGCCCCCTCTCAGAGGGCTAAAGCCTGCCGTGGTCGCGGGTCTTTTAACATCACCGTGACCCCGGAACATAAAGGTCTATTGAAGGACACCGTGGATTTTAGTCAGTACAAGTCTGACAGTACCTCCCGCCCTGCCCGGGGTGGGAGGCCTCGTCTGATGATTTTACCACGTAATAAAAAAGGTTTCATGTTTAGATAGTAGGATCCCTAATTCAATTTACGGGTCTGCTATTTTGTGTGTGTGAGTAAGTGAAAGTTAAATAAGAACATTCAAAGATACGAAAAACCATTATATCTTTTAGCCATTCAAAGAAATTTTCAGAACAAAACAGCGTCACCCAACACTATCTCACATATTTGGCACCTAACATGCTTGTTCATAGTATCTTTTCCACTAGAAGACAGGATAAAATCCGTCGAGCTGAAGGGTAAATCCGTAAGAAGCGCAACTATTACTCAGGTGAGCTATGAGTGTGAGTTCTTCTTGCCTCGCCGTCTCTACTGCATGGAGATTTGTCATTGTGACACACTTTTATATTGCGCGCAGGGTTTTTGCTAGACTTTGGAGGAAACCTAAGTATATTATCTGTCTAGGAGCTTTTTATATAACGGCGGGGAAAAACTTCGTAAGAAATCTTAGATTAATATACTTACTAAGTTGTTTGTAAGAGTAAATTTCAATATTCCTTAGGATATTGAAGTAAATTTGATTTTTTGGGGTTTGAACCTGTAAGTGAACGTTCATGTTGATGGTCTCTATTGATTAATAATCTTAGTTCTCTTTTTTATATTTGTTAGTTTCATTTATGCAGTATATAAATAAACGAATAAGAACTGGTTATTTGTTAGAGTGGCCCTCCATGGTACACCACCTTATTTAACGTCGTCGATTCTCGATATCAAAGAAGCGAGGAACCGTACGGCCAAAATAGTAGCGCGAGTAATTTGCCGTCGCGTCTGTGGTTTCCAGTTCGATTGATGTTTGTATAAAATTAAATAGAAGGAATTTGTCAGCACATGGCAATAACTATGAAATTTTAATAATTGGCCTTCGAAGGACCATGACCTACCAGGGTCCACCCACCTTACCTGTAAGCTGCATATAGTGCATATCATGACCTCCGCAACCTTGACTAAAAATTGGGGTTATCTTTGGTAGGTAAGACTTCCCATGTAGTGTTGAGTAATCATCATAATCATCTCAGCCATAGGACGTCCACTGCTGAACATAGGCCTCCCCTTTTGATCTCCACATGTACCGGTTGGAAGCGACCTGCATCCAGCGTCTTCCGGCGACCTTCATAAGGTCGTCTGTCCACCTTGTTGTCTCCACTCTAGCACTTTTCGACCCCATCGTCCATCTGCTTTGCGAGCAATATGGCCTGCCCATTGCCACTTCAGTTTGCTAATCCGGTGGGCTATATCGGTGACTTCAGTTCGTCTACGGATTTCCTCATTTCGGATTCGATCACGTAGAGAAACACCGAGTAATCATAATGGCTGTCAATACAGCTGGAATGTGCTTTCAGAGGTGCAGAAGAGCATCCGCTGATCAACCTTGGTAAGCGTAGCTTTACCTTAGATCTGCCCACGCAACTGTCAATACTTAATCCTCTAAAAACGTTCATTCGTAATCTGAAAACAAAATCCCTCTGAACCAATCAGTAGTTTCTTAAAAAAACTAGATCTTCTAAACTCAACAGGCACCTGTTCGCAATCTCTTGGGAATTATAATATCGTTTGACGAGGTTCAGTGCAGCATCAGAGGAGCAAATAATACCGCCGCGGAGGGATTATATCGAGTAATTCTCTAATGCCGGCCGGTTAGGGGGATTTAGCAGCTGCGTCCGACCGGGCCGGGCTGCCGGGGCAACGTGAAGAATTATTAGAGATTCTCTCTGCCTATTAATGTGGTGCATTTGTTTATTTGGCTGATGGGATTGACAGGGCTTAAATTATAGTTACATCTTTAGCATAGCGTAATATTGTAAGAAAGTATGCGAAAAAGTGATGGTGAATAGATTATAAGAAGAGTGCTATTACCGAAATTTAGAATAGGTTTATTAATAAAAACCGTGCTAGCTTGCCGGTTCTTCTCCATGTAAACGAATGTTTATTGAAGCCTATGTGAATAATATTTTAATTTTGTACTCCCTTACAACAGAACTGTGAGAAGTTTAGTTTATGTTACAGCTTAGAAATATGTAGAAGAAGAAAACATGAAGATGTTTTCACACAAAGGCGTGTGTCACACAAAGGTGTGTAAGGAGTCCACGAACGAATTTGCCAATCTGTGTCTTTAAGACGTCTAATCAGAAGTTGCCTTTAAGAAACGTGAATCAGATTTTCTATCAAGATACCTTCAAGATTAATTTCGGTAGTAAAGATAAAATAAACAATAACATCCTCATCCTTAATCACCAACAAAAAATCAAAACACAATCCGCCATCGTCTAAATTGAAAATTTAACTTTCATTATAATAAAACTGGGACATTTGCGACGTGATCGTTTCACCCATAAAATGTGAGTCCAAATAAAATAATGGCCCGTTCAGTTTCCATTATTGGACCAACGTAACAATAACATATAAAAAAGTGTCATAAAAATCTAGCGAAATTACTGCTTTTATAGCTCCGTTGATCTGTAGGAGAGATGTGGACTTGTGGACCAATGGGATGCTGACAGCTGTTTCGCTTTTTTGTGTTAATTGTGTGAGAGCCCGAGTTTCAAGCAAGGGTTGTATAATCCCGCGGGAAACTGATCTACATCAGCACTTTTCAAATTCAATTATGTCCACTTCTCGTCATTGTATTTTTTTGCAGTTAAAAGTACCAACTTAAATTAAGACTTTTAAAGGATTTTTAAATGCTTCCCATGAAATTTTATAGCCAAAAACATGATCCCTGCTCTATTCGACGCTCTTTTCAGATTAATTTTTTGGGTCAAGTATTCCACATTTATCAAAAATTGTATTTAATAATCGCAGTGTTTCATAATTTAATGTACCTACACTTGTAGAGCACGCTCGGTTGACGGGTTCCTGAAGGGTCCATTTACACTCTAATTAGTTTATGAAATTGCGAGGCTGTTGCTGTGGACATAAAACTCCTCCGTCACTTCAGAACTATAAAATTCCTTTCTTTTTATCTCCTCAACTTTGCAGCACTGTCACCTCCGCTAGTAGCGTAAACAATTTTCATAGTTTCATGGGCAGATGTCAAAGTTTTTCCTCTCAATGGCGGCAGCTCGACGGAAAATTTTCCAACTTGCTCCTTGAATTTTAACGCGGCTCGAACTCTGATGTCTCTCCCATACTTTGTTGGCGCGATATTATTAAAAATATCAAATGTGTTTGTGATTTAGAGATAGTAGTTTAGATGTAGTATAGGTACATACGAGCATATAGCCAACTGTTTGGAAATTATTTTTTTCGCTCCTGTTTTGTGTATCAAATTAATAAATAACTCTTATTCAAGTTTTTAAATTGAACTTTTAGAAGAATCCTTTAAGTCACACTGTGAAATAAATTAGAATGAATATCTGATACTTACAACAAAAAACTAGTGAACCTTTAAAAACTTATCCAACATTCTTTAGCGTAAAATCTAGGTCGTTCTTATAAAACAGTGTTTAATCTTTTACGATCTCACACAATGGGTGTAGCTAACAAACTTCCAGGAAAGAGACTTCGCGTGTAAGAGCACAAAACGGTCCAATTACTGCTGAGGTTACGTGCCATGTTTAGAATAGCGACATCTAGCAGCAAGTGGGTGAACTCGTTAGCAGTTCATGATGAGTATTTCTGAGGATCCTGAATCGCGCTAATGATATTTATGCCGTAGTTAGTATTAGTTTTGCCGTTTATTTTTTAGCTGAGGCACTTTTGATCTCAGTTTATCGGTTGGAATTAAAATAATTACATGACGTCTAAGCAAAGTTATATATTAATGCACTCCACACACGGTTTTCCCTACTTGATTTTGGAAGTTCAACACGGTAGTATCGTGTGTCGATTATTCAGTAGTACGACATTTTACACCAATTGAGCGTGAACAAAACTCGTCAACAAGTTTGTGTATATGTCTTATCTCACCTAAATTATCAGTGCTCCTCGATTTCATAAACATAATTATTAGTGGCTTATTCTTGTGTTCACATCACACATCATAATTGTGTTGTTTTCTGTATTTACAACGAGATACAACGAGTCGTATCAACTTGTAAAAGAGAAATAAAACATTTAGACTACAGTTCGATAACTTATTCCAAACGCGGGATCGCTCTTTTGTTTTGTGCCAGTAATTTTCTAAAACAACAAACAAATGAAAGCCGTGATGTGTGACACAGAGGCGGCGCCTGTGTAGCCACGCGTGACAGAGTGCGTGAGGCACCACGCTCTGTAATTTGTGACACTATACGTTTAGTGCCGTGCCGTTTGTTGTCTCTGGTATTCACTATTCTGTGTTTTGTATGCTGTTTTGTCGCCTCTCCAGCCACTCCTTAACGAGGGTCTTGCCTCCTCGACTTCAGCAAAGCCCATATTCGGGTTGTGATAGTTGCTCCTTCCATGCTGCCATGAGATTAAGCCAGAGCTCTTTCCATGCTCCTTCAGTTTCTTGATTTGTCCCGGAGCGGAAAGCAAGGCCACTTTTACGGTCCGTTCACGATTTCAGTCTAAGCGGTGCTTAGTAGGTCATTCCCACAGAAGTGACAGCCGTCGAACTCCCGCTCTGACTGTACGATCAGCTCGGAGAAAACCACGCGCGTTTTAGCTACAAGCGGCGTCTTGTGGTGTGCTTCAAACATTTCTATCTATTTGACCATTGACAATTGTCGCCCCGTGCTAAGCCACCGCTTACAGCGGCTGCTGTAGTTTTCCTAGCAATACAAGAGACACCAGTAGCAACAGGTAGTATTCAATAATTCCCAGTACGTTAAGCTTTCCTTCCACTGAAGTAACCAGTAATAAAATCACAAAGCCATGGTACCGTTAGTCATGAAACTGACTCACTCGTGTATGAACTCGTCTCTCTAATTTACTGTCAAAGCATTTTGGTACGGTTGCTATACAAATGTTACAAAGAATAGTCTAACATAGTGTAGAATGTTATGTTTTGTTGAAAGTATTTATGTCACTCAAAATTACTTGTGTTAAACAATAGGTAATATGAAATTGAAAAACTAACGAGCTTTTCCTTGCGGCGTCACATCACTCGCTCTCTCATTCTATTTCAGCCAGAGTTTTATTTATGGAAGTGGCAATATTCATCAAAATCAGTTCAGGCGTTTTTTTCCCACGAAATTCTTGTAGCGGGATAAAAAGTACGATTGTGTTAGTGCTGGCTTTAAACTGTGTATCAAACATACAAATCCATAGTTTATTGGATGACAGAGAAATAAATTAGTAGTAATAACAACATTAGGAAGATTATAATTTAAGTCGCATTTCCTTCATCAGTGTTACAAGCTAAGATCACATCTCCATTACACCTACTCTTTGACACGTATCATATATACTGCAGATCCTAACTGCTTTGAGTTAGCATTGAACGAGTACGAAAGCCTTTGATATAATATACTTTATCTGAGCTATCGATGTCAAACGTACTGAAAATAACTGAAGTAATGATTTGACGAGTGTGAACTGAAACGTGAACTCGGATTTGTCAAATCTTTTATTGGATTTACGTTTAGAACTGCTAAAAATCATTATGCGTGTAATACTCGAAGGGTATGGTAGAGGTGTAAGTACCATTTTTTTTGGGTGGTAAGATCATCTAATGAATCCACCTAGATTTTTTTTGAAACGTTAGGAATGTCTCCAGTGTCGTGGGTGCGCTACAAACATAGAAACTCTCATACAAAAACACCCAGACCCCGAAATAACTGTAGGTCATACAAATATTTATTTAACCGCGCGGACATCGAACCTGCAACACTGCAGCAGTCGATGTCCTTTGCAATCCATGGTCAGGGTTATCTTTAAAGACGTTACCGTGACGCCTCCAGGCGTATGGCGTTGTGGGAGCATCGTCAGTTTGCTGACAGCTCCTTGAGACGTGGAACACTATGCGCTGACGACCCAGGCCTGAGTGCTAATCTATTAGGCCGTCAACGAAAATACGGACCCGTATTACGAAAGAAACTCGAAACTTTTGAGTGAGTGTTGTCACCAATTTTTGGTTCATACCACTAACTAACTTTGTGTGTACCACATGTGCATGAGTGATAAACAATTAGAAACGCCGGAAACTACGACCGAAGCTACGAGTTTCTTGCTTATATAGTTGTACCCCATATCTTTCGATTGGTGAGTACTTGTTTCTTATCTACACACTAGCCCAAACTAAATCAATAAAAGTATGACCAGAAGCTGTAGAGTCTCGAAATTAAATGGCCGCCGCCCGAGAATAGCGAATAGCTTCTCGTATTTACTTAACAAATACATTTGACTTAAGCAGTGTGTTTGGCCAGGCGAGCGCTAACCGAGGTAGGTAGGTATAATTAAAGATCATATTTTCGTATGCACGTGTGGAGATTTTCAAGCTTTTCTCACGTACAAAGAGAAGTTATGGACTGAAAGCTTTCAACTAATTACGCTTTCATAAGGGAGTAAACCAACAATCTTGAAATGAATTCCACGGAAACATCACTGCTTGAAATTATGGAAAGAACTGCAAATATTTTATTTGCCAGCAGAGGTTGTCTGTGGTCTTCTTAAAGTCTCTTGCAATTATTATATATCTTTTGGCAAATAAACCACACGATTGGTTCATTGAGATTTTTGAACCGAGAAGGTTGCCTCTTCCTCAATCCAGCACAGTATCTTTTTACTTAATGAGAACTGCAGTGACCAATCTGGAAATCTCTCAATCGATCGCGTGTTCAGACTATTTTATTTGGGTTGACTTATTTTTTTGCGTGGTAAAGTCATCAAATAAGTCCTCCCACCCCGGGCTAGGAGGGACCGTCAGACTTGTACTGACAAAAATCCACGGTGTCCTTCAATGGTCCTTTATTTTCCGGGGTCACGGTGATGGAAGTAAGTCCCGCGACCCCGGCAGGCTTTGGCCCTCTGTGAGGGGGCCCCGTCATTTCGCTGACACTGTTTGAGGCGCGCGTGGAACACGACGCGCCGTCGACCCGGGCATGGTCCATGGTCAGACAGCGAGTTGCCCTCTACTCGCTGTCCGCATGCCCATTTGGGATGGCTTAAGTATACTTTAGCCATCCCCTCTGCAGGATACTTTATTTTCTGTCGAAACACCTACATCTTCCAGGATTTGAACGAGGTAAATGGCTGACCTGTGCTGGTCGCTACATAATGGTTGAAGAAGAAGAAGTACTGTGACTATTCTGTCGTGTTTAATCTATCCATCCAAACTTTCAAATTTTCTGTTAGTGAAATAATATCTTCATTACGTAACGCAGGCTGATTCACAGAATAGCATTAGGTATCAATTCTATTCTACCCTAACTAATTTACATTATGAGAATGGTCATAAAGAACTTTAAAGCAATTTAAAACAGTGTTTATTACTACTCAGCCACTAAAGACAATAAGAAGTAATTAGCTTCTTTGTCTTACGACTCCCGTGGGAAGAATTGGAGTAACCTCCACTGAGGCAGAGGTCAAATGGGGACAAAGACGCAAAAATATAACAGTGGTTAGGTAACGCTTGGGTATATAATTCTATTCTGCATAATATGTAAGGGTACTTTTTTCACGATTGACGCCTGTAATCCCCACCCACCCAGATTGCGCCAAGTTCCATGTACCTAATTTAATTTTCATTTCACATTGCTCTGCTAAACAGTTAAAGTTGAAAATCAAGTGCGCATCTGAGCTTAGATCCCAGATATAAAT
Source organism: Agrotis ipsilon (assembly GCA_028554685.1). Taxonomy (NCBI): domain Eukaryota; kingdom Metazoa; phylum Arthropoda; class Insecta; order Lepidoptera; family Noctuidae; genus Agrotis; species Agrotis ipsilon. Next base: position 19,333,428 of record CM052958.1, on the reverse strand, counting down.
AGATATAGATAAAAACATTTAGGCTAGCCTATATATTTTTTATTACAAAAAATTATAAAACATATCTTTAACGGCAGGAAGACTGATTTTGCGTGGCACATAATAATCTAACGGATACGAATTGAGTAGTTGCCGTATGTATAACTAAGCATAAGATCACAGTAAAACGGATTAGGAGAAACTGAACACGACGGGCACAAGTACCTACTAATAACTTGAGTGCAGACCTCGGCTACTGCCTGCTTCTAGCCTTATAATGGCATTAACACACGAGCCGTTTGCAATCCGTGCGTACAATCATAAAGTTTTTTTTTATTCACTTAATGGTTTTATGGGCTGTTGGCATCAACCAACCAGTACCGTCTGCACGAGTTTTCAGTATTTGAGACGTAAAGTAAACTGGAACTTTGACGACTTCAAATTGACAATTTTCAAGGAAAAAATTGGTTCCACCAGAGGCGCTGTACCATATTTTCATACAATAAACGCTGTAAATACTGGAAAAACTCTGTAAAGTAAAATAGAGAAAACTCGTGCTAGGGGTACTGGTTGATAAGACTGAGCTCACCCAGAAGCTTCATTGCTCTCACTCACACTCTTGTGTACCTGTGAAGATACAATACGAGTCCCTCATGGAATTTTAGTATCCAAGCTGTTCCGGGTCTAACTATTTCTGTGTGATTGTAAAAGCTCCCACGTACGTGTCAGGGATTTTTAAAGAAAGAAATATGTCTTATTTTTCAATAAAATTTCAAAGAAAAACATGATTCACTTTATGAATTACTAAAAGTTTAGCAATTGTGTTTAATGTCAGTTCTATTTAAATTCGTTGAACATTCCGTTTGATAGCAAACAACAAACTTGGTGCAGAATAAAATTGCTTCTTCCTAGAATTTTGTTCGAATTGCAGAGGTTTCATTGTCTTGTTATTTTCTGAGGTCTATTTGAGTATTGTATTTATCAATCTATTTGTGAGATGTTATGCAATGGAACGAGAAAGAAAAATAATTTAATTTAGTGAATAAATAACCTTTATATTCTAGTATTTCTCCTTTTACAAGAGGAAGGTAAGAATTGAAACACATGAAACTTCACCTGTATCGTGGGGCATATAAAATCACATAAACAAACAACTATGCTCGGAAGAACTGTAGGAGTTTATCTGTGTAGGAATCGAACCCCCGATACGCAAAGCAGTAGCCATCAGCTTGTCACTCAGCACTTCAGAGGCTTGTTAGTGAGCGAACATGCGGACGGTGAGTAATGGCTGACTCGCCGTGCGATCATGGACCATACTTGTGTCGGCGGCATGTCGTCGTCATCTGACGGAATCCAAAGCCAGGCCAAAACATGCCAGGGTCGGGGGACTGTTTTGTTCAGGTAACCGTGACCCTGGAATGTAAACAGGTAATAAAGGATCACGATGGATCCTCCCTGGGTGGGAGGACTCATTTTATGAATTTACCACGATAAAGAAGAGGCTAGTATGTAAGGTTCCCGGAGACAGCTTGAGTAACTCAGACACCAGGTATAGAACAAATCTTCACACAAAAAAGAAGGATCTTTTAAGTTTCAAAAATTATAAATCGTAATCAAATATTTTTTGTTTCAGATGGGATGATGAGGGCTTTGATAAACAGGTACTAGTTTCAGGTTATTGGTTTTCACGCAGCTCGTGATAAATAGTATTTATCGCAGCGTTTTGTTTTCGTCTGGGAAGCATCTTAAGCGCGGTCTGAACGTTTGATTAGTACGTGTGGTAGTGATATCTAATCTAATAGCGGATGCAGTGAAGTGCACTAATTCTATATGCATGCGTTAATGTATCAGTGATACTATGTTATGTAGGATATCTTTCTTGATTATGAGCTGAAATGTGTGATGTATTTTACTAAAATGCATTTTAAAACATGATGTGTTTGATCTTTATGTATTTATTTAATAGATACTAGCTGTGCCCGCGACTTCGTTCGCGTGGATGTCGGAATCGAACAATGTATTTTTTTAGTTCGAAGCGCTTAATTCTGGCCACATTTTTCATATAAACCCTGAATTTCGAATTTTCTAAGATTTATCAAGAATATTTGACACTTCCTAAGGTATCGGAGACTTGCATCGCGTTGTGTACGGAGGTCCTTACTATGTTAAAGTTAAATATTCTAAATTTACAAAACCTTCTATTCCAGGTTTATGTAGAACTATTTTTCCTAATGTTCGCTCTATGCACTCCACTTCACTCCACTCCATTCCCTTCCGTTCCACTCCCCTCCGCCCCACTCCCCTCCCCTCCACTCCCCTCCGCTCCGCTCCATTCCAGTCCGTTCCAGTCCGTTCCAGTCCATTCCAGTCCATTCCAGTCCATTCCAGTCCATTCCAGTCCATTCCAGTCCATTCCAGTCCATTCCAGTCCATTCCAGTCCATTCCAGTCCATTCCAGTCCATTCCAGTCCATTCCATTCCAGTCCATTCCAGTCCATTCCAGTCCATTCCAGTCCATGTCCATTCCAGTCCATTCCAGTCCATTCCATCCAGTCCATTCCAGTCCATTCCAGTCCATTCCAGTCCATTCCAGTCCATTCCAGTCCATTCCAGTCCATTCCAGTCCATTCCAGTCCATTCCAGTCCATTCCAGTCCATTCCAGTCCATTCCAGTCCATTCCAGTCCATTCCAGTCCATTCCAGTCCATTCCAGTCCATTCCAGTCCATTCCAGTCCATTCCAGTCCATTCCAGTCCATTCCAGTCCATTCCAGTCCATTCCAGTCCATTCCAGTCCATTCCAGTCCATTCCAGTCCATTCCAGTCCATTCCAGTCCATTCCAGTCCATTCCAGTCCATTCCAGTCCATTCCAGTCCATTCCAGTCCATTCCAGTCCATTCCAGTCCATTCCAGTCCATTCCAGTCCATTCCAGTCCATTCCAGTCCATTCCAGTCCATTCCAGTCCATTCCAGTCCATTCCAGTCCATTCCAGTCCATTCCAGTCCATTCCAGTCCATTCCAGTCCATTCCAGTCCATTCCAGTCCATTCCAGTCCATTCCAGTCCATTCCAGTCCATTCCAGTCCATTCCAGTCCATTCCAGTCCATTCCAGTCCATTCCAGTCCATTCCAGTCCATTCCAGTCCATTCCAGTCCATTCCAGTCCATTCCAGTCCATTCCAGTCCATTCCAGTCCATTCCAGTCCATTCCAGTCCATTCCAGTCCATTCCAGTCCATTCCAGTCCATTCCAGTCCATTCCAGTCCATTCCAGTCCATTCCAGTCCATTCCAGTCCATTCCAGTCCATTCCAGTCCATTCCAGTCCATTCCAGTCCATTCCAGTCCATTCCAGTCCATTCCAGTCCATTCCAGTCCATTCCAGTCCATTCCAGTCCATTCCAGTCCATTCCAGTCCATTCCAGTCCATTCCAGTCCATTCCAGTCCATTCCAGTCCATTCCAGTCCATTCCAGTCCATTCCAGTCCATTCCAGTCCATTCCAGTCCATTCCAGTCCATTCCAGTCCATTCCAGTCCATTCCAGTCCATTCCATCCAGTCCATTCCAGTCCATTCCAGTCCATTCCAGTCCATTCCAGTCCATTCCAGTCCATTCCAGTCCATTCCAGTCCATTCCAGTCCATTCCAGTCCATTCCAGTCCATTCAATTATGTGAACCGATTACGATGAAAAAAAAATACATAATGTTATTTCAACATAAACACGTTTATTCCAGTTTTCTTATAACGCCATCTGCCGTGCGTTGAAATATGTATTTATTTGAATAATGTAGTTTTTCTATTCGAAGTTAGATCGCGCGACTGACGTACGAAATCAATGTGTGAGACCAAAGTGCACCCGTAATTTTACTTCTGAAACACTTTAAATTCAAATATCTTTTGGTGGACTCAACCGATTCCAATGAAACAAAAACTAAATTCCTCTCCAAGTTACGCTTAATCGTTGTGTATAAAAGTTATCTACATCAATTTCGTACATTTTATGTGATACCTGGACAAATACACAGACAAACAGACAAACAGATAAACAGACAAACAGACAAAAATTCTAAAAATGCTAGAAATGGGTTCTATTCGTTGTCCTCTCATACCCTGGCTATATTTTTTGAGTTTTTTTTTTAATGTACAAAAATAACTTTTCTACAGTTTTATTATATGTATAGAAATAGAATAGATATAATAATTATTACCAAGTCTGCAATCCACGAAGGCTGAAGCAGACCCACATTTCACCACTTATGTTTATGTCCCAAGTCATTGGGGTGAGCCGGTTGACGCTAACCACGCATTAGTTCAAAATCCGTGGCTGCAACTTACGTGTTGCTGATTGAAAAACCCAATATCACTTTCCAAACCTGGGAATCGAATCCAAGACTTCAGAGAATCAGCAGTCTGTTTGCGACCATTAAACCAAAGTTAGTGGAAATTATTTTTAATAATATGCAAGATTAGGTGGCAAATCTTTACGTGTAAATAAACAACGCTGTTAAGGAAAATCTTCTTTATTATTAGTGTAAGTTAAAATTAATCTCGAATCCTTGATTAAGACGCTTCGAAGACGACTACTATTTCAAACAAACTCCACTTTGCCGGTACTTCCTCATGCCAACTGCTCAAGTATTGAAATATATACCACTTTCCACACCGTTCTATAAATGTCAAGCGGTTGGGTTTCGTATTTCAATCTGAACACTTGTCACGGCTGGATGAGTCCTGAGCCCCTCGCGGCACGTGTTCGCTTCACCTACGTCTTTTGTCAAGTACCGTTCAGTTCTATGAGCATGGAGTTGTTATTGAGACGTTTTTAAAAGGATCCTGCGTTTGTTTTAGTAAAACGTTGGACCACTCTGAGAATTATCATTTTCCGTGCGAGGATCGAACCCGCGATAAGAGGTGCAGCAGTCTATCGCTCAGCCACTGTGTTAAAATCGGTTTATTCCACTGGAAAGATTTCGTGTCCTTAATTCACCTCGAAAAATATTCATCCGGGTGATATCACCTATGTTATTTCAGTCAAGTACCCTATGGCTACTACAGGTCTACAAAGATTTCAAAATAGGTATGTTCACTTTTGTGTTTGTGTTTTCACAGTTTTTATGTCTTGTGACTGGGACCGATCGTCTTTGATTTGATTTAATTTGTGTTACTACGATTTTTCTTTCACTGCTATTGAAAGAAAGAAAGAAAATAAGTTTATTTGGCACACAGTTTTGACACAAGAATACAATAGAAATAAAAAATAATCACAAAAAGTAAGCACCGTGTGCCTCGGGCTGCGCCGTATAAGCTCAGATCAGCATAAAGCCAGTAGTATTGTGGTGGACTAAATGCCTCACTTCAAAACCCCAAAAGTAAGTTAAGACTGTTACTCATAGGGCACCACTCCTCATTTAATTATCCTCCCCACAATTGCTAACTTTTCACATGAGACCCCCTGCCATGTTTCCGGGTTTTCGTGAAACATTTGTCATCTAAACTGCTCGACTGGGAAAACAAGATTTTCCCAGAACTTATGACAATTGCTCTTGCATGTGTTTATATGTATTTACCCAGCTGTATCCAAAATGTTTACGGTGAAGGAAAACATCTTGAGGAAATATGTTATTGTTAAACATTCTAAAAGAGTAACGGTGAACTTTATTGCCTGTTTTTCTCCATAATGGTATTGGGAATCATATTCCTACTAATATTATAAACACGGAAGATGGATGGATGATGATGTATGACTTTGTTTTGACAGTCCCCACCGTGGTCTCCATCGTGATTTTATGAAGACCATAGGATCACGCTGGATGCAAGCCGTTTCCAACTGGTCCTATTGGAATTCCATAATGGGAGGCTTATGTTCAACAGTGATGATAAAGACTGAACATAAGTTTATATCCTAGCTATGTAGATAACACAGGTCACTTTATTCCAGTGGGGTAATTTCTAAACTTCACACAGGTAACGCCGCGGGCGCAAGTTATTCAGTTCTATTTCCGATTGACATTCAAAAGTGCTTTTTAATTGTCTTTGTATTAAGGGTTTAGGTAAAGTGAAATTCTAACAGCAACATAGAGAGAATATTTCAACAACTAGCAACAGTAGTTTGTGATTTGTGACGTGTAGAATTTCACATAGTATTTGAGTGAGTGGAATGTCACAAAGTCACATGTGTGGAATGTGACAGAAGCGTCAGCAAAGTGAAACCGCGTCGAACATTGTTTCAGTTCAAGTGCTGTGGATTTAAGGTTATTTTGTGCAATCTTTATTCATAACATAATTTCAAAGTGTACTTAATATTTATCATCTGCTAGCCTTTTCCATCCATGGACAAACCTGCTATATTTTTTTAGTTTAGCAACAAACACTGCCAATGTTTAAGTTCCACCTATGCACGGGTGCTACTGAGAAAATCTCCGTGAATAATACAATGAATCAGATTACTAGTTTTTGGTGTCTCTTTGTGCATTACTGACATTTGGTATCAACCTAACGTACATACAACAACGATGATAATATTTTGTTACTATACTCCTAATAACAGGCGACCGATGTCTGTCAACACACAGCAAAAAAGTCTTATATTCGTCTTATTTCGACCAATCCTGTGAGCCGTAAACATACCTTGAGACAGAACAGACCTTGAGTTAGCCAATCACAACGCAGTACCCCGTCCCCTCGCTTACGTAGTACCTCAGCGAGTTGACAGAATAGTTTTTGTTCCTTAGATCGTGCATGCGGAGTCTAGTAATATATCGTCGTTGACATACAACAATCAATTTACCTACTCAAAAAAAATTGACGATGCGGTGCCACATTAAAACATTAATGACAAACAATAATAATTACCTCTCAGTAAAATAAAACCAAATTTTACGTATTCTAAAATCATGTTTCCATTTGAGGTTTTCTATTTCTTTTTGTTCAAAACATGTCATACTATCGAACCACTAGTTTAGATTTGTGAAAACTTGTCAGTGGCAGTGTTCAGAACGCGTGCGGTTCGTGCAATACGTGCGAACTAGAGTGTACTCGTGCGACACATCTCGCTCAACCGTGACATATGTTGCACTCCACTGTATCAGTCTAAAAATGATGCTGAATATATCGTTGTCTGTAACTATACTTCTAACTGAGTCCACAACAGTACCCTTAGCACGAGTTTTCAGTATTTGAGACGTAAAGTAAACTGGAACTTTGACAATTTCAAATTGACAATTTTCAAGGAAAAAATTAGTTCCTTCTTCGCACACCAGAGGCGGTGTTCCATTTTTTCATACAAGAAACGCTGTAAATACTGTAAAGATGCTGTAAAGTAAAAGAGTGAAAACTCGTGCTAGGGGTACAGAACTGGGCACGCCGCAATAGCGGCGATAAGACCCCTCTTTGAGGAGTGGCTGGAGAGACGTCACGGCGTCCTTTCCGGATGTTTCAGGAGGTACCTGTGTCTGATGAGAAAGGAGGAAACGCCTGGGTGTCACCACTGCGAAGATCGCCCGGAGGACACAGTCGAGCATACGGTGCAGGATTGCCACCGCTTGGGCGGAGCACCGACGTGTCCTCACGGCGGCGATAGGCGAAGACCTCTCGCGCCCGGCATTGTTTGCGGCCATGCTGCGGAGCGAGACGGAGTGGGAAGCGGTCGTCGCCTTCTGCGAAGCAGTCATGCTCGCGAAGGAGGAGGCGGGCCGCGTTAGAGAGAGGACAAGGTCCTCCCTCCGCCCCACCCGCGGTGGTGGACGCCCACGGCGTCGGACGACGCAAGACGATCTCCGGCCACAGTAGGCGCGGGCATGCGGGTGGCGAGTAAAGGGCAACTCGCCATCCGACCATGGACCATGCCCGGGTCGACGGCGCGTCAAAGTTGCAGTTTATTTTACGTCACAAAAACAAGAAAAGTCGATCAGGATAGAACCTCTAAGGTTTTAGCCTTAGGTCTTATCACAAGTTTTCATGTGAAATAGTAACGTAAACGGAGACTTTGATGAATAAAATTAGTCCCTCGGTCGAACACTAGAGGCGCTTTTCCAGTACGCCTTACGGCAAAAATATATAGAATTCATGCTAAGGTTTCAGTTCAATAAAATTACGTGAAATGTCAAAATAATTAATGCAATAATCACTTGGGCAGTTAACCTTTAGGATCAGTAGTTAAGACAGCGTGCGTCACTCAGTGCCACCGTAGATTACGTGTCTGTCTAGCGTGACGTCATTACGATGTAGTTAATTTAGGGTTCAATGGCACTAGTTTTGTATTTTTTTTTAAGTATACCTGCTGTCAGATTTGTACTGACTATAATTCACGCTATCCTTCAACAGCCCTTTACTTTCCTGGCCCCGTGTTACCTGATAAGACAGTCTCGCGTCACAGCTGATTTTGTCATTCGGTGAAAATTATGATTTTCAGGTACAACCGCTACTTTGAACTGGCCCCATGGATTTGGTGATTTCTTCATTTTTGATAGAAATTCTATTACTTTTCTGAGTTCCGTTGGGGTGAAAAGTAAAATGTTCTCTCTCGTCTCTTACAGCAGGTCTCATTCGTAAGCTCAAGATATCCCAACGAGATTTGAGAGGGCTATGCTTGGAGTTTCTCTGCCAGATCGAAACAGAAATCAAAGTTGCCTATGAGCCCAGCGACTTAGAAAATTGAAATGGCAGTGAGCAAGCCACGTAGCACACACAACTGTTGGCCGATGGAGCCGTAAGGTACTTGAATTAAGCCCACGCACAGGCAAGACACTAATAACTTGCCACATCGTTCTCACATAATGTACCATCTGATGATGAATGATGTAACAAAAGCTCTGTAATCATTTTGCCAATCCAAAAAGAGTGTCCATGGAGTTTCTTGCTCATTCTTCTCCATTGAGATCTACGCTTTGGAATGAAAACCTACGGTACTTTCACAGTTTTTATGTCATGTGACTGGGACTGTAGCACCATAACTATTTTAAGTACTAGTTTTATTTTTTGTCTTGACATTTCAAAAGTGCCTAATTTGGCTTAGTTGAAATAAACGATTTGATTTGAAGCGCAGCGTAGGACGTCCACCTACAAAGTGGACAACCGATTTGGTGAACACCATAAAATCGCATAGCTTTAAGCCGCTTCCAACTGGTCCTATTGGAAATCCAAGGTCCAGGCCTTTATTCAGCAATGGGCATCTTACTTCTGATAATTATGATGATGGTGATCTTCGCCTTCATAAATGTTTTCTCAGAAACAAGATACTTTCCTGCAGAATTTTTGATAGAAGAAAAAATGTGTAGAGCTATAAGAGACACAATTCGCATTTTGTTTACTCAACAATAAAGACTAAATAACTAATTACACTAGATGGTTCTATGGTTGTAGGTTCTACATTAGAGGTCAGTTTCAACATCTCAACGTGTATATCTATAATCGTCACAAACGTCCGCCGGAATGACAATTACGCACTTACGAATTCAAGCGGTTTGAAACAACCCATTCCTAATGATTCTGCTGAAATCGTTACAGAAGTGCAATGTAACCAACGACGATATATATTACTAAACACCTAATAACAGGCGACCGATGTCTGTCAACACAATAGGCAAAAAAGTCTCATATCCGTCTTATTTCGACCACTCCTGTGATCCGTAAACATACTTGAGACAGAACAGACCTTGAGTTAGCCAATCACAACGCAGTACCCCGTCCCCCTCGCTTTCGAAGTACCTCAGCGAGTTGACAGAATAGTTTTTGTTCCTTAGATCGTGCATGCGCAGTCTAGTAATATATCGTCGTTGAATGTAACATTCATGTACCCAACAGCGGGAATTAATGTATTGATGGATTTGTATGAAAAGTAACTTTGTTAGTATAAAATAAACACATTAAAAAAAAATACTTATTAGTCTTACCACCCAGGGAGAGACTGTCTAATTCTTACTGACTTGAATCCACGGTGTCCTTCAATAGGCCTCAATGTTCCGGGGTCATGGTTACTTGATAAGACTGTCTCGCAAATAATTTACGCATATGATAATATTTTATCTCATTATTGTGTTCCAGTAAAATGCTAGAAATTTTTAAAATCCAGAAATCTACGGCTTTCTGAAATGTATAATTATGAAAATAATTATGGTATTTTGTAAAATTGTCAACATTGTGTCAATCCTATCAAATAAAAATCTTCTGTCGTTGGTCTGCTGGAAGAAATTTCTTGTTGAAATAAGCAGTGCCTATGTGCTCTTTTTTCTGAATGTAATCTCTTGTATTTAGGTGTATTTGTGTACATAAATAAATAAATATAATAAAAGTAGGTAAGTGAAGTTTTATTTCTCACAAATACCTATAAATTTATCGGCTACAGACGTCGGCATTGTCACTCCATTGATGTTTTAAACGACAATAGCTCAGGGTGCGGATATCCGTCCGGAGGGCGCGGGTTCGAGTCCGGACTCCATTGAACTATTGAACCCTTTCATCACAATCACGCTAATGCAAAACTAATGGATATTTATCACTTAGTTTATATTTTTTATATTAAGTGATCGATACTGTTATAAAATTAATGTGCTCCAAAACTTTTTTTTTGTTTACAATACGACGCTTTAAATGATCTTCGCACTAAAAATCATCAACACTTTGATTGATCTCAAAAATTGACATGTCAATGTGCAATCACTCGTAAAACATATGACAGTCGCCAGAATTATCGCGTGTCATCAGGTAATCGTGAACCTGGAACTTAAAGGGCTATTGAAGGGTCATCGTTGATTTTATCATCATCTTTCTACAGTTGTCGTCTAAGCCTTTTTTTTATCGTGGTAAAATCATCAAATGAGTCCTCCCACCCCGGGCAGGGCGGGAGGGACTGTCAGACTTGTACTGACTAAAATCCACGGTGTCCTTCAGTAGCCCTTTATGTTCCGGGGTCACGGTGATGGAAATGAGTCCCGCGACCCCGACAGGCTTTGGCCCTCTGTGAGGGGGCCCCGTCATTTGCTGACAGCTCTTTGAGGCGCGCGTGGAACACGACGCGCCGTCGACCCGGGGGTAGTCTAAGCCTAAGGATACTTTGTAGATTGCGGAATAAATGGCTTTTTCTCCAGAAAGAGAATTGCATTGGCTTATTAAAAGTAAGCCAAAAAATAAGTTAATAAATCATTATCTGACTTTCAATTAGCATTAATTAATCTTTTATTGAATCTAGTGATCTATTCTGCACAATTTCATCGTCATCATGTTCTCACTGCTGGGGCACACGTGATCTCTATGTGAGAGGGAGTGGGCCATAATCCACCACGCATGTAGGCCCAGTGCGGGTTAGTAGATGTCTTCGAAATTTTGATTTTGAAGACAGTCACTCACTGGTGTTCTTACACAATCGATGAATTGTAAATAATAATATATATTTTTAGGAACACTAGCTTTCCTAAGACAAACAAAGAATCATAAATTAATTTTAATAATTAACAAACCTCAAGAGAGTCTGTGGCTTTAAATTAATTTCAGTCTTGTGTAGATTTCATCTTACTACTATGAATACGAAAGTTCGTGAGGATGGATGTTTGTTACTCTTTCACGCTAAAACTAGTGGATTTGGATGAAATTTGGCACACAGCTTGAATAGGACGCGTTTATAACTTGAATAGGATACTTTTTATCCCGATATGAAATGACCAAATTCCACGTAGACAAAGCCGTGAGCACCAGCATCAAGAGGCCATACTACCTCAAATGGCTTAGCAGAATCCTCTGATACGCCGAAAATTACTGCAGCATTAATTTTGAAATATATAAATGGTAAAGTTGAGGATTCATGTTAGGTCTTATGTTTAGCGAAAACGCGATTCCATAAAATTTTCTATAGAATAAAATCCCAAAATTACCTCTAAATTGAACAATAAACCGCTGCCAATCATAAAATACTTAAAATTAGATTATGAAACTTTTTATACTAACTGAACTAACTATAAAGCAGGTCTTATGTTATTTAGTTTTTCGAATTTCCTTTTTTTCGCCTTAAAATAAATAGATTTTCGCGTAGACAACTATAAGAAAGAGCAAGCAATAGTGCGTGGTACGTGCAAGTGCGAGCGAGTAAGAGCTCTTACACACGAGCGGCATGTTGCCAACGGCAGAGGTAACTGCAGCCGTCGACGGGCGTCGGCGGCAGCCGTCGACATGCCGCCGACGCACGGTGGGCCGAAAATCGGCTTTCATAGACTTAGGCATTTTATTTTGCAAGTGCCATTTTTTATGCCGGATATCACTTCTATTAGTTATAACAATATACAAAAATGACACCAGAATTGATTCTGCACAAAAACGAAGGAATTATAATTTTTTTACGAAAATTTTGTATGGCGCTAGTATGAAAAATCGAAATATCTCGAAAACGGCAGGGATAACCCTAATATCCTTATAGGGGGTTATAGTACTAATTATTTGTGATTTTTTGACATAAGTTACATAATGGTTGTGAATGCCGTTTTTTTTTTAAAAATCGTCAAAATATTTTCATTTATTTTTACATATGAAACGTTCCTTTTAGTGTTTAAGTTGAAGATTTCAGAGCTTTAACAACTCTTAACATAAAATAGCATGACATCTATAGACCTGAAGGACTAGACAGAAGTGTGTAGTATCTTGTAAGATTTCCAACAATACCAAATAGTTGAATATCAGTGTCAAAGTGCCCATGCAGTCGCTTCTTTTTGAAAGATAGGGGAATGAAATTGTTAATTGATCATACCCTAAAAGTATGATTATAACATAACCGGACACATAATAATATCGACACAAAAGGAATTTTAAGACCTTGCAGAAGATCAAAATACAAAATAACATCTTGTGTAGTCATCTAATGAGTCTGCTGACAAGTAATTAAGTAATTAGAATGATGGTTGTAGTTTTCTGATTCTAATGAGCCTAATATGTGATTAAATGATTTGAAATTTCTCGTAACAATATCTACTAAGAACTGCAGTCACTTTTTTTGTAATTAGTGAGCTAATGTGATTTGCTAATGTTGATTAGTTGTACTATGAGTTCTACGAAATGTTTTTACGATTATAAATTTTCAATGTCATATCTTTTATAACTTTAACGAGGGTAGTTTACTAATTATTGACTTTATAGGTACCTACAATAAAAGGGCTACAATTTTGTTCCATAATTTAGATTGTTCACAACTGTGTAACTGCTAACACTAAAACTAAGTATTTGCTTTGCGACTATAAAATCTTAGAATGGAAAGTTTAATCACCAACTTAGACTTGTTTGTTCTTCTAAAAAGTGAGTGTCCTTCATTTAATCATGAAGTATTGTTTAGTGCAATTGTGTCTCGCATAGGCGATTGTCTTTCTGCCGAAGATCAAGTAACTCTCAAAGAATTTTGCCGTAGATTCACGCGATCTGCTTTAAACAGGTGGCAGAAATCTAAACGATTCTTTGATAATTTTAGAAATACGTACGGAGAGTGGCTGCAAGCAAATATTGATTGGCCGAGTTGCGTGCTTACTTTAATAAATCAAGAACCAACTGTTGATGAGATACCAAGAGCACGTTCAGTCTCTCCAGAACCTTCGACATCATCGACTGTTGGAACAATGACAAAAAGGTCCCGAAAACCATTCAAAGATCTGGGAAGCAAACAGAAAAAGAGAAGATCTAGTGAGCACATAGGCGAGGATTCCTGTGAATTGGCATATGCAGCTGCAGCGCGTTTAAAAGAAGAAGGGTATGAAGATATCGCATCTGTAATCGAATATATGATCAAAAATCCAGAAGCTGCCGTTAAAATCAATGAAAGCATTAAGAAACCAGTGAAAACAGTAATATTTACACCAGAGAAAGCACTTGGATTACTTCTTTCACTTAAGCTTTCAAAGTGGCAATATATTACGTTGCGAGAGACTGCCATTCGGGAAGGTGCTAAGGATATTTACCCATCCTACTATAAACTGCAACAAACTAAGCTTGCATGCTACCCTCCTAATCTATCAGTGTCAGTTACTGATTCATCAGCTAGAATTACACTTCAAGCTTTACTTGACATCACGGTGAAGCGGATTCTTCAAAGTCTTTCTGATAATGTGGAAAATAAGCAGTTAAAGCTGATATCGAAGTGGGGATTTGATGGTGCTTCCAATCAAAGCCGATACAAGCAGAAAATGGACGGCGAGCATGATGATTCAAGCATTTTTATGACCTCCTTGGTGCCACTGAAACTTACAGATGGAGATAATACTATATGGACAAACCCGAAACCATGCTCAACTTTTTATTGTCGTCCGGTTCAGTTCACTTTTGTAAAAGAAAGCGATGCAGTTGTCATTGATAACAAAAGAAAAATGGATGAGGAAATTGAGGCCCTTAACCCCACAGAGTGCATTAATAGTAACAGGGTGACTCATAAACTAATGATGACAATGATCGACGCAAAAGTCTGCACGTACCTTTCTGAAGCTAGATCAAATGCATCATGCTACCTGTGCTTAGCAAAACCAACAGAAATGAACCACTTAGATGCTGTAACATCAAAAACTGTGTGTTCTGACATATACGAATTTGGCCTATCATCCCTACATGCCCGTATAAATTGCATGGAATGTCTGTTACACATTGCGTACAGACTTGACTTCAAACAGTGGGCAGCAAGAAGTAATGAGCATAAAGAAATGTTACAAAACAGAAAAAAAAAACATTCAAAATAAATTTAAAGAGGAGCTCAATCTGTTGATTGATATAGTGAAACAAGGCTCGGGAACTACCAATGACGGGAATACCGCAAGGAAGTTTTTCGAGTTTCCCAATAAAACTGCAGCTATTACTGGGTTGGATCAAGACCTGATAAAAAGATTTTCTGTTATTTTGCAAGCAATAACATCTGGTGAGAAGATAGATGTCATCAAATTTAAAGATTTTGCTCGCAAAACAGCAGAAAAGTACGTGGAATTATACGACTGGTACTACATGTCATCAACCGTACATAAACTATTAATACACGGTGCTGACATAATCGAAAAAAATGATATTGTCCCGATTGGGACTCTGTCGGAAGAAGCCTCAGAGTCTCGAAACAAAGATTTTAGGAGGTTTCGGGAACATCATTCGCGGAAAAGAAGCAGGCAAGATTCTAATCAAGATATCCTAAATATGCTTGTTGTTTCTTCGGATCCTTTCCTAAGTGCACAAAGGCCGAAGTTAGATGCCAAAAGGAAGACAACCTTTTTTGCTGAAACTCTCGACCTAATACAGTTTCCGGAAACTGAGTTCGCGTTTGTAGGTGTATCCAATCTGGATTCTGACTCGGAATTGGAGTCCGACAACGAAAGTTGTAAAGAAAATTTGTAAAATTCAATTATTTTTCTTTATGTTCTTTTGTAATTCATGTTAGTTTATTGTATCATATGTTTAGTTAATATTTTCATAAATTATTATGCACTTTGATATTATTTTTGTTACTTCTGTTTTATTTAAATTACCTTTCAATAAAAAGTATATATACAGTCCATTTTATTTATTAACCGACTTCAAAAAAAGGAGGAGGTTCTCCATTCGGTCGGTCGGTATTTTTTTTTATGTATGTACATCGATTACACCGAGTTTTCAAAAAAAATATAACCGCCTTCAAAAACAACCACAAAAAAGGGTACAATAACCTACAAAATAACTTTTCTTTCACCTCTGTCTAGTCCTTCAGGTCTATAGAGGTCATGCTATTTTATGTTAAGAGTTGTTAAAGCTCTGAAATCTTCAACTTAAACACTAAAAGGAACGTTTCATATGTAAAAATAAATGAAAATATTTTGACGATTTTTAAAAAAAAAACGGCATTCACAACCATTATGTAACTTATGTCAAAAAATCACAAATAATTAGTACTATAACCCCCTATAAGGATATTACGGTTATCCCTGCCGTTTTCGAGATATTTCGATTTTTCATACCAGCTCCATACAAAATTTTCGTAAAAAAATTATAATTCCTTCGTTTTTGTGCAGAATCAATTCTGGTGTCATTTTTGTATATTGTTATAACTAATAGAAGTGATATCCGGCATAAAAAATGGCACTTGCAAAATAAAATGCCTAAGTCTATGAAAGCCGATTTTCGGCCCACCGTGCGACGCCCGTCGACGGCTGCAGTTACCTCTGCCGTTGGGAACATGCCGCTCGTGTGTAAGAACTCTAAGATTATATTGAAGTAGTGTGCCGCCTTAAAACAGAACACAAATGTCGTAATACAAGAGCATTTGTTTTAAGAAAATAAAGGCGTTAGAAAATTGTCCTTTAAACATATTACTACATCTATTCAAGTTAATTCCCCTTGAAATGCCCCCGAGTAGGACGGGGTCCTACGCTACGCATTCTGGCCATGCCAACCGGTGACAAAGTGCAGTCACTTGTAATTTATGTGCTCCTTCGGACATGAGGCTTGCCTTGCTCCTTACTGAGGCCATTAATTTTGGACCAATTCTAATGTTGATATACTTTATGGACCTATGGAAGGAGCAACTTATATTAAATAATAATAATAATATTTCACAACTATCACACAACGCCATCAAGTCCCAAGCTAAGCAGAGCTTGTGTTATGGGTACTAGACAACTGATAAACATACGTTTATATTTCTAAATACATACATATTATAGATAAAAAACACCCAGACACAGAACAAATGATCATCCTCAGCACACAACATTTGTTCTGGATGGGAATCGAACCCACGGCATAGCAGTCAGGATCACCAACTAGACCAATAGGCCAGTCAAAATGCAGGCATTGAAGATGAGACCAAAATAACATATTGAAAACTCAAAATAATAGTAAACAGGGTAATTTTCGCGTTTCGAGTATTTAATTTGTTTCCATTTATTACAGAAAGTAAATATTATATTCACTTTTCATACGCCTTAAGTACATAAACATAACATATTAATGTATACACAACACATTTTACTTTATATTAAAAGCAATGAAGATTTCTTTCGGTAATGGTAAATACTTAAATTCATCTGCAAGTTGATTTATTTTATTTGTTCAGCAAAATCCGCTTTTCACTGGTTTCACTTAATATTGTGATTAAAATTCATATTATGTACTTACTCCAGAAGTATCTATCTACTGTTTTAAACAAATCAAGTTATTCCATTCCCTTTAAAAACCAACTGTAGGTATACTACAGCGCTTGAAAACAGTACCTGTTTCGTAATCATAAATTCGAATTCGTATTAAAGTTCAGAAAAAACATCGTATTCCATTTTCATTCAAATCTCTAGCCATAAAAGATCGAATAATGCAACGTTCGAGTCTTCCGTTTCCGAAGTGGGAACTTGAACCAATGGCAGAGCGTTATGACAACGTTCAAACGTCCCGTCCAATCACAGGCCTTTCGGCCGCGCTCTCCGCGCCCTCTAATGGCGCGTCGTGTGTGCAAGATTCACCGGCGCACGTAGAACGTGCGATCGATATAAAATTCTAATAAAAGGGAACTATCTCAATATTTTGTGTGTGTGAAAGTGTTTTGTACAACCTGTGTGACCCTTGAAGCCCAGGACAAGAACTATTACAAAACCTAACGCGCGACTTAGCAAACGAGGCACAACGTGGGAGCTCCCAGCTAGGTACACCGCAGAGTACCCTCTGGACAAGACGTTCGTGGCTAAAGGTAAGAGTTTCTTTCTTTGGTGGCGGACTTCTTGAGCGTTGCAGCCCTTCGATAGATTACTAGGCTGCCCCCAAATGGGCAGGTAACGTCTTCCTGCCACAGTACCAAAGATTAAAAAAAACATGATATTCTTACAAACGCTACATACCTAACATTTCCAAGTTTTACCTAAAAACAAGACACATACTCCATTACACCGTGTGATAATAAATTGTTAAGTTTGCCAACGAACGGACAATAATTCATAAATGCTTTTGAGAATCTTGCCAAGAGAGCTTGTTCTTTTTCAAAACTGAAGACTTGGCTGCGTCTGTACCTGCGTAGTGCCAGGTTCCACGATCATTAATTTATTGGTAGACCTTAAATAATGAAATGTAAAACCCGTCTTTTTTAGATGCAAAAAACTTGAAGTGAGTCCTCTCGCGCTGTGTAAAGCTTACTGGACTGTCAGACTGATTAAAAACCATACATATAATTCACCCAATGGCGTATCTAGACCTAATCTATGTTTTGTCTCTGCATCACCCCAAGGTAGACTGGTAGAAAATGCCTACGGCATTAAGTCCGCCGTTGTACGTTGTTGTGCATAAAGTTTAATAAATAATCTTATCAGCGATGCACTTTTATTTCAGGACCACTAACCTACGCCCCAAACTTTGTGAGGCGTGGGATCCAACGTCCGCGAACTAAGACGGTATTCGGCGGGGTAATTAAGGAAGACTTATTTAAAAAAATTGGAGCTGAACATCTTTTATCAATGCCATTGGTCATGACCCTAATATTTCTTCCATGACTATAAATTACAAAACCAATCTTATTTCTCATTTTTACAATAATTATCTCTGTCATATTCCAAACCCCACTCAAATATGGGATGATCAACAATTCTGGTGCACACACCAACGACTCAACTAAACTGTCGTTTTGCCGACAGTTGTCCCAAATTAACTCGATGAATCAGTTTTGAACGCGGCCCGAATACCAATACTGGAATAAAGCGCTGCAAAGCGATGAACGTTAGCGCGGTCGGACGCTTTAATGCTGTAAAGTTTAGTCAACACTACAGCTGAATATTAAGATCTTTTGGTGATGTCACTGATTTACTTGTGAATATATATATTTTGCAACACACAGTTGGGGAGATAATGAGACTTCTACATTTATTTTTTAACAATTGAAATAATAAGAGATTGACGTTTTAGTGCGGCTATAAGACATATAACGGAATGCTAAGATGGTAGCAAACAGCCTGATTTTGCACGTTTTTGTGAATGCAATTAAATTTTTCCAAACAATAAACACAGTGAATAACTCAAGTAACATAGAAATCTTGTGTTATGGCCTCTGTTGGTTTTTACAAGTGGGTTGTACTTGTTGGTTTTTATAAGGTCTAAGGTGTGACATGGAATCGTAAATATTACGAGTATATAGCCTCTTTATAATATTTGTTTTATCGATTAAATTCCGATATTTCCGACATTTCGATGATGCTTTACGATAACTTTTTACAAACAGATACCGTCCATTAATACTGACCGCAAAACAAGAGCATTTAAAACCAGGAGCAGCGTTGAAAATGGCACTAACACCGAATAGTGAGCGATTCACTTGACGTAAAGTTCGTTACTTGGGCACTCGCAGTGCGGCGGCGGATCGCGTCGAGTTGTCAACTATTTTAGTAGGGGCGTCCAAGAAGGGTTTTTTGATGTGACACAAGCGCATCAGATAATTCTTATACCTTTTAATGTACCCCTACCAAGTATGAACCCTCCATTTGGTTGGGGGTGTTGGGGGAACCCGTCAGATTAGAAAAAAAATGTTTCTCTGAAAAACTCCAGCTCGTCAGATTAAGAAAATGTAGATTAATTACGTTCAGAGTGTTATCTCAATAATCTGACAATTTGAGCGTGACAATAGGAAATGAGCGAGTCCTGAAGTTGTAAAATAAAAACGTTACGCCCGTTCCCTTTTGAATAATCAACGTTCCGTCCAAGTAGTTTTAATTATTTATAAGGTCTTTTCATTTTTGGTTTTCAACCGCTTGTTACGGACAGCACCCTTGAATTAATTGTCAGATTAATACGAATTGGTTATCAGAAGTATAAAGTACTTTTAACAACTATTTTTTTTAACTTTTTTAAAATTGTTTACACTTTCTCCCCAGCAGTAAAATAGAAAACTTCCAAGAAACCTTTTTCTTCTTAAAACATAATCTTTCAAATCCTAAAGATCACCATGCCGCTCGAGGAACTGCAATTTTAGCGTCCTTGCCTCCCCTACTACTTGTTAACACACTACTCGCTGCTAACTGCCAGTACTAGGGGTTTTACTCTTTAGCCCTTTGACAATTGACAACACAGTCTATCAGTAACCTTATTGCCACTAGCACAAAGATCTTGTTTTTCGTGTTTCGTGAGGATTTGAGCTTTTATTTTTAAATGTCTAACCCTACATTATGACTTTTTGGTTTCAGGAGCTCTATAACTGGCGGCGACATATTGTCTTTAAACTAATATTGATTATGTAAGTCTTGGTTTCCTCTTGATGTTTCCTTCATCGATGTCAGTGTCCAAAGATAAACAAAGAATAGTAGATTGTTATACAAGGGTGGAAAGAAATCAATTCCCATACGAGATATTTAGACGCACGAGCGAAGCGAGGGCGGCTATACCTATAGTCCGAGTGGGAATTGATGACTTTCACCCGTGTTAAACACTCTACTTTTCATTTCAAATATAAGGAAAGTATAAAATAGTCTTTTTTAATTTAAATTTCAAATATGGAACACACCGCCGCGGGCCATCCCACTTTAATAGGTATCTATTTTTTTTAATTCACATTGGCCGTATACACTCACAAGACCGCAGCATTTTTTTAAATCGATATTTTTCTTAATTATGGAAAAACGAGATGAAAACCCGGCTTCGCTCGGTTGAAACGTGTGTCAAACATAATACACATCTAGGTACTAAATGTAGGTGTCACGATAACTCATAAGTTTATAGGTTATTCTAAGGAGGTTTAGTAACTACATAATACACCACATGACACTGACCGAAAATAAAGAAAAAAAATAAAACTTCTCAACATGATAACTGATGTCAAAAATGGCGGCTGCGATCTCTCTGGTCAGAAAATCATTAGAAAGAAGAAGTAGCAAAAATGCCCCACTTCCGACTGCAACCATAAGTATCTCAAAAAATCGCAAAAAAATAGTATTAGTAAATGATATACTTCCGGTGATCATCCTTACTGGCTAGCACATAAAAAAAATGCTCTAAATATTAATTCAGGAGCAGAATACCTGTAATATACTAACTTTTGATTTTACGTTTACAATGGGATTAAAAAGCAATTAAACACTGTAATAGCTCATTTTGATAATAGATATTATACTAAGAAGACTCATTTGTTGATATTCCAGTTTCCACCGAAAAAAAAATGTTAGTAACCAAATATTACTTTAACCCATTAGGTATACAAACTCTTTACACAACGGAACAAAAAACCTCAAACTCATTTTAGTTTTTTCTTTAATTTGCTGTATTGTTGACATATAAACCAGCCAAACAGAAAAGTAGTCCAGTTGTCTATTGCATCGTGGAGTTTGTCATCATTTTGTTTTGGTCGACTTATATTGTGAATGAATGACTTCGTGTGTCATTCAAATAATGTTTGATCTAATATCAATGGTCTTAAATTGTCACCATGGGACACATAATTACTGCCCTGGGATTTGGAGGCGACTGCCCTCCAGCGCGTCTATGAGTGCCAGTAGGGCGAAATTATTGCGGTGCAACGCACCCTGTGCTCCTTGCTTAGAGTAGTAGGTATTGGATGATTGAAAGTAAAATATTTTTAAGATAATACTGTGCCTGAAGTAATATTTGGAGCAATTTTTAAGTATGATAGCCAGTAAGGATGACAATCGGAAGTATGCAATTTATTAATACTTATTTTCATCTATTTTTTAAGATATTTTTTACAGCTGTCGGACGTGGGGTAATTTTCTATGGAAATTGCAACTTCTTCTTTACAAAATACTCGACTATCCGAATTTTGCGGATATAATTATGTTGTCCACTCGAAATTTTTATTTTTTAATGTTTTATTATTCTGGTTAGCTTTCGATCGAGTCCGTAGCCCTGCACGAAATTATTAATATAGAAAATTATAGCCGACTAAATAACCAATTTTAGTTCTATTTTTAAAATTCATTCCCGCCCTAGGGAGGGAAGCAATTACTATGAGTCTTTCCCGCCCAAGCATCGTTTTCGACCCGTTGCTTAGATCAAACAAACACTACTTTCCGAGTATGAGAAATGAAAAGTATATTATGTCATATGGATTGAGAAAGACACTCTGAGCTGGTTCGGGTTGGCTTGAACTCAGTCATCTTGCAACAATTGTTGCAAAACCAAAACCCATTTTTTGACATTTCTACAAAAGATATTTTCAACATAAATAACAGAAACTGTTTAACTCTTTCGACTCTCTATTCCTGCTAATACTCAAAGCTTAAATGCAAGCTATCAATTAATACACGAACGATTTAAGCAAAACCGTGTCCGGTTCAACAGAACCGATTCCGATATCTGCCGGAATTTCAATATTTGCTCAGATATTACCGGACTCCGGACGGCATCGTGTACTCGGCAAACGTCTGCAGCTATTAGTACTAGAGCTTACAATAGTTTTAACACCGGATTAGATTGCAGTGTGCTGTACTTAGTGTCGTGAGACTACGTTTTCGCACTCACACTGTGCTTACGTCTATGTGATAGTTGTTTTAGACGTCCTGTTCTAACAGTAAGATTATTATAAGCTGATTATGTATTGTTCCCTTCTCTAGTTATTGTTATCTAAGTAATGAATACATACACTCTTTATCCAACTTAGCTATATTTGTAAGTAATTACACTTAAAAAAAAACCGTTGAGAAATCATTTGGACAGTTGGATAGCATGGGAGTCATTTATCTTTCCATTTGATCTTTGTTTTTGAAGTGGTGTGTCTGTTTATTTATGTACGTGCAATATAATGAAAACAAAATACGATGAGTCCCATCTTTCTCTACCTTAATACAGAAAAAACGGTTCGGCCATTATGAAGTCAAAGAGAAGGTATAGAAACATACACACTTTTGGAGTGAAATTTGCCGCCTTCGTTGGTTCTTTTAATAATAAATTGGGAGGACATTTTTATTATCATTAAATCTTAACCTGAGCACGTTTTTTACCTCACCTAGCCTGGACCAGAAGTCGATTTAATGACTTTCAAGTAATTTTACTATGGGTTACGAATTTAAAAGGGTTAGGTTGGCACCCATTAGGTACGCAAAGCTGGAAACGCTTCTAAAATAACTAACTTTAACATATAACAGGAATAACAAACAGTTGCAAGCTCTAACTCAGTATAAAGGCGACGGGTTCAACAATAAATTCAACATGTGCAATTTACCTGCCCCTGTTTACTTTAGATTTATAAGAGCATTTCTCATGCAAATGCATTGGGACTCCCCAAATGAATGTACGTTTCATTAAAACTTTGTCCGGGTCACCGCGGACAAGGCACTAATTTGCTATGTACTTGTTTTACTTACATTAGACGTATAAGTATTTAAGCCAGAGATTTGGATGTCTTTGTCACGTACTTTAGGAGGTATTCTAGCAATGTTATGTCTAAGATTATTCTTGTCTTTTAGATCTTTAATTGTTGATGGTTAAAGAGATAAAAACACGAGGAATAGTCATCATGTGTCTAACCTTGTCCCAACTCTGTGGAGGTTGTTTTCTACTTTAAGAGGATTCTAAAATTGAGGATAATCTTATAAAGTTCTATACTTCAGCAGAAATTATGTCTAAACTTTGTCAGATGGGTGTTGTGCCTGATGGCGTACTGCCCGAGGATTGTTGTCAGGTTTTTAGATATTCTGTAATTCTGTCTCTAAGCTCTCGAAGAAGTAAACATCGTGATACAGAATGAGCTTTCTCCTATTGAATCCCCATATACAACGTGTAACACCAAATGCGCAAAATCTCTCGTGGGGTAAGTCAGCCCATTTTACTGAACAATT
This sequence comes from Agrotis ipsilon, assembly GCA_028554685.1. Classification (NCBI taxonomy): domain Eukaryota; kingdom Metazoa; phylum Arthropoda; class Insecta; order Lepidoptera; family Noctuidae; genus Agrotis; species Agrotis ipsilon. The sequence goes on along the minus strand of CM052958.1, from coordinate 19,309,723 downwards.
TTTGTTCTAAGACTTTTGGAAATTACCAAAAAAAAGATTGATCAGAAGTCTTAGAACAGTGTTGAGTAACATAGGCTGAGTTACCCTTTTTTTTACGTTGTAAAATCATCAAATGAGACCTCCCACCCCGGGCAGGGCGAGAGGTACTATCAGACTTCTACTGACTAAAATCCACGGTGTTCTTCAATAGCCCTTTATGTTCCGGGGTCACGGTAAGGAAATAAACCCCGCGACCCCGGCAGGCTTTGGCCATCTGTGGGCCCCGTCATCATGTTGACGCTCTTTGAGGCGCGCGTGGAATACAACGCGCCGTCGACCCGGGCATGGTTCATGGTCGGGCAGCGAGTTGCCCTTTACTCACTGCCCGCATGCCCGCGGTGGCCGGAGATCGCCTCGCGACGTCCGACGCCGTGGGCATTCACCACTGCGGCTGGGATGGAGGGAGGACGCTATCCTCTCCCTCTCGCGGCCCGCCTCCTCCTTTACGAGCATGACTGCTTCGCAGAAGGAGGCGACCGCTTCCCACTCCATCTCGCTCCGCAGCATGGCCGCAACCAATGCCGGGCGCGAGAGGTCCCTGCCTATCGTCGCTGTGAGGACACGGCGGGGCCCCGCCCAAGCGGGGCAGTCCTGCACCGTGTGCCCGGGCGTCTCTTCCTTACCCATCAGACACAGGTTCCTCCCGAAACTTCCGTGTCCGGTGAGGACCTGCGTCATGCGGCAGGTAAGGACGCCATGGCGTCTCTCCAACCACTTCTCAAAGAGGGGTCTTACCGCCGCTATTGCGGCGTGCCCGGCCGTCGGTCGTGACAGTCGTGCCCTCCATACTGCCCTGAGATCGCGCCGGAGCTCTTCCCGCCGCGCCTCGACTTCTCGAGGCAGCAGGGTTACGCCCCGACGCTGCGCCTCCACGAGGCTGAGTTACCCTACGAGAGATTTGCGCATTTGATGACAATTTGTCTATACTTTTTGTTCGATTCAGTAACAGTGAATTTAGCTGTAGGCATATTAGTTTTTGTTTTATACACGGATGTCTGCTTATCAGACTTCCACAGTTGGTAAAAGGTACGATTTTTCATAAGAAGACTGGTTGAATCGTTAAGACTATTAATAGTTAACACTGTATATGTATCAAAGAAGGACATAGTTTGATTTTATCGACACTCCAAGAATAGGCCTAATTGTGTACAGCTTAAACTTAGTTCTTGCTTGAAACTTTCATGTCGTAAAAGAGTTATATATTAGTTTGTTTGCGATAGGAAAAAAATCTTCCTTAAAAAGGGTGTTAGGGAGATGTACCGAAGTAATTTTCTTAGTGAAATGGAAATCCTTTCCTAGTTTATACCCACGAAATCTGTGTTATGTGTCTTATTTAGTGAGAAATTGTCTAACCTTTGACTTATTCGTCAACTCGCCCGCAATTATCTCGCCCGCTCGGGCGAGTTGGCACCTTCCGATTTTACCTATTTTTGTTGTCGTCAACTCGCGACTGTCCGAAAAAATGGTACAGTCATCTATAAAAGTGTTATTATAAATTAATATAGAAACCTACTTTATAGTATGAGGCGCTGTAAGATTTGACAAACAAAGACACAGGGCAAACACCTTATTATATATCTCGTATTTTATATTAATTGTATTTTTGTAAAAACAGTGTAAAATACCTGTATATTATGAAGTACTTTTATTTAATTATTTAAATACGACCTTTTCATGTAAGCCTAGTACTTTTGTGAAAAAAACAGTAAAACACAGAAAAACAGGCAAATAAATTTTGCCCAAAACTTGTATGTTGAGACAAAACTGAATGAAAAATATCACCTTGATTTTATGCAGTCTTAGTACATTTTTGGGTATTGAGTATTCGCCGAAAGAAATATTTAGTTTTGAAGGCGGCATGAAAACCTTCAGCATGATTCTGTTCTCCTAGTAGTTTTTGTTCCAATTCCTCATTCAATTTCGGCACCAAAACCTTCTTCTTGATCCTGTTCTCCTGGTACTTTTTGCTAAGATTTCACATTGAATTCTAACTTATGAAAAAAAACTTAATTACTTATGTTACATTTAATTAATGATCTCAAAACAACTCCTCCCCTAAGACGACCCACTGGCCCTCAATGAAACTTACTTTACACGTTTAGTGTCATAAAAGTGTGAAGAAGGTTTAATTAAATTAAATATTAAAATATAAACACTTTTGTAGACGACTGTAAATACGTCGTTTTTCGCTTAGTCGGCGAGTTGACGACGACAAAAATAGGTAAAATCAGAAGGTGCCAACTTGCCCGAGCGGGCGAGATAATTGCAGGCGAGTTGACGAATAAGTCTAACCTTTTTTATCTGAGGCTGTTGAAGAATGTTATCATTATAATTAATTATTTATACACATGTTCATGACTTTTTTTTATCGTTGTAAAATCATCAAATGAGTCCTCCCACCCCGGGCATGACAGGAGGGACTGTCAGACTTGTACTGACTAAAATCTACGGTGTCCTTCAATAGCCCTTTATGTTCCGGGGTCACGGTGATGGAAATAAGTCCCGCGACCACATGTTCATGACTTGGAATACACAAATGTGCTTCCAAAACCTTCAAATAGTCATGGGCAAAACAAAGTTTCAGTTGATTTACCAAATTGTGTCGCATGTAAATGTATATGTTTGGAGTTCGGTGCGACAATAATAGGGAGATCAAGGGTATCCAACAAACTGTTGGCGTATTTAGTAACACGAGTTTCATTTACTGAATAACGGCTATAAGCTTTGTATGTGCACACAATTATGTTACATCGCTCGATATCGTACTTCAGCGTGAAATGTTCCTGTTGTTGGAACACCACCGCAGTTTCCTTGTTCGTGTTTTTGAGTGTAATTTAAAATTTAATTTATTTAAAGTATTGCGGGTCATATGCTCGGAGTAACTTTAATGGATAAAATTCGGAACGAAGTAATTCGTCAGAGTACCAAAGTTGCAGGACAGACAACCGCTGGGGAAGACGTGTTCTTGAGTGGAGGCCGCGATTCGGCAAACGTAGTGTGGGACGCTCGCCGGCCAGGTGGAGTGACGACCTACGAAAGGCGGCCGGCAGAGACTGGATGAGGAAAGCTCAAGACAGGACTAAGTGGCGCACATTGGGAGAGGCCTATGTCCAGCAGTGGACGAATACAGGCTGATGATGATGATGATGATTGCGGGTCATGTCAGTGGCATACAAGTTAACCGCTGAGAAAAGTCTACACGCACTGGGCGCCTGAAGAAAGATGGCTTCGCCGAGCAATGAACGTGACGAGATGCCCTCGGCGCATATTATGTGATGAGATCTCATGGAAAGTCTTGACATTGAAAATCATCATCATCATCAGCCGAAAGACGTTCGCTGCTGAACATAACCCCTCCCCCTTAGACCGCCGAACGACAATTCGCCACTTGCATCCATCGGTTGCTCGCGACTCTCACGATGTCGTCGGTCCGTCGTCACCACTCGAGAACTTTTCTTCCTCAACGGTTGACAGTTCTATATACAAAATATATGTTTGAGAATTAAAACCTGATTTGAAAACCACGTAATCAACATCAATTATGTTGATTACGTGGTTTTCAAATCAGGTTTTTTTGGGTTAGTAAAATCATCAAAGGCATCCTTCTGCCCTAAGGAGGAGGAAGGGTATGTCAGACTCTTACTGACTAAAAATCCACTCTGTTCCTTTGGTTACACTTTTTTAGGCTACGGGATGTTCATTTAAGGCAGTGTTGCGAGGCAGGAGTTTGGTTCTATGAAGACGCGCTGTCGCGACGTGGTCCTTGATGGAGCTTTCTCTCGAACTGGTGGAATTCACAACTGGCCGCCTAGTCCACGATTACAGTGGCTGGAAATTAAAAAAAAAATACTTTATAATAAGGTGACCACATGATGACAGTGATTTCCATGATAAACTTAGAAAATTGTCTATCTGAAGTCCCAACCTCGTGCAGACGAGGTGTTAATCCAGGCCATCATGATACACGACTTAGATCCTGAACTCCTGGACTCCAACTAAACCTGTTACATTAACAAACAAATGACTTTAGAGCAAATAACCAGCACAGAGCACAGTTCATACTAATTTGTAAGGATATTATCTAGGACAGAAAGCCTCTAATAAATTAGTACACGGTGTGCTTAATGAATGAACTCGCCCGACCCGTGAGTTATGCGCTGCGTTTAATATTACTGTCGCTGGATGCAGCGGCTGGATAAATCAGGTAGTGTGTGCTTTGAAGGTATTTCGGCGTCAATGATTTTTTTTATTTCATTTTATTTATTTATTTGCAAACAATGCATGTTACAGACAGATGCAAAATTAACGAACGCTTTGTTATCATTTTATGGTTGAAACGACTATCCTATTTCTATACGGGGATCAATAATTATATGAATAAAAATGTCAGCCGAGACCCTCTGCTTTACGTTAAAATCGTAGAAAACTCGCTACGATAGATGACCACCAATCCAGACCAACCTCAGCAAGCGCGGCTTAACCTTGACGATCGGTCTGTGCGGATATTATTATTTAGCCGACGACAAATTCGTTAGCAGTGAGGCGGCCACAATAAAAATAATATGGAAGACGCCTCCTGTTTTCCAACTCTCGACACATGGAATAATTGCATGCAGCCGTCACCCACGTTTGGGGGCAAATATGGCGTGAAATGCACCACGCGTTCGCGACCTCAGCAACTTTTCCAATATACTGAGGCACCGTCAATGCCACCGATCATAGAACTAAGACTGAGAAGGCCAAAGAATATTATATACAGTAACGAATATTGAAAGACTCGTGAATTTATCTATGGTTTCTACTTCAAAGTAATTAAGGTATCTAACAAAAAGAAAAAGGATTTTGGAGGTCATATTATCATCGAGTGGGATCAATCATAAGTGTGTCACCCGCCCAGGGTGGACCGAAAGGGATTGTCAGACTCTTACTGATTAAAACAATTCACCATGTGTCACTTGTGCTACTGTCCAGGGTCACAATTACCTTAACAGACGGGGGACCGAAGACTTACAAAATTCTACATTCGTAAAAAAATATAGATGTAAACTCACATTTATTTCCACGGAGGTAAGCAGACACTACAGAGGACCACATGTTACGATATTAACATAGGTACACCTATTATATCTTATCATCTATGCACGCCCCCGGTCGCGAGTACTAACGCCTGACCTTTTTGAAGAATATAAGAAAGAAAGAAAGAAAGAATTGATAAGGTCAGCGTTTGATCTTCTTCGGCATCCCCTCCCGATGTTCGTAAAAACATAAGTCAAAACAGTAGGAAAAAATCATGTTCTGTCCCAATATAGTTAATAGTGCACCTAAAAATAGAGGCGTCCCACACCAAATACGTAATATTTCCTTGAATCGTGATGAAATTGACCTTTAGTATCTCATGTGGAAACTCAAAAGGTTATCAATCTCAGTTTATTTAAATACTGTACCCCTAGCACGAGTTTTCACTCTTTTACTTTACAGAGTCTTTAAAGTATTTACAGCGTTTCTTGTATGAAAAAACGGAACAGCGTCTCTGGTATGCGAAGAAGGAACTAATTTTTTCCTTGAAAATTGTCAATTTGAAATTGTCAAGGTTCCAGTTTACTTAAAGTCTCAATTACTGAAAACTCGTGCTGAGGTTATTGTTTTAAGTTTGCACGGTTTGTCTCTAAACGTCACCTTCAGTGATTATATATGTATTTGTTTGAGTTCCCAATACATAATTATGTCGAAGTAACATTTGAAACTTAATTTATTTATATTTAAAAGAACCTTCTATTCAATCAAGATCAAGAATTACGGAAGGGAGATAATCATCAATCCCAGAGACAATGATGACAGTTAAGATTACGAGTTGACCCGCAAAGACCGAAAGCCGCTGACGAAACACAGTTAAAACTATGATGCACCTGACTACGATAAAATTATTAGTCAAATATTATAGTGTGTGATGAAAAAAAAAATTAAGATAAAAGAAAATAACATTTATTAATCTATTTTACTACTTCGTGAATTATGTGTGAACAGACGTAAGGCACATTTTATAATGCCGCGTCTATAATTTCTATAATCTACGTTCTGAATGTAATGCAATATTGCGGCCGCCAAACTATTACAGGCCCCGCGGGAGCCTGAATATTTTCAACGGCGAATTGACTGGATAGCTGTCGGATTGTGTTCAAAATTTGTTAGAAAGCTGTTCTAAAAGAGTTTGAAATGAATAAAAAATGTAATGAAAATTGTGGAGTAAACGTTCACAACACCCAAAAGTTCACACATTTTCAAGGAAGTAAGGCCATGAGATTCTCAAATGGAGATCATGCTAGCGTCAAGTAGAACGTCTACAAAGTGGACATATGATCTACTACACCTTAATACGTCATCATCTTAATACACCATCGACTAGCGTAATGAATGAGCCGTAAAGAATAATACCCATAACGGTAAAGTTTTTCATTGGTAAACGAACGTATATGTTAACTTCCAAAACTAAAAATTTCTTACAAAATTGGAAATGTTGAAATACATTAGTATTTTACTCAAATCTTAAGTGTACATAAAATATTGAAGAACACATTTCCTCGAAACATTACAAATTCTATCTCAGCCTTGTATTCAACTTCCAAATGAATAAATATCCAACGATGTTTTTAGAAAGAAAACAAAAAGATATAACAGAGATTTTCGTTGAGCTTTATTTCAAACGAATTACAAAGTAAACTTGAATAATTAATTTAAATTGTAATGGAAAATGTGTCTAAATGCTAAATTTATGTAAAGTTCGTGTGAAACGTGTGTTTTGAGTTAGATTTGAAAATAAAAGCTTTATTTAATTAATTAGTATAACATTTTATTTTAAGTGGAAAATAAGAAACATAATATGATACTTTTGCTTAAGAAAAGCATGGGATGCGTGGGGGACACATGTGGCTTCGAGACGCCGACGACATTAAAAATGAACTTGCGTTTTGATATTTTTTAAGAAGTATCACAATATTTATAAAACAGTTTGTCGACTGGTAGTTGAAAAAGATGAACGAGAAACAGAATGAACGAAACTCGGTAAAACTTGGTGCTATACTCCCCACAGGATGGTGTTGTGAGCCAGGCGCGTCGTAACCCCCTACTCCCGAATATCGAAGCGTTTTACATATCTTTATCAATATTCCTTGACATAAAAAAAAAAACGAAGTGTTAATTATTTTTCAATATTCTAACTGACGGACTTAACAGATGTTCAATTTATTTATGCAGTAAACTACTCTATTGTAAAAATGAAAAGCATTAGTACTGTGAGTATGAGGGTGCGTAGGTTTCCATAAAAAAATCTAGAGTATAAACACGTAAAATATTCCATACGAATATAAATTACTTACTTATCTTAAAAAAGGCACTAGCAACGTACTCCCATTAAAGTTTAAAAGCAAATTAATTAAGCATTTTTTCCGTACTATTAACGTTCGCAATGGTAATGCCGCGTTATTTCAAAGGCAAATTACTCGTGACCGCGAACCAATTGAAACAATTAACGCAATCATCCATTAAATTAGTAAATAATCAATGACTGTAAGCAAATATTGATCGGGGTTTTAATTTTAAATAAATAATTAAATTCGACGGTACATATTACGACGTGATGACTTTGACGTCCCATTCATATACTTGACCATGCTGGTCCATTAAATCGTTCAACAGTCGGCCATTTTACAGGGTTATTGGTAAAAGATTAAGAACCTTTCATGGACTGAAAGTACTTATTTATGGTTAATTAACTTTTACTATGAAACCAACTCTGACATTCAAAATGGAATTCTTTACCTTTAACAATATTTAAAATACCTGATTTTTTTTACGTTATATAGTATAGATATTTTCAATGGCCTTTCAAGCTGTCTGACAACTTATTATCGTGTTACTGGGTTGTGGAGGTCTGATTGGCAGTCGCTCTATGTAAAATACTGATATTCAGCTGCATCTAGTTCAACCGGAAGCCGTCCCCAATATAGATGAGAAAAGGCAGACAGATGATGATAGTGAGTGGTTAGGTTAGGTTAGTCACTGCGACTTTTATCGAAGAAATTGAAACTCCCACAAACGAGAACTCTTCTTACCCAACGAATGTCACAAATAAACCCAGTTCTAACACATCAACTAGATTCCAAGAGAATGGACGCCAATAACTCGATTCCGCTATCCGAGTAAATATCGATACAGACTAAACGATGAATCGTGTTCCTACAACCAGCTCACGATTCAATTTAAGATTCCACTTTATTCGATTATCTGACTCGCAGAAAAATCGGATTTTGTAATTGCGGAGTGATGTTTTAAATTCGTTGGGTAGATTATCTTGTAAAGGGTCTTATCTAGTTTTTTTAGAGCGTTAGTTAGCACTTTAATCGAAAATTTTTGTGTCTTGTTTTATCACAGTTCTTTTTTAAGTTGAAATGGACTTTGAATTGACTGAATTTTTTCCAGAAGTAAAAATGAGATCTTAGGTGGAGCAAATTCATTCAGACGGAACTCTGACACAGTAAATACTGTTAGGCGCTGAAATCCGAAAGAATGGTGGTCGCAGGCGAGGATTTGGTGAGGCCTTCCACCACCACCCCAGCCGAATCGCTCAGTTCTCATTGGTAATCACAGGTATCATGTGGATCGCTTACCCGGGGTGAATCCTACCAATTCCAACATTATAATGATTGTCCATGAGTAATTTTGCTTCAAATTTCAAGAAAATATAAGCATTTTTATTACTCATCAACCTTTGTTAAATCAATCGGTGGTTTTTTGGTTGAATTAATTACTTAAAAATATTTAAAGGAATTACCGCACTACGCGGGCGTACACTTTATCACGCATTGATACAAACATAGTCCGACATAAACTATCAGCCCTTTTTTTTTTTTTTAGCGTGGTAAAATCATCAAATGTTACCTCCAACCCCGGGCAGGGCGGGAGGTACTGACAGACTTGTACTGACTAAAATCCACGGTGTCCTTCAGTAGCCCTTTATGTTCCGGGGTCACGGTAATAGAAATAAGTCCCGCGACCCCGGCAGGCTTAAACTATCAGCCCCAATTCCTGAGTATGTTTAATTGAAAGCCGCTAAACTCCTTGTACGACCAAACACTACAAGTTGGTCTGCAAGCCACTCTAACTGTAGTATCAAGCGGTCACTTGCTACAGAAACTACAACACCAAAGAGAAATATTCGAGAAGATTTTGTACTGGCTGTCACATACTACGTAGAAAATGGATTGAGACATGGTTTCGAAGTTAGCGTAATTAGTGCAGATGCCTCATCATCATTATGTCTTAACCTTTCTGCCCTTATGCCATTTTACTTGGAGTCTGTGCATTACGTCATCTACTTCCATTTTTCAGTATCAGATGGCACCGAATTATTTATTCATTTCAGATCCTATTCTTTCAGAATTAACAGGTGAATTTATAAATAGTTTCTTTAGTATAATAATTTATTTGTGAGAAGCTTCATCAAAAACTAAAAAACCAGGTTGTACTAGGTTTGATTTGGAAGTATTTCATACACTTATTGATGTTTTAGCATCTCTGAACGTGATCACTTTCTATTCACAAATCGTTACTCGTCCATTTACTACATACTCTTTGGAATCATTGAGCTTGAAATGCAAACTCGATGCAGAACGCTAAGTTTGCCGATACTGCATAATGTAATCCGAGACTTAGCTGCAGGATATGATTGGCAAACAATAGGTACTGCAAGATATACCAGCTACCTACGTACTATAAAGTTTCAGTAGAGCAGAACTTTCATCATGAGTTCCGTAGTAGAAAATTGAAAGATTCTCTTGAAACATTGGTTTTAAGGTTCTGTGAGACGGGCAAGGGAAATAAGTAAGATGGTTGTTGTAGTTATGTTTTTAGTGCCTAAAGGACTAAACGAGAATTGGCCCCTTGTTTAGCCCTTAAACAGACAGGATATTGATCCTATCTGTCTGTCTGACCATCTATCACCAGGCAGTATCTCACTAGAAATGTTCACATAATAATAATATGATGTATTTCTGTTGCCGTTTCAACAAATAATAAAAAAAAATACAAGAAACATAATTTTTTTTACGTGTAGGTACTTATAAAACGTCGAGAAATAGGTACACACCTCTTTAAAATATTATGTAAAAATATATTAGCTTTCTTATTAAAAAAAATGCCTCACATAAACAATTAATTACGTCATGGGTGGGTTTTCAAACATTTAAATTCAAATAATCAAACAGCCAGACACGGAAAAACTACTTGTAGATCCTACAAATGATTTTTTTTCCGTGCGGGAATCAAACCTGCGATACGCAGTGTATCAGCAATCGCTCTAATAAAGCCATTTTTTGTGATTTAAATAATTATTTTCATTTTAAAGAAAGGCCCGACCTAAAAAAACATATCATGTATTAAATAATATCTACGATTTTTTCCGGTCCCCCAACGCGACATATTTTTATTATAATGACTAGTAATACTTATTTTGTCACATTTTAAACATGAAAAAGTGGCAAACTAGGAGTAATAATCACAACGAGGAAAGCCATTTTACCCTGATTATAGAACCCTAAATATTTCTACAGTGTACAAATATTTGTGACGAGTCTAGACTGTTATGTTACGATACATTACTTTGAGAATTCTTTCTAGAAATACCTAACAGTTACGAGTTTATTTATTTTTATTCTTCGTAGTTTCTCTACGAATTTAGTATTCTGCGTTTCTGGCAAAAATAGCAGGTTTATTTGGCTTATTTTGTTTATGTAAATAAATACTTTATAAATAACAACTATTTAACACATTGGAAACATCCGAGATATAGTATTGTCATATATAAACAATACTCAAAGATGAACTGGATAATGCGACCATTTAAGAACGAAATTGAGATAGCGCTATATTTTTACGTCCTTCAAGTTATCCTACCACTTGCGCGCTCTTAAATAAATAATAACCAACCAAACATTAATAAGAAAATAACTAAAATAAATATTATGATTAAAAATATTCGTACAAAGAATTTTTTTGAGGTCATTAACAGTTTTTTTTTATACGTTGCCCCACACTAGGAGTTTCTCCTGTGTCGTGGGTGCATTTAGAAACATATAAACTCACATAAACAAACGCCCAGACCCGAAACACTACTTGTGGATCACACAAATATTTGCTCCGTGCGGGAATCGAACCCACGATACGCAGCGCAGCAGTCCAATCGCTCAGCCACTGCGCTAACCGTGTCGTCAAAATTGCCATAAACCTCCTCCTCCTCCTCCTCGCGTCGTATTCCTCATTGCTGAGGGTCGTGATTCCCCCGACGTGAAGTCACTTTAAGCTTGACTATGCTCCGCCATCATTCATAATACCCTTTTTGCCAGCCTTTTAAAACTAGGTTACAATTTGAAATATACTCTTACCTCATGAAACTATTCAGTGAAAATTAATGCGTTGTTTACATTTAGCCGCTTGGGAGCAATAATTTAAACTCAGTAACTTTTCCTTGGTTCCTAATGAAATATTTTCGGTTGAGACTTACATTTTATTTGATGAAATTAATTGAATTATAAGTTGTTTTACAGAGATTTTTAATTTGCAAAACAAGTATTGGCTTCTAAACATTTTTTTTTGTCCTCACACCCCGGGCAGGGCGGCAGGGACTGTCAGACTCGTGCTGACTAAAATCCACAATGTCCTTCAATAGCCTTTTATGTTCCGGGGTCACGGTAATGGGAAAATTCCCACGACCATTGGCTTCTTAACTTAGAAATATTATAATATCATACATGTGAATTTGAACTTGTATCTTCACCGGAGCACCCCCGCCGTTGATGTTAACGATTTGCCTTGCAACCTTGTAGACAAGTTAAAAATATTCAAATGTCAGTTCAAGAACACATATCTATAATGCTATTCAAATACACATTGTAATCCAACAAAGGAGGATGATCTAAGACTTGAAGCGTGCATTCACGACGGTGCCTTAATAAGGGACAGCCATTTGAACACCTCTATTGAAAAACACCCCCACATGGGTTTGCATAACTCTCAGCTCAAAGGACTAGAGGCAAGACAAAGTTTTGAAGGTCCTTTATAAAAAAGTAATAGAGAAAATTCCTTTGACGATACGTCTGAAGAAACCGAGGATAAAATTCTACGAGATATTAGACCGACAACGTTAGCCTTGAAAGAAATGGACGCTAACTTTTTGGACGTGTTAAAGAAGTGAGGCTATAAATGTGTTACTACTGGTTTTCAGGGTTCCGTAGTCTACAAGGAACTCTTATAGTGTCGTCTGTCCGAAGCTTAGCATAGAGACACTCGGGCACGCCGCAATCGCGGCGGTAAGACCCCTCTTTGAGGAGTGGCTGGAGAGACGTCACAGCGTCCTGACCTATCACATGACGCAGGTCCTCACCGGACACGGAAGTTTCGGGAGGTACCTGTGGCTGATGGGAAAAGAGGAAACGCCGGGGTGTCACCACTGCGAAGATCACCCGGAGGACACAGTAGAGCGTACGGTGCAAGACTGCCCAGCTTGGGCAGAGCACCGACGTGTCCTCACGGCGGCGATAGGCGGAGACCTCTCGCGCCCGGCATTGGCTTCGGCCATGCTGCGGAGCGAGACGGAGTGGGAAGCGGTCGCCGCCTTCTGCGAGGCAGTAATGCTCGTGAAGTTCCACGCGCGCCTCAAAGAGCTGTCAGCAAAAATGACGGGGCCCCCTCACAGAGGGCCAAAGCCTGCCGGGGTCGCGGGATTTATTTCTATTACCGTGACCCCGGAACATAAAGGGCTACTGAAGGACACCGTGGATTTTAGTCAGTACAAGTCTGACAGTACCTCCCGCCCTGCCCGGGGTTGGAGGTCTCATTTGATGATTTTACCACGCTAAAAAAAAAAAAAGCATAGAGACACTAAGGCCGAAATAAATAGTCGTACCTAAGCCAATAGCCAAGCCTAAGTCAGTGCTTGGGGACGTCAAATGTCAATAATTTCCATGGAAATTATTTTGGCTTAGGTACGAGTATTTATTTTGGCCCTAATACTAGAAAATTGTATTTTGACATTGCCTCTATACTTTAGAATAGTGGTAGATATAATCTCGAAAAAAATATAAGTACGTAGATGTTTTCTTTTATCACGTATTTTAGGGAAAGGGATGTCGTTGCATAAAAAGGTTAATATTTCTAAAACTCTAGAAATATTAAGCTTTAGAGTGCGAATTTTGCTAGAATCATTACCGTCAGCACGAGTTTTCAGTATTCGAGACGTAAAGTAAACTGCAACTTTGACGACTTCAAATTGACAATTTTCAAGGAAAAAATTGGTTCCTTCTTCGCACACCAGAGGCGCTGTTCCATATTTTCGTACAAGAAACGCTGTAAATACTGGAAAAACTCTGTAAAGTAAAATAGTCAAAACTCGTGCTAGGGGTACAGGTGTCCGTAGCCGCTGTGTGAGTCTGTGAATAAATACCGGTTGAGCATTTTCTTTTAATTTCATTAAATAATATTAGAATTAAATTAAAAGAAGAATCCATCACAGCTAAGTAATCTTTACAAGTCCACGAGTTAACCTAGTTTTATAAAATGTACGTGGATGTTTTTTGAAAGTATATGATTCAACATAATGATATTATAAATGAATAGATACGTTAACTTATCTACACGACATTCTATCTATCTTCAAAAACGGCACACTAACGCACACATGAATAACTAAATATTGCACTAACACACTACATCACGATTAGTCGCTAAAGTAGGATGGCATCGAAAGTGAAATAGAAACAAATTATAGTCAAGGTTTGTCAATTAACCACATTTGAGTGTGTCACTTTCTGAGCGCGTAACACATTTTTACTTATTATATTGTTGATTCAACCCATACTACGGAACATTTTGCGTAGTGCGTTGCGACTCGCGCTTGACCGGTTTTTTTATAGTTAAGGTATGTGGGTGGGTGTTGGTTGGCACTGCCATTAATGATGATTTGTTTCTGCGTCTGTAAGGCTGTACTTATGCGGGTACAAGGTGTTGACATTAAAGGAAAAGGTAATTTTATTTGGACCAGTTTATGGTGACATAAATAAAAGAAACGGATAAAATTTGCTGCTGAGCTTAACATTATTTAAACTTTAGTTGAGTATTCATAGTAAAGTAGTAGTCTATGTCAAAATAAAAATACGTGAAAATTATATCTTGCTTAATTTTTAGTTTTACGCATTAGCGCCCGCATCTTACTTGTCAGCGTTTGTCGGCTAGACCGATCAAATTAAAAACTCAAACAAATAATTTAAGAACTTAAAACAGGCATATGCCAAAGCTTTGAATGTAAGACCATAATATAATATGAGAACCCAAACTGAAAACGGAAGTTTCACAAAATCTTTCGAAAATAATTCTTAAAATCATTGTACCTCCATCGCCATTTTGATTTTATAAAACGTGTAACGTTAAAAGCGCGAAACCTCTCGTGGGGTTACTCAGCATATGTTACTGAACATTGTTTGTTCTAAGACTTTTGGAAATGCGCAAAAAAAAAATACAAACAAAATGAGAAATTGATCAGTGTGAAAAATCGTTTTTTTTGTGAATTTTCAAAAGTCTTAGAACAAACATTGTTCAGTAACATGGAGAGTTACCCCACGAGAGGTTTTGCACTTTTAACGTTACATGTTGTATACCTAGCCATAACATTCGTTTTTCGTCGTAATCGGGAACTAAACATACAATATACTGTTTCCAAATATCATAGCTTCTACTGTATAAGTAGTAAGCACAGTCCCCATAGCCATAAAAAGTAATGACAAACTAATCAATGGAGCAATAAGCAGCAATATGGACGTCTTATAAGCAATATTGTCTCGCAATAGCAGCCACTGATCAAGTGGAACGAGCAAGGGGCCTATACAGGATGTTGTTTGAACCGAAGCATGTTGGAAACATTCCAGCAACGGCGCTGATTGGCCATTTCTGTGTTTGTATATTATTCCTGTAAGTATACAGGGTGAGTATTTCAAGTTGGCATAGATAGCCCATTCCGAAAGTATGAGGAATAACCTCTCGGGAACTATTTTGATGAAAACTAAAAAGATTTTTTTTTTTGACATGAATGCATGACTTCTTCTTTAAATACCTACATTGCACTCCTAAAACTGTGCACAACTTTAGAGAGTCATTGTTATTGCGGCGAAAAAAATGGCTTATATTTTTCATCGCTTTGTCAACTTACTGGGATGTGGAAGTTCATACCTATGACGTACGCAATCCAGTTATTTTTAAAGTTTGGTTACATCTCGGTAAACCCTAGTATGTATTCTACGTAACTTATATATTTAAGCCCAAGAGCTATGAACCCTCCGGGTAACAATCGGGTATCAATCAAATAACTTCATAGTCTCCGCTACGTCAAAAAATGTGATAATTTGGACGTCCACCTCAATATTAGAAAAGTGTAATTAACAAATATATCAATAAAATATAATATGTGACGACATAAAATTCTGATAACTTACATGATACGCAATCTCTCCTATAGTAAAACGAGTATCACCAAATCCCTAATACCAGTGAATTCGGTATAAACAACAAAATAAACATCAAAGTGATGAATACCATAGATACCGGGTCGGATTGTTTCCGCCTCGCTACTCCGTTGTCCCCCTGTTTGCGCTAGAGGGCGTATTTGTCGCATTCTGTTTTATCCTCTCCTCAAAATGAGAAACTGAAAACTTTTTCTTTATTTCCCTTGATCGTATTTCGTTAATAGTTTTGGATTAGGATTTGATTGAGTTATTTGATGTCGGTTGTTACGTAGTACATCTATAGGTAAACTTTTATGGAATTTGCAGAATTCAAAATAAGGACAGGGTTGGTGTATGGCTGAGAGAATGAGTGCAGAGCTGTATGTCGCGGGTTCGTGTCGCTTCCCAAACGAAAAACAAAATTAGTACCTATAATCTATTTTGTACCAAGTCTGAGTGTTTGTGTATGTGAGTTGAAATGTTTAAAAAAGACATTATTGGGAAAAATCCAAGTATGAGGTAAAGTTAAAAAAAATTGCTATTCTGTGTGTTGTATTGCCAATAAAATATTAATAAGTTTCATTTCACACACAATCCCATTTTTTTAACATGAATTTTCTTAGAAACATACATGGGGCTTTTAATTTGGTAAAAGGTATAAAATATAGTGGAGTTACGGATAAAAAACTAATTCAAAACACTTTGATGCAAGTAAAGACGCGTCTGTCTGCCATAAACATAACTGACTAACTTCAAGCGAAAAAAATGTGCTTTCGAACTTCAAAGTGCAGTCTCCTAACTTCTCCGTAAGTCTAATGAGACCGACTATTTTTTCTCGGCGCATCTCTCAAGGCAATTTGGCCTGCTTGTTGGTAAAATCATAAGTTTATGAGGAAATTTTTACCCTCTCTTGCACAAACTTTTACTAATGAGGGGCAGTGAGATTCGTGAGGGAACGGAGATTATTTTTGTTGTAGTAATTATGAATTGATTATAATGTCTTTTTAGTGGTAGTATTAGAAGTATATAATATAATATTCCACAACTATCACACAACGCCATCTAGTCCCAAGCTAAGCAGAGCTTGTGTTATGGGTACTAGATAACTGATAAACATACTTATAATATATTTCTAAATACATACATATTATAGATAAATTACACCCAGACACAGAATAAAATGATCATGCTCATCACACAAACATTTGTCCTGGGTGGGAATCGAACCCACAACCCCCGGCATGGCAGTCAAGGTCACTAACCACTAGACCAACAGGCCAGAAGTAACTGAACATTAATTCAAACGTTAAGAGTTAAATTGTAGCTAAAGTGTCAGTTAGTTTGTTTGTCACGCCTAAACCGCTAGATATTATGGAATTTTGGTACAGAGATAGATGGGCCCCTAGAGGCAGAGGAGCAAAGTCGCGATACAAAAAAAGGTTCTGATCTCATTTGGGTCCCAACAGAATTCAAAATAATTAAGACAAGTTTAAATCGTAGTTAACTTTCGAGTAATTACGAAATCCAGTTTACAACTTTGTCAAGAAAAAGGTAAACCATTTTAAAGAAAAGAAAACATTAAAAAAAAAACTCAGCAGACGCAGATTTTAACTGTTGTTTATTTAATAACATTCCAACAACATGTCATGTTTAAAACATAAACAGTATTCATGAACAAAGTTGTTGAACAAAACTAGTTTACTCCGAAAAGTGTAAGTACGCCGTAAAATGTTGTTACTGTGAGTTTGTATTACAATTTTATTTTTCCAGATTGTTCTTTATATTTGTATTTGAAAAGTTTTGAATGCATTTTGGAGTTTTAAACTGGCTTGTTAAATCTTGTTTCTAACTTTAAATGTCAAGAAAATTTAATGTACAAGTGGAGTTACTTTTAATAAGGGATTTCGTCAAAGTAATTGCTCAGTAGCTAGCATGAGTTTTCACTATTCTACTTTACAGAGTCTTTCCAGTATTTACAGCGTTTGTTGTAAGAAAAAATGGAAAAGCGCCTCTGGTGTGCGAAGAGGGAGCTAATTTTATCCTTGAAAATTGTCAATGTGAAATTGTCAAAGTTCCCGTTTACTTTACGTCTCAAATACTAAAAACTCGTGCTAAGGGTACTGTTCTCCTTGCGTGGGAGCTATAAAGTTTCTAAAAAATATCAGAGTGGTTATTTATGAGACAAGTACAAAAAATTAAATAAGTAAAAACTGGCCTAGAAATTTGTTGTAACTCCATCTAACCATAGGCCAGTTCTGACTGTTTAGTTTCTGGTACAACACATTTTTATAATTCCAGGCTGAAAGATACGATTTAACGACAGCAGAAATACATAATCTGTGAATATTTCAAATGTCAATCACGGTTAATGAGATACCATACAGGCTAGTGACAGATGAACAGACAGACGTATAGCGAAGTCTTAGTAATCGTGTCCCGTTTTACCTTTTGAGCATGAAAAAGAAGAATAAGTAGATCCGAAAAAAAAATATCTTTAGTTTTTAACCTTTTGCTGCAAAAAATCTAAGTCGTTTTCTCAGATTGGAATAGTGCCCGATACACATATTGCATGAAAACGTGTGCCAACATTGGCAAATGCTCATTGAGCCAATAAATGTCTGCCCAAAAAAGTATCTCCAAGTTAAATTCACATTGAAAACATTTATCAGAATAGAATACTTATTCAAATTAATTTACATCTAAATCTGTTTGAATATCGAATTTAATTTAACTCTTTAATCCTCCTATTCATAACTGAAAATTTAAACAGAAATTAGACATTTATTTGATATCTCATACATACGTGGGACGTTTTAACTTGTAATAACAAGTAATTTGAATAATTATATGTAAACGATTCCCTTCTATAACGTTTAGGGTTCATTGTAAATATACGGGAGAATAGAACTTGCGGGTACGTCATGTGTATAAGAACTCACCAGTTAGATACATTATGATACATTTATATATTATTTCTGAACGCTTTTCTGGCGTCGGTGTTTCCGAACGCATACAGCCCTAATCTCTTCAAGGATGGAGTGAACAGTTTTCTTCTGGGTAAACTTGCTCCATCGTGGGCTTTCTCTATCACTGTCACTCGGACCTAGGCATTTTTTTTTTAACGTGGTAAAATCATCAAATGAATCCTCCAACCCCGGGCAGGGCTGGAGGGACTGTCAGACTTGAACTGACTAAAATCCACGGTGTCCTTCAATAGCCCTTTATGTTCCGGGGTCACGGTGATAGAAATATGTCCCGCGACCAGCAGGCAGGCTTTGGCCCTCTGAGATCGGACCTAGGCTAGAGTCAAGAAACAGCCATACTTACATCCATCCACACATCATCATAGACTTTTACATGTATAATATTAGCAAGATACTTATATCACTTCCTCATGGGTCTATCAACAATATCATACCGTAAAATTGCAAGAGAACTCTTTTAACAAATTCAGTGCGCGACTAGAATTATTAATACGCACCACCTTAATCGAAGAAATTGAATAATTCAGACGCCGTCTCTGAAGGATTTGTCTTTCACAAAGCGGGTTTCTTTAATTTTTCATCCCTCGGCTTCGACGTTCTCATAATAATAATCTATTGTTTATTTTAAGTATTAAAACGGCTTGCTTTGAGTTCCTGATGAGTTTTGTAAATTATGTTTTTGTTAACGATTGCTTCTGTGAGTTGGTATTGTATTTTATGACGTCATCGGTGTTTTACTCATTAAGTACTTGTTCGTGGCTTTGCTCTCGTTATTGTTTAATATTTTCGAGTTGTCGATTTATTAGATAGTTCGTAATAAAACAGATAACATGATAAGAAGTTTCATACAATAAATCACCCACTGATTTCTTCTCCTGTTATGCAAAAATAAGTAGCCTGTATCAGTTTTCAGAGTTCTGCGCCCTTAGCACAATTTTTCAGTACCCTTAGCACGAGTTTTCAGTATTTGAGACGTAAAGTAAACTGGAACTTTGACAATTTCAAATTGACAATTTTCAAGGAAAAAAATAGTTCTATCTTCGCACACCAGAGGCGCTGTTCCATTTTTCCATACAAGAAACGCTATAAATACTGGAAAGACTCAGTAAAGTAAAAAGGTGAAAACTCGTGGTAGGGGTACCTGTTTATCTGTGTACTGAAACGCATTTTCGATACTAACGTTGATACCATATTTTATATTGGTGATAAGCTCGTGTTCGGAACACTTTAGGAAGTGAATTTTAATTATTATTTCCTCGGTGCACAATTTAGTTTCAGTGTAGAAAATCAGCAAGCAGTTATATATATTTGGAATGAATTTAAGCGTGGCCGAGCGAGACCTAAGTTAATTGTATAGATTGGGCCTGAAATTTCCGAGCATACCTTCTAAGTAAAAACAATTAAAGGCTATCTCTTAAAGAATGTACCTCTACACTTAGGAACGCGTTAAAGAATTTTCATCCGTTGCCTGAGGCTTCTAGCTAGTCCAGTACCTAAACGTTCCTCCAGTATCGATTGTGGAATTTACACGACCGAGTACAAATGTGAGCTAGAACAATCGCAGGGAATCGATATGGGGATTGTAGGAGCTTTAGTTTGTTCGCTGTTTGCTCAGAGAGATCGTTGGAAAGGAGGTGTGGGAATGTGAGTATTTTAAAGGTTGGTTATCCAGAAATGGAAGCACGTGTTGGTGTCTGTGATAATAATCAATGAAACCTATTAATAATATTCCACAACTATCACACAACGCCATAGTCCCAAGTTAAGCAGAGCTTGTGTTATGGGTACACAACTGATAAACATACTTATATTTATTTCTAAATACATACACTATATAGATAAATTACACCCAGACACAGAACTAATGGTCACGCTCATCACACAAACATTTGTCCTGGGTGGGAATCGAACCGACGACCTCCAGCATAGCAGTCACGGTCACTAATCACTAGACCAACAGGCCAGTAAGGCAAGATATTTAAATAGTTATATAAATATATTTTAAAATTTTCCCCATACTAGGATTTTTTCCTGTACCGTGGGTGCGTTACAAACATAGAAACTCACTGACATAATCATCCAGGCCCGGAACAAAAACTCGCAAATCATAAAATTATTTATATTGGTTCTGTTCTTCTTTTTCTTTGTTGTTTTGTTCTTTATTATTTTAATCGGGGATCGAACCCATGACACGCTGCGCAGCAGTCGGTCGCTCAGCCACAACGCCAACCGTGTCGATATCAAATTGGAAGTCTATAAACCGACTGTCTTGACTGACAAAGAAAACCTGCTCAGATGGAGATTCATTGAAGACTCTGTTCTGGAATGTAAATGTGGTGCTACTCCACAAATGATGAGGCACTTAATATCATGTAGTTTGCATTTAGTTGTACCTAAGTTTCTTGTAAATATTTGTTCTTTTTTATGTTGTGTGTACTTATGGCATGTGTCAATAAAGGTTTTTTCTTTCTTTCTTTCATTCCATGCATGCCCTGTCAATTATTCGTTACAGAAGCTGCTGATGGATGTTTCTGAGGGTGCTAAACTGATGGCCCAATTCTGGGCCAACTCAATTTATGTTTTCATTGACACGGTAAGAAAAAAACTGATAATCCATACATACATTTGTCTGCGTCGTTACGCTATGTTGTTTTAAACGAACAACGGTTTATAATTATGTACTTATATGACTTAAAAGGACGCGAAGCCACGAGCTCCTGTGGCTAAATAATTACAGCCGCACAGGCCGATATTCCGGGTTAAGCCGCGCTTGCTTAGGTTGGTCTGTGGATGGGTGACCATCTTTCATAGCGAGTTTCCTCCGTGCCTCGGAAAGCACGTAAAGCCGATGGTCCCGGCTGTCATTTGTAGATCTTTGACGTTACTGTCGTTACTGTTAGTCAGAAGCTCTAAAGTCTGACAACCAGTCTTACCATGGGGTATGGTATTACCCAGTTACTGGGTTGTGGAGGACCGACAGGCAGTCGATCCATGTAAAATACTGATATCCAGCTGAATCAAGTTTGACTGAAGCCGACCCCAATATAGTTGGGAAAAGGCTAGGCAGATGATGATATGACTTAAAAGGTACGTAAACATAGATATGTATTTTAATAACCTATTCCTAAACATAAATTCTGAACTAAACGCGACAGTCTCCCATATCGTACTTGTCCAACTTCTCAATCAAATTGTAAGACTGAGTGCGAGTTGTGCGGAATTTTTAACTAACGCTACAAGCTAGCGAGACGCTTCGAATCAAGTTTTAGTGAGATTTTCAAACTTTTCAGTCACTTTAAACGACGTTTTCAGAGAGTTCAGAAGGTCCTGTGTGTCTTTCAAAACTGAATCAGACGAGGTAATTGCTAATTACCTTGAATGTTTATTCTTAGTTACTATGAAAATGATATAGGGAATTTCTCCTCTGTCGTAGGTGTATTTACAAACGTTAAAACTCACGTAAACAAACAGCTAGGCCCAGAACAATGGGGTGCTAAGACAGGAAACCTCCACGTGCACCCGTGGACTGGAGTTCCCTCTCGGATATGTCCGGGGGGAAGACCAGTTTTTCGGGCCGGTGCACCCTGGGATGCGGGCAAAAACTCTTCCTTAGGCACTGTGTGCCTAAGGGGTCTCTTTGCCCGTATGCGAATAGCCTGTCATGTGGACGCTCCAACGCGTGTCCCTCTGATCAGCAGAGGGCACAGCGGCGGAGCGGGCTTGCGGACGGTGAGTAATGGGTAGCTCGCCGTCCTACCGAGGACCAAGCCCGGGTCGGTGGCGCGTCGTGTTTCGCGCCAAATGCCTGCTGGGGTCGCGGGTTTTTTCTTAACCCAGGATACCGCGGCCCTGGAACGTAAAGGGCATCCGAAGGAACACGGGTGGATTTTAGTCAGTAAGAGTCTGACAGTAAGGGACTGTCTGACCGCCCCACCCAGGGCGGGAGGAAAAAAAAAAAAAGTCCCAGAACAATAATCATTTATGGGTCATATAAATATTTTTTCCGTGGCGTTTGTTCTATACAAAGGTTTTATTAGAACCTTATTCGGAAACTTGAACTCAATAATAGTTAAAATGAGTTGAAAAAGTATCTAGATTTTTTTATTTTGTATGAGAACCACACTAGTTCTACGAGTAACAAGCTGTCATCAATTTTCTCTGAAGAAATATCAAGAGAAATCCATACGTACCTACATGTTCTAGTGTAATAAAATTTACAGCCTATCATACAGGGAATTTACTATCTCCGTGATTCGAATACCAAAGATACGAGATTCTTGTTTTTATTTCTTGTATCTTCGATTTTTGGTTCCCTTGCTGAAATATTTAATACGGGTTTGGAGTACATACCTGTCCAGGTTGCCAGACTGTTTTATAACGACATCGTTGCCCTGGAAAGTAAAGGGCAATACCGAAGGAACAGTATGATTTTTCAGGGAGGAAGGACTCATTTAATGAGTTTACTACAGCAATAAAAAAAATTGGCATACGTAAAATTGGCGCACATTGTGCTTGTTGTCTCGAAGAAAGGAATCCCAATTGTTAAATAGAGGCACTAGTCCAGATTATATTGCTGCTGTTGAGAATCACTAATGGAGAAAAAAACAATAAAATTGGGAGTCGAACACAAGACATCATGTTCAGCTGCGCTTGCGACCACTACACCAAACAAGGTAGTTAGTTACATTTTCCTAACAATGCCTGAAAAAGAACTTGTAAACTTAATAGTAGGAAATTGTTTCATGACTAAACTTGCTGGATATGAACTAGAAACTTTATTTTTCAGAATAATTGGATTGAACTTTTGGGCGACATGATACAGTCATGTACGAGTATATTTTAGAACAGCCGTTGGATATTCTATCAATGGTCGATTTCAAAACTCTTTACTGCTGCCTATCGTTTAAGCCTTTGTCAAACAGACAGGCGAGGCGAATGCGATCCGAAGCGTTTTTATTTGTAATTTAAGGAATTGTTTGAATCCAGTCACATTGAAAAACGAAAGCGGTCCGATAGTCTATGTGGTAGGCTTCAAACAATTCCATACATTACAAACAAAAACGCTTCGCCACGCATTCGTTTCGCATGTCAGTTTGACAAAGGCATTAATGTTTGTTGGTCACGTGGCACCCACATAGCTTGCATTCCACAGATGTGGTTAAAAAAGGAAAATATATTACAGAATTTTCAGAAAAAGTGTGCGCTATAACATTTTTTTAATTTCATTATTATCTTCTATCTTTGGAAATACGATGATGATGTGATTGAACATGAAGCTGTGCTTTCTGTGTTATAAATATAAGAAAAAACATGTTTAGTTCCGAAGTACGACCAGGGGGCCAATTCTCGGTTCTAGAGATGGGTCGAACTCGACAAAAATTTCTAATGACGTCATTTTTTCGACAAATTTTACTGAATTCGCCTGCCTTCGACAAATGGCGAATTTGAAATCCCCAGAATAGCAACTTTTAAAATTTGACGTCATTAGAAATTTTGTTGAGTTCAACACCATCTCTAAAACCAAAATTTGGCCCCCTGAGAAGAGAATTTAATAAAATAGTGAAGAGATGCAGCATCTTCAGTGTAACACTTCGAGGCTTTGTAGGTGACAGGTAACTAGGTGGCGCAAGAGCATACCGTTCATACTAATTTGCTAACACGACTGTTACCTAAACGCGTACTTAATGTTTTTATTGTTACACTGCAAATACGAGAATCTTCTCATTTTAACTTTTTCTCTATTTCTCTCAAGAACCAAGTTAATTCTATAAAAAGGCTGATAAAAAGCGGTCACTAAAATATAAATCGAGACCACATTTCAACGTATCAATTGTACGACTGCTAGGTTGTACATCTAGATTTTTGTCCAAAAAGGACACTTAAATTGTCGCAGTGTGCCCGTAGTGTGACGTTGATGTTCGCAATGCTATCATTCCGCGTCAGTTGCTGTTACTTTGACATGTAACTCGGTGGGCACGCGAATTGGAATGTGTGGTGATTTGTTTCATTTTGAAAGGGTTTTAGTTTGTGGCCTTTGTAGTTGTGGTGGCCAAAAATGTTAGTCGAATATTGAGAAAGAGATTTAAATCACGATGGTTGCTCGGATTCGATTTGAATTTGTAATTCGGGGGCACATTAACGAGTTCGATTCGATTCCGTTAATAATGATCGCGATCATGGTTTTTTAAATAATTATGTTCGTAAAAACGTCCATCAACGCGATATTCTGTGGCCGGCATTAAAGTAAAAATCTAAAGCTGGTTACTAACCTTGCAATTTTGCATGTAACGATAAGACCCTTCGTACACAAGTCGACCCAAGTCTCCGGTACCATAGGCAACCATAGACGCGTGCCTGTGTACGAACCTCTATGTATTTGTATTGTGATAGTCGACTGGTCGTATCCTCGAATTTTTAGTATTTGAGACGTAAAGTAAACTAGGACTTTGACAATTTCAAATTTTCAAGGAAAAAATTAGTTCCTTCTTCGCACACCATAAGGCGCTGTTCCATTTTTTCATACACGAAACGCTGTAAACACTGGAAAGACGCTGTAAAGTAAAAGAGTGAAAACTCGTGCTAAGAGTACTGTTATGACTATTAAACCACTTTCATGGCAATTTAATATTACTGGCTTTTGCTCACGGCGTTTCCAGTTTCAGTTTCGATAATCATGTCAAGATCTTGTCATACATAAAAAGATTATATATTACGTTAAGCCAGGCTAACTATTATCAGTTGACCAAACATCCTAATCCGTTTATTAGTTTTTGTGTAAACAAACATTTTGTAACATTAGTTAGATAAATATAACGTAAATCGGTCCCATTTCAGTACCTACAGGTAGGTTTAAAGCATGCATTTCATTTTATCACGTAAGTTTGTAGTTACGACTTGCCCAAGTCGTTTGAAGTGTCCCCCACGAACTTTCCGATAGATGTATCTAGAAATTTATAAAACTCTAATGGCTTCCAGTTGAAAAGATAGGACCTCGGGAGCGGCTGCAAATGATTAAAGACCCTAAGGCGTCGCTTTAAAGTTTGATTTTGAATGAAGATAGAGAATTCGTTTCGTAGTTTTCTTACTTTTTCTAGAAGTTATTGGAAATTTTAAAATCCTCGTTAAATATCCTGTGAATGTGAACGGCCACCCATCTTGAAGCTAAAGGCGATAAGTTTTAATCAATCTTAGTACTCACCCATCTTTTTTAGGTTCCGTCCATTTTTTTAGTAATTTTCCTGCCATCTTTTGTCTTCTCATTCTTTAGGAAAATCATCGAATGAGTTTTACCGCCTTGGGTGGTCTCTCAAATTTAACTACTGATTAAAATTTCACATAGTTCTTTAACTTGCGCTTTACGTTGTAAGGCCTCTATGCCCTTTCAAGATAGTCCGGCAATAGAGCAACGGCCTGACTTCCAAGCTCTATAGCTCTCTCTTCTCTCTGCTCTCTCTCTCTTATCTTCTCTCTCTCTTCTATCTCCCTCTATATAGCTCTATCTATCTCTCTCTCTCTCTTCGAAGTACACTAACTTCTTACTATTCAAGAATATTCTCGATAAAACAATATTCAAGATAAAATTTTCTTTTTATTATTTTTACCAATTATCTCCCTAGTAGATGGTTCCGAGGAAAAGATTAAAACGCCGGGAACACTTTTAATTTATATTTAATAAACTACGAATCGTGATAAGGTCGGGTTCAGAACTAAATAGTTTACTTAAGTGGCCACTGGCGCTAGACGAGAAATCGAGGCAATATGAAACGAGCTGAGATTCTAAATATTGACTTTGATTAAAGAGAAATTTCTTCGGATTATGTAAATGTTTTAGAATGATTTAGAAACTCAATAGAAAGTAATAATTTTATGTTAAACAATACAGTTTGTGTTTCTTGTTAAACTAGCATGTTTGTTTGGATTCAAGTTAAATAATATTGTAACAAAACTTTAGGTACCTACCTAACTTATAAATTTAAGAATATTGTTAGGTAATTAAAACTTAGTTATAGTTTAAGAGAATGGATAAGCCGGTTTAAGCTTTTAATTTTTTTTGACATGAATAAATATTATTTATGTTTTATTTTCTGTATTCATCGTAAAGTTTAAAAACTATAATTGTTTCCTTTCAACAGATAAATAAGAAGATTCACAATTCAACTAGCATGCTTTGTTGGGCCAAAGCCTGCCGGGGTCGCGGGACTTATTTCTATTACCGTGACCCCGGAACATAAAGGGCTACTGAAGGACACCGTGGATTTTAGTCAGTACAAGTCTGACAGTACCTCCCGCCCTGCCCGGGGTTGGAGGTCTCATTTGATGATTTTACCACGATAAAAAAAAAAAAAAAAGCATGCTTTGTTGTTTAAAAAAGTTCACTTTTAATAAGTAAACTTAGAAGTACGAAGTACGATTAAAAACCTCTAATAAAAAAATCTCAAGTAACATTGCGTATCTCAAGTTCCTTACGGCTATCAATCTCTGAGCAAGGCGTTACTCTAAATATAAGCCTGTAACAGCGCAACCCGCACTTATCTGTCACAGTAGATAAGAAAACTGCTAAAATTTCCAAGACCCTCGTTATCGGAACCAAGTTTAGTACAATTTTATCTTGTTAAATTCGTTTGTAGTCTGCGGAAAATTGGTGATGTATTTTTGGTGCGTTCAAGTTGATTTAAGACATGCCATTTTAAAACAAGTTCACTTTTTTTTGTCTAACATACTACATCCAAAACACATGCTACACACAAAATTTACGCTAGTTTCTCATTCGATTTGACATTGACTCAAGATTTTTCGAGACAATCAGCATATCTAATATGTTTTTTTTACAAGTCTAATGCGCGTACTAGCTAATGCGCGTTTTAAGAGCAAAAGGTGTTTTTAGCTTTCAAGGTTTGTCTCTAAATTTAAAATGTCACTTCCGAGATATCTTCCGTGATTTTGTTGATTTTCAGTGATGTTGGGAACTTGAACAAAAACGTAATCACGGAAGGTATCCCGTAAGTGACTTTTTAAATTTAACCAAGAAGTGATTAAAAGTGTGATGATGTGATTCGACCAATTTCGGTTAAGGTGATTGCTTCAGCTCTATTGTCAAAGTTTGTGTGCTCGCATTTGGTTTTTGTAACCAATCTTCTTTGTGAAGATCCTCGCACATTGAGGGCTTGTGAACACCCCATTGATAAAATTAAAGATGTTCGCCGCAGGTGTTTGGGCTGTCAAGCCAAGCGAATTAAGCTCAAGGCGTAGTTGCAATTCAAAATCACTCAAAAACTTCCACGTTTGTTGTTGAACAACTTTTTAAAGTGCACACATGCAAGCGTACAGTGTGGTGGTAGCGCGCGTTTTATAAAAGTACCAAATGTATGTATTTACTAACTAGACATTTGTACGGTTTGGGACCTTACACCTTGAGTTGATACTGATTGATAAACTGATAAATGTGATTGATATTTATTGATAAAAGTATGATAGATGAGTGCACGCGGTATGAATGCTATTCGTGTACTGAATTCACCGGCCCAGCGCAGGTAAAATGCAATCTGACTTATTGATAAATGTGCTGTGCTTGCGCTGTACAACATTTTATAAATCCAGATACCCATTTCAGATGTAAAAAACAAAACAAAAACCTGCTAAACACATACAGACCTTTCTTCTTTTTACTTTTGCGTTTATATAATACTTATTACAACGAAAGCTCGACGACAAAATTTATGGGCAATTTAATATGTATTGTAGGATTAATACATTCATATTATAGTAGTATTCACTTTAATATAACCAGACGTTATGAACTATCTTATTATTACAATAGTAATCTTATATTACCAGTTTAATGTAAATACAGATATCAAATAAATTCTAACCTTCGTACGTTGGGATTAAATGTTGTTTTATCTCGGTGTTATTTAGTATAATAGATCTATTATTCAATTTACGTCTTAGAATATTTAAGTACGTATTAAGCTAAAGTTCATTGACACATCAAAATAGAATTGAAACAATGAATTTTGTGTAATGAGATCCAATGGTTTTGTCTGATATGTATAATGTGTTGTATGGTTCTATATTGTTTACAGACTGGTTTTTTGAGGAAAGACTATAAAGAACGTTACTGTGTGGTCATTGGACTTTCACCATTTTTTCCTCCTCACCTTTCAATCCTCCCACCGCGGGCAGGGCGGGAGGGACTGTCAGACTTGTAGGTACTAACTAAAATCCACGGCGTCCTTCAATAGCCCTTTATGTTCCGGGGTCACGGTGATGGAATAAGTCCCGCGACCCCAGCCGGCTTTGGCCCTCTTAGAGGGGGCCCCGTCATTATGCTGACGTTCTTTGAGGCGCGCGTGGAACACGACGCGCCGTCGACCCGGACTTTCACCATTGTCATTTTATAGTGTTTCAATATTTATTAGTTCGTCGTTGTCGTTTATCGTTTTTGTGTGACAAAAGGTACCTGAACGTACCGTATTCTGTTTTTTTTTTCGCCAGAGAAATGAGACAGAGAAAATAATATTTTACTAATTAAATACGTCGCGAATTTCAAAACTGAATCCGGAGGTCGCAGCTTCAAATCCTGCTCGCGGTTCGAATTTTTATTTCCATAGAAGGGAAAACAATGTTTTTAACTGACTATTTTGGGTACGAGTGAGGCCACGGAAACACATAGTTTATTTATTAGCGGCTTTATTGTTATCCTACCAAAACTAAATGGTCCGAAATATTTCGGAAGAGAAATTCAATAAATGCCGGAATATTATTTCAGTTTCCTTAATTGGATCGGGAAACGACAAAAGTCCTTTCCTCGGAATGTTCTAGAACAAACTGGAATTATTAAAGGAAGGGGGCTTAACACAACTGTTGGATGGGGACGAATAATTAAATCTTTGAGCATATTGAAAGCGTGTTAATATCGAAGTTTTTTTTTTAAAAACACCGATCCATATGTTTCTATATTTTTTGAGAATTCGTCTTGTTTAAATCCATTCAATTCAATGCTGAATAGTTAGCAGATCAGTCCTTAATAGACTTTAACCGTCGTAATACAAAAACTTAAAGAGCTTTTGAACAGTTGTCCTAAAAAGAGTGTAAGGGCGGCCGTACACGGACTGCTCGAGCAGTTAGCGGCTGAGCGAAATACACGGACCGCTCGAGCGGTCGGCGTCGACTGCTTGAGCTGTCGGTTGTTGAATGCTCGAGCAGTTGGGTAGCGTACTACCCAACTGCTCGAGCAGTTGATTGTCTACCGACGCCGCGAGGCCGCAAAGGGCGGGGGGAGGGAAGTCAGAGAGCTGTCGACTGCTCTAGCGCAGTCAACGGCTCGAGCAGTCGGTGTATGCCTCGCAACCGCTCGCGAGCGGTCGACGGCACGATGGAATTTCATCATGCAGTTGACGGCTTGAAGCCGTCGCGACTGCTCGAGCAGTCGTGTGTACGGCAGCGAATGAATGACTATAGTTCACCGCGCGGTCGAGGCTTTAAGCAGTTGGTCCCAACTGCTTGAAGCAGTCCGTGTACTACTGGCCTAACTGCAAAACAACTCTTATATCAAGGAGAAATGTTTTGACGTTGTCAATTTTTTAAGACAAGTGTTCCACGGGTGTTTGATTTTGTTGTGGTAAGACGAAATAAATATAAGATACACAATATCTACTTAAAATTGAGTTCCAGTGAGCTTTGAAGCTACTTTATCAATTCCACCCAGTTTTTTATTATTATATTGACTTTAGACTAAGCTTTATGAAATAATCAACCTTTTTTTTCTACTGCTATAAACAGTACCCTTAGCACGACTTTTCACTTTTTTACTTTACAGCGTCTTTCCAGTATTTACAGCGTTTCTTGTATGAAAAAATGGAACAGCGCCTCTGGTGTGCGAAGAAGGAACTAATTTTTTCATTGACAGTTGTCAATTTGAAAGTGTCAAAGTTCCAGTTTACTTTACGTCTCATTTACTGAAAACTCGTGCTAAGTGTACAGAACTGTTTTCCGTGAAAGAGAATAGGCTTCGATGGCTACGCATTGATAAATGTCACATTTGTTCATGCTTGTAATATTATTTAACATTATTTCCAAGTTTGAGTCAAACAAAACATCACAACTGTAGTCCCTTGGAATTAGACAAAGGTCCTAGTAAATACAAGTTTGCTAGTTTTTTTCTAGACCTACGCAATAGATATGTGTGAATCGCCCAAGTAGTGTTTCTGAATAATTATGGCCATTCGCATCACAGTTTTAACCCAAGGTATCTTTTAGAATGAGTCGATTCGGACCATAGAGTAAAGCGAGGCGGGCAAAACGAGCCTTAAAAGTGAGAAAAATTTAATTATATCTCATCCCTCTTTCAACCAGCAAAACTGTCGCCTACATTGATAGAACGACCACCTGACAAAGTATTTTCCTTTACACCATAGGAAGTACTAGGAAAATACCCACTAGCTATTAAACTAAGAAAATTACATGTACACGCTATCAATCACCGACGGAGCCGAACTTTCTTCACCACTATGATCGATCTACTGTACTAAATTGCTAAATTTGATTCCGCTTCGAGTGCGGAAAATACTTAGGAAAGTAAGGAGTTAGGAACTTGGAATGCGGTTAGAATGTGTTGGTGGCACCTGATGATAGGAGTGATGTGTGCCTGTATTTCGAAGAGACGTAAAGACGAAACAACGTAATGGGCTATTGAAGATCACCGTTGATTTTTGTAAGTACAAGTCTGACTTTAGCTCCCGTCTCGTTCTGGGCAGGAGAACTCATTTGATGATTTAATAACGATATAAAAAAACCTGATGATAGAAGTAATATGTGCCTGTATTTTTAATTATAATGCTCTTTTTAATACACCATAACTATCACACAACGCCATCTAGTTCTAAGCTAAGCAGAGCTTGTGTTATGGGTACAAGACAACTGATAAACTTACTTATATATTTTAAAATACATACATATAATAGATAAATTACACCCAGACACAGAACAAATCATTTTGATGTAGTTCAATCAGATTTGAACCTAACAGTATATGAAAATAAATTATTAACCTTCTACATTTTTATATTACTCAAATTCAACTTATGGTTTAGGTATTATGCGTAGTTACTCCATATGAAAAAGATAAACAAATTGGTAATGTACGCTGCCTGTGCTACGGTGACTGCCCACAACCATTGGCAAAGTGTTTTCTCTTTTAAGTTACTTGTTTATTTTAATTTTCAATTAAGTCTTCTTTTTTGTAAACATATAATTTGTAACACAGTATAGATTTACAGTTGAAAATACTTAGTCATTTACTTAGTGCACAAAAAAGATATTTTCCTAAAAAGCAAGCCTAAAATATTCGTCCAATTTGGTACTGAAGCTACTACAATTTAAAGCATGTTTTATAAAATGTAATCAAGCAGAAAACACGTATCACATACCGTCACAACTTACTGAATAGAAGGCTTCCCCATTCAGCGCATATTACAGTAATTACTATGTAGTCTCAACTCGCTGAGTTCTTGTCTACAAAATGTATGGCAGCCTTTATACCCGCTCCAAATGTTGGGCCAACGCGACCGCTTGCACGCCAATGCCAATTGTAAAGACATCTCATGTTGGCTTGTAGACGCCAATGTTGCCAAATGTGGCGTAGAATAGTGGTAAAGTGTTTAATTTAATGTTTCTTTTTTTATTATTGAACCAAATTTGTTGGTTAGTTATTACCTACATACATTCAGTAAACCATTAAATATTTTATTTTTAAAATAAGAAGAGTTATAGAAGAGGAATATAAAGTTAATAATATAATTCATTCGTAAAATTATGTTTTCAATATAAATGTACAACATACTTTTAATTTTATCTAAATTTACCCTCTGTTAAACACAGATAATAGCAAAAAACGAATACCTAATATACAAAAACATTCTTGAAATATTAAATTGGCTGTCACAAACATTGGTCATCACCTAACTAAAGCCAATATATGCCCAACTGTCAGAGCCAACATTAACGTTAAGCATGGAAGCCTGCTGCGAACATTTTCTTTCAGTCGTCGCCCCCAAAGTGGCATATTCATTAAAACCACGTGGATGGTAATTAAAAATACTGAAGTATTGTGAAGCTTATTTCCCCTGCGGTGCGGAGACTTAATCGAGTGTGAAAAATCGTGCTTAGTAGATAGGAAAGGGACTCTTCAGAGTATTTATGATAGTTGATGGTTTTTCCTTCATATTTTTTAGTATTTGCTTTTTCTTTATGATTTGCTTTCGATATTGAGGAAGTTTTTATGATGTAAGGTCGATTTTTTTTAATCTCTTATTTTTTACAAGTTTTTAATGACCTAATAAAAATAATTATGTTTTGTGAAGGATTTTTAGGGTCTTGTAAGTTTAAAAAAAGATGCGTAATATCAAATTCCATTTTTAAAATTTTGACATTCATATTCCCAAAATTGGCCCTCGACTGCATCGTCAACAACCTTTCTTATTTTTCTTTTTATTTTATTTTTTGTAACAGATTTAATTTAGTAATTAAATGTGTGTGAAATTTTATGTGTGTTTTTCTTTTTGGTAGTCAAAAAATAATGCCAATGACACAAAACAGTAGGTTCCCAAACAACTGCACTTTCATTTCACGGCATTCTGTTTTACCCATTGATTGAAACACAGACAAAAACTTCGAAAAAAAAAACGAAACGAAACAAGAGCCTAAACCAAAATTCACGCAAAACAAGCAATAGTAGATCGACAACGACTGCGAACATTCACGAATCACACAATATTGAATCACGGACTATCGAATCGAATCGGTGCAGCATTTCTGTAGTAACTTTAAAAATATTGGCTTTTAGCTTAAGAATTGTATTGTTATGGGTTACTTCAATACTATAGAATTGAAGGACTATTTCAACAATCTTTCTCAAGAGCTATTGCCATTTGTCGCAAGAGTTTTAGTTCTGTAAAAAGGACAAGTCACTGTCCCACACACACTACACACACAATTGTCAGAACATTGCAACGCTCCCACGACTCAGGAGAAATTCCTAGTGTGAGGCAATTTTTTTTCTAAATTAATGGCTACAGGTGAAAAGACTGAAAGAATTCATTCTTCAAGCAACAAATATCGACTATCTGTGCTCGCGAATGAAATTTTTATTGATGAATAAATTGTTCGTTGGGTAACGAATGTTCGCATGCTTTGTCATCTGCCTGCGCAATTCCTATTCTTCTTTGAGGATCAAATTGATCAACCGTCATGTTATTTAATAGCTTATTTTGCTTTAAAATACAGTCTAAATCTTATTTTCTCTTGTCATCGATATTTGTTTTGATTAATCCATGCTACTGATGAAAAAACTCGTAAATATCACGTTAAATAAATCCCGTGTCGTCAAAGAATGAAAAAATAAAACCACTACCTCATCTGCTTGCATTAAACATAACAACCAACAACTGTCATTATTCAGTAAATTCCGAGCCAACTTCAAAGTAAACAATGATAAAAAATGAAGCGAGAAATAAAATATCAGGTAAATACAAACTGATATTTTTCAGTTCTGACTCCTGAAACTCCGAACAAGCAAGTTAAGCTTTAAAACCAACCAGTAATTCACGGAACGGATCATTTGTGTTTCGATTCATGAGCGTGGCCAGTTAACTGTTATCTGTGAGAATTAACGACTGTTGTAAGGGGTGATTCACACACTATCAATGTATCGATACTATTGTTTTGTTGCGTTCTCGCGTCGGTAAGCACGCTGTTTCCTTTTGACCGGGCGCGTACCGTGTCTGCAAATTGCGGAAAAAACAAATGAAAGACGTTGGATGGAACATGTCGTAACATGTTTTGTCCAAAGTCTTTAATTTGTTTTCAAACAGACAGTTCTCAATAAGTCAATGGCATGAAGTGATACAATTTTATTCCAAATCTATGTCAAAACAAAAATGATTCACAAAGTAAGAACAGAAACGTGGCTACACTTTAAAAGGTTTCCATTCGGTTATGCAACGATGTTTTTGTAACTCAATTACGCCAGAATGACTGAGCAGTGGTATCGGCCCCGACTTACGAGGCGTAGGTCGTGGGTTCGAACCCAGCCAGGCACATTACTTTGTGTAATTTATTTCATTACCACTGCTCTCAAAACAGTGAAGGAAAATATCGTGAGGAAACCGGCATGTCTTAGAACCAACAAATTCACATGTGACATCTGCCAACCCATCTGACACCGGGCCCGCGTAGTGGATTGTGGCCCACTCCCTCTCACAAGAGAGGAGACCTGTGTCCCAGCAGTGGGAACGTTATAGACTGATGATGATGACTGAACGAATCTCAATGAAGTTTGGTAAAAGATACGTTATACTTTGGGATAGTCCCAGTATCTTCTACAACGCAGTACCACGCGATACCGGCTATGGGTTTGCGACACCAAAAACTAAAACATCTCTTTCTTTCTTTTCGTACTAATAAAGCCACAACGAAGCTAAAATAAGTCCATAAAAAGCAAAAAATCCAATATAAACACCGAACTAATCTTTTAAATGCAATCTACATTCCATTTCACCCTCAAACACGTGCTGAACATAGAAAAGCAAAGGACAGAGTAACAGAAAGTCGTCAGACGGCCGATTTGAGGCGGCACACGGTGTTGAATGAAATATTGGAGCACTCTCCTCAACTGTGACCTTTGATGAATTGAAAACAAGTTGCGCTGAGGGGTCAAGTTGTGAGAAAGGCCGATGTTAAGTCTGGTCAATTCATTGAAACATATTTCTTTGCCGTAAAGAACAAGGGCGGAGTCAGTAGTCAGTACAGGTTTTGATCAAATATTTGTAAAGTAAATCCTTGACATGTTAAGCACGACTGACATCTTTTGCAATAATGATGTGCAATGACACCTTAAGTGATTTTAAGTTACTGACTATCAATGATGACTGTTGTCAGTCATCATTGCCTGACAATTTAATATGGAGTATCTTGCGTTGCGTTTGGTTGTAAAGGTCAGATAAGCAGTCCCTCCATGTAAAATTCTGATGCGCACTTGTTCATCTGGTCTAACCACAAAATGTATACTTGTATACTATGCCAATTGTGAGCTGGTCGCGGGATTAATGAATTACCGTGACCCCGGAACGTAAAAAGCTATTGAAGGATACCATGGATTTTGTCAGTATAGTCTCTCCCGCTCTGCCCTCATTCAGGCTCCTCTTGCAGGACTCATTTGATAATTTTACCACGATAAAAACACTTGTGACCTCGCCCTTGTGACAAACACCCCCTTATATAAACACGGACTTAAGTTACGCAAAGGTAAATCCATAATCCTAATCCTTCCACGTTTATTAATAAGGGGGGTAATGTATGGTGTATTTAATTGCTCAATAGTATTGCGTGAACTTACAAACGTAACCTCTTTGTAACAGTGAGCTTTTATGAATGGTTAGCGATAAAAACGGGCATTCGATTTCCGTGCGTGAACTGCATTTTCAAAATAATGCCGTAAAAATGTCAAACGGTTCGCTGACTTTTTATGAGTTCAAACTAGATTGTGTATATGGACAGTAGATTTTTTTAAGATCCCGCTATGTAATAATATTGTTAAGACCTCAAAATCAAATACCTCTCTAATAATATTAGTAACTTAAATCTGTAATTTACAAGAAAATGTTCGTATTTACATCAAAAGAACTAAGTAAAGCACCAATTAGTAGTGTTTGTTCAGGAATTAAAAACATGACGGATATTTCCATGTACATTTACACAACACGACTGGGGAGCATGTTCAGGTGGTGAAGCAGATTTCTAAGAGCATTGGCTTGTTAGAAGTCTGTTGATGCCATACATATAGTCAGTTCCTTGTATTACCTGACCTGTTATAAAAAGCAACGTGGGACAAGTAATGTGACTGACCAAAAAATCGCCTTTTTGCCTAGCACACCACCAATACTGACAGTCTTCCTTTTCTTAGCTTCCACGGGCGGACGAGCGGTTTTGTGTTAGATTTTCTGTCTTAAAGACTTTGTGCTATTCCTATTCATCCATCCTTTGTGCTATTCATCCATCCCTAAAGTTTATTATTGATTTATAAACCATTTATGTTTGAGACAAGTCTCTCCGTTATCAAATTACGAACTTACCTGTCTAAACTCAAGGTACAAAATAATCTTGTCACTTGCACCGAATTAAATGGTATCGCACAGTTTTAAGTTCCGGACTTTTGGAGTGGCCCCTCCTCTTAACTTTCCTTTGGATGTATAAATTAAAGATACATTTGAATTTCTTCCGTGATTTGATTGTTCTTTTGTCTGTGACGTCACTGTCTCAGCGAAAGCATTTTTATTATTGTTTTATTTACTTCAACATGAATTGGGAAAGTTTTCTGTTTTAGAAAGTCAAGTGTTTTATTGAAATGCATTAATTATTTTTATGCCTTTGAGCTATTTTTGTTTATAGAATAATGTGTTTAAACGACTAATTCATTCGCAAAATTTGGATATAGCGTTTTTACCACTGAAACACAGAATTTTCGTCAAGTTTTTATCTTATATTATCATCTCTACATTATCTGTCTAAGAAAACTTATGACTGAGAAAATGAATGCTTTAATTTTTTCAGAATCAATTAGTCAACACTATTTTACATGAAGAACTAGCGGAAATTTGTAAAATACTCATAAAAGATAGAATCTCTTAGATTGTCGAAAATATTATACAGTCAAAATTATAAATTGAGTGATGAGTTGAGATGTTCACATTTTTTAGTCTACAGTTTTTTTTTTGTTTATGCAGCTAAAATGAAAGTTATTACATGGAACTAATAGCCGCAAAATTGCACGAACGCTTTTGAAATAAAGTGGTCCCCAAAATGCCGAAACTTCTTTATAAAAACACCAGCAGCCTAAAAACAAAACATTATTCAAGCTCACGCACCATCGTAACACCAGAAAAATATAATAATAAATATATTTTATAAAAAATAAATAAACATTCTGTGGGTACGAGCGATATTCGATAAAAGCAATCTTGATTCCATCGAACCGACCACTAGAGTTTATGGCCGCTACAACTTAGACCAGAAGATTTATAAGCTCTGACCCTACCTGAAATAAAAAGGATTTTTTGGGGTACGAAGAAAAAATTGGCCACACGATATTTTTAGTGGGTGTCGGGCCGATAGTTCCCAATGAAAAGTCTTGCGGTTATGTTAGTGTGTGGTGAGATGTTTTATCGGTACCTTAGGCGCTGTACTGAGAGCGATATGGTTTGTGGCGTGCTTGAGAAAAGTGTTTCGAGAATTCATTCGTAGTTCGAAGGTGAATGAGATGACAAAAAGTTTTGCTTGCTAAGATACGCTATGGCTATGCAATCTTCTTTAATATCTTTAGTTGAAAAAGTGAAAAAATGCTGAATACGACGCTTGTTATCCACATTAATAGGAGCGTACCAACAAGACACTACTGTGAAGGCTCATTAAATATAAGTTAGCCATGATTACCTCCTAAGCTTAGTATCAAGAAGCTGTAGCTTCCAAAATAGTTTGACAGTTACAGCTTCTTCTGAAACGCTACACCAAAACAAAAATAAAGGAAGAAACGGTTAGAAAAAACATGAAGTATAAGAGACATAATTCTTCTGATAATTTTTGTCATACACATTTAGCAGAAAACTAAAAAATCTTCTCACAATGAGATCTTTTAAAATTACTATTACCAAATCAATTTAATCCCATCACCCTCTGTTTGTCCTTGTTAAAATGTTTATGAATCCTGAAGGTGCTTAAGATAGTAATTCTCGATACGGAGGGAAACCTACCGTATTACCGCAACAGAGATACAATCTAGTTAATGGGGAACAGGAGGTGACGGGGCCCATGGGGCTTTCTATGGGGATATGAATCAGCTGGCGGTAACTGGATGCTATTTGGGTCATGATCACCAGATACGGGAACAATTTTGTGAAGAAATTGATCGAATTTTTAAGCGTTATTATTATTTGTTATAATGGTAAAAATTGTTATTTTGCTCGCAGTTGTTAGTTTATATGCAAAAAATTGATTGTTAGTCTTTCTGCCCGTTTTAAATTAATGAATTTTTACATTTTGCTTATTGGCTACAGGCAATATTCCTGACAGATACGTCAGGACATAATTTTGTCTGAAGCGATATCCATTTGTATGCCCGGTTTTACCAAAATTTCGTTGATATCTTCAGACTTTTGATTTCATTTTATGATGTAGAGTTTTTCTCCTAATATAACTATGTTAGATATCACTATTATATAAGATAGCAGCACGATAAGATAGCAGTTGTAAACATAGAATTAGTACTGCAATAATAATTTTAATGTACAATAAAGATTATAATTATTATACCTTTATTTATTGAAATCAACCAGTTCTAAAAAATAATACACATATATACTAACAAGATAATCAAACACATATACAGGAAAACCCTCCTTTATTCTCGCTACATTTTCTTGATTTCTCCAAGATTCCCCTTATCAGTTCGTTTCCTTAAAAATCTTGGAGTACCAGGATATAATGAGTGAGAATCTCAGTATCATTACAGCGGTCCCTCTTCGCTCCGATTACCATAGCAAAGGACGATTTTAGACACGAAAAGGAAAAAATCTAAACAATTCAAAACCTTCGGGACAAAAGAAAACGCAATCATTTTATTCTCAGGAGCGAAAAAATTAAAAAAAAAATCTCAGCGTGAGGAAAAAATGCTAATTCTTTGCAAGATTCATATTAATAGGAAGTGAGTAAGAAAGATTTTTTATTTTTTTCTTTATTTATTAGTTTTATTTTTAGAAGAGGTCTGCTGCCTTTATTTGTGGCAGGTTAATGGGAATAAGCACGTCCCTTATTACGTGGGATTTAAACAAAACAGTAATCGGTAAATCATAAAGAGGAAATATCTGATTGTTTGTTTGTATTAAATAGGCTTCAAAACTACTTGATCCGAAACTATACTTGACTGATTTTAAAAATTCTTTTAGCAGTGAATGCTGCTTTGGTTCTGAGTGACATAGGCAACAAGGCGTGGGGGTGAGCAGGTGAAGCCTATGGCAAAATATAGTTTATATTATTAAGGCATGTGTCAATAAACGTTTTTTCATTTCTTTCTAAAGTTGAAGAGTTTGTTTCTTTCGTTGAGCGTGCTAATCTCAAAAAAGTACCAGTTTACATTATAAAATATTTTTTGTGTTTTTTAGTCGACCACAGAATAGTGAGATACAAAGACTCCACAATATATTATGTAGGTACGTCTGTTAAAAGCAAACTTAACTTTTTAATTTTTCTTACATCTTCAAGATTTCATAATTTCGGCTGCTTGAGCGTAAATCCAGCAACAGGAATATTTTAAGACCTAGCAAATACTAAAATTAATTATTTATTAAACCAAGGTTGAAGTTGAGACTTAATTTAAGTTCAAATATTTTACTCAGATAGACTACGAAATAAATTGTGGTCGAAAATGTAGGTTTATATTGTTATTTGTATGAATTGTGGTATTTAGAGACAAATTAATTTGGAACTATGAAATCTGGTTGAGTAATTTATGTTGACTACAATAAATTAAAGGAACTCTAACCGCAAAACATCATTTGTTAAGAATTTTGACCTTTTAGCTATTTTGAGCATATTGTTTTTCAAGTATCACTTATTTTAATATTGAGTCTTGCAATTACTTTTACTAAAGGGTTAGATTCGTATGCTTTCACTTTATTTTTGCCAGTATTCAATCAATAGGGGAAGGACTACCAATACTGCCTTCCATCCTGATTTAAATTATCATATAAAGTGATTAAAATTTTAAATAAACGAATTTAGTTCGAACAAAGTTGAAGCGTCACATCGCATAGCATTTTGCTACGAAAGCGTAGCAGACGTAGCAGTCGTAGCAATGTCGTAGCAACAACACCACCCACATTTTGTACATTTTTATCCTGTCATAACTAATTAGTATTATTTTCTTCTGTTTTAATATTTATCGTAGACGATAATGTAGGCTCGTAAAAAGTATTTGTATTCAGATTTAATTTTCCATCGACTTCTGAGCCTGTTAGCTCACATTTTAATCTACGCTACACGATCTTCGTGAAAAACATTATTTTGTCTACCCACCATGACGCTTGCGGACGCCGCCAGCATACAAATTAGATGCCAAAATCTTAAATCATACCCAAGGTAATTTGAACTGTGTAGCTTTAATTTTAAGGTTTCATTTTGTTGTAGTGATCTTTTTCTATCTGAAGGGAGTCATCATCGTTAAAAGCTAATCGTGTACAAGTTCTCATTATGCTAAACAGTCGACATCTTCATTAGGAAGTCACCGCTTCGTAACCAAAAGAATTACGCAGTTTTTAGGGTTCCGTCGTGAAGGAGTCATAATGTCGCTATAGTACTTGTATTAAGGCTCACGACAGTCTTCATCATAAAATAAATTGATTTGTCTTTACGTAAGAAGTCAGTAAATATTCAAGATACCACTTTTTATGTTAGTCATACTACATTAATCATGTTTTAGAAGTTAAATATATTTATCCTTTTTCCATAGTTCATGTACTCATATTTGTACTCACATTAAACACTAGCTTTTTTTACTAGCCTCTCAGCTCTGTACCACTTCTGAGCAAAGCTCTCCCCGCATTACTTCCATTTTTGTCGATGGTGTGCCTCTTCAAAACCCAAAATATTATTGAACGAAATAATCGATAGAGCTGTTGTAGAGCAATTGATTGTTGCGATTTTAAAGCTACTAAGACTCACACGTGTCTGTTTTCAGCAAAAAAGAGCCAATTTCACAGGGCTCCATCTTTCCGAGTTGTGACCATACCGATAACGGAACATTTACACTAATATCAATCCTCAATTTCGGTTCATTCATTGAGGCTGGTTATAGTGCTGTTGTAGAGCAATCGAATGTTGCGATTTCAGGTTTTTATTAATACGCAAAAAATATTTGTATGACCCACTAGTAGTTGTTTATATTTATGTGAGTTTAATTGTAAACGCATCCACGATACAGAAGAAATGCGCAGTGCGGGTTGGGAGGTTGTAAAAAGAACGCCAACATTTTCAGATACGGAACCATTGACTCGAACGTACCAGTCCCTTTTTCATAATATATTTTTCTAATATATTCCCTGCTGGACCCGATCGGGCGCCCTAACGGCCAATTACCAAAGATTTTATAAATCTTATTTTTTTGGGTAAGGGCACAAAATGGACGATTTTAACGTTGTTAACGAGGGTGATTTTGGTCCCTGATTTTGGTTATTAGTCAACAGTTTAATGTATTACGAGGTTGTTTTGTGTAATAAGGCAGGCTCTTTAATGAAATAAGAATATAACATAAATATAATGCCAAAGTTTAAGTTAAGTAACGATGTTCTGCTCTATTCAAAGCTCCAGAGCCTTGAACATCATGGTGGTCACATATATGGTGGACATCCCTCCAGTAAATACAAAGCATTTTGCCGATACATTTATTGTACGCACAGCTAAGGAGTGGAATTCC
Organism: Agrotis ipsilon; assembly: GCA_028554685.1. Taxonomy (NCBI): domain Eukaryota; kingdom Metazoa; phylum Arthropoda; class Insecta; order Lepidoptera; family Noctuidae; genus Agrotis; species Agrotis ipsilon. Next base: position 19,267,640 of record CM052958.1, on the reverse strand, counting down.
GTACATCTGTATTTCCCGACAGCTATAACCTTGGGGTCTTAAAGTCAAGAGTGTTTTGGTTACTTCTAGGCAAGCGTGCTTCACCGACGACCACATCTTTGTTTACCATCAAGATAGTGGTCAAACGCGAATCTGTCTTCTAATAAATAAATAAAAAATGAAAATATTGTAAAATACTCCACAGTGCAATTAGTTTTATCAAACATAAAATAGATAATTAATGAAATGTCAAAATACCGACAACTAGAATTAATAATATCTACGAAATTTCAGGCATAATTTAGGTAAACAATAGGCACATTTTATACACGTCTGCCACACTCCGTGGAAATACAGGCATGGTGTTATGTTAGAATGTTATTACATTAATGTTGACGTAAATAGGAAATACATAATATTATATACATAGTTTCAAACTAATGGAATTGAGTCCCAACACAGTTTAATCAGAGTAACTTGATTTACAAATTGAACTATCGCTATAGAATATTAATACGAAATAATTCATTCATAGCGAATTAATAAAGTGCCAAGAGACTGAATTTTACACGATTGATCGAATTATTCAATTTATTTGTTTACTCTTACAATTAGTCGAGGTAATATTGGCATGTTTGCTTTTATTTTAAATTATATTTGTTTTTTCCAGCAGCTTCGCCCGCGTTTAAGTCGAAAATTATCCAACGGGAAATTGATATAGGGATAAAAATTATCCTATGGATAATACCACACGTCGCGGGACTTACGAATTACCGTGAACCCGGAATGTAAAGGGCTATTGAAGGACACCGTGGATTTTAGTTAGTACGAGTCGGACAGTCCCTCCCGATCTGCCCTGGGGAGGACCTACTTGATGATATTACCACGTTAAAAATAATAATCTAAACCACAATCTGTCTGCGAGTGTCGTGGGACTCTGCCATTGTCACCAGAGGTGCGGTAATATCTCAAAAGTAAACTATGGCTCTGAAACGCAAAGAGCAGCAGAAGGTCCCTGACACAGTCTCTCCGCTCGTCCAGCGAAGAAGGACTCAAATAAGTCGTCAAACGTCGAAGAGTGAAATGATGACTCTTTCACTTAAATAGCGAGACGAGTTGACCACTCCATAAATAGAAACTGCGATCGCGATAAGTAAAAAGAGTAGAGGCAGGACTTGTAATAATACCGCAGATAATACCGCCTCACAAAAAAGACCCAATGTGTATTCTTTTTATGAAAAAACAATACAATAACAGTGTACAGCATTTTGTGGAACAAAATAACATTTCATGGTTGTTATTTTCTTACTGTGATTTCAAATAGCGTGCACGTGACCAGGAGCCCGATGACGTAGACTTTAGAGTTCAGTAGCTATGAGCTGCTGTAGTGACTTCATTTGCATGTTTTATGCTAGCTTTGACAGAGACTGAATTCATACTTTTAATAAAGTTTCATTGAAGTCGTAAAAATTTTCGCTCAATAGTTTCTGTTTAATTTTGTCTATTGTAGTTTGATTGAAGCCACAGTACTTTCTTTCTCACAGTTTTTGAAAATTTTTCCATTTTTTCGTTTTTTAACAGTATTGTTTCCAACATCAAATCAATTATTGCTTTTAGTAATATTGACGGCAAGTGTCTACGCTTTTCATTTTGTTGTGCTCGGAACTTCAAGAGGGCAGAAAGATAAACCAATTAGAAGAGGAGGCAACGATTTTAAATTATTTATTACTCGGGTCAATGTCCAAGGTGATGTTAAGTAAATATTTTCCCCCGAAAACTTACCAAGAAAATTATATAGTTTCAATTGGTATAACATTATCAGCTGATTATTTAAAATTACTTATAGGATTAGTTAAAGCAGTGGTTGTAGGATTAATGTGGGTTTGAATCCAGTTAAGCGCTTTAGTAGAAAACGCGCCACAGACCCGCCTGGTGGATTACGACACAATTCTTCTCTCAGAGGGTAGGCCTGTGATACAGCAGTGGGTGTAAGTGAGATAATTATGGTCATTTAGTACACTAAAGTCCTTGTCAGTTTTGTAAAACTTCGTTTCGTTCACACAATATTACTTGTGTAAGATAAGCTCATTATTACACTATTAATTTTTCATTATTATACAAGGTAGAAATTAAGCACTTCTTAAATAGTATGTTGTATTGGTAAACGCTGTAGTTACCTATTATTATAGGTAACTACAGCGTTTGATACACTTAAGTTCTTGCCCTCTTGTTTGTATTTTTTTCTATTGTTATGGTGTAATCAAATGTTGGTGACTCTGAATCAATAAATAAATTAAAATTAAATGCAGATCCAGATTGGAAAAATTGGCTTCATAAATGAAATACTGGGCTTGTAAAAACATTTTACTATTTTGATATAAAACATTTTAACGTTGGCTGTGCTTAGTTGTAGCTTTAAGAATATTATGACGAAAATATAACTTAAGTGCCTATTACTTAGTCCTTGTATAGAAATATTTATGTAAATAAACGGTAGTGGTCTGGCGAAAACGATGTTATTAATGGAAATTGTTAACTCAGTGATATTTTTATCTAGAGAGTGACAAAAAAAAGAAATTCTGAATGATTTTTCTAGACCACTATTTTATTTAGTTTATAGTGTTTCTTTTGAAAAATAAGAATACGAGTGAATCCTTACATGAACATTAAAAATAATTACAATTTAATTGTAAAACTTATTATTTTGGAGGTGAAAATCATCAAAAGATTTCTTCCACCCAGTGTGGAGCGGAGCATCTGGGTCGGATCCGAGAAGTCACCTCCGTGAGGATATGATGGTGCTCCGCCCAAACGGGAGCAGAGGATGACCGCATGCTCCACCGTGTCCACTGGGCGGTTGATACAGTGAAGACAACCGACCGGACATATCCTCCCACCGAATCCGATGGTACAAGTGTACGAGTATGAAAATATAGTACCTCAAGAAAAATATCTCTCAGAGTTTTTCATTTTGTTTTTTTAAAACAAAACAAAATTTCCTATAAATGCCGTAATATGTAAAAGCAGCGAACAGTAAAATGAAGTATTTTTCGTACTACGATAACTGTTTCCCAAAAATCGAGGGGCACACCTCTGGAATAGTGAATACAAGACATATTCAGTTGTAATGTCACACGGGCCGGATTCGCCCTCATAAAATACGTTTTTACGACAAATTACCGAGGTAACGCGATTTGGAAACGCGACAGACGTTTTTCGCGACAATAATCCTGTGTATGTGACTTCGACGTGTTTCGGGAAATTTTCTCGTATTTTTCGTCTGCTTATTTCATTTTCTTAGATTGGTTTTTGATTTGCTTTTTTCGATACGATTATCGGCGTAGCGTTAAATTCTTGATAAGTGGATTTTAGGAAAACGATATTGCTTGCAAGGTAATTGCTTTTATCGTAGGAACCAATAATTTATACTGAAATCGTATACATCGATAAAATTGTATGACCTACAACCAACGACGATATATTACTAGACTCCTAATAACAGGCGACCGATGTCTGTCAACACATTAGGCAAAAAAATCTTATATCCGTCTTATTTTGATCACTCCGGTGAGCCGTAACCATACCTTGAGACAGAGCAGACTTTGAGTTAGTCAATCACAACGCAGTACCCCGTCCCCCGCGCTTACGTAGTACCTCAGCGAGTTGACAGAATAGTTTTTGTTCCTTAGATCGTGCATGCGGAGTCTAGTAATATATCATCGTTGCCTACAACGGTCGGCGCAGTGGCTGGTCGTTCGACTGCTGCAAGGCGTGTCGAGGGTTCAATCCCCTCACGGAACTAATTGTATGAACTACAACGCTCTCTGTAAGAAGATTTCTCTATAACCCTGAGCGTCGGTTTAAGGATGTCACTTAAATTCGAACTTTTGTTTTTCCAGTTTTCTCAATATATGATTGTTCTCTATCATCATAATCCTTTTAGCGACGGTCTGGTCCTGATCATGGGATATCGTGCATAGAACCCATAAAGATAAAAATGTTGATGAATTAGGGCACGTTAAATGATGCTTGTTGATTAATTCTGACAGCCCTGCCCATTGGTTAATGGGGCATGTACATAATGGGCCAGGTTGGTGGGGTTTTAAGTTAGTTTCTTCTTGGTCATGTTTTGGATATTGTTTCTGGTAAGGCTTAAAAGGCTATGGAGCAATCCTCACTTAAGATTAAGTCATGATGGTATTGAGGTTTATACTTCGCCTCTTGTGTACGAAGTTGCGGGTTCAAAGCCGGCAAGAATCAATGTGTCTTTATAAATATTCGAGTTTACTTGGACTGACATAAAAAAACAGTTAATGATAAAAAAAAACATCTTGAGGGAAGATTCCCTCAAGATGTTTTTTTTGACATCTATGTCCAGATGGACATAGATGAAGTCCAAAGACAAGAGACAGCTCATTAACTCTGAGACCACAAGTGGGTATTTCCGCAAACAAAAATAAAATAATTTAGGCTACAGAAAGATGGTTGCGGAACTGTCATTAAAAGGTACAGCGGACCTGAAACGCAAAAAGAAATAGAAGAAACATGTTACTTTATAGTCAGTTCACGCCCGAAGAATAGGCTACATAGTTACATCTTACTAAATGAAGGAAGGTGTTAAGACAGAAGCATTTTGGGTACTTAATAACTTGTAAGACGATATGTAACTTATATTGTGACGTTAACACTCGCCGAGTAGATATATTACATTATAGAATTAAGTGCGAATATATAACGACTGTTCTCGGATCGACAAAATTATTGTGACAATGAAATGTTTTAGTAGGAGAACCCAAATAGTTTTTAGTATAAAAAGTACCTACTGATTGCTGTGTGAGTAGGGTTAAATAGAAAACGATAAAATTATACTATCTTCTAGACAGTTAGGGCAACTCGCTGTCCGACCATGGACCATGCCCTGGTCGAAGGCGCGTTGTGTTCCACGCGCGTTTCAAAGAGCGCCAGCAAGATGACGGGGCCTCTACGGGGCCAAAGCCTGCCGTGGTCGCGGGACTTAAATCATTACCGTGACCCCAGAACGTAAGGGCTTATGAAGGACACCGTGAAGGACACACATTTTATTCAGTACAAGTCTGACAGTCCAGAACTCATTTCTAATAATTATAATACGCTAAAAAACAAACTTCTAGAATCTAGACAAATGTATTCGAGTTAGTAATAGAATTACAAAAACCTATAGATTCGTATTCTAAAAAATCTCAACAGTATATGTATACAAAGGAGGGTCAGCTTATAGCTATAACTCAATGTAGCCAAATAAAAAACTGCGATAGTATAAAACTAAATTCTCTTGTTAAAATGAAACTCAGAAAAGCATTTACAAAAACACTGAAAATAAATGAACTATGACGTTAAATAGTAGTTTGCATATTATTTATTCATTGTACATTTAAAACTGCGGCTTTTTCTATTTGTCCGTCATTCGTGTTATCAGTGACAAGTTAAAATGAAACATTGCGACTATAAAGGCAGCGTTAGACGATACGGGTCTGCATTGTACAAAAAAAAAAAAAGAACTAAAACTATATTTATATTTTACTGTTACTGTCAGCCTGTGTCATCCCACTACTGGGCAAAGGCCTCCCCCATGACTTCCAACTATTTCAATCTAAGGCTAGTGAGGGCCACTGGTTGTTGGTTTTATCCAGCTCATCCCGCCATCTACTGCGAGGTCTGCCACGCCTTCTGGCTATGCCAGGGCTCCATATAGTGGTAATTTTGGCCCACAGTCTAATGGGCATCCGGCAGACGTGGCCAACCCAGTCCCATTTCAGCTAAGCGGCCATTTTAGCAGAGTCAGTGATCTGTGTTTTGGAACGCAGTGTGGTGTTACGAATATGATCAGTCAGCTTAACCAAAACTGTGAACGGAAACGTCTAGGAAAACATTATCAACAAAAAAAGGTCTCAGCTCGTAGATAGCCCATTCTCACTCACAGAGAAGAGGCTTGGGTAGTAGAAAATCGTAGATATAATGTAGTGACAGTAACAACGACATAAAACGTATCCGCAAAGCTAATTCATCTAAACTTCCAAATAGAAACTAAATGCAGAGCAATTTCCGCCAAACCTTCATATTAACGCCGATAAAGCAAACTGAACTGAAATAAATACAAACATTACACCTAAAAGCGCTAAATTAACACATCACTATAAAACAAACAGCGCATCAGAGAATAATCAAAACATCAAACTGGCAAATACACATCAACAAATTCTAATTTCAGAATTGCTTCGACTAAAATACGAGTTTCACATAATAGCTTGGACGCAATCTATGATTTTGAGCGACTACGGCGAAACTAGACGATGGAATTTGTCTAAGCAAGCCTTGTCGCCGCAACGCGACAAGTGAGACGTCCTTTTTGCCTATAGCGTCGTCCTAATTGGCAAAGATCGTAAGTACAAGCAAACGATGCGTTCATCGTCACACGACGAGATTAAACACACTTAAAGCTCGTAAGTCATTTCGTCAGAACAGTTTTTCTCGCACGATGATGAACGCATTATTTGCTCGTACAATCGTTGCAAATTAAGATGACGACGCCTTACAATCTCCACTTGCTTTCTACAAATGAAAGAATTTTGAGAAATCCTTTACTATCAAACTAGTTATAATTAGTAAGTATAGGTCCTAATTGAATTTGCCACTAAAATCGAATTTATGTAAATGTATTCTAATTTATTTTGATGATCTAAAGTGACCTAATAAGAATAACACCGGTCGTACTTTTTTTGTGTACGAAAAGAATAATAGACTTGACTTTCGGTTTTGTCTAAGGAACGTTACTGCCGCTTCATAAAAGTCGTATCTACAGAAACCGTGAAAGAGGCCTATGTTAATTATCGCGCGCTTTGCAGTCTGCAATCTGCAGAGTATAGATCGTGACACGCCACCTTTATAGTCGGCAAACGTTTAGTTATTAAAATGGTAATTACAAGCATACGCTGTTTGAGCTCTAATGTGAGCCCCGTCACGTCCACGGTTTAATGTGCTCGGTTTACAAACGTGATGATTTAGGTACTTCACGTCAAGTAATCTTGGAAGTTTGTTAGTAGTTGCCGCTTTAATTAGCTGGTAGGGGAAATTGACTTCTTGGAAAATAATGTGAATAAGACGCGTTGTTTAGTTAGCGCTCACAGGATATACTTTATAATTAGATTAATAGCAATTAAGAAGGCAATTTCCGTTTTAGATTTATAGTCACCACTAAGGGGCCATTGAAATTATATTAAAAAAGAATGTAATATTATTCATACCTTTTTAATGTTAAGAAAAAAATAGTTTGTCTTTTTTCTGGCCCTATGACTTTCGTTATTATGGTAATACATACCGCCCACCTGATGAATAATGGCCACCTGATCCTAGATATCGCGTGGCCGACCCAGAAAGAAGAGGCTTTTTAAAAAACCCCATGTTGTATATCATAGAGATCGGAAAGGAGTTCATAGCACAACTTAGTCTGTCTCAAGAGGAAACACCTTTCTCGTAAATGTTGTATGTTGTTGAGTACAACAAACTATATTTCAGTTAGCAACACCGTAGTTTAGATAACACAGTGACAAGCCAAACTTGCAGCTCACAGCGTCGTGGGAACTAAAACAATCTGCAAACGATGCTGAGCCACTTAGATACTCGTATAGCTCCAGCTTGCATATTAATAGCTGTTCGTAATTTAGCTTTGAGCTAACTTTGGACTGACTTATATTTTTCGATTAAACTATTTATCATCCGTCAAAGCTCTCCATAGAGATCTACGCTTTGGAATGTACCTACGGTACTTTCACTCGTTTTTATGTCTTGTGACTGGGGCTGTAGCACATTTTTTTTTGTTTTTTGACAATTCAAAAGTGCCTCTAGCAGGCCTACTTGAAATAAATTATTTAATTTTATTGATTTGATTTTACTGAAAGCTGTCAGTGTCATCATTGTGTCGAATGTTGACTTGCACAAATCTCGATCGTAGTTTATACTATTTTCAGCATAATTTATAATCTCATTTTGATTACTTGTCAATACATTGGGCAGTATAGGTCCGCGACTGCATAGTGTCTGTCTTGGTATGGAAATGTGATGAGGAGGGATGAGAGTAATGTGACTAAGAGAGTGATGAGTATGAATGTTGATGGATGGAGAGGAAGGGGAAGGCCAAAGAAAAGATGGGTGGATTGTGTAAGGGATGATTTGCATTAAAAAGGAGTAAACGATACGGTGACGTCTAATAGGGAAGAATGGAAGAAAAAAACGTGTTGCGCCGACCACAAGTAAAATGGGTTAAGGGTAGGAAGATGATGACATTGGGCAATATAGGCAAAGTAGTATGTATTTGTTTCCAAACATTAATTAAGGTTGTTGTCCTCGGGTCGCGGGAATGTCTTAACTGGTTACCGTGATCCTGGAACGTAACGCCTCTTTGGAGGACGCATGGATTTTAGTGAGAACGCGTTAGTGTTACAGTTCCTTCCGCTCCAGACCCTTTTCCTCAAAAATCAAGGCACTAATAAGTCTGTTAAATTAAAAGCGATATTTTTTAGCGTTCGAATGAAGTTGTAGTTGTGTTCAGTTTAATTGGTGAATTGTGTTTTAACTTTGTTTTACATTTCAATGTTTAAATAGCTTTAATTTTGATGTTAGAAAACGCTTCAGTGTGGGGCCCATGCGGCCATGTTGCCCGAGCAACTTTTTTAATATTTGTGTATTCTACAGGTGGTAGTTTCAAGCCGGATAAGTTCTGGCTCTGTGTGTATGTGACCCACCTACGAAACAGGAGAAATTCCTAAGAAAGTATTCGAGTTATTTATTTTAGTTCATTTTTGATATTACAAAGTTTAATGAAAGCCACATAAAACATAAAGGTCATCACACACAACCCAGTTATAATATAGTAAAAAGTAGTTAATACTTTCCCAATCACATCGGAGTGAACTTTAAATTATTATTCCAGTGAAATGGAATTCACAGTTCATTTGTGGCGATAAGGCGAGTTCACATGCGGGCGGGCAAAGATAATAATAAAAACATAGTGGTTTATTGGAATTTGTATTGAATTTCATAATTAAACAAGAGGAATTTACTTTTCATTCGTCAATCGTTGTTGAGGTTAAAGGGATTGTGTGAATAATAATTTTAATAAATACCATAGTTATATATAGTATAAAATGTTAATATTGACATAATATCAGTTTGTTAAAGGTTTGTAGTTTTGGCTGCAAAATCATCAAATGAGGCGATCCCTGGATGCAGCAGAAGGGACTGACGGACCTGGTTGACTAAAAACTCATATTTTTCCTTCGGTTCCAGTGCTTTTTTAGGAATTCCCGCGAATAAAACCGAATTCGAACCAACCAACGTATCGCCAAAAGTCGTCATATTCTTATTGGTAATTTGCCAAATTACAGAGACACGGCTTTGAACACAGTATATAATATAAATATGATATATGGGGTAGGGGAACAGTGTATAAGACGGGGACGCGAGGTATGATGGAAATCACACACTTAGGCAAACTTAACACAATGCTAACGTAGAAAACGCCAAGAAGACGCCATTTTTTAATGGCCGCTAGCAAATGACGTCTTAATGGCGCTTTTTTTTTTTTTTTACGTGGTAAAATCATCAAATGAGGCCTCCCACCCCGGGCAGGGCGGGAGGGACTGTCAGACATGTACTGACTAAAATCCACGGTGTCCTTCAATAGCCCTTTATGTTCCGGGGTCACGGTGATGGTATGAGTCCCGCAACCCCGGCAGGCTTTAGCTCTCTGAGAGGGGGCCCCGTCATTTTGCTGACAGCTCTTTGAGACGCGCGTGGAACACGACGCGCCGTCGACACGGGCATGGTCCATGGTCGGGCGGCGAGTTGCCCTTTACTCGCCGCCCCCATGCCCGCGCCTACGGTGGCCGGAGATCGTCTTGCGACGTCCGACGCCGTGGGCGTGCACCACCGCGGGTGGGGCGGAGGGAGGACATTGTCCTCTCTCTCGCGCGGCCCTCCTTCTTCCGGCCTCCTCCTTCGTGAGCATGACTGCTTCGCAGAAGGAGGCGACCGCTTCCCACTCCGTCTCGCTCCGCAGCATAGCCGCAACCAATGCCGGGCGCGAGAGGTCTCCGCCTATCGCAGCCGTGAGGACACGTCGATGCGAATCCTGCACCGTATGTTCGACTGTATCCTCCGGGCGATCTTCGCAGTGGTGACACCCAGGCGTTTCCACCTTTCTCATCAGACACAAGTACCTCCCGAAACATCCGTGTCCGGTGAGGACCTGCGTCATGTGGTAGGAAAGGACGCCATGACGTCTCTCCAGCCACTCCTAAAAGAGGGGTCTTATCGCCGCTATTGTGGTGTGCCCGGTCTTAATGGCGCTTGCGCTACGTTAGTGCTGTGTTAAGTATGCCTAAAGAGTGTATGTCCCCATTATACCTCGCGTCCTCGTCTTATACACTGTTCCCCTAACTACTTAGTGGAGCTATATGTACTGAAATAGAAGTAAATCTAAGGTTTCAAACACAAACAACATTTCACCATTTTAGCCATCGCATTTAAATTAATGTTCGCAATTTAAAATTTGTTATCAATTTGTTTGCTTCACGATACATAAGGCTTTATCTCATACGTCACTCATTTGCGAACTCGTTACATAAATGAGTTTTAGTACAAAGTTCACTGTTTTGTTTTTAAGGGATGTCTCGTCAGATTTTGGGTCGTTTGTATTAATTACGAGTTATTTTAGAATCTTTTGTTTCGGTTTTGGGTAAGAGTAATAAACAAGGGTAGAAAATTGTATGTGTAGGCGTCCTTTGCAAAGGTCATCACCTGGGTGCTCACTTAGCAGTGTTGCCTGTAACGTATCAGATACTGTATCAATCTGCAAATGGGTACGGCTCTTCCGAGCACACTATGAGCCGTCTTTGTGTTTGCAAGACCCGCCGAGTGGCGGTATCACTGCGAACTTACAGCGAGCTGTTCGCAGCGGGCTCGTACCTACATACTGACTTGATACCGTATCTGATACGTTACATGCAACACTGCTAAGTGAGTACCCAGCTATCTACAGCTGTGTAATCACTTAGCAGTGTTGCATGTAAAGTATCAACCTGCAAGTGGGTACGGCTCGACCGAGCACACTGCGAGCCGCATTTGTGTTTGTATAACCCGCCGAGTGGCGGTAAAACTGCGAACATACAGCGAGCGGTTCGCAGCGGGCTCGTGCCAACGTACGCAGTTGATACTGTATCTGATACGTTACATGCAACATTGCTAAGTGAGTACCCAGCTTATGCTTAGCTTTATAGTGTCAGTATCTTCAGCTGGGTATTCACTTAGGAGTGTTGCATGATCAGATACAGTATCAAGTGAGTACGTAGGCAGGAGGCTCGTGACTACGAACTCACCAGCTCTCCAGTCGCAGCATGCTGATAAAGCCTCTGTACAAGGAATAAGGCCCTCCTTTTTCTTTGTACAGAGGCTTCCGTTCGTTATAATATTTATTGAATCCGGGATTCTTTGAATCAAACCATCTGGGGGCACGGCAGTGCCCCCACCAAGTCGAGCAAAAAAGCGGCACGGCCGTACCATCCTTTTCTCGAAGCAATTCAGGCCATTTTCGACCCCCTGTAACTTCGTTGTGGATAAAATTAGAAGACTGAATTTTCAGTAACCATGCAGGCATTGTAAAGACACGGTATATTTCAAATTTCATTCAATTTGAACCAGTAGTTTAAGAATTATAACTGGTCAAAGTTTCTTAATTTTGTCACTCACTCACTGACTGACTGACTGACTCACCGATCATCAAATATCTAAGGCACTTCTAGCAGACCTAGAAGCTTCAAATTTGGAATATAAGTAGTGTTTGGTGTATGAATCAAGGAAAAACTAAAATATTTGGGGGCACGGCAGTGCCCCCGCCAAGTCGAGTAATTTTTTTCAATTTTGGTCCAGTTTTATAGAAAATTCGTTGCTGGTAGATATAAGTAGAAGGTACCGAAAAGAAAAAAAGTAAAACTGTCTACAAAATACAAAAAGAAATGAGATCCCATCAAAAACAATACTTGTCAAAAAAACCAAGTCTCGCAACTCAGTTGTTCTACGGTAAAAAGTTGTGAGATCCATGTAATACCAAGTCTTATCCATGTAATACTTAAGCGACTTCCTGTCTTAATACGTCCACTCCCTAAGAAATCTTTAATGTTTTATATAAATATATTGACTTGGTCATCGCACTAAATAATTTAATTAACACGTGTTTTCATGCGATGGCTGAGTCAATATATTTATATAAAACATTAAAGATTTCTTAGGGAGTGGACGTATTAAGACAGGAAGTCGCTTAAGTATTACATGGATAAGACTTGGTATTACATGGATCTCACAACTTTTTACCGTAGAACAACTGAGTTGCGAGACTTGGTTTTTTTGACAAGTATTGTTTTTGATGGGTTATGTTGACTGCATTTCATATTGCTTATTTTGCAGAAACAGCTACAAAATGGGATTCGCTAGTGAACTTTCAACGAAAAGCTGCTGTGAAAATAATTTTATAATGCACGATTTTGAAATTTTAGTCATTGAGTTATTTTTTAAAATATTCATGTTAGTTAAATTAATAGAATATTTTTTTATCATAACTTTTATTGTACGAAATCAATTATAGAGAATTTGAAAAATAAAAATAAACTGTGATTACGAATCATATTTTCATTAAGGTTTGGTTGTCCTACTACTGAACTATGATTAGCTTATTATTGAATTGCTTTTTATCTTAATTGTTTAGTCAACAATAAAAAAATCTAATTACTTTGTGAAAGTGATAATTAAAAAACATAGTACCTACCTAACATCAATGTTTATCAACATTCGTCACTGACCGTACAACATCTAAAATTCGTCACCGCGTTCCATATCTAAAAACTCAATACCTAGAAGGTTTAGTGTCAATTCGTCAGCACTTACAGAATTCGTCACCACGCATATAACATATCCGTCACGTCGTGTGTACGTCACAATTCGTACTACCACTTTTTATCAAGATACGACATTTTCATTTGCATTTATAGTGGTTGTTGGTGTGGCGTATTTTTTGCGACTACCGCCATTTCACACGTGTGTACTGTAAAAGTTATAATTTATCGACTTTTTGCTCCGAGAGAGTTATTGACTTGTGGCTTGTGGGTTCGGTGTTAAGGTTTTACTGCTGTGTTTCGTGTTCAATGCGTTTTTTGTGTTGCTCTTATTATGTTTTATGTTATAATAATAATGCGAGTTGTTTTAAATAATGGTTATTGTTAGTATATCAGCTTAAAATTGGTTAGATTTAGCTTGGAAACCGATAAAAAAAAAGTTGAGAAAAAGCTAGACAGATGGCAATTGAATGTGTCTTTCTGACACGGCTGGACTTACTTTAGGAAGAATAAAATTCATCATTACATTTGCAAGCATTTTAAACTCACATAAACATTAATACCAAGAAAAATTACTCATACGGTCATACAAATATAATTTCCGTGATGGATTTGAACCCGCGACGGGCAGTGCAGCAATATTTGTATCTGATTGACAGATGACAATGATGACTATCCTGATGTATTACTACTTTCCACCACTATGGCTACTCAGAAGAATTGATGAAGGGTAACCTCTCTTCCATCCAACATACATTCCGGTCAACCACCTCATTGTTCAGTCCCTAACCCATCTCCAAAAAGGTCGCGTTGAAAAAGCGGCTTCATCAAACACACCTGACACAGTTCCTCTCGATACTCAAAATAATAAAAAAACGTGTTTCAAAATGGTTGATATTTGTTTTTTAAACAATAGTTCGTGCTAACCTACATTTTAAGCTTTGGAAAAAGAAACAAAAGTAGGTTTGAGCGTGTTTGTTTGAATAGCGATCGAATGGTATCGCACCGGGGCAGACGACGCTAGCTAAACGCTTGTCAGGGATGCCACTCTAAAGTGTTAGAATTCCACTATTTCTACCATATTTTTTTTTTACGTGGTAATAAAAATAAATCATCAGATGAGTCCTCCCACCCCGGGCAGGGCGGGAGGGACTGTCAAACTTCATCATCATCATCATCATCATCATCAGCCTATAACGTTCCCACTGTTGGGACACAGGCCTCCTCTCTTGTGAGAGGGAGTGGGCCATAATCCACCACGCGGGCCCAGTGCGGATTGACAGATGTCACATGTCTTCGAATTTGATGGTTCTAGGACATGCCGGTTTCCTCACGATGTTTTCCTTCACCGTTTAAACAAACTTGTACTGACTAAAATCCACGGTGATTCTTCAATAGCCCGTAGCCCGTACGTACCAGGGCCGCGGTTACCGGGTGAGACAGTCCTGTGGCACCAGCAAGCTTTGACATTCTTAGGAGGCCCACTATTTCTGGCCTAACACCTGATTTGATGTTACTATTAGTTATCTTGAATCCTATTAAAAATCTAAAATAGCTCACTCAGTGTCTCAAAAAATCCGTATAAGTAAATTGAACAATATTTAGTAAAGTATACATGTATTTTATGTGATGTTAGAAACGTAACGACGTACAAAAAAGCCAATAAAAAGTCAAAAGTTTTGAAATAAAATTGATGTTTCTGATGTGACATTTTGGCAGAAGCTGTGCATTTCGATTTTTTTTTAATATCAACAAAGGTGTACGTAAAGTATTCTATATTTCAGTGGTTGTTAGGTTTCTGTGCATCTACTTTTATTTAGATATCGCACTCCATAAAGTTCATTAATTTAGTTGATAAATAATCAGAGATAAGAAAGAACAACGCAAAATAATGAATGCAAAAATCACCACAAACCGTTAAATTCATAAGTAAGGCAATTATTGTCTTATGAGAATGTACAACGAGAATGACAATTTCTAGACAGAAAATAAGCCTTGTACTCAACCATATTAGGCATCCTATTCTGGACTCCAGCCAATCCTCTCGTTGTGGCAGCGAAACAGGGTATTATGAGGAGTATGATTTTTTGCAACACGATGCAACAACGTGTATGGAGAGGGAAGATCCATATTTGGCCAAAAAACAAAGTGACTTTGAACCAGGCTCATGTTTTTATGCCATGCGTAGACATTTTGCGTTCTCTTAAACATTGGATCTAAAACGATAGTTTAGTAATTTTGCTAAAAATAATAATTCGTTTATTTCAAGTAACAAGACTCATATACAGCAACATAAAACAGATACAAAATGTGACACATACAGACAGGACAAGACACACAGACAAACAATGAACATTCCCGCAATAATAAGTAAAAAAGTTGAAATATAATTTTCCTTTGTAAACGTTTGAACAATGTTTCATTTTACGAATTTTATCGCAATGCATATTGTGATGTTGCTAAAGCGGCCTTATTAGACCCGCAGTTACCACATGTTTATAATAAAGACAAGAATATTTATTATGGGAAGAAAAAACCAGGTGTGAGGTGTTACTTTGAACGACAGAATTACAGATTAAAAGAGGATGTGGTATTGTATTGTATTGTTGGCGGTCCCTTTTCCGCTTTTGGACTCGCAGGTGGTCCGTTATGTTGGCTATACGAGCCAACCCAGCTCCTTCCTAAGAGGATGTGGTGATAATAATTGAAAGGAATTAAATTACGGTTCGGTTAAGCTGAGAGGAAACTGAAAGTCAATAAGAATAAAAATAAGGCAGATGTGAGTGGCAACGCTGGGATGACACACTAGGAAGGCCTTTTGGTAAGGTTCTTCAGAAAGGTCGAGTGCGTAGTACACACGGCTACACATGAAGCTACGGAAAACCAGTTTGTCATGTTCTCGCTTTGTACAATTTTAACACACGATAAACAGTCAGCTAATACTGGTTTTGTATAGCTTGATGTGTAGCCGTGTGTACTAGCAACCGGTATGCTTGTAGTACCAGATATGAGTTGAAAGAGGAATGTAAAGGTCACGTATTAGGATAGCGTACCCACACCACAGAATTGAGAAAGGTTCTTCTAAAAAAGGCATGAGTTTATGAATGAAAACAGCCTCTGCTCGCCAAACTGCAAAATATTTGCTTTAGCTGACTTTGAATGTGGCGCAATTGTGTTAAAATTCCTGGATAAGCTAATACTGTAACAACAAACTGGTGAAATATTTCTACGAAGGAGAAAATAAATGCATGATAAAGCTAAAAAGGTGCCAGCGCAGTTCCAAGAAACTAAAACATTTCTACTGGCCAATAAACTTTAAGAACCATTTACCCACAGAATTCAAAAAAGGAAACATTAAACAGTTATATCTTTCGAAAGCAACAACCCGTTCAACACAAAAAACATTATTTTAAAGACTGACTTTAAATGAAAACGTTGAGGAGAATAGAGATAACCCTACCGTACAGACGGACGGACGAAACGTTGAAAAAGTTTCGATGGCACTCTGGCTCGTATTTCAAATTCTACAATAGCCCCCGCTCCGGACGAGATTTATTTCAAAACTAAAACTCGCCAGGCATTGGTAGGGTTATTATGGACGATAAATTAGAAATTTCACAATTTCCGTGATTAAAATTAATTATATTTTGTGGCGAGGTGAGATTTCTAATTTGAGTTGGTTTTCGGAGAATTTGAGATTTTTATTTTTAGTTATTTTGTTTATTAAGTAAGAGTAAGGTAAAATTATTGTTCACGAATAACGAAGTAGGTATACTCATAGCGTCGGTTTATTACTGACAGCGTTTTAACAGCATTATTAAAGTCCCTGTTACTTTGTATAATTACCGGCCAAACCCGATTCCTGGACAAACTAGTCTGGCCTAGGCAAAACTAGTTTTTCCTTCACAAGAGAAATCGACGGAGCCCCGCTTAGTGGGGCTCCTAATTCTGGGTAGTTTTTTTCTTCATTATCTCTTTAGCGATAAAATTGAGATACGCGGAGAAACGCGGATGAAGAACATCAAGTGAAACTGATATCTACACAAACACAGTTTTTATTTGATGTGATTCCTATTTTATTTAGAAAAATCTTTGCAACCTTCTGTCGAACAGGATCCATCAGAAAAATCGGAAAACAAAAATAACCGATCAGCAGTATCCATCTGAGCGGAACGAATCGCCACTCAGTCCCGAATCACGTCCTTAAACAATTACCTCTGCTCCAATTTTACACAGCGCCAGCATTAATCAATAGAAAAACAATAAAACCCGGACATCGGATCCCAAAATATCGGTAGAATAGCCAATTTTTATAGAGTATCGCCACTATCTGATATACATGGATAGAAGGTTCATTGTATTATTGTAAAAACAAGTGAAAATGACATCACTTGAATCATTATGAGACATTTAGGTCTACGACATTACACAGTCTGTCGTTTGCTTCAACCTGCATTTTGTGTGAACTCTCACAGATTACAAAAGAATCTATATACACAATCTGCCTTCAGTATAAAGATTTTTGGCAAAACCAGCCTTCTAGCTTTAAACTTAAAATCTACAATGACTAGAACTTCTGAATATCTCATAAATTGTATCTGTTGTAGGAAAGCAATCTGTTATTCTGCGCGCAGCCCCCTAAAGAAGCCATCTCGTTGGTTCGGCATCAATGATTTCGAAGACACTTATATCTGTATTGTTTCTCATTGATTTTAAACATCTCAATTCTTGTTCGGCTACCTTTTGTTTGCGTTGATTCGACGATGCTTGTTCGAGATGTTTTAATACGGAGAGATTATAGCTGGTTTTAAGAATTAAGAACGGCTTTCGTAAAGAAAAATGAATCTGATTCAGGAAGGGAGGAGGTTTAGAGGTGTCTACATTCTATGACAATGTGAGTTCTTGAACGGGATTAAGGAGCGCTGATCGCGATTAGATTCTTTTGTGAAATTCACTATTAGTTGTCAGTTATGTTGTTATTTGTGATTGATAATTTTAAACAAGATTGTGTTAAAAAGCTCTTGACTAATACATTCGAGAATAATAGCACTCGAAAGTACTCCGACGCAGTAAACTAGCGTGCTGAAACATGATCCTTTTACGTTTTTTCAAAGAGGTTTTATTGTGCAAAATGAACCGCACCATTTTTAACCTTATTAGACCGGGTAACTATTGTCATCGAACAATTGTGTACGAACAAACACACAAAGGGTTAGTGACCCTTTAGGGATGTATTCATAGTCTTTAATTGGTTTCGTCCAATAGATAAAACCCTGTGTACAAAAGGTTTACTGATTGTGAATGATTCTTCTATTTGCAGTAATTCAACGCAACAATCGAAAATCGATTGAAAGGACTCCGTTTGAGATACGGTTTGAAAGACTAATTGTCAAGGGAAGTTTGGAAAAATTGGAAAAAGAGACATTGTTGAAGTACACTCGGTTGAAACGGTTTTGTTTTCCACCCCTTTGTTTTGAACAGCGTTAATTATAGGGTTTTGAATCGGATAGAGTGGAATGAATGGCCACTTCGAAAGACAGAAGTAAGATGATTAAATGTACTCCAGTTAGAGATCGTCGTTTTAAAATACAATTGACTTGACAACGAACGGGTTGATTGTGTTCCGGGTTTTAATTAAAACAACGACATTGCATTAAACTTAACTTGTTTAGTGTCCGAATGTTCGCAAAATGTTACTTTGTAAGGTTTTTAACTTCAGTTTATAATTATTAGAGAATAATTGGTTTAAAGTAGCAATTGATAATCATCTATCTATCTATCTTTTCTATAATATAAAAATGGATCGCTAAATGTTTTGCTAAGCCCATAACTTGCAAACAGCTGGACAGATTCGGATAATTCTTTTTTTGTTGTGTTTGTAACCATCAGGACCAGGTTATAGGGGAAAGCCATCATATCCACGCGTGCGAAGCCGGGGCGGACCGCTATTTTAAAATATAATGCTAGAATAGGACGTGATTACTGCCTCAAAAAGTTGCTCATGTTTAGTCTCGTGTATAAATTTATAGATCACACAATAAGTTTCTTTGTTAGTCTATTATGTTATTATTGCACCAGCAAGCTGTAGAGATTGAGCATTAGAATTCATCTGCAACTCTTGTTGGGAGAGACGCCGCCACGTAGGCCTGGTAGGTACGGCTTGCTCGCGGGACTAACGAATACCGTGACCCCAGAAAGTAAAGTACTATTGAAGGACTCCGTGGATTTTAGTCTGTACAAGTCTGACAGTCCCTCCTGCCCTGTTCTGGGTGAAACTCACTTAAGGAGTTACCACGAAAAAAAAAAAAGGCCTAGTAAGGCTTGATGAACGTTCATTTTCATCTCCCTGCCCTTAACCTATGTACTTTATTTGGTGCAACACGTTTTCATCTTTCATTTGACTAGCCTGTTAGTCTAATACTTAGTGACCCTGACTGCTATGCCAGATTTTCGATTCCCACCCAGGACAAATGTTTGTGTGGTGAGCATGATCATTAATTTGTCCTGTGTTTGGGTGTTATTTATCTATAATATGTATGTATTTAGAAATATACAAGTATGTTTATCAGTTGTCTATTACCCATAACACAAATTCTGCTTAGATTGGGACAAGATGGCGTTGTGTGATAGTTGTGGAATAATACTATTATTATTATTTACTCCTGTCAGTGGTCACATCATCATTTACTACTAAATCATGGAAGTTTTCTCGAGATATTTTCATTTACGGTTTTATACTGACAGTGATAGCTTACATCATTCCATTTATGGGCAGTGGCCTCTCCTTCCAGTTTTCATGATCCAGGGCCAAAGTGGACTGGTCGTTTATAGTTTTAATCATCATCATCATCATCATATCAGTCGTAAGGCGTCCACTGCTGAACATAGGCGTCCCCTTTCATAGTTTATAGTCTTAATAGTTAATCATATTATACTGGGCCTTTTTGGCGCAGCCGTGAGACACATAAATTATTATTTTTTACTTTTTCTAGTGTTAGATATAGGTTTTTTATTTTTCTTTTGTTTTTTGTGTTTATTTTTTATTTTGAATGTGTGTGTCTATTGTGGTCCCTTTGCGCCAAATAAATGTTTATTCTTTTATTTTATAGTAACTACAAAAAAATATTAACCACAATATTCTAGCGTTTTCTAGTTGATTAATATGGCTAGCTTCATTTCATATATTTCTTTTAATCTTTCATCGACAATAAAGCTAAGTCGTAATAAGCCGGGTCTCCTCGACCGTACCACTAACGTCACGGTACAATAATTATAAGCTCGTACGTCAAGATATCAGCTAATTAGTAATTAATAAGTGAGATTAATTTATTGCTGCTGTAATTATTGTATATTAGGTTGAAGAAGAAAATGATTGATAATTATTAATTTATTTGATATTTTTCTCCTACGAGAATATTAATAATTGTGATTGCTTATTTCATCATAAAGTTAAATGTACATACGACTACTAGCTATACCTACAAAACCAGTTTGTCTTGTTCTTCGCTTCATATTAATTTCCCAAACAATGATCGTTCAGCTAATACTGGTTTTGTATAGTTTGATGTGTAGTCGGCGGTCGTCAGCGAAACGTCCAGTGATGAACGGGTCGTCGGTGAATGATTGCAGAATCGTCTGTAGGATATAACTTCTGATAACACACAATATAGATGTTTTAAAGAATAAAATGAAATGCGCCTTAAGGGAAAAAAGCTACTGAGCCAAACTGAATTATATTTATGGGACCATACGACAAGGAATAGGTAATAGCAGTTTGATCAGAAACTAAAAAGTCACCCGTATGTACTTAAAAAATAAAGAAACTCTTCCTTTTTCAAAACGGTTAAAAGTATATAATTACACTAGTGGCCCGTCCCGGCTTCGCACGGGTGCAGGACCCGGTCTAAAATTTGAGATTTAAACTATCCTATCTCTCAAGTTGGATCGAACTGCACATGGTGTGCGAATTTTATTATAATCGGTTAAGTGGTTTAGGAGTCCATTGAGGACAAACATTGTGACACGAGATTTATATATATTAAGAAGATAGACGATAACACTACTATGATAAATACTTCAAAGACATCATAATCTTTTAATTGTAACATTCTAAATATCTTATGCATTTCTCAAGTGAACTGAATATGTAACTTAAATAGAAAATTATGACGAATTCTAGACTTATTACATTCTGAAATCACCAACAAACAAAGAGCAAGGGGAAACCTCAACTCGTTCCATCATCAGAAGAGGTTTTCGCCTCAAGCAACAACAACAGACTTATATTACCTGCATACCCTGTTTTATTAACTACTTATTCTCAACTTTAAAGAACACAGCGATGCATAAGCAGACAACTTAAACACTATAACTTGCTCCTTCCCATTACAGCGTAAAACTGCAAAACTAAGCAAAAAACTTTGGATAAATTTATTTCCTTGCTTGGGAGTACTGTAGGGAGTTGCAAAGCACATATATTACAAGTATTGCTGCTTAAATTTGCAAAGTAGCGAAGTAGGGGCCCGAGACGAAAGTTTCCGAGTCGAGTCAGAGTTCGGGTATCATTATATCTTGGTAACTCAACTTGTTGCAACCGTGTCCCTGGAGCTAGGTGAGGTGGCGTATGAGGTATTTTATTTTATTTAAAGTTGACAACTTTGTTACCAGGCCTACGTTTTTCTCACATATCTAAATAACTCAAAAATTGTATCAATCAGCTTGTAAACATACCAAATTTTTAAAAAAGTAACCATGTGTGAGTTCTTGCCGGTTCTTCTCCATGGAATCGACCAATCCGAACCAAACACGTTTTTGTCGACGTTTTATAAGTGTCCTCATGGACCTATGTGAAATAAAAACATTTGACTTTGACTTTATTTTCTGCTGGGTCAATAATAGCTGATCTAGAACTGGGTAACATCGAAAGCGTCCATCAGTGTATGTAACCAACAATCGATAGGACTCGCAGAACACCTCATTAAGTACAAAGCACGACACGTCCCCGGCAGGCTTTGGTCTTCCTAAGGGGGCTCTTAGAGGACCAAAGCCTACCGGGGCGCGGGACTGTCGCATCAGGCAACCGTGATCATGTGAAAGAAGGATCACTGATAGTTTTACTACGTTTAAATCTGTCCTACCCGTGCTGCCGTGGGGAAAAAAGTCACCGTTAACAAAATCTTGTATGTTTTTTGTAGAAATAAAGGTTACTGATATGTTCCTGGCTTAGAATAAGCTCTCACGGTGGCATCAAGTTACCTCACTCATCCCAATAGGATTTATTTTTGGTTTAATAATGTTTCACCTTCTAATTGACACCGTATGACCTGACCTGGTCTATCAGCGATTGGATTTTACTTTGTTGAATTTTGGCCCAAATACTTTGAGGTTTTTGCCATTGATAAGTTTTAATAATGTGAATTGTAGTCAGTAGCAGTACTAGTCCTTATGGGACGTTTATTATGTCTACCTACCCGGTGTAGTGTTTGTATGTATATTGAACAACTTTGTTAAGATTAACTGCCTACTCATTTTCTACCATGTTTTGCACTGAAGTACACGACATAATGTTAACCAGCTCTGTTAACGTTTAATTTTCGTTTCAGAATAATCTATTAAATCTAAAAAAACCGTCCCACTAAACGTTTTCCGATTCAACGGGCAGCGCTTGTCATGCGAAACTAATAACGTTTTTAAAAAGAATATGAAGAAGAATCTATATTAATTCCTTTTATCTTCAATGAATTTTCTTAATTACTTTTGTTAAGAAGGTGTATCTGATTTATCGTTACATTATAAGATTTAAAAAAAAACCTGTAAATGCAATATTAAACGGGACTTTGACTTTTTTTTTGCGTGGTAAAATCATCAAATAAGTCCAGGGTAGGGAAGGGACTATCAGACTTCTACTGACTAAAATACACGGTGTCCTTTAATAGCCATTTTATGTTCCGGAGTCACGGTGATGGAAATAAGTCCCACGACCCCGGCAAGCTTCGGCCCTCTGTGAGGGGGGCCCGTAATTTTGCTGACGCTCTTTGAGACGCGCGTGGAAAACGACGCGCCGTCGACCCGGGCTTGATCCATGGTCGGACAGCGAGTTGCCCTTTACTCGCTGTCCGCATGCCCGCGCCTACGGTGGCCGGAGATCATCTGCCGACGTCCGACACCGTGGGCGTGTACCACTGTAGTTGGGGCGGAGGGAGGACGCTGTCCTCTCTCTCTCGCGGCCCGCGACCTCCTTCACGAGCATTACTGCTTCGCAGAAGGTGGCGACCGCTTCCCACTCCGACTTAGTTAGACTTAAGATTAAATAAGTGAAATATTTTCCCGTTAACAATAATACCACCACAAAACACAGTTTTGTAAACTATCTCTCTACATTCCGCACCACTTACGTAACACTAAGAAATAAATAAATCACGTCGTTCACAAACAATGTAAATGTATTCCACTATGCGTGTACCGCCGACTGACACTCCCAAGGCCCATCCGGAACAACTTTACTCATATTTCCTGTGTTCCCATTAGTGGTTCTGATGGCAAGTGGTTGCTATCAGGTGATGGAGATTAGTTCTGTCAACGACTGTGAAATTGTTTTAGTAGTTGTTGACAGGACTCTAACGAATCTATGACACACAGCACACTTGTTCATGAAAGTAATGTTTTGACTACTTTTTGCAAGATTACTACTTTTTACTACTGATTTACTTTGATTTACTACTTTTATAAAATTAAGATAAAACATTTATTTTAATATGAAGCCAAAGTAAGAATAATTTCAACTTCTGTCATCTTAATTTTATTTAGATTAGGCTTAAAACTTGAAATAAGTTTAAATGAGTTTAGAAATCGGCTTGAATTCATTTTTCGTGTAATCTTAGTTGGCATAAAACTAAATTTATTTTGTATGCGATACTCACTATCACTAAGGCCCATGATGCCCACGGCTGGGCACACTAGGCCTCCCTTCACTAAGCTAGACACTCCTCGTGGCTACATGCAGCTATTATCCAGTCTTTTATTAACAACGACGATATATTACTAGACTCCTAATAACAGGCGACCGCTGTCTGTCAACACATTAGGCAAAAAAGTCTAATATCCGACTCTTTTCGACCACTCCTGTGAGCCGTAAACTTACCTTGAGACAGAACAGACCTTGAGTTAGCCAATCACAACGCAGTACCCCGTCCCCCTCGCTTACGTAGTACCTCAGCGAGTTGTCAGAATAGTTTTTGTTCCTTAGATCGTGCATGCGGAGTCTAGTAAAATATCGTCGTTTTTTATTAAGCTGGCCAACTCATCTAGCCATCTTCGCTCTTTAGTTTAAAATGGGTACTATTATTACTCGACTGCACCAGAAGGAGGGTTATTGATGACTGTTTTATTGCAAAAAAAAAGCCTAAGCTAACTCTCGAGGAAATTTAAAAGAATAACTTCATTGTCCAGGCACCAGTAAGTTGTCAACCTGTTG
Organism: Agrotis ipsilon; assembly: GCA_028554685.1. Lineage (NCBI taxonomy): Eukaryota > Metazoa > Arthropoda > Insecta > Lepidoptera > Noctuidae > Agrotis > Agrotis ipsilon. The sequence continues at coordinate 19,243,268 of CM052958.1, read as the reverse complement.
TGGTAGGTGCTCGTTGATAACAAGAGGCTCCTTCCTATTGACAGAATTTAAACGTCACAGGTAAAATAAGTGTGTGTCTCCGAATAGTACGTTACTACATTAATAGTACATTCAGTTTAACTTGTCTGGATAACAAAAAATAAACGAATAAAAGGACTTGCTACAACAAAAGCAATCACTTTCTATCCCTCTATCAACACGTAATAACCACGTTAAAACACAATGTTAGCGTATTTTACGATTTAATTCCGTACATTTCACTCAAGTATGTGCTTAAGCGGCTTAAAGTACAGTGTGGCCATAGCTTTACGACCGTCAATATCGTACGTGTAGTTGGACCGTTTAAAAACAAAATGTTGCGGAAAATTGTTTTATGGGAATTTTATTGTGGGTAACATTGTTTTAATTTATTTTATTGAGCCGAGCTTTTATCGTTCATGTTAATTTTATTTATAAGTTGAAAATCAAGATAGATAACTACACATATATGGAATGTTTCTTATTTTGTATACAACACATAATTATTTTAATTTATATAGGATGGCAACTTTCCCAAAAGGTGACCAACGGTCAGTCTTATCGGTAAATAATGAGATGTTTTCAAAAATCATTTTCCAAAGGCTGACTTTTTCCAAATATACATCATCAGCCTACAAACGTTCCCACTGTTTGGGCATAGACCTCCTCTGTGTTAGAGGGAGTGGGCCATAATCCACCACGCGAACCCAGTATGGGTTTTTGGGGGTCAAAATATCCATAATTTTTTAGAAATCACTCAAAAAGTATAGACTTGTTATTGTGGTTTCCAGAAACTGTATAACGGAACCTGCCCTTATTGTCCCATATGGAAAATCGACCCATACTATGTATTCAAATATACATACAAGTACTGCACCACACGACGCTAGAACATATTCAATTGGTTTTGTTCGCTAGAGCTGTAAGCTCCGATATCGTTGTCGGTATTGTTAACTTAACTCCGTATTGAATCCATGGTATTTGAATTGTCTTTAAGTTTAGAATTGTGTGCATATATTCTCTATTTTCCCACGTTTTTATACTTACACTCAATTTTCTTTTTTATTTGTATGTTGTTATTATGATTTTTGTTTGTTTCTGTGTTGTATTTAATCCCAAACGATATTGATTATAATTTATCTTTAAAACTTGATTGGGTAGACATGAGTGGGTATTTATACGTGGTAAAATCATTCAATGAATCCTCCCACTCAAGGCAAGACGGGAGTGACTGTCAGACTTATACTGACTAGAATCCACGGTGTTCCTTGAATAGCCTTTTACGTTCCGGGGTCACGTTTACCTGAAGAGACACAATTCCGCGACCCCGAATGGCTTTGTTCCTACAAGGGGGTATCCCGTCATATACCGACTTTTTAGAGTATCATGTTCTTAATTTATTATTTGATATAATTAGGATTCAAGATTTATTTATGTGGTTTTAAATAGAGGATGAAATAAAATAAATAAATTAATAATGAGTGTTGCTGTAATTTTTTCTCCTTTTTTCAAACTTTTGAATACCATGCGTAGTCTTACGCAACGTGGCAGCTAGTAATCAATGAATATCGAGTACAAGGGCCTTCCTAAAGAAGGTATCATTTCAATCTATCCGGGTCCAATATCGACTGAACGAGCTGCGTTGTCCCTTTGGGCTTCTAAAGAGGCAATGATACCCAATTTAGTGAAGATACTCCTGCTTAAACTGAAAACCTTTCTATTTTTCCGTTTTATAAAATACCATATACTTACCAACGTACATACAAGTAGCCAGCATAAAACGTTCCCACTGCTGGGACACAGGCTTCCACTCTGCGAGAGGAACTGGAGTACTCCAGAATTCTTTCTATAAATGTGTCTTAGATTGTTGGTTTTTGAACCTGTCTGTTAAGAGCAGTGGTCATAATCATCTTCCTGCCCTTATCCCATTTGACTTGAGGTCTCTCTCCTATCAGACGTCGTATTGACATTTACTCCTTTTTCATTCATATCATTCCTTAGACAATCCATCCATCTTTTCTTTGGCCTTCCTCTTCCTCTCCATCCATCAACATTCATACTCATCACTCTCTTAGTCACATAAGTCTCATCCCTCCTCATTACATGTCACATTTTAGGAGCATTGATAATAATTTAAAAAATTACACAAAGAAGGTTGCACCTTTACATACCAACATAAAATACAATACTTTTTATTCACTCGAATTCCCAAGTCGCGTAATACCGAAACGCATTTTAAAATTCAAAATTTAAACATTCAAGAGTTGCGTAACTCCGAAACACCCTATTCCACAAACTTTGGAGCTAATTATGTGCTGTTATTATGAGTTACGAATTCATAAGCGGAAAAACAAAAGCTATTACTCGTCAACTTAAACTTTTAATTAGTTGTCTGAAATGCGTGCGCGCTGACCTTGCTTTGGAGTACGGCGCTTAGTTTTCGCTAGTACTCTTGAATAAATAATATAGACTTTATGATATGGACTTTTTATTAGCTCAGACATCTTAATTACGTGTTCAGGGACCTTCAAGTAATGAATCGTAAAAAAGACTATAATTAATAATGATTGCGAATATTACCACAATGAAATGATAATTATCAAAAATAATTTTGTAGGCAGGATGAAGGCACTTACACTTCAGTTTTTAACAAAGATGAAGTCAGTGTTTTTCGTGACTATCATTAAAGTAGTCTCAGAGAGAGCAGAAATAAACTCATAATTATGTCTTATGTCTATGTGTGTTATGTATGTCTTTATTGAAGTTTGGATATTTTGTTATCAAAATAATGTGCGGACCATGCAAGTTCTCTGACATAAGTAATTATGCCGAAGTTTTTACAAAAAGTATTCAAGTCCATACAAGAAAATTTACACTACATACTGTGACTACAGACGGCAATCAAGGTACACAAATATTTGGATTCACAAAAATCTTTCTGCATTTCATGTCAAAGACTACCATCACCCAGCATACCGCACTGCCATTGAAACATACTTACACACTATTCGTTACAATCTGCAAGCAGGACTTTGACAAATGCCCGCCCATAATTCCTAGCCATCTCTTCGGACACTGCCATTTTAACTAGACCTTCCCCCCCGCTGGACGGGATACGAAATCAAACAGCAGAGGGGGAGAGAGGGGGACCATCGAGAGTGATGTGGGTCTGAGTAAAATGGATGTTACTGAAACATCGGTTCGAGGTATTATCAAGGCGGTAAATGTGCTAAGTCAGGGGCTACTTATCTGAGCTATTACTCTTTACTAAGTGAAAGGCATTTGCATTCAGCATGTGGGTATGAAGGTGCTTCTGGTTATGGATCGGTTGGACTGCGAGAACGCTCTCTGCGTTAAATAAATTTTCCTCAGTCTCTCTCACAGTTATCATACCAGAATGTTAAGTCTGAATTTATAATCGTTTAATTCGGGGAAATTGCTTTAAGCCTCACTTCTGCTTCGTCTGGCCAGTCTATTTTGTTTAATGGCTCCTATTTTATTATTGAGCTGAAGCTCAGTATTATGCCAAAGATTTTCTGTGAGCATTTTCTCGAGTCATAGATAAGATTTTGAGGGAGGAATATTTTAGTTAAATTCTTAGTTTATTACTTTTTAAGCATTCACGATTCATTTATAATTCCTTTACATTAAAGTCTTTATATTTATAGCCGACCTCTGTAGAAACTTTAATAAAGGGAGTCTTAAATCTTCATAAACTGATAACTAGCACAATTTCTCTCCTCGTAGTGATGAAAAAATAATAAGCCAGTCGATTGACCTCAATAAGAAAATCAAATATTTATCGGCTGTACCTCGCCAGACGCAGCAATAAGGAAAAAACTAATTTCGAGCTTTTATTGGTAGTTAATGATTTAAAAATATAATAGCTTGGGAACACTATAAAATTCGGTCAAACATTAGAACATTTTACAACACTCTCCGTCTCCTTGATTATAATTTAAATTTCCTGCTATTCTATTAGTTAAAACGTCTGCTAGCAGCAATTCAATATAGATTGAAAATCATATCAGTCATAGACACCCATATCGGATAGTAAAACTTCTCGAACTGGCATCTCTATTATACCCCTTTTCTCGACAGTTGCACCCTTTTTAACCCCCATTGATCCATTTCCCTCCCATATTTCTTTAACACACCTCCATCACACATTTTTATGCCATTCCATTGTAATATTCCCTTTTTTTCTCATTAATTTCTCCCACAGTTTTGAACGCATAATGGCAAAAGTAAAGCTGGATAAATAACGAAAACAATAACCGATTCAGTTCGCAGTGAGAGTAACGTTAACAACGGAATCGGAAGTGGAACAAACATCAATAATTAACACGGTAATTAATTTGTAGGGGTCTCATTAATTAATGCTACGTTATGATGGCGTTCATTGTTCTCGTGTTTCAATCTGTATCCTAATACAAGCGATCATCACGCGAATACTGATCGTTGCTTTCAATTTGTTCGGTGAAACCGAACGGTACATATCGTGCTGTTAGTGAGCGCTTTCGGTTTTCTCATCGATCTTCGTAACAAATGCGTCGCATAATGAACGCGACGATTGCATCTGTTCGGTTTTGGTTAGGAAGCGAAAAAGGCTTGTATTAGGACACGGGGTTTAAGTTTCGACCTCTGACTGTTTTGGCGTTTACTGATAATAATATTAGCTATGTGCGATGTTGGGGCAAATTATTAAATAATCTATTGCTGTGTTTGTTTTCAATTCACGTGGTTCTATGAAATACTAATTGTTTGCCTCTAAAATTAAAAATGGCAATCTTAAATACATACTCGTATAATTATTTATTCACACCCATTACTACTATAATTACGTTTAGTAAAATCTTTTTCGAAAATATTATTTTATTTATTCCGATTTCTTTTTATATTAGGTACCTCTACACTATTTGTAAGCAAATAACACTGAAAACGACCAACATATTATTAAAACCAACTTGCTTCCAACAAGCATAAGTTTGCTGGTTTAATCAAAATATTCCGGTTGACTCAACTGTTTTGAAACTCAGAGTCAACGCAATATATATCTACATGAAGCACGGCCCTTTGTTCGTTCTATCGAGTTCATACAATTTTCATACTGTAGCGGATATGAAAGAAAAACTGACTCAGCTAGGTACATCTGGTCCCGTGCATATGTAAAACTCAGGTGGGAATGGGAACGCTAAGGTAATGACCGTGGTGGGAGTGGGGAATGTTGCCACAAACATCATTTTATATACGTTGTTGGAATTTATACTCTAGTGTTATAGGAAGAAGTACTTTAGAGTATTATGATGTATAAATATGGAATTAAAGTTATGTTTCAACATCGCGCTACAAGTTTAAAACATATTATTATTATACATTGAACAATTCGAAAAGCCCTGCCTAGTAGACACAATACCCGGCTGGACAGAAGATCCTCCCTTTTAAGGAGAATGAGGAATTTGAACAGTTTTTTCCTCATAAATAGTTTTAAAGTAAAACTAAATGGGTTTTAAATTAAAAAAAGAAAAGGAAGAGAAAATACATTATTGCTGTGTGCCTTTTTAGTGGACATTAATTATATTAAATAGAAGCCGCTTTAATTAGCACCCTAAAATAATTTGCATTTAATCCATAAATCACTGAATACACACACACTTACATTAACTTGATACCGGATCAAATAAAATGTAGTCTTCGGTGTAGATTCGGTGAAAATTGATAAAGTGGCTTCCAGCCTGTCTTATAAATAATAAGAAACGCTCCATTACGAATGTCTGCCTACCCCTGCGCTGTCACACAGCATCAGCCAGAAGACAACGGGTATATCTCTCCGTTTTTCTGTATAATAAGTTGAACAAAACCTTGAACATAAATCCCCTTACGACACGTGAAACAATAAAGACGGTAAAAACTTGGCTACTGACACAGGACTACAACGCAACTGAAAACTTACTGCAATCAAACTAAAAATAAACAATAAGTACAAAACTATAAGATCACAAAACATTGGTAATCACACACGCACACACACACACATACAAAACACGCACACAAACACACTCCACCAGTAACCCCCATTTTTAATTTTATTTCATTAATTTTTAATTTGATTTTATTACTTTATTTCTTTTATTTAATAATTATTTCAATTTTAATACTTTGTACTCGACCTATGTTAATTTAGTCTATAGACAACATTGTTATTGAAGACTTGTATTGATGAATTAAATAATATAATTCGAATTGTTAAATTAAATTAAACATAATATCATGCTTGCTGTATATATGTAAAAACTGTAACATAAATGGAAGAAGTCACTGGCTCCTGAAACACAGGTACTCTAACCTAGCTCTGGAGCCAAGGCCTCAATATTATTTGTGAAATTTTATATGCCAATAAAGAATTTATTATTATTATTATATCAAAGTTCGTACACTACTGGCCCTATAGACAAACAGAAGACGACAGTAAACGACAATCTTTATCGCTCAGCAGGCACTAACACACAAACGAAAACGATCTGTGAACTTCACTACGCGCTGGGTTATAAAGTTGAAAATGGATTAGTAACTGCTGAGCGATAACGATTGTCGTCTGCTGTCGTCGTCTGTTTGTCTATCGGGCCTGATATTACTGAGAAATATCAACAGTAGAAAGCGTTCCCAAATGGCCTCTTCATACACTTTCTGCCACATTCTCAATCGCAGCATTACCAAAACAATATCGCATCGGCATCGCCCACATCCCCAGATTCCCAGTATGCCGGTCGTGCGTTATCCCCTCCTCTAGGGATTTCCTCTTCCCGGCGTTTGTCGTAATTGACAAATTGCCGGCACACATCGCCAACACCGAGATTATTTTATCGCGTTACAGCAGTTCGGTAATTGTATTAATTAGCTTCGGCTGAGTTTTTCGTGTTCACTATTTGTTGTGTTTTATTTGTGAGGCAGACAACCTGTTAGTTTTATTAGTTAAGGGGTCGGCTAAACATTTGCTTTGTCTGTGTTATTTTCGCAGCGTTGTCTTGGGGCAGGATTTCGTAAAACATAAAGAAGACATTAAGATATTTTTGATTAAAATAAGGCGTGCAAAATGAATGAGATTATGTGCTTCGCAAGTACGTGAGATACCCAATTTCAGCTGCACCTCAGAAAGAAAAAGTAACGGAAGTTGATTCAAAAATTCAAAAGCTCTCTGGCACAGACCACGCGCCACAAACAAAAAATCTCCATTCATAATTAAAAATGAAATTTCAGACAAGGCTGTGCCTACAAAATAAATAAGCGAGTAACCAAACTGGGAGCCGTATTTAAAAAAAAATATGTTCAAAACTTTTGACCAACCCAAAAAGATTTGCGCACAAAAAATCTAAATTCACGTACTGCTACAGAACCAAATGCGCCAATTTGAGCGTAAAATTAACTTTGTAACGACGTAATGCCCAAGTGGGCTAAATGAAAATGGTAAATAATAAAGTAAAATCGAGAGGGCGTGCCAAGTCAATTTTGCGACTAAATGAATCGAAAGTCGTTACAGATAAAAATCGCTTGGTCCTCACGGATTGGGTGTAATGTCCCAAATTTTTGGTTTCCTTTATCTGATTAAGAAGTCAATGGGGCTGTAATAAATCGTTAGTTTTAGATACTTTCAACTTTGGAAGTCATCTATCTAGAAAAGCAATTCACTTAATTGAATATTTTTTAATTAAAAGTAGCTTCAGTCCGTAATGTTCCCTGCTGAGACACAAGCCTCCTCTTTGCGGGAGGGAGGTGAGATAAATGCGCCACGCAGACTTAATACCTACGGGTTGGTTGATGCCACACAATTTCCACATATTTTTTGTTTTGAGAAGCCAAAAATGGTAGTACATCATCATGAAATAATTCCTCCCACTCTGGGTAGAGTCAAAAGGGCTGTCATACTTGACAGTTAAAAAAACACCCTATTCATTTAATTGCCCTTTACGTTCCAGGGTTGAAGTAAATTCTTAAGACAATCCTGGGACCACTGCACTTTCTTACAATATTTCTTCATCGTTTTATCTCATACTTCATCAAGTCACAACTAGGCGCCGTCACAGTTTATGTATTTTTATTCTTTTTATTGGTCGACTTATTAAGATTGTAATAGCCATCAAAGATTTAAAAGTAACTATTGATGTTGCTACTGAATATATTATCGAAATCATAACATTTACCTATTCAGAAGTAATTTTCTACCTAGAAAACTATCGTTCAATATTCCCTCAGGCACACTTTCTGCTTTACTTACAATGTTATTTTCCGTATATCTAAGTTATTACTAAGCAGACTAAGTTATTGATATTCCGTAATATAAGTTTGGCCTTCAGACATTTTGTCTTGAAATACTTATTTGTATGGAATAAAATAAAAACAATCTGAATGATGGGCAATGTAATGGAAGCTAATTTATGTGTAAGGCTCAGAAAATATTTTCTTTCTAGATTTATGTGAGCTACTAATAACTTTTTATTAGATTCGGTACTTATTAATGGTTAGCAGTTGCCAGCGGATTTTTCTGCGTGTATGATGAAAATTATCTCATGGTATCGTAATATCGGGAGGACTTTATGTCTCTAAAACTAACGTATGAATACCCGGTAGGTACTGTGCCTAACCGAATAAACGCACATCAAATCTTTTTACATCTATTGCTTAAGCTCTTATCACTGTGACACCCTCCCTAAGATAGCCAGAAGCTAACTCCCCTCCCGCTCAAACCTCAGATAAGCTCCAAAGTAAATTCCTTCGAAATATACAAAATTAAACATTTATATCGATGATAAACTTATGCCATAATTTCTTCGCCTCCAACTCAGACACCCACTTTCTGTAATTAATGGCATTGGGTTTTGATTAAGCAAATAAATGATTCCTTTACGATTTTAAACATTAAACTTTGTTCTTGGCTGCAATTAAAATGTTTCTGTATGACTTGAGAAATGGATCGAATGCTTGAGGCTGAGGAATTTCTCAAAAGTTTCTGTCAAACATCGGTGTTTTATAAATGGGTGTTCGCCTGATGTTTCAATGTCTCAACTTTGTTGAAGATCTTTGTGAACGATTGATGGATAGACTTTCTGAATTTTCACAGTACAACGCTGCCACGCTTTATGGAAGTGGCAATGGGCAGGCCTCATCGCTCGTAGATCTGACAACCGATGGGGAAGAAAGGTTCTCGAGAGGTGACTACGGACCGGAAGACTCAGCGTAGGTAGGCCTCCCACTAGGTGGACCGGCGACATCGTGAGAGTCGCGGGCAACCGATGGATGCAAGTGGCGAATTTTCGTTCGGCGTGGCGGTCTAAAACGCGCCGTCGACGTGCAGTTTGGAATCGCGCGTCGACGGCGCGTTTATGTCCATCAGAGCAGTTTGTTGTCGTGATACAAAGTGTCAAACGCGCGTTTGCATCGCTACAAACGCGCGTCGACGGCGCGTTTAAAAAACGTGGTGTGCATAGGCCCTAAGGGGGAAACCTATGTTCAGCAGTGGACGTCTTCCGGCTGATCATGATGATGATAACGCTCGTTATATCGACGACAAGTAAAAAAATAATCTTGAAAAAAAAAACGCACAAGATGTAAAAAATACCGCCATGTAGTCTCATAGTGGGGAAGTCTACTATGAAACTACTATTTGAATACATTCACATATTTTTCCGGCTCGCAAATCCGACAGCGCGTTTTTGTTTATACATAAATTGACGCATATCATTGTATTTTATTTTGGTGAAAACGTGTCAAAAATACATGAAAGAGTAAAAAGAATACCGAAAAAAGGATATACGACTTTGAATGAGATAATTTAACCGAATGAATTATTAGTAAAAATAATGCTATTATTTTATTTATTAAGACATTTTTTTATAAGAAGAAGATTATAATATCTTTGGAAACCTACAAAATTCAACATAAATTGAATTCGATGAAGCCTAGTCCCGCTATTACGCTTAGCTTTGATTATCCTTAGTTGATGTAGATTTTTAAGGCAATACTGGGTTAATAAAACATCCAGGTGTTGAAAAGTGATCTTAAATAAATATGAAAAAAACTCCCAACAACAAAAAATATCACAATCTACGTTTTATGTTTACAATGGAAAGTATTCGATGGTTTGAACGCATCTTAAGTCAAAATCAAACGAGGTTAACCTTCTAAGTCTTCACCAACATTACTGAATTACCAGTCAAATCAAACGAGGGTTCACAAAGACCATCCCCGGCCTTTTTTAATATTCTTAAATCAACATTTATCTATTAATCTTTCTTTCAATACAAACACTACCTCCGGATTTTCCAATTACCATCTCACCTCCAACTCACCTCAATTCCGTCGATACCTTTCTCAACGTTTTTTTTTCAATCAGCTAAAACATTTCGTTTTCGTAAGGAACGAAAGAAACTCTTAGTCTAATTACATGTCATCAAGCAAGCCTGAGCGGCGGAAGTAAGCGATGAGCAATGATCGCAGTTTACGAGCTTCTCCAAATGTAATTTAAATGGGTAATCAGGAGAATCTTATTTAATTTTTAATGAGTAACGTTTGTTAGTGATATTTTAGTATACCTATACAACGTGTAACGCTAAAAGCGTAAAACCTCTCGTGGGGTAACTCAGCCCATGTCACTGAACAATGTTGTTTCTAAGACTACGAAATTCGAAAAAAAAAATTTGGTTTCAAAATGAGAAATTGATCGGGCTCATCAGTATGAAAAATCTTTTTTTTTTTTACGAATTTCCAAAAGTGTTAGAACAAAAATTGTGCAGTAACATGGGCTGAGTTATCCCACGAGAGGTTTTGCGCTTTTAACGTTACACGTTGTATAACTAAATAATAAGAAACACACGGGTCCGATCTTCAATAGTAAGCCATGAACATCCGCAGATGGAGTCGCGGGACGAGGCCAGCTACCGTGACCCCGTGCCTATTTAGGACACTGTGGATTTTAGTCAGTACGAGCTTAACAATCTCTCCTGCCCTGCCCTGAGTGGGAGGACTCATTTTAACAAAATAAAAAAACAAGGACGTCCGCAGATGTGTGTTCATCTATTATGTACCGAGTTTCCTCCGTGCCTCAAAAAGTATAATGGTTCTGCCATTCATTACCAGATTTTCATCAGTAGTTAGCAATCACCCGAACTTCTAAACTGCCAGTCCTTGTCTTACTAAAGGGTTATCTAGCACTCTATACTAATTGGGTTGAAGAGATCAGATAGGATACACTTCATTTAAAGTAGGCATCTGACTAGACCGTGAAACACCTCCACGATAGTTTTTATAATAATAATTATATTCCACAACTACTAACTATCACACAGCGCCATCTAATCAGCGTCCCAGGCTAAGCAGAGCTTGTGTTATGGGTACTAGACAACAGAACATAATTATTTACATATTTCAAAATACATAAATATTATAAATAAATTACACCCAGACGCAGAACAAATGATCGTGCTCATCACACAAACATTTGTCCTGGGTGACAATCGAACCCACGACCTCCGGCATAGCAGTCAGGGTCACTAACCACTAGACCAACAGTGACTATCGACCTATACTTATAAAACACTGGGCAAATAATAGTTAATGTTGGTTTGTAGTCGGTGATTTAGTATCTAGACCTATCCTGCCAATTAGTCTATACATATAATAAAACTGTAGAAAAAATATTTTTGTACGTTAAATAAAAACTCAAAAAATATAGCCAGGGTGTTAAAGGACAACCAATAGAACCCATTTCTAGCATTTTTAGAATTTTTGTCTGTTTGTCTGTTTGTCTGTTTATCTGTTTATCTGTTTGTCTGTTTGTCTGTGTATTTGTCCAGGTATCACGTAAAATATATGAAATTAATGTAGATAACTTTTATACACAACGATTAAGCGTAACTTGGAGAGGAACTTAGTTTTTGTTTCATTGGAATCGGTTCAGTTTATCAAAAGATATTTGAATTTAAAGAGTTTCAGAAGTTTCTTTGGTCTCACACATTGATTTCGTACGTCAGTCGCGCGATCTAACTTCGAATAGAAAAACTAGATTATTCAAATAATTGGAATGGACTGGAATGGACTGGAATGGACTGGAATGGACTGGAATGGACTGGAATGGACTGGAATGGACTGGAATGGACTGGAATGGACTGGAATGGACTGGAATGGACTGGAATGGACTGGAATGGACTGGAATGGACTGGAATGGACTGGAATGGACTGGAATGGACTGGAATGGACTGGAATGGACTGGAATGGACTGGAATGGACTGGAATGGACTGGAATGGACTGGAATGGACTGGAATGGACTGGAATGGACTGGAATGGACTGGAATGGACTGGAATGGACTGGAATGGACTGGAATGGACTGGAATGGACTGGAATGGACTGGAATGGACTGGAATGGACTGGAATGGACTGGAATGGACTGGAATGGACTGGAATGGACTGGAATGGACTGGAATGGGAATGGACTGGAATGGACTGGAATGGACTGGAATGGACTGGAATGGACTGGAATGGACTGGAATGGACTGGAATGGACTGGAATGGACTGGAATGGACTGGAATGGACTGGAATGGACTGGAATGGACTGGAATGGACTGGAATGGACTGGAATGGACTGGAATGGACTGGAATGGACTGGAATGGACTGGAATGGACTGGAATGGACTGGCCTGAATTAAGCGCTTAGAACTAAAAAATACATTGCTCAATTCCGACATCCACGCGAACGAAGTTGCGGGCACAGCTAGTTGATAATAAAGTAAGATTCTAACTGAAAATTACTAAAAACAGTGTATAAGGATTAAATTAAAACAATTTTGAACCTTATTCCCAACGCAATAAATCAATAACGTGACTATTTTCGAACGTCGTCCACATAAAATAATCTCCCCACACGAAAATAACAACATACTTCACGACCTCACTCACCTTTACATAATACTTTATCAAATCCTTATTATCCGCGGCTAGAGCAAAATCGGCACTTCGCACGAGATCTCTAAAAGCCCCCCGACATCACACATACTATATTGTAGGTAATTTAAAGACTGAACATCTTGGCTGCCAAAGAGGATTACTTACTTCCTGCGACAAATATTTGCGCCAATGTTGGTCTGGAGTGTTTGTCACATGGATGTTGGAAAAATGGAGTATTGGTCAATTTTATGTTTTTTTTTTTGTATATTAACGTTGTGCAATCGTAATAGTCATAAGTAAGTAGGTAACTTAAGTTTTAGTTTGGGCTCAACTCCTAAACTGCTAAAAAGTATATAAGTGGAACCGTACGATTAACGGTGGTTTATTATAGATAAAGTTATGTTTGTGAATGACGTCACGGATGTCAAAAAGAACCAGTTTTCGCTCGTTAATAAAAATCAGAAGAGTTGTAACCTCATACTGATTAAAGCCGCAATTCCGTCGATTGCACTTAGAGCTTCAGGACCACGGTTATTTCTTCAAATATTCTCATAACCCTGGCGCCACTGTCCAATCGTTTGATATTAAGTTATTTTTTTTTTCTATTCTATCACAACATTTTCCATCGTCAATTTATTTAACCTTACACTTTGAAACCAGGTAGCCGATTACAGCATATGAAAGTTCAATTATAGTGCAATAGACACCATGCGAAGTTAGGCTTTACTGTCGCTCACATTCGTGGCTCCTCGCTAAAACAAACAATGTAAGCCGCGCAGAAACTTGACGAAAACGTATCACGTTCCTAAATGTTTGGTTGTTTGAAGCTCTCCGATTTCAGGATGCTGTCAAATATTCGATATTTTCTGCCAACTGTGGCTGTGGTTTACCAAGCTCACTATAAAGAGAGAAGCTAAGGTTACCACTGTCAACCGCAGTGGTGTACGCCCACGGCGTCGTACGTTGCAAGACGATCTCCGGCCACCGTAGGCGCGTGCATGCGGACAGCGAGTAAAGGGCAACTCGCTGTCCGACCATGGACCATGCCCGGGTCGACGGCGCCTCGTGTTCCACGCGTGCCTCAAAGAGCTGTCAGCAATATGACGGGGCCCCCTCTCAGAGGGCCAAAGCCTGCCGGGGTCGTGGGACTTATTTCTATTACCGTGACCCCGGAACATAAAGGGCTACTGAAGGACACCGTGGATTTTAGTCAGTACAAGTCTGACAGTATCTCCCGCCTTGCCCGGGGTGGGAGGTCTCATTTGATGATTTTACCACGTAAAAAAAAAAAAAAGGTTACCACTGTAACTGTCATCATTTCTATAGTCGTAGTGTGTTTAAGTTCTCAAAAGATTTTTAACAGTATTTGGTTGTTTTGGCTGTAAACTATATTTTACTAATAACAATTATTTTCTATTTTTTGACGAAAGCTGGAAGTCGATGAGTTTATTGTTTGGCGCTCAAGGCATTCAATTCAAATGTGGTGAAATCATTTTGACGTACATCGAGTTCTGTAAAACTAGTCTATGCAGTACTAGGTTCGTGAAAACGGGTTTTATATCAAAATACCAAAATACCTCATTCTTATCATCTCTTAACGCTCTACTCATCCTGTATAATATAGTGCTGTATAACTCAACTATACGTATATAGTCAGTTTAAGTACAAAACAGACCAGTTGTCAGTAATAGTTGGATAGCATAACTGAATGAGCAGATTAGGTTTAGTCAGTCAAGTCTGACAGTCCCTTACGCTCCAATGGATGTTTGTTTGTTTCTTAATCTCGTCAGAACGGATCTAGATCAAAGGCATAAAGATGTTAGTAATTATAATTTTAGGATAAATTTTATCCCCATCTAACGTTCCCTTTTTTTACGTGGTTAAATCATCAAATAAGTCTTACCACCCGGAGCAGGGCAGGAGCGACAGTCAGACTCGCACTGACTAAAATTCACAAAGTCTTTCAATAGCCCTTTACGTTCCGGGGTCATGATTATTCGATAAGTCCGACAACCAATCTAACATTCCCTAGAAATAATTTTTGACTATTACGCGGACAAACCACTGGCTAAAGTTAGTTGGGAGCTTTAATCTAACTGTTAATTAAAATCATTAGCCTAATGTCCCCACTGTTGGGACACAGGCCTCCTCTGTTAAAGGGAATGGCCCATATTCAACCCCGAGGGTTCAGTGCGGGTTGGTAGATGTCACATCATCATCATCTTCCTGCCCTTATCCCATTTTACTTGGGGTCGGCGCAACACGTTTCTTTCTTCCATTCTCCCCTATCACAAGTCATAGTATCATTTACTCCTTTTTCTTTCATATCCTGTTGGTAGATGTCACATGTGTTCGAATTTTTGATTCTGGGATGGTTGGGTTCTTAATATACCTAAATTACCAGAATCTTCCTTTTTTGTTTAACAAAATATTAATTCGGCTAATCTACGCGATATCACTTCAATGAGTACTAAAACTATTTTAGTTTTGTTAGACCCAAAATCAGAGTAAAGGATAATAATCTATAAATAAACGAAGAGCTCAGTAACGTTGAGATTAGTCTAGATCTATTATTGTTAGCAACTAGTACATCTCACACACGACTGGCTAACGAAGAGTGATCGCTTTTAATGCTTTTCTTCTATTCATTTTCATTTGTTTGGTACTTAGTTTCTCTCTCTGTGTAGCGACTGTCTAAATATAGAAACGGTTCGTAACTACAAATATATAAATAACTTTTTTATCGTAGAAATTGTATTACAATGCAATAACAGCAATGATCAAACGTTTATCTACAAAATTACTAGTTTTCATAAGAGTGTATGGTGCTTCTTAACTAAAAATAAATGTAGTTGTCTTTATACGTAACCAAATAATTCAAAAAAATATATCCTCCCTAAAGAAGTCATTTTAGAAAAGAAAAACTATAAAGCCTTTGTCAAACAGACAGGCGAGGCGAATGCGATCCGAAGCGTTTTTATTTGTAATGTATGGAATTGTTTGAATCCAATCAAATTGAAAAACAAAACCGGTCCGATAGTCTATGTGACTGGCTTCAAATAATTCCATATATTACAAACAATAACGACACGCATTCGTTTCGCCTGTCTGTTTGACAAAGGCTTAAAACTCGAAGGTAAAATAAAGAAATCTAAATTTGTACTAAACACATTTCTCAAAATACAATTTTCTCTCATCATCATCTCAGCCATAGGACGTCCACTGCTGAACTTAGAAGCGACCTGCATCCAGCTTCTGCCGGCGACCTTTATAAGGTCGTCTATCCACCTTGTTGGTGGACGTCCTACGTCTCCACTCTAGCACTTTTCGAACCCATCGGCCATCTGCTCTACGAGCAATATGTTTTCTCTATATGGCTCCCCTGACGAGGGACTTACAGTTTTCTCTATATCTTACCAATAACTAATGCTCGTGTGGAAGAAGAAAGTGTATTATAGAAAGTATATTATATTTTACTCAAAGAAAAACAATCTACAGTAATCTGTGACGATTCTCCCTGTGGTGGACTCAAGCTCTCACAAAGAGGAGGCCTGTGTTTTGGTAGTGGAAACAGTCTGATTACGCCGTTAAGCTGATGCTGCAGCTTCCCATAGAAAATGTACTGGACCCTGTCAATGAGTTTTATCTTAAAGAATTTCTTAGTAGTAATCGAGGTCCGCGCAAAAAGAGTTAACGAAATAACATAAACGCACACTGTGATGCAGAGAGCAGTGGTGGCCCAGTGGTATCGGTCCCGACTTACGAGTTGTAGGTCGTGGGTTCGAACCCCGCCAGGCGCATTACTTTGTGTAATTTATTTCATCACCACTGCACCCAAGTGAACAACGGTGAAGGAAAACATCGTGAGGAAACCGGCATGTCCTAGAACCAAAAATTCGAAGATATGTGACATCTACCAATACGCACTGGGCCCGCGTGGTGGATTATGGCCCACTCCTTCTTTCAGAAAGGAGGCCTGTGTCCCAGCAGTGGGAACATTATAGGCTGATGATGATGATGATGATGACACTGTGATGGCTAGTTCGAGAAAGCGCTTGAAAGAGAATTTGGAAGGATAGGAGGAAGGCTTTTGTCCAGCAGTGGGACATCAAAGACTATAAAAATTTACAATCCAGAGACAGGATAATTTACCCGGCTTGGTAGCAATATTTCTGCCTAAGTCATTGCAGATTACAATCTTATTAAATTGTTATTCACTATTTTGTTACTATTATTCTATGGCCTCTACCAGTAAGCCTCTGGAGAAATTACTTCTCACAACATAATAGTTTCACATAGTATTTCAGCTTAAGTGAAGTTACTACAGGTATGACGTCACAAAGGCTATGGACATGTAAGTAACGACATTGCAAAGACAATAACGTTGGAGGACAATTCCTGGAACCTCCTCTGGCATGAGATTATAACTATGTATGTGCAGGCAATTTTTTCCAGTCAAACATGAACCTTCTAGCATTGTTATTAAGTTGAAAATCAATTGAAGAAATTTGCAAGATTGGTATAGTTAATTCATATAATAATAATAATATTCCACAACTATCACACAACGCTATCTAGTCCCAAGCTAAGCAGAGCTTGTGTTATGGGCTAGACAACTGATAAACATACTTATATTTTTCTAAATACATACATTATGATTTATAGATATATTACACCCAGATACAGAACAAATGATCATGTTCATCACGACGATGCGTTCCATTTAGTCCAGTCAATTGGTCACAGCGTAGCTGCTGAGCAAAATATCCTGGGTTAGACTCCCGGGGTCAGGGAAAGTGTTATTAAACTTTTTCATCAGAACTTTGTCAGTAACACCCACGGATTCAGGATTTGTTCCCGTTGAGGCCAATAGGCTTGCCCCTTATTACACTTTGTATTAAGAATACCTAAGTAACAGTCATGGAGGCTGGATTTAAAAAGGCGTGCTCCCTATTACAAGGTATTAAAACATACAAATGTCTGGGTATACTACTAAGTGCACCTTTGCCAAAACCTAAGGGGCCTTCCATCATCGTTTTGAGAACGATCTATCCATCTTTTTTTTTTCTTACCCACTTAGTTTAACAGTCTTTCAGTTTTCTAAAGGTCTAAGTAATGTTTTTACTACGTACCCTTGAGGCTGGCTCCAATACATTAGCGAAACAAAAGCTAACACACATGTGCTGAACACGCGTTACTAAAAAGCGAAAAGAGCAGGTTACGAATTAACTTTGACGGGCCCGGATTTGAAGACGGTGGATAAGAAATGCACGTTAGCAAATTCAAAAAAAAAGTTGTAAAATTAAACAAAAGAAACAAAAAAATAGTCAATTTTGGTCCTGTACGAGGTCAGAGCTGATTTGATTTTGACTTACCTTTCAAGATGCTTCACAAAAGTCGTGAGAATACCTTTAGAGGTTACCGCGACCCTGGAAAGTGATAATAAATAGTCAAGTTTGACAGTGAATTCAGGTCTACCCGGGGCGGATGGACTATTTTGATGATTGTTTAAGGCCTCTCCAGCCTGATTACTTCCACTTTAAAAATATATTAATTAAAAATTAAAAAGTTTAAACAAGAGAATTCTCAGAAATCTCTGTGCACTGATTTAATGAGATATGTTTCGTTGAATTTACGCTGGTGTACAAAAGTTGTTGGTGATACAGTCAAACATTGTACTTTTGTAACCTTAACCGTGTGTAACGTTTAAAAACCCAATAAATACACACTTTAAATTTATTTTTATATCACTCGAAAATATACTCTCCCTCCATGAAGTTTACGAACAAAATAAATTGCTCATGAAACATTTCCAATACCAAACATCAGTATCACGTATCTTTCAACTAAATCACAAAGACTACCACCACACTATAAGGCTACAAAAATACTTCTTTCACAATTTTCTGCCGCGTCACTATTGTTTCATTACATGTGCCCACTTACAATCACGTGTGTCTGACCTTTTTAGGGTTCTGTGGTCAAAAGGTGCTAACGGACTGTATTGCAAAACTCCCGGCTGTTTTACTCATAAAATTAGAAAAATACGTGTAGCACTCGGGAACTGGTCGCGGGTCTTATACCATTACCGTGACCCCAGAAGATGAAGGGCTATTGAAGGACACCGTGGATTTTAGTCGGTACAAGTCTGACAGTCCCTCCCGCCCTGCCTGGGGTGGGAGGACTCTGGGAGGATCTGATGATTTTACCACGTAAAAAAAAAGCACTCGGGAACTGCCGCGGTTAAACTATTGCATAGCATTTATTCTCAAATTATGCAATTAAAATTATTTATTTGTTATATTTATTACTCTACTAATTACGCTATGGTCAGCCACGTCAATCAAGTGAAACGTCAAGAATTTTCTACTCCCTCTTCTTCTCCTTCCTTCCTCTCCTCAATAACGATAACAATATTCACTATGTTTATTACTTAAGCCGCTATTTTTTGTATTATATAGACAGAAATAAAATATTTCCCTTGTTGAACTTAATTTTTTTTATTCTGAATTTTTATTTCACAGAAATATAAAAACGAAAGCAATTTAAAAATAAGTTTAGTCCACCAATATCGAGAACACAGCTGCCGGTGATCAGTACCCCTAGCACGAATTTTCACTATTTTACTTTACAGAGATTTTTCAGTATTTACATCGTTGCAAAGTCAACATCCATGAAAGACTTGGGAGTCACATTCGACCGAAAGCTCACCTTTCACGACCATATGGTCTCGGTAGGCAAACAATCCTACCAAAGGTTGGGCTTTGTTCTACGCAATTGCCGTGATTTTCGTACCGCTCATGCGATCAAAATAGTTTTTAATGCACTCGTACGAAGCAAATTGGAAGCCAGCTCTTGCGTGTGGAATCCACATGAAAGTACCTACACACTTTTATTAGAAAAAGTCCAAAAGGCTTTCCTTAGGTACCTGTACAAGCAGAAATACGGCTACTATCCATATCTATATCCGACAAAATTTCTACTGGGTTGCCTCGGATACAACTCGCTAGAGGTAAGGCGAGCACGTGATCAGCTCACAATAGCCTGTAAGACGCTCCGTGGTACTATCGACGCTCCCGATTTGCTTGATGTGCTGGCGCGCTTTCATGTCCCAGATAATTACTGCCGGGCCAGAAAGCACAGGCTGTTTGCCGTTCCTGCATGTCGTACAGTTGCACGTGCTAAGTCGCCAGTCCCTCGCACTCTGGCCGCGCTTAATGATCTCTTGGATTTAAATCCAACAGAAGATCTGTTTGAGGATGGATGGTCGAAGATTTTATTGGTATGTCAGAAGTACTGTGAGATGATTTTATGAAAGTGTTTTTCTATTCTTTTTATGAGCCTTGTTTTATTTACGTTTTTATATTTTAATTCATTTTTTTGTTGTTACATAATTGTATCTAAATTGCAGTAATTGGTTGTTCACACAACCGTTGTAATTTATTAAAATAAATAAAAAAATAAAAAATCGTTTCTTGTATGAAAATATGGAACAGCGCCTCTGGTGTGCGAAGAAGGAATCAATTTTTTCCTTGAAAATTGTCAATTTGAAGTCGTCAAAGTTCCAGTTTACTTCGTCTCAAATACTGAAAACTCGTGCTAACGGTACAGAGGTCTTGAGAGAGATAGGTACCTATTAACAATACATTATTATTTAACAGTACGGAACCCTTCGCAGTGATTCCGAGTCCAACTCACAGTTGGCCGGCTTTTGTGTCCATTTCATGGGACGCTACCTGTCCGAATGTAGTAATTGAATACATCAGATGGCTCGCTTTATTTTTGTTTGAGTGTCGAGATATTTTTGTGTGGATTGGACTGTTTGAGCTTTACACTGTTTGTTTGTTTTGCAGCACGTTGACACTGGTGATATTATTTATTTAGTTTTGTAAAGATATTATAAATCAGCTATGACAAACAAACATTTTTTTTGTTTATAAATTTATACTTTTTATTAACATTGCCTGACAAGGAATTTATTTGGTTAAAAAAATAGGAAGGTTCTCAATCGGAACTGTTTATTTTTTTACACATATTTTCTAAAGAGTTATCGTATTTTTATTTTTAGTGACAAATTATTTTGTTACAATTGGAATAAATTCTTGAAATTCTCTAGGTACCTCAAGAACTGACCATACATGTTCTTATCCAACCACTGCATGATCCCAGCCCTTAGCTCGTTAATCTCTCAAACGGCGCGCTCAAATGACGTAACCGTCAAACGCGGCCGCTCATTACTTTTAATGAGAGGCGCGTTCATTAACACGAATCAATTGAACCGAACCAACTTACCAATTAAATTGTACACACCTTTTTCAATGAATTTCAATTAAATCTAATTGCGTGAGTGGTAATTTGTTGAAAATAAACTCCTCCAATCGTGAAGCTATTATTAGTACTACTTTGCATTCTACAGTTCACTGCATTGTTGCTACGCCGTAGCACAGACGATGAAGATGTCACTGCTACGCGCTACGCTTTCGTAGCAAGCAACCGATACGCTACGAGTCGAAAACAATGTTGCGCATGCTTACTTTGCAATGCATTTAAAATGTTTTAAGTTGGTTTAACACAGCTTTAATTTTAGGATTGTTAAACGGACATAGTGTACTTTATTAATTAAAAGAAAATCGATCAAACAATATACGGATTATTTAATATTGGAATTGTTATTACACTAAGCGATTTTATTAGAAACACGCTACTTTAATTTTGTGGGTACAATAAGAATTTATTTGAAATTATTTTATGTTCTAACTTGAAGTATTTTAAAACCAGTATAATTAATACAGAGCCGCTACCTATCCTATTAGAGTATCCAGTTACCAACAACAAGATACCTCTTGAAAATATTGTAAAATTAACCAAACTCTACCTACTGTAAATAAATAATTCCCTTACAAAGCCCGTACAACATGATATCCTAAAGTCTCATAAGCGAAATATATCGGAGTCCATTTGAAGTGGAAGTGTTCCCCGTAGGGCGATAACTCACGCACACTCGCTTCAAGGGCTTGTTATCTCAATAGTTCCACTCAAATTATATAATTTTATAGAGGAGCAAAATTCTAAACAGTATACACTATTTCACTGAGAAATTTTGGTTTCGTTGTTTTGGATTTTGTTATTAAATAAACGATTTTTGATACACTTTTGTTGTAAGGGTTTGCTAACCAAACGACAAGAAAATAAAGCTCTTATTTTTTAATATTTTCCTCAAAGACTGAAATTAATTAAAAAGTTTGTGATATTTTTAAAATAAACCAAAGTCAAACATTTTGGCCATCATTTTCTGTAGATTTTTTTTTTACTGTTTCGTGGGTTCGCGGGGCTGAACAACGAATAATTGTAGCTTATTTATATTTGTTCTAGAATCATCAAACCCGTGACACATAGATCAATAATCGATTGCTCGACCACTGTGCCAGCGTGGCATGTTGTTTCTTTCATCACCTTATGTGATTGATTTGATACTTCTCTAGCCAGTTTTTTTTTTCAATTAAAAAAATAATAAACAATTTATTGGAGGCCGTATCACGAGGTTTCACGTTTTTGTGACGAAAAGTAAACGGGGTTTTTGGTGTTAATTTGATGAAAAAAAATAGTTCTTCGTTCGTACACTAGAGCCTTTTCATTTCTCAAACAATATATGCCATAAATACTAAAATACGTAGAATTCATGCTAGGGCCTTTGAGACGCTTTACGGTATCCTCTTGTTTGTCCCTTTGTAGTAATTGGCAGTAATAAAATGAGCAGACGTGGTAATCAATAATCGTTACTTTTATACGAGTATATGAGAAAATACTATCACACAACGTCTAAGAGAGTTCGTCGGGATTTTTTTGCGGTTTGATGGCATGAGTTAATGGCAAGAGGCTGGCGTCCTGTTACAAGGGACTGAAATGTTATATTTAAGTCCCATGTAACAGGACGCCGGGCTGGACGCCAGGAGGCTGGAATGAGATTAATGCTATAATAGACGCGATTTCGACCGATCCTGTTTGCCGATTTACATCTGATTGAAATAACATAAATATAAATTGTGAGGAAGCAGACACTACGGTACATAATTTGCGATTCTTATATTCTCTCTTCGCTTCATCCACGTACCTACGTATAACATTTCTACAGAAAATCCCTTAGATTTATGAACGTAGATACTTTTGATTTCGTCTAATAATTTGCATAAGGGGAAATAGATATAATAAATAACGATGAAAAAACAATATTTGTTCAGCAATGTTTTTAAAATATAAAACAAGTTAAAAATCCTTACAACAAAAACATGTGCCAAAAAAATACAAACTGCAAAGTCTTTGAAACACACAAAAACTAAAATTTTCATAACCCCGAAAAACTATACCAATTAAAATGCAAATCCGTAGCCAGAGCTAAGTGCGCAAACACGATTCATTTCAGCTGTATTTTACAATACTGTACAACCACTGAATATTTATCACGCGTTCACGGCATTTATTATGAGACCTATGCAAATGTGGCAAAATAAAGGAATCTATTTGTCGGAGAGTGCGCCGCGGGGAGGTATCTCGGAAAGTCCGGCTTCCCTTGGGAACTGTATCTTTTGTAGTTGGACACTGCAGAGGTGAGCGTATGAATGAGACGAAGCCAGGTGCATAGGCAAGTGCTGCGGATTACTTTTCCATCAACGACGATATATTACTAGACTCCGTATGCACGATCTAAGGAACAAAAACTATTCTGTCAACCCGTTGAGGTACTACGTAAGCGAGGGGGTCGGGGTACTGCGTTGTGATTGGCTAACTCAAGGTCTGTTCTGTTTCAAGGTATGTTTACGGCTCACAGGAGTGGCCGAAATAAGACGGATATAAGACTTTTTTGCCCTAATGTGTTGACAGACATCGGTCGCCTGTTATTAGGAGTCTAGTAAAATATCGTCGTTGTTTTCCGTCAACGTTACCGTTATGAAAAATGAAAGGTATTTTAATTTTACTAAAACCTTCATGTATTGAATTGTGTTAGGACACTCGAATCCGCTCTATATCTAGTCGATATATATACCATCATCTACACTTCAGGAACTCGATCTTCAGGCATCGAACCGATACATAGAGTAAGTTGAGATTCAAATGTACGATTAAGTAAGTGTCTTCAGAAAACGTAGAATACTCTTGGGTTAACTTCTAAGTTATCATTTTATTACCACCAACAATTTGATGTTCACAAAGAGATGTATAACTGCGAAACTTGTATCGTAATGATAGGTGAAAGGAAGCTATAAAAACTTGCGATCACCTTTATTGTTCTTGGGAACACGTGTACCTTATCTGATTTATACTTCAGTGTTATACAATTTTATGTGTGTCGGTTAATTTTTACGTGTATTTTTGTAAAGATAAAATGTCTCATATGTTTCCGTGTTTACGGTCTGCTTGTCCCATGGATTCGAAAGGGATAATAGAAAGGGTAGCAATTCTATGGGAGGTTTACATTCTACTTGGCGTTTTTAGAGCTATCGGGAAGGTTCAATTTGCTTACGTAAATACTTGTATGGTGATTTGGTGAACCACAACGTTTGTATTGTTCGTTTATATAGATTTTATTTGTTAAGCAAACAAATGAATGTTTGAGTAATCTTTCATTTATAAACATTTCATAATGTGAAACAGAACGATTACTGCAAAAGTCGATTCATTATTTTTTTAAATTAAAATCTATATTAATTATAGTAGTTCCGAATTCATGTCACAACTTATTTGAAGAACTTAAGAAAAGTCTTTAAAAGTAACTTCATGTATAAATTACTAGACTGGATTTTAATTTTTAACGTTTTCCAGCCAGTCCATTCACCAGACAAGGCCCATTAGCTAAACATACACAGGCAAACAAAACTTTAAACAAATTCAAATTTTATTCATACACACAGGAGATTTTTATAAAAAGCAAATAAAGATGTCACGTGAACGTCCAACTTTAAATGTTGAAAGACTTAATGAGAGCCGTCTGCTCTATACAGATTAAGACCCACTGTCAACCAGTCTGCTTTGCTAACTGCCTATCATGGATATGCAGCTTCAATAATACGTTACGGATTAATTTTCTGGGGAAACTCTGTGGAGAAAGAGCGTGCTTTTAGAGCTCAAAAGCGCTGTATTAGAGCGATGTGCAATATATGCCAAACGGATTCATGTAGGCCATATTTTAGAAATTTAAAGTTACTAACTCTTCCCTGTTTATACATACATGAAACTGCTGTGTTTGTAAAATCACACCCGAATTTATTTAAATTTTACACTAGGGCCAGACACGGGGAAATGGTGCAAA
This sequence comes from Agrotis ipsilon, assembly GCA_028554685.1. Lineage (NCBI taxonomy): Eukaryota > Metazoa > Arthropoda > Insecta > Lepidoptera > Noctuidae > Agrotis > Agrotis ipsilon. The sequence continues at coordinate 19,218,010 of CM052958.1, read as the reverse complement.
CAGTGCCCAGTAAAACCAAATTATTGCACCAAAGTATATTTTGTATGGGACCACGTATCTATAACAATCTTCCGCCGCCTTTCAGATCTATAAGCGATATTGGAACATTTAAAAAAAAACTCAACGAATTATTGATAAGCAAATGTTACTACTCAGTCACAGAATTTTTAAATGACAAGACACTGAAACAGCCAGATTGTTACAACAAACTAATTAGTAATTAATTCTATTAAACTATTAAGTGACAAAGACAAGATTGACAAGTATTTTGTGTAATTGTTTTATGTTTTTTTTTTAATTCAGAATTTTAATTATTATTATTTATATTCTACATATATTAGGCTTTGTAATCTGACATTATAATAATATCAATTTAATCTTAATATGTATTGCATGACAATTAATAAATTATTAAATATTGTGAATTTTGTATGCCTAAACGGCGGGACATAGCAGATTTTACCAGTACCCAACACAACATCTTAAGTACCTATGATCCACAATAAATGATTTGAATTTGAATTTGAATCTGCCGCCAACGATAACCTCACACGAAGTTGAAAAATTGGTAGATTTTAAAACGTCTCTTTTGCCACGATAAATGTCAGCAAAAATATTTGAGAGCCGCCGTCAAAGTTACGATTTAAGATTGAAATAATGTTTTGAAAGAAAAGTTTTCGTTCGATCAGACTCTGTGTGAATGGATTTTGTTATTTTATTCTTTTGTTCGTTTCAATTCTTTATCTCTTCGAAGATATAGAAGCTTAAATAAATCACGGGTGCTGTAGAATTATTATTGCTCCGAAAGCTTGGTTGCTAAGGGAGCAGTAAAAATGATATAAAGTCGGTATTGAAATTGATTTATCACTTTTGACAACTCTTACTAAATTGAAACTTTACTAAGGCAGGACTTGTCAATGTCAGAAAGGATAATGGAACTTGATTTTTGACGCGCTAGTGACATTAAATTTTAAGGTGAGAATCACAATTATATATTATATTATATCATTTTATTATCGTGTAACTCTTTCTCATTCTATCCCACAATGATGTCATTTGGTAGAGCGAGAGAAGTCCGGTCGGAGGCATGCGTATTTCATCATTATAAAACTTAAACATGCGATTTTTTTTTTGTTAGTGTAATATTTTATTAGTTATAATACAATTATTACATTTATTGACATTTAAAACTAAAACTAAAATATTTACTCAAGTGACTAAATTGAAACAAAAATTTATAAGGCGTCAAAAAATCACTGGGGAAAGTGCCCAGAACGCTAGCAGCATTGCCACGTTGGATGGCTGCTGATCGTTTGACCAAGTCCAGCCCTGGTCACGAGAGGCATCAACTATACGCTTGGCGATGTCTTTGAAGACTTGGTGGGGACTCGAACAAGTGATTGGATGCAGCTTGATATTGGGTTGAATTGCAACTTGAAATACAGAAAATGCACATTTTGCTTAAAGTGATTTTATCCATAGGGTGATTATAATGGGGTGCTAAGACAGGAAACCTCCACGTGCGCCCGTGGACTGGAGTTTCCTCTCTGATACGTCCGGGGGAAGATCCCACCCAGGGCTCAGGACTCATTTGATGATTTTAACACCTAAAAAAAAAGTGTGTTTATAATAGTAAAGAGCCTATGAAGGATGATTTAATTAGTATACTTTGTGGAAATGACTGATATTGATTAATTATAGATTTTCACTACAAAAACTTTTCAATTAGTTTGACTTATAATCTGTTACAATGTGTTAGATTAAGCTTCATAAAATACCAATTACAAAATCCGTTTGTGATGCCCACTTAGTCTAATGAATATTTAGATTGTGACGTCGCTATCACTTTATACTTCAAAAGGCTTTATTCTTGTAAATTGATTTAAATGAAGCATTATTGATAAAAGGTTTTCAAGTGAAAACGGGTTAGAAATACTATTAAAATTTAAATTACCTTTGTAAACATCTGTTCAATTAATTTGCATTTTAAAGTGTTTAGTGCTTGTGTTCGATAACTATAGGCTGTATTTTAGAACCTTGCTGTTTTATTTTGAACGCTACGCTTAAGGCCGAGGTTTGATATTTTGGTACTCATGTAAGTGTTATTCAGAATAACAAAGAAAACAAGCACTCAGTAGTGTTAGGTCGATACTGAGTACCTAAATCGGTTTTAATCTTAGTTTTCATTTATTTATTACGTTCCATAAATCTTCACAGCGTGGAAGATTGTATCATCACCGTATGTATTTAAATGTCTTTGACCATCACACTGCTGAGCAAAGACCTCTCCTCCTATTCATTTCAATTCCTTTAGTTTTTTTAGGCCTGTTCACCCCATCTCTTACGAGGTGTGCCAACACAATAATTACATATAGCAAGATTATTAATTCTCCTCGCTTTTTGATATTAATTTAACATCTAACAAGTGAACACTATCTTACTTCAGCAGATCGCAGTTACAGCGTTAAGTACAGTATCGTGTTTGTGAACCAACGTGCAATAGAACGGCTTAGCAATAGTGTTTGCATCGCGCTCTGTAAACGTGGAAACAACTTTGTTTCACTACGGACTTGATAACTGTTTCATTGTTGTTGCGAGTACGTGCAAGATGGGCTATTCTATGTGTGTGTTTTAAGTACCAATAAAGTTTCTTATTGTTACGTGTTAGGGTCCCTTTTAGGGTGGTCTTTAATTTATGTTCGGCACATTCAGAGAAATTGCACTCGGAGTACCATTAGCACCTAGCTTCTAGGATCCCACCCACCCTAAACCTTATTAATACTATTCGTGGCATAAAGGATATCATGGATTTCACAAAAAAAAAAAAAAAAAATTGTTTTTGGCAGATTTTTATGCCAGAACCTCCAACAGCAACAATTTTAATGTAAAATTATGTATCACAAACTTCTATAATAACACGAACAACAGCTTAATTGCTATTTATACTTACATAATGTTGATTTATTGCGGCTTGAAGCCGTCATAAATCAACATGGCATTCACCTACTGACATTGAAATTAGAACCTTCAAATATTCACACACAAACCCTTCTATTGCCAAAGTCCCTTGCCCAACAATAGTCAAGAGCCAACAGACCTAATATCCGGCCAGGAATTGGGACGATCTCATACACACCCATTCAAAGTTCTACAGAAACTTAATCTTGCTAGTTTACACTAGATAAAACTTACTCTCGCGACCTGAATTTGTTCCGTCGAAACTTTTGCGAGTGTTAATTTCATTGTACTGTTTCGTCGAAAGTTTTGGTCACACGGGCTCCTTTTTTTGCCGGTGATTGTTGCCGGCAACGTTTACTTTTTTTGAGCGCCGATGACTATTAAGAGCTCAACACCAATGAATGGAAACATTGGGGCCAGCTGTCAATAACTTTCTGCTAAAAATTATTTAATGGACGACGTTGGATTTGATAGTTATTTAGTGGATTATTGGTACAATATGGTTCACATTTCCCTACATGGTACAATGACACCCGAACCACAACTGGCAACTTTAGTTGCCCGTGTAAGTGAGCTCGTATTAAGTTTTTCAAAGAAATTTAATACTATTTAACATCTGAGTTCCCAGAAAGTATGTTATTTTGTTTTCTAATACAAGCGTATTGTGTTCCTGATACAATGATATCAAGGATGTGCTTTTTTGCATGTGTTAAATGATGATGAATGAGTTAATTTAATGAACAGGGGCCAAGAATGAATGCTGGATTATGATTTATTTTGTTTTAGAAGCCACCTCAAATCTTCCTTTCACCAAATATTTTCGGCGAATAATTTACCGCGGCACATCACAAAATCCCTCTTCTTGATATTCCCGTCACCTCCGCCACAGCACGGCACGGGCCCTGAATATTTGACGTCAAGTGACCGAAGCGATCTGCTACATAATCTGCACAGAGCAAACATCTCATAAATATGCGAACGCTCCTGCCGCCTGTATCGGTATATAAAATCTTATAGAATTTTGCACACCATCGACTTTCACTTAATACGATATGCATTTTATGACCTTCAGGCCACCGATGCATAACGTACAATCGTACATTGAAAAAATCAACTAACACTCTAAAAGGCTTCGAACATTCTTGCCTCCGGAAACATTTCGGAGTTTGTGAAAATACCGAATTGTAATCTTTGAACGTCGTATTTGAACCTTTGTTCCACATGAAGTGAATTGTAAGATCTTTCTGAATATTGAAGGCGACTTGCTCGTGTTAGAATATCGGGTTCGAAATGTGTGAAAAGCTTTCTGCCGGAAGAGAGACATCTTGACCGCTTTAGCTCTTAGTCAAATTTGCTTGTGAAATAACTTAAGCCAAGTCTTACGCGTTTTATTATTAGCTGTGTTCCACTGTTCGTATATTACAACTTGTACTCAGCCCGCGATTTCGTCCGCGTGATTTTCCAATTTTGCTTTTGTGAATTTCTACTCCTAGCCCCCATTTTATGGGATAGAGTTCCGGTTCCTGCACGCGTAGCATGGCGATTCTTTGTCTATTCTACACAAGTCGACTGCTTTTTTGCACAAATATAACACCATTCGTACACTATTTATTGAAGAAAAGAACGTTCATTTTCCATATTTTTATATTAACATGCTTAAAACAATAAAAATATTTCTACGTTCTGTCATTTTGTCTATTCTTCCGTAGAGAAAACCCGTACCGTATTCAGTACCTGTTCCAGTACCTGTTCCAGTACCTGTTCCAGTACCTGTTCCAGTACCTGTTCCAGTACCTGTTCCAGTACCTGTTCCAGTACCTGTTCCAGTACCTGTTCCAGTACCTGTTCCAGTACCTGTTCCAGTACCTGTTCTAGTACCTACCTGTTCCAGTACTTGTTCCAGTACCTGTTCCAGTACCTGTTCCAGTACCTGTTCCAGTACCTGTTCCAGTAACTGTTCCAGTACCTACCTGTTCCAGTACCTGTTCCAGTACCGGTTCCAGTACCTGTTCCAGTACCTGTTCCAGTACCTGTTCCAGTACCGGTTCCAGTACCTGTTCCAGTACCTGTTCCAGTACCTGTTCCAGTACCTGTTCCAGTACCTGTTCCAGTACCTGTTCCAGTACCTACCTGTTCCAGTACTTGTTCCAGTACCTGTTCCAGTACCTGTTCCAGTACCTGTTCCAGTACCTGTTCCAGTACCTGTTCCAGTACCTGTTCCAGTACCTGTTCCAGTACCTGTTCCAGTACCTGTTCCAGTACCTGTTCCAGTACCTGTTCCAGTACCTGTTCCAGTACCTGTTCCAGTACCTGTTCCAGTACCTGTTCCAGAACATGTTGCAGTACCTGTTCCAGTACATGTTGCAGTACCTGTCCCAGTACCTGCTCCAGTACCTGTTCCAGTACCTGTTCCAGTCCCTGTTCCAGTACCTGTTCCAGTAGTTATCTGAACCTATTATCTACCTTTACCCTATTACTATCTGGACCCCATCACTATCTGGACCCAATTACTATCTGGACCCCATTACAATCTGGACCATTTCACTATCTATCCGTTCCGGTTCCGTTCTGTTTCCGTTCCGGTTCCGTTCCGGTTCCGTTCCGGTTCCGTTCCGGTTCCGTTCCGGTTCCGTTCCGGTTCCGTTCCGGTTCCGTTCCGGTTCCGTTCCGGTTCCGTTCCGTTTCCGTTCCGGTTCCGTTCCGGTTCCGTTCCGGTTCCGTTCCGGTTCCGTTCCGGTTCCGTTCCGGTTCCGTTCCGGTTCCGTTCCGGTTTCCGTTTCGTTTTCGTTCTGGTTTCCGTTCCGGTTCCGTTCCATTTCGTTTCATCCTTATCTGAACCTAATAACTATCTGGACCCTATTACTATCTGGACCTCATTACTATCTGGACCCCATTACTATCTGGTCCCAATTACTATCTGGACCTAATTACTATCTGGACCCTATAACTATCTGGACCCAATTATTATCTGGACCCAAAAACTATCTGGACCCAAAAACTATCTGGACCCAAAAACTATCTGGACCCTTTTACTATCTTGACCCCGTTACTATCTGGACCCCATTACTATCTGGACCCTGTAACTATCTGGACCCCATTACTATCTGGAACCCATTACTAACTGGACCCCATTACTATCTGGACCCATTACTATCTGGACCCTATCACTATCTGGACCCAATTACTATCTGGACCCCATTACTATCTGGAACCCATTACTATCTGGACCCCATTACTATCTGGACCCTATAACTATCTGGACCCCATTACTATGTGTACCCAATTACTATCTGGACCATAACAGTTTCCGTTCCGGTTTCAGTTCCGGTATCCGTTCCCGTTCCCGTTCCGGTTCCGTTCCGGTACCGTTCCGGTTCCGTTCCGGTTCCGTTCCGGTTCCGTTCCGGTTCCGTTCCGGTTCCGTTCCGGTTCCGTTCCGGTTCCGTTCCGGTTCCGTTCCGGTTCCGTTCCATTTCGTTTCGTTCTTATCTGAACCTAATTACTTTCTGGACCTTTCTTAGATTTTAGATTTTAAACAGAGTTCAAAGATTCCACCTTAGTATGTTTTAAGGTCTCATACAAACTTCCACCCCCAATTTTAGGGGATGGGGGGCAAAAGTTATAGGTTTGTGATTTTTCTTGTCGGTTTTATATTAAACTTAGATTACATACCGAATTTCAGCTCTGTAGTACTGCAGGAAGTAGCCAAACATTTAGATGATCATCAGTGTGTCAGTGTGTCAATATATCAGTGAATCAGTGACGAAGTCCGTGTATTTTAGATGTCAATAAAATCTAAACTGTTAAAGTTATTTCATTGAGACTTTGCATGCTTAATAAGTCTATTATTGGCATCATATCCTGTGAATATGAACTATCTGGTACATCGGAAACCAACTCTATGATGGTTCAAAAAATCGACGAAACACTTCTAGAAAAGGCAGGTAGTGCCCTTGCGGTTCGCTTGGCTCGTCTTGGCGGGGGGCACTACCGTGCCCCCAGATGACACATATTAAGGGCAAAACATAAATTACAGTTATACTAGTTGCTGCTAGCGGCTTCGCCCCCGTGCATCTCGAACATAATCCCACGGGAATGTAATACCGCGTAAACGGTATCTAATGATTGTATTATTCCAAATTATAACTTATCTCCGAACCCATAGAGATCAATTCTTGTAAACCAACATCCATCCAAAGATACAAATCAATCCCAACATTCGCATTTATAATGTCGGTAAGAAGATAGATATGATACATAAACAAAGAATGCCAACAAAAATAATATTTCAGCTTAAAAATCCCCACCGGAATTGTATAAAACTTTGAACAATGTTTCCAAAACAACTATTTATATTTTCGTCAAACAAATAAGAAGAAAGTGTTTGGAATCCATAAAATTCAATAGAAACGTCAAAAAAGAAAGAATACTTACATTAAAAACATTATCGAGTCTCAGAACTTTTGAAAACATTTCAAATCAGATATTCAAATGAAATATGTTGTGGAAAGTTGGTGGGACTTAAAAAATTGAGGCTTTGTACCAAGTTTGTGTCATTTATTACTTGTGTTGGCCCACAGAAAGTACTTTTAATGTGATTTGTTGAGTGATTCTCTTGTAATACTTTTATATTTAAAACTGGTTCTCAGTCCGTGAGTGGTTTGTACTGATGCTATATTTTCCGTATTTATTAGGTACTTCTTTATTTTCGTAGAAGGAAACTTTAGCAATAAATATAATTCATTGTGGATCCATTGTAAATTGTAATAAACTATTTACGAATAAAAAATATTTAATACTTATCCATTTGTCATCATCAGACAACCGCGCTCAAACCATACGTCGGTCGTTACCCTTTCATCTTTCACCAGAGACAAAAGGGTAAAGGTATAGTTCGTCACAGTACAATGAGTATCTATAATTATGTTCAACTAACTGTTGTTCGAATTTCATACCGGGATAAATGTACCCTATGTGTAAACAACCTTGTTCGTCTCCTGGATAGATTTCAATGCAGTTTACTAAATTATAAAGCTGAAGAGTTCATTTGATTGAACGCACTAATCTCAGAAACTACTGGTACGAATTGAAAAAATAATATGTTTGTGTTGGATAGTCCAGTACCCTTAGCACGAGTAATCACTCTTTTACTTTACAGCGTCTTTCCAGTACTGACAGCGGTTCTTGTATGGAAAAATGGAACAGCGCCTCTGGTGTGCGAAGAAGGAACTACTTTTTTCCTTGAAAATTGTCAATTTGAAATTGTCAAAGTTGCAGTTTACTTTACGTCTCAAATACTGAAAACTCGTGCTGAGGTTACAGATAACGAGACATCACTCTACGAAAAGAACCGGGGATGAAACCAAGGAGATTAGGTAACTTTTTACACAGTGGAAAAACCTATTTATTTTGCTAGGAAATAGATGAACGATTCCTACATAACAATGTGAACATCCAAATTATGACTACTACACCAAAACAGAGGGTGACAAACACAATTGTCAGCCATTTACTCATTACACACTAGACTAGATTGCCACCAACATAATTGATGCGTGAACACCGTATTATTAATCGTGCTATGCACAAATACTAACTGATGTATGTCAGTTTGAAACTATTCTATTCTGTTTGCTCATACCTGTGGTTTGGTGATTATTGCACGCTAAATTACATCTATGTTATAGATTTCATAGGAAATCACGTTTGATTTTCAACACATATTGAGAGTTATTATTCTCGATTGTATTGGTGATCATTTTTTGTTAAAATATTGTTCAATGGACTGTATTTCGGAATATGTATCAAGTATATTATTATCTCTTGCCATCGCTCGTTGAATCTTAGTCTCTCCTACGACTTTGGCCTAAGCGGTGGACAGTGAGACAGGCGGCGTGAATAATTCTTTACTATTTAAATATGCAAATTTGGTACTGGCGGAGCGTCGTGGCGTGTTTCAAACATATGATCCTACTGCTGACCCGCGCTATGTCACCGCTCACAGCGGCTACTTCGTGAGCGGGTCATAAACGACAAATGTTTAACACAACTCCTTCATTTGAAAAAAACTGTCGTATCACTACCCATCTTTTCAGAGAACAAATAAAACCCGACATTAATACTGTTCTCTTTAGCGAAACCTCACCGTCACGGACAAAACTCATCAAAGTCACCTCCCCAAATTAGATGACATCCAAAACCGTCTGCCCTCGGCGGCCATTCACGTCCGATTTGTCATATGATTGGGCAGACGCACGAAATGGAGCGTATGATCCAAAGGGAGGGATCTATGACATGTGCTCACTGTGCGGTTAGTGGGTTTGCATACCTGTTTAGACGGTGCTAGTGTTTAGGAGAGTAGCTGTGTTGGATGACTTGTTAGAGTTGTGAAAGAAAATAATTTGTTATCATGATTTAACGTTTTCTGATCGTCAATTTAGTCACGGAATAAAAGAAAACTCCGACATCTGTCATGCTTTCATGTTCGCCTTTGCCAAAAGCGCAAGCTCGATAGCTCTTTTATTTACCTTGATCCTTGATCCCCTCAATTGATGCAAATTGAATCCAAAAGTTAGACTTATTGCACACAAGCATTTTCTTTGAATTTCAGGAAAAAAAAAGTGAATAATGAGCCCGGATTTCACAAATTGAACGCATAAAGAATATCATCTCAATCTAAATCATATTTAAAAACAATCAGTAATAATATTCCAAAGCAATCAGCAATCTGATAGCTCCAACATAGTTTTTAGCGTTCATGTAACTGTTTCACAATAACACAAACAAAACACATGTTCCTCCCGATGGGAATACAAAACGCTAGTACCATTAAATAATATGCCATTGTTTCATATCCAGTTCTTCGCGTATCTACGTAGAACAAAGCATTCGATCGATCGAGCTAAACAGCGCCGCACAAACGTTGGCTCCTAAAAATCTGTGTGCCTAGTACTTATTCTCATTAAATAACGAAGTTAGGTAATTGTGTGGAGTGTACTTAGGCTAATTAAGTAGTTTGTCTTACGGTACAAGACGCCAGTAATTGTAACAAATAGTGCCCCAGGACGGTAACTCGCGATGTTTTTTTTACGACTACATTTTGCGTAAGTTTTGGGTGAGGTTACTCTGTGAGTGGAGGGAGGAGGCGAATTTTAACTCCCTAAAAATGAGTGATTAAAATATGTTTAGTTTCTGTACGTCTGTCTGTGTAGCTAGCAAAAGGATCAACCAGTTTAAATTTAGTTGTTCGTATTGCTTGAAGAAAGACTTGAACGAGGGTGTTATTATGTAGAAAGTAAAACTGTTCAGTATTAAAGAAAATGTACGGAGTTTTTAATATCTTTGAAGGATGATTGAAATTTTATTGTTTTAATCATCACTCATATATACAAGTTATTTATGAAAAAAAATATAAAACCTAATAAAACTAATATGTGCTCTAGGACTTCGTTCAAAATAATGTAATGTATTGTTGAATTTGGTGTTTAAATAGGCAGAATATATCTATAGGAGAAGAAACAGGTAGTTCTGCTTATATTTTATCAGTAAACAAACCAGGCTTACTTACCTCTTCAAGTTTCTTTCACTCCAGTAACATGACAATAAAATTCTACCAACAAAAAAGGATCAGTTTCCAAATATCGTAACAGGTAACCCAGAAAAGTACTTTTTTCATTTTCCAACAATATCTTTTCTCGAGAATGAACCTAAACACACATTTTTTTAGGTTCAATCTTTATAGACTTACTTTATTTCATGATTTCAATCTCTTTCAAACCTTATAAAGAATCCCTAACAAATATTTAGGAACATCCTTAAATAGCGCCTTCTTATAAAATATTCCCTTTTTCGAAGAAAACTTTCAACTTTTCAAATTAGTTACCGTTTTCTGAAGCCTGAGCTTGGATTAAAATATTGAGTTAGGCGAAAGATTATTTTGTTTTAGTATTCTATTCGTGAATTCTACGGTCTTGGGTGGCTACTGAAGTAGAGAATCAAAATTGAAATCTCTTTAACACGATAGCTTTGATAGGATTATTGTGGTTCTTGTAAAGAGGTCAATGGGGGCTTTAAATAATCTTGTACAGTATCGCGCATAGCTTGGTAGCACGACTAACAAAAATCATAGAGAAATGTCTCTTAAGGGATAATGTGATCGCACATCAGGGTCGCAGGTCGCAGGACTGTCTAGATAGGCTATCGGTACATAATCTCATCTGCTTTTCTCAACTATATTGGGGTCGATTTCCATTCGAACTAGATCCAGCTGGATATCAGTTTTTTACATGGAGCGACTACCTATTAGACCTCAGCAGCCCAGTAACTGGATAATATGAAATCCCATGGTAAGACTGGTTGTCAGACTTTAGAGATTCTGGCTAACAGTAACGACTGTCAAATCAATTTTCGAGGCACGAAGGAAACTCGCTATGGCAAATGGTCACCCATCCACAGACCAATCTCGGTAAGCGTGGCTTAACCCGGAAGATCGGCTTGTGCGGCTGTAATTATTTAGCCACGAGCTAGACAGGCTACTGGTATGTAAAGGGTAATTGGAGGAATATGGTAGATTTGAGTATGTAGAAGTTTGACAAGCTCCACCCGGGACGAGAGGACTCGTAAGATGATCTAAAAATCCACCTGTTCGCTTCAGTCACACTTTATGTTCAAAGGTCGGGGTTAAGTTTACAGACGGCCCTGCAACCAGTGCCCTGCGGCCCTGTCAGTTTGCTAACAGCTCCTTGAGGCAATCGTGGAACACTACGTGCCGTCGACGTCGATCCGTGTCTAGTCAGATCCTTAACAAATTATTTTGACTGGCCTGTTGGTCTAGTGGTTAGTGACTCTGACTGCTATGCCGGGGGTCGTGGGTTCGATTCCCACCCAGGACAAATGTTTGTGTGATGAGCATGATCATTTGTTCTGTGTCTGGGTGTAATTTATCTATAATATGTATGTATTTAGAAATATATAAGTATCTTTATCAGTTGTCTAGTACCCATAATACAAGCTCTGCTTAGCTTGGGACTAGATGGCGTTGTGTGATAGTTGTGGAATATTATTATTATTATTTTCCGTACCACTTTATTATAATGTCATTTCAGAATTTACCTCATTTCGAACCATTATTCTTAACATAGTTCATTCATCTTTTGTCTTTTTCTACTCTGACGACCCAGCCATAAGTCTATTCGATTCGACTTAAGCGTCTATTCTCAAAACTTCGAATTACCATAATACTATTATTATTCATCATATTTCTTAAAAAACGGTTACTATAAAAATAAATTGCTTGCTCACAGGCTCTTTTTTACCTAAATTACGAAACAAGATCCCTGTTAGATTACTTTCTTATTAGATCATAAATATGTAGCAGCCGTGTTTTATCTAGTTGAATGCATTAATGCCGTAAATAACGAATGGTAGGAGGCCACTGGCATATTTATCACTAGTCTACCAGATTATGGTAATATTAGTGAATATTTCTGAGATCTGGAGCCGGGAGGAAATGTAGATGGCTGTCGTTTCAAGCATTCTTGATTGAAGTTTTACGTGTTTTTATTCTGTATTTTTCGTATAAACGATGTAGTTTTGAAAGAGGTGTTAAAGAAAAAAGTAATAATGATAACAATGAGGGATTTTCTTTTGATTGTTTCCCTAGTCAATGGATAAATGGCGCTGAACTTGGTATGTTACTGCAATGAACGGAACAACGTCATTTTTTGATTTTTTTCACTTGATTGTAATTTTGAGATCTTAGAACGTAACGTACATGTCATGTCATTATCAGTCACATCACATCACACCATTGGCTTTTCGAAACAAACAACAACAAGGAAAAAGAAAAAAATATTCATTGACCAGTCTTTTTAATTTATGAGTTTTCCACGCCATAATGAAAATGTCCCAAGAGAAAAAGATGAGAAGTCTGTGCCTCGTGGATTTGTGCAAAAATGAAGGCATAAATCTAGTAACGTAGTTCAACGCCATCTACAGAGTTCTTGGAAACTACTTTTTTTTTTAATACTCGAAAAAGAAAACTTCCCATTAACATTGTTGTCGTTTACTTTTACAGTAACTTCATCGAACCTTAGTATCTTCTTTAAATTTTTAGGTCAATAATGAGTAAGGTGACGCCAATAACGAGTATGATGCCGCCAATTATGGCGATGCCGTCTATGAGAAAGAGGATGCCAACATACAGTAGGACAACGCCTATAATGAGTAGGGCGATGATGACTATGAGAAAGATGACGCTGGATAACAGTAGGGCAACGCCTCCAAAGAGCATAGGACGACGCCGTCTATGAGAAGGGCGACGCAGACTACGCAGACTATGGGAAGGGCGACACCTACTACTACTACAATACAGTATTATGGTAGGGCTTGGTAAGTTAGTCTTAAAACTCCTCAACGGCAATAAAGTGAAACTATTTATTTTGATGTAAAACCAACCCTCCAAGTTATCCTCAATCAAAATAACCCATCAAATACAAAACTCAATACAGATACTTAAATAAAACGGTCCAACAAAGCGAGTTTACAGGAAAGCAGGTTGTTATAAAGACAGGGAACGTTCACCGGCTCTGTTAGACGATCTATTGGCCATACAATGGGACCCCAAACGGCTGCTATCAAAGACCTGAGGCATTCGATTACTGTACGGATCGAGGTAAGGACGGCTACACATGTGCGATTGCGATTTTGTGAAGGTACGAGTATGCTGTCGTAAACCGATGGCGTTGGAAAAGTGAATTGCGGATCGTGTCAATGTTTTATTGTTATTCGATTTTATGTTGGGAAGTTAACAGTTAAGGGATTCTTTTTCTTGATATTCTTTTTTAAATATGAAGACTTCTTTATATTTTAGTACATCTGACGGACTGTATAAACAGGTAACGGTGACACTGGAACGTAAAGCGATTTTGAAAAAACATCGTGGATTTTAGTTAATACCAGTAAAAGGATTTATTTAGTAGTTTAGTATTATATACTGACACTATGGTATTTTTAGGCCTTTTGCAAAATCCTGATCCAATCAAAAGCCTCCCCACACACACTTTAGACCTCACTGAACGACAATTTGCCAGTTTGTTTTTGTAAAGAAAAGCTTTGTAAAGAAAATAAAAACAAACTGAAAAAAAAAGGTTTGACAAAAATATCTCAACGTGCTTAAAACGTCTCTTGTATACCGCCTTAGATTATATTAGTACAAACTTAATATCGTGTCTGGATCGCGACAGAACGTTTAAATGTGACTAGTAATACGTTGAGGGCGCTATGTCAGATTATTGGCAATCCCGGGAAGAGGGGTGTCATGAGGAATGTGCTACATAGTAAGATATTTGCCAGGGAATAAAGTGATATGGATGGTTTGGAACTTCAGGGTTTACCAGGGGCAAACCTTGCCGTTTGGTGAGAATTCTGCTGAGTTGGGCGGTGTTTGGTAAGTGTCGTCGTGTCTTCTCGTCATTTATTCAACAAAGACAAAGGTCTTCGATCCGTGCATTCTACCTGTTACGAGTTACGGAGCTGAGCCATGGACACTCACGACACGGCTGGACCACGAAATCAGAGTATCTCAGCAACCTATGCAAAGGACTATGCCTAACGTTTCCCTGTAGGATTGACAAAAAACGAATATGATCGCCATAGACCACAGAATAAGTAAGCTGAAGTGGCAATGGGCCGGTCATTAGTTAAAGAAGAGATGTCCGTTAGGGTAGATGTGTTTTCGAGTGGAGACCTCGAATCGGCAAACGTAAGGCAGGACGCCATCGGGCAAGGTGGAGCGACAACCTTCGCAAGGTGGCCGGGAACAGCTGAATGAGAGTAGCCGGTGATTAAGTGAATGGGCGTGCGATTAGAGCAGTAGACTGCTTTAAGCTGATCATGATGATGACGATGATACAATAATTCATATAAAACAAGAATCTAGATTTATGTACGTTGACGAGGCGTTTCACGGCGACCGTTGCCACGAGCTTGCAGACAGCGAGTAATGCGTAGCTCACCGTCCGATCAAGGACCAAGCCTTAAAAGACGGAGCCTCATGGAACCCATAGAGCCTACCACGGGCTTTTTAGTTGACAGACGATTTCTAAGTTGATACCTTCACAGGTTAGTGTCAACCAGTCGTTTTTCCATCTCATGTACCACCGGCCTAACATCAAACGATGCCGAGTGAAACCTAATATCAGTCGCGCGGTATCCTTTGACGCACGGCGCGGGCTCTCCAGTTGATCCACGTTGTAGCTGCACACCGACTTTGATGGACAACGTTGTAATGAACAGATTAGAATGCAGTTGCATAATAATTATATTGTTAATGTTGTCAGGAATAAATAAATTTGTTGTATTTCATAGGATATATGAAGTGAATTCCTGTTGTGTTTTTTTAAATATTACTATCGTAGGGAAAATCGGAGATGTTTCAATTTCTTTGGAAAAATCGCATTGAAAGCAAAAAAAAAAAACACTGCCTAGAATTTATATAATTCTACCCAGGACAAGTAATATGAAAAGGCAAAGCTCTCCATCTGTTGCAAGAACATAAATTATGTTTAATGAAAGAAGATAGACACCATTACTTATCTACTTTTACTCCTTCAAAATGAAAAACTTCGAATCTATAATCAAAAGAACTTTCTTAAACCTATTCTATTGATCACCGCAATTGAAAGGCGTTCTGAAATTCATTTCAAATATTTTTATCTTTAGATCCACATTTTGCATCAAAATGCAGTCAGCGGACTTTATCTCTTTAATCTACTTACTAGCTTTTACTTTTGGCTTCACTCGAACGAAATAACGCCATGGTCAAGAATAGTGTCAGTATCAAGCTACTGTTTAAAAGATAAACATTTCAAGATAGCCTCGTCGCCCCGGGATAAAGAAACTATACAGATGTACGATTCAGCTGAACGAGGAAGCTGGCAAGAAATACGAAAACTATGGAGACTGTGAGTTAGCTGATATCTTTTTCATATGAGTCTTATATAGAGAGCTTTATTATTTTGACTTTACAAGGATTTCATTTATTATTAGAACTCGATTTTTAACCAGTACTATTAAGTATTATGTGCATGTGTATTCTCTTTTGTATTGCGTCACTGCTTTTTTTCTTTTTCAAAATATGATCAAATAACTGACCATAGATAAACTTTATCGATGTACTTTAAAACATCTGGCAATTTAGGTTTACGAGTACGATTAGTGTTTTGAATATTTTCACATGCCTTGTTATTAAATGTCCCGTTTTTAGGTGTCCTATCCTGGGTGGGGCGGAAACGACTGTCGGACTTTTATAGATTTAACCACTCCCTGTTCCTTAAACTGCTCCTTAGGCCTTAGGTCAATTCTTTTGAATATTCACACAACCAATTATTAATAATCCCTTGCAAAATATTTATACTGATGACAATCGAATGCTCCAGTCCAGTCCCCTTCAATATCCGAAACAATATCCCAAAAAGAAATAATGCGGCAACATTGTCCAAGTTTCCAGTCACCACAGTCGTTCCCCTTATTGCGCTCCGAGAAGTTTCGAAGAAAAATAACGCACAAGTTACATATCTTAGGTTCGGAAGTGGGGGTTAATTTATTTTAGATCGCTGCGTTCGTGTTGTTCGATATCGATTCTGTTGTGCGCCTTACGAAGTTTGGGGCTTTGGGCATTGGGAGTTGGGGCAATGGGGTTTAAATGATTAGCTGGTACATGGTTGTACCTTTTCTTGTTTAACGGTAAATGTGGGACAGTGTACCTTAAAACTATAATGACGGGAAGATATTATAAATAGCTGGGGAGGTAGTTTAATTTGAATATATATATTTTTTAATTTGGTCTTATAATTTAAAATCACATACAGAAACACCCAGACAACTCCTTGTAGATTGTAGGAATATTCGTTTCGTGCAGGTATCGAACCCGCGTCACGCGGCGTTGCAACCAATCGCTCAGCCACAGCGCCAACCGTGGCGTCAAAATGTGTGATATAAATGACAAATAAGCGTGATGGAAAGCGGTCATCGTAGTCTATTGACGCCTGCGATATAAGGGGTCACTTGCTTGTTGCCGACCTAGTCTTGTCCATAGATCTCTCTGGAGACGGTCACTCATGTATGGTCAGCTTTGGAGTTGCATCTGGAGTTGATGATCCGCCTCCACCGGTTCGGTTTCTGACCAACTCATTACTTCCCGCCATATAGAGTTTAGAAGACGGTGATTCCCACCTGACAGGTCCATCGAGTTGTTGAACAAACAAGTGATCCATTGGTGTTCCTCCCTCTATCAGTTTTACCAAACTTATAGTATACATTCTGTCAAGCTATATTACACTGTCCTCCACAGTAATAAAACAATAAATTCAATAAATAAAACCTCAAACTGCCGTAACGACCTATTATTTTTGTATTACGATCATTCCTACCTTATTTATGTGATGAGAAATTCAGCTAATTGTGTTATTTGAATAAAACATATTTTATGCAAAATATCTATTGATATTCCATTATAAAAAGTGAATTCGCGTGTCCTAAGTTAAAGAATTTAAGCGAGTGCGTATTAGCATAAATCCAAATAAGCCTGCAATGTTCCCTCTGCTGGGATACAGGCCTCCTGTCTGTAAGAGGTAGTGGGCTAGAATTACTCTAGCCCAGGTGACTAAGCGGGCTCAGTGCTTTTTGGTAGATGTTACATGTCTTTGAATTTTTGGTCCTAGGACATATTATTATGCCGGTTTTCATAGGATGTTTTCCTTTACCATTTTGAAAGCAATGGACATGATGATGGCTGACAACCGATGCACACTCGTGTCACATATATGTACTGACATTTTAATTGGGAAAGAGGTAAGTATGGAAACTTGATGGAATTAATGGGAGTGGAGATAAGCAGATAACGTTGTTCTAATACGGGTATATCCTGGATAGACTTAACACAGGAGCGTAAACCTTTTTACAAACATAAAGAGAGCCAGCCAGACCTAGCAATTGATAAGGTTAGGCTGGGTATGAAGGGTCGTTGTGTTTATTTAGCAAATGTATTTCGTAATTGATAACAATAGAGTTGTTATTTCTAGACCTTAGCTACAGAGCTATCTGCAGAGGTATTAACATATACCTATGAGTAGTAAACACACAACTTCACAATTTAAGGCACTATCGATACTTAGGCCACACTTGAGGCCCACAGTGAGAGGTCAGTTAATTCTACAATGTCACCATCACGATTCAATATCGTTATTCTAGAATGTCGAGAACTGGGTCGAACCGCAACTCACTGTTGCAGAGACATTAACACTTAGACAACTATCTGTCTTTGTTATTTAGGTGCTAGTTTTTGCTCGTGGTTTCTCTCGCCCGCAATCCTTTTTGTATCCGTTTTAAGCTAAAAGAAGCAGCCTATAAGCTCCTCTATACTCAAAATTCATAAAAAAAAACAGCGTAATAACAAGCAATCTTACTTTCGCATAAATTTAATTTTATTTAGGGTACGATATGTTTTTTGTAGTCGCCAACTTGGTGGATTAAATAATAACAGCCAAAAAGCACGATCTTTAATGTAAAGTCGCACTCAACTTTTGATGGACCACTGGATGGGTAACAATCCAGTCTTCCCAAGGAGTATCCTAGTACTCAGTACTAATAAAACTGTGGAGGTTGAACAGGCAACTAAATACCAGTTTTAAAATGGAACTTTTTTACTCAAAATATTACGAGTAAAACAGTAACTAATTAAAAATAATCTACCCTTGAAACACAGCTAACCTTTACCCTCAAAACATTTTTAAAGAGCCCACAAAATTTTCCCTTAAACCATTAATTAAGTAAACAGCTCATCAAGTAATTCCAAGCCGATAAGCTCGCACACTTATAATACTTTATACGCTGTTTGTTGGGTAAACCGACCGCCAATTAGAAGCGTCTGTGTAAATCTTGCTAAAATCCGCCATCTTGCTGATTTCTGCACGATTATCGCGTTCTTTAGGCCAGTTTATTTAAGTGTACTGAGCTCTTAATTATTACTAATTTACTTTTTTTACCAATTTTTTGTTTCATTTGGCTTCATGTACTTCAGTCGTTTAGTTAATATCATTTTTTTTTGGGTGTTAACATGCCCGTTGATTTACTACTGTTTTGACGGCCTAGTAACAGCCCAGCAACAGTTGCGCATTACGAAACACAGTCACAAAACATTCTAGATATAGGAACGAAATGAATGATTGTGACACTCACGATGGCCACACATCAAGACCCGCCTAATTATTCAACATTACACAAAGGTAATTTATTTAATTCAGCAGAACATATTATTTAGTTTTAAAACGGGATATTTACCATTCTTATTATTTGTTTTGAGTTTCCGATATTTTTTAGTTATAGTGACCATGTCAGTCTAAAAACTTATATCAGCAGAACATTTTGCCGTAATTAGTTCAGATATATGCAATTTTCTGAAAGGAGAGCCTTTCCAAGAACTCGTCGACGAACTCTAAAAAATCCACCAAAGGCATTCGACGTTTTCAACATTTGATTTACAAAAGTGCGGTCTCACAAAAGACAAATAAACCAATTCACCGAATATCCAATCAAACCAATACTACAAGCAACCAAATATGAACCAAAATTGGAATTGAACCGTGCTAATTGCCATGTAGTCATCGTCTTATGATCAAGGTTGATCCATCTTTCTGACTACAAGTACAGAATTGGATAAGGTAATATACCAAGTAAATGTAGAATTATCAAATTGTACTCATATTACTCGTACTTAATAGTTTCTTATTCATTCTCCTCATCATTAAACTCTTCTTCTACAGTCACTAAAATCAGTGTAGTCAGCTTGACGATGTGGGTCATCATCGTTATCATTAACGTTTAATGTTCCTACTATTGGCACATAGAGGTGGCCTATGTGACCGCCTCACAGCGACGGAGTAGAATTATTCACCACGTGCTCAGGTAGGTTGATAGATGCCGCATCTATTCGAATTTCTGGTTCTAGAACAAGCCTCTTTTCTATTTTGGTACCCCCTTTAAGAGCACCTTCGTTACTGGGGTACCCAATTGATGAAGCCCACATACCTTAAATTGTGAACTACTAACAAACATTTTCGCTACATTCCAACGAGCTTATCCCAAATCTTCATCTTCAAAGGCCACTAATCATAGCAGTATATTAAACCCTCCATATCTTAGGGCGGTCACTACACACTAAACCTATTTGTTCGTTGGCGAACTGACCTTGCTTGCTTCAGACCTCCGTCGACACCCCACGTCCCCAATAACGGCCACAATAGGGCTGTTCAAATTGAAATTAGAACACAGTTTTTTTTTTTGTTTTAAAGGTTTGGACGCTTAATCGTTTTGTTGTTGTCCTGTTAAGTTAAATAAATTGTTTTCCTGTTTTATCATTTAAGAGTTTTGGTACAGCGATGAGTCTATAACAGTGTCTTTGATTCATTTGTGACTTTTAATTGAAGCGTTTGAGTTTAAAATCTTGGTTATGTATTCTATTTATATTTGTTATTATACATTCCTTGACCTCTTTTGTTATTTAATGGATGATTTCACTCGAGACTGAAACAAAAATAGGACGTGTACTTGCGGGATTTATTACATGGATTTGGGTGCGATATTATGATGCCAAATACTAATCATTTACAATCTTAATAAGTTTGGATGAATTTATAATTATCTGTTATTTTATCACGACAGAACAGCTGAAATGAAATTTTTGTCTGGAACAACATAAATATTATATATCACTGTTTATTCCACATTACTTTTGCTGTACGTCAAATACCTTATCCCCAAAACAAAGTAGAAAAACCGAGGAAAAATCTCTTGAAAAAACAACCCACCTTTTCACAAACACAAAAGTTAAACAGCCTTCACAAAACAAGAGTACTTAAGCACCTAGTTGGACCGTACAACCCTAGATAGACCACGGACAATGTCGCTGAACAAGGCTATTTGGGCACTCGACCCACAAGTAAACGAAGCCACGCTTACCTACTGGCAAAGGTAAACGGACTTCGAACGAGTGAGATAAGGCACTGCGTTGAAACTGTATAGTGTTTGGATAGAGAGCACGTTGTAGTGTTCATAGAAGGTGAAAAATTACATGATACTGGTCGTTTAATAGCTAAATAGGAGACAGGGGATGATAATGTTAAAGGTGGTGAAAACAGTGTATACTATATAAATATACAGTTCAAAACGGATGACGACAAAGGACATTAGCAAGCCTGAGACGAAAAGATTACATTACATTACAAAGTTTGAATCAATTAATATACCAATTTGAAATATAATTATTTGAACGTAAAACTAGGTCTGTTACATCAAAGGGTTAGGCAGTGAGAAAATAGCTATAGTACACCAACCTGCCCTAATCTCTTATCTATTTTTAACCCCCGACGGAAAAAGAGGGGTGTTATAAGTTTGACGTGTCTGTCTGTCTGTCTGTCGGTCTGTCTGTGTGTCTGTCTGTCTGTCTGTCTGTCTGTCTGTGGCATCATAGAGCCCGAACGGATGAAGCGATTTCAATTTAGTTTTTTTTGTATGAAAGGTGACTTACCTGCGAGTGTTCTTAGACATGTTTGATGAAAATCGGTTGAGCCGTTTAGAAGTTATGGGCGTGAAAGTGGGGAAAGGTAACCGAGGGTCTGCAAATATACTCGAGTTGGGTATCAAATGAAAGCGTACTGAAAGGGAATATTGATGACTTAATCGGGAGTACTCTTAGCAACAATAAAATTATATAAGTATGTACCTATAAAAAGTATAAAATAAAAAATAAATTAAAAATTTAAAAACCCCCGACACAAAAACCAAGTTCCCTTTAAAAAGTAAAAATAATAAAAATACGTCGCGTTGGGGGACTGCAAATAAACAGGAGATGATGAATAATTTGGAGCAGTCCCCCAACGCGACGTATTTTTATTATTTTTACTTTTTAAAGGGAACTTGGTTTTTGTGTCGGGGGTTTTTAAATATTCATTTTTATCATACATTTTTGGTAAGAAAAATAAATAAGTTTGGGATAGGTTGACTAACGTTTTTGCCTGTATACTCACAATTTACCAGCTATTAAATAATAATAAGATTCTTTCAAATCAAAGCATTATTATGAAGAACAATCCTAAAACCACAAATTCCAGAACACATACCATAATAACCCACAAAAGAGTGCTTACGCCAAACTTTGTCCCAATAACTTAGGCATCCACTCCAGAGACGGTCGATCAAACACTTGACATCAGATTAGTAGGATCCTCCAGGTATCTCCAACATAAACTTGCTAATGGCCAATAACGATCAAAGTGTACTACGTAATGTTTAATGTTGAACCACCCTGCAAGTTTCGGTATGATTTCGTATTAAGGTCCTTGTATATATGGGTTGGTTACCTGGGGGACATGATAGTCTGAATGTTGGTTTAGGCTTTACTTGTTTATGATTTTATAGTGTTTTGATGTATGTGCTGGGTCAGTTATGTTTTGGAGAGTCAGGGTATTTTGTATTGTTTGTTTAAGTAGGTATGAAACCCTAGCGACTTGCAGTGTTGTCTTTTCAAAATCTTTGAAAAACTGTTGAGAATTAGAAGAGATATGGAAGTCTCAACAAACACAAAGATTATTGTGTCTTCAGACTATTTCAAAATCAACATAAACAAGGAGAAAATTACTAAACTTTTCTTCAGGAAATAAAATAAGTTTGCGTCCTAGTTCATGGTGGTCCGGCCTGACTTGCCGGAACACCTTATTTCATTAATACTCCTACTTCTATCCAAGCTAAGTTTACTGGTATACTTTTTAAGCCTGATTAAATTCAACTCTTCCTTTTTCACCCCATCATGCTAGCTCCGTTAAACTTAGGAAGTTCGATACGTGGGTACGTCGCAGACGCATGATTACATCTCACATACATCGTAAGTTTTCAACTATGTACGCCAAAAACTTGGAGCAACGAGCAAATGCCGCATGACCCAGTTACGAGACGACAAACTATGTGTAGTTTGCCATTAAGAAAACTATCATTGGTGATATGGTAATAGATAGCTGGGTAGTTATGTTACTGTTTATCGATCAGATCTGTCCTAATTTGCGTTCTGTTCAAGCGGAATAATTGTTACATTCGGTAGTTCGAATTTCTAGGTTTCTTGCGTAATATAATCTAAGCATCAGCAGCACCTGCAAGTGCCAATTTTGCTTCCATCTTTTTACTAATTTTATAAATGCATAAGTTTGTATGGTTGGATATTTGTAAACCCAGATCGGCAATCGTATGGAATTACAAATAAATCGGCTATCTTTAATCCCGGTACTGCATTCCCGTGGAATTATTTTCGATAACCATGTGGACGAAAATGCTGGCAAAAATAACTATATCACCTGGTGGTGCGTGTTTAAAATCAGCCATCTTACTAACACAGGCCGTGGAAGTGCCATAATTAATATACAAAGTCGCGTTGTTACTAAGGTGACTGGTCGCGGGACTTATCAAATTACCGTGACCCTGGAACGTAAAGGGCTATTGAAGGACCCCGTGGATTTTAGTTAGTAATGATAATTACGGTACTGACTGGAAGCGGCAGATATTTTAGCTTCTACCAATTCTAGGAGAAAAAGACGTGTGTTCATTTACTTTGGCACAATCTGGTAATCAATAAATCTTGTGAAACCTTGACTCGGTTCATCTGCCTTTATCTCAGCATAAAACCAGATCTTTATAGATTTCCAATCGCAATGCAGAATCAACTAGCAACAAAAGCTAAGATAACGTACTCCTAGCTCCGAACGACATCGTAACATTGGCAAGATTATAAAAACATGCCATAAAAATTGTGTATCCTAAGAACGAAATAAATATTCATTGTGCACACAAACAATACTTAGACAACTCTATGTGTTTGTTTATAAGGTTGAAATTCCCTTGCCATGTGTGAAGAAAGTTAAGCTACGTAGCTTATGCTTTAAGCTTAATGGAGCGTGAGTTATCACGGACATAACCTCGAAATTTGACATTCTTTTATTGATAAGAAAATGACTGTTATTCGCGTGACGGTGGAAGTTCTTTGTTTGAACGACATCTTACTGCTAGTCTAAGATGCTAGTTATGACATTGGTTAGACATGGCGGTTTTGGAAAACTTGTCGCCACAATGTCAATTATGTACTTTGAACTTTTCTGTAATAGTATGGGCAAAGTTAAACAATGTTGATATTTTGAACTGAACTTTCTATGATTTCTTTTCAGCAAAATATTTTGTGTTTCGTAACTGAACAATTTTTTTGACCAATCATAGTTTTGCCATCGACACGACAAGATTATTCTTTAAAATGAACACGTATTTTGAAGTAAACATTAGTTATTTGTAGAATCAATTCTGAGTACCTTGAGGGTAAAGATATCAAAGTCCCTCCATGTTTAGTAGACATTCTAGTTTGAAATCATGAGAAACAATTTCTGGCATTGTGCCTTGTAACATAAAATACACTCATCCAAATCACAAATGTCCAAGACTGAAATTCATTAGAGCCCAAACTCATTAAACACAAATAGTTTTCAGAACATGAATCACGATTACCATCAAAATGGCAGCAAACTCGCTATAACTCAGGGGCAACAAAGCCATCAAATATTCGACCATTTAAAAGGCCCTATCAACTTACTTTGGGTAAGAGTTAACGTCCTATGAAACAACCACTATATAAGCCCTTATTACATAATGTGTGAATATCTTTTTGTTATGTAGATCCAATGACCCTATCGGGCTCCAAACCGTATATTTGATGGTTCAAGGACTGTTATGATCTGTATAACTGCTTTTATTGTACCTATTGATAGGTGTATGAAAGGAAATGGAGGAATGAAATGAATATTTGAAAGGAGATGATATAAAGTATTCTAATGTTGATATGGGTGCTGGAATATTGAATGTAACAGTCCCTTGTCATCCAGCTTTAACGTAATTTGAAAATTATTTATCTTTACACCCGCCATTCCTTCTCGCTTTAAAATATTAATATTTTTCTATATTTATATCAGACTTTTACTTTATCAAGACAAAAAAGTAGGTTAAGATGTATCAAACACAAATCAAATAATCTTTATATTGGCGAATCTTAATCATTATATTGTGCAATGTGTGGCAAAAGCAAGACCGAAATTATAACACAAACTAGTTTTGTGCCTTCGTTTATCCTTCAAAACAGCCCTAACATTTATCTTCACAAAAATTCCAGAGATTTGATAGCTTATCTCCAGCCCAAGTACAGAGTTCATCATCCCTACGGAATCGACGTTTTTACATACATATAAAATACGCACACGTCACAGGTAGCAAACATTTTTATGTCTCAGTAAAGTGATACAGCGTGTTCGTTAAAAATAATGACTTAAAAGCGTCATGTGACGCGCGGCGATGGAACAATCATGGCCGACAAAATGGCGGACGTAACTGTCAATCATTTGAATTTACGCATGTATGATGTTTTGAGGCGACTGTTGCGAGTTTTATTAATGAATTGACGTTAAAATTATTATTTTATATTCAGAAACAGTAATCGTACTACTTGAATTACGAAAACCGCTCTTGTTGTTTAGGCCATAAGTCGATGGTTATGTCTAATTATTAAATTATTTCCAAATATAATATAGCTAGCTATTCATAGAAAACCTCGTCTATTCGAAGACTTGCTATTATTCTCTGGGAATCAAAGTTTCATTGAAAGATCTATCTTCCATCAATTTTGCAACGCCAGCATTGTCTGCCATTATCTTCGGGCCGAGTATAAATACCGCAGCATTATTAACGATGCAAACTCCACGAGATAAATCTCGATTAGTCTGAAGATGCAGGCAGACAGTCGCAGGAGCTTTATTTTATAACACAAACTGATGGATTATTAATTCCCTTACCAAATCAATTTGCAGCATTTACGAATTGATTTCGCAAATTCCCCTTGAGCTTAGTTAATGCAGTTTCAATATTCATTACTTAACGTCTCGCAGCTAATAGACAATGGAGGACACGGTGCATCGACGCTTCAGTGATTCTACTATACACTGCTATAAGTACACAACCAGCAATGTATGTGAACACAGATTATTTCCCTCAGGTGTTTGCATATTAGTAAGGAATATTGGTATAGGCTTAGGTTTGAGTGAAATTATGTAGGGTTTATGTTCTAAATATGAGCTGGGATACTTCTAATCCCAAAGCTTACAATTAAGCCCTTTAGGCTTTGTTATACGTAAAATGAGATTTTGGCATTTGTTATTATTGGTCTAATATGCCTTTCGTAATATAATCTTGATTAATCGTAAATCGAATCGAATAACTTTATTAATTAAATCTCAGAACTGTAAATATTATGTTTGACTTTAGAAGTAGCTTTAATGTAAATAGCGTAGGGCATTTAAAAGCCAAGTGCTATGAATCTTAGCAGAGTATGAACACATAGAATCCATAATTCATGTCATATAAGAATACAATAACAAATAAGGACAACAGCATCTTATAATGCCGCACTTTCAACTTTCACATTGCACTTTAAAACTCAATAAATATTTACATTAGTGAAGGCACACACAGTTGGTACATCTTCAACTTTCTAGCGCTGTACACAAACCACAAATCTCTTACAACCACAACAAATATTATTCTTCGCTCCGTATTCAACAGACGTAGAAGCGTTTAAGGCCAAAACTCTAAGGAGTCATTGTTTACCTTGTAACTTTGGTCCGGGTCAGGAAGGGATGTTTTACTTACACCTCCGGAAAAGCCGTTTGTACTTGTATGTTATTTATTTCCTAAGCAGAATAGTTTGAGATGGGTTTTACGCTGCGGATTTGGTAGAATTTTTGGGATAGCCAGATTTTGATTGTTTTACAATGTAGATGAAAGGCAGATTTATCGAAGTAATTTATTATTGTCCCTGTTTTTATTTATGAGGTAAGTTAGTAAATGTCGTCTGTCGAGGTTGAAGGGACTATCCCAACAGGTAACTGTGACCCTAGAACTTAATGGGTTATTGAAAGATCACCGTGGATTTTAGTCAGTAAAAGTCTGACAAGAATTGTGCGGGAGGACTCATTTGATGATTTTACCACAAACAAAGAAAAGTTCATTTATTGTGGAAAATAACCATGATTTTAGAAAAAGTGTAGCCATGGCATCAAGTTACTTACTGTTAGAATAAAATTTACATCCTTCCAGTCCTTTAGATCCAAAGCCAAAGAGGACCACTCTTCGTTGATGTTATCCTACTCGTCCCCACACATACTATTTACCTAGCTGTTAATTTTCGCAGTCAACTAGCAATATTGCAAGTCATACAGTTTGATCAATCGAATCGAACTTAGCTTGTTATTGATCAAGGCAACCTCGAACTGTTTCAATTTGCGGTAAGTGATATGTAAGTAAGTTCAGTCAGCATTAGAAACTTCGATGTATATAAGCCCTGGTTTACGACTATAAGAACACAACAACTTTGAATAGATAGCTACCTTTATTTGACCTTTTCAAAATATTATCATAACATTCTACTTGTTCTGATTATATTAACATAATTGATCACAGGCCTGAATTTTGTAAAAGGTTAGACAGAAATGGATTAGTGCATTTACATTTTACATTGTCTTTTGTAATTAGAGCCAGGTCATAAATTTAAATATGTACATTACATTGAGTAACTACATTCTCTTTGTCCCCAAGAAACCTTTTCCAAACAATACTAATTATTAACACAAATTACATGGTCAGTGCTACCCCGATCTTGTATTCTGTTGACTTCAAGTAGGCTTTTGACTGCCTTGTTTATGCCAGGGCTTGGCATGTTTCGGGTTAAGATTGAAATGGGCGTACCGCAACATCTTGTAACCCTCATAAAGTACTCACTAAGGGGCCGCAAAGGTGCAGCGGGTATTGTTATAGAAAATAAATAGGGGTACATAAATGACTACCACAGGGGTGTCTGTTGTGGCCAGTGTTAAGAAAATAATTATCAAAAAAAATACATCGATTAAACGGTGGAATGCAAGTACAGTCTAAATTAATCTAGCGGACATAAGTTCGTGTTTGCAAAATATGGTAAAAGAAATAAAATGATTTTCTTAAAAGTTTCGAAAGAGGGATTTGCAACTAAAATATTTTAGTTTCCAATAACGTGCAAAAATACGCCCGGCAATGAGTTATAGCGGTATTCACATTTGTCACATCAGCGCTCTCTTCCCACAAATGTACTGGATTTTCCGTAAATATTCATTTGAAATGAAATATTATTACTGAAACGTGCTTGGACTTTGATATTTTGGTCTTGGATGCTAAAGTTTTTATACAATTAACATAAAATTACGTTAACAAGTGCAATGTAATTAATAAACCAACCACTTCTTCGAAAATCGTAACGTTACGACTTTATTATTGAATTGTGGAAGTCAAAAGTTAATTTATAAACTCGTAACAATTTTAATTTGAGCTGGAATGGGAAAATAGGATACGCAAAACAAAAGTTATGAAAGTTTTCCGAGAAAGGCTTTAGCTTTTATCATTGAATAATTAAATTGATACAGGTATAACTTTATGAGAGTAACTACGAGTAATTGATTATTGTGGTTGCAATATAACCTGTCAAAAACGGGGTTCATAATTGAAACCGAAAATTAAAGCTCTCGATGAAAGGCTTAATAAATGAACAGGTATTCTAGCCCTTTAAAAATAAGCCTCAATAACTTACAACGGTATTCGGCAATTTTGTCACATCAGCGCTTCTGGCCGCAGAATTTGCCGTAAATATTCATTCGGGCCTGACATAGGGAGTGAGTTACGTTCATATACACACGAAATTTTTTGTATCTCTTGATATGTGGGATCTTGAGGATATTTCTTTGTCATCGTTTGTAGTTAGGTCGCAAGAGGTTTTATACGCATTTGCATACTAAGGTTTTTTTTCTGGAAAGGTCAAAAAAAGTTTCGTTGATATAGTGTCACAAGCGCTACTGTGTCACATGAGGTATGGAATCGATTGGGTAACGTCTGCATAGAATTTTCTAGGATATTTTTCTGGTACATTCAGGAGCCTAGTATGTCCAGACACCGGTTAATAAACAATATACATACTTAGATATGAGTTAGTTCTAAGTATACTACTGCCTAAACCGATAACAGGCCTGATATTATGAGTCGTAGGATTGTCAAAGCAGGATAAGGAAACAGGGTGGATTTATAGTCAGTAACAGTCCTTTCCCAACACCGGGTGTGGGAGAACTCATTTGATAATTTAAGCAAAAAATGCTGTATTGTTCTAATAAGTTGCCATGGTAATGAAGCTATTTGAGGTCTGTTAGGGCTTTGGAGACGCTTTCATGTTAATTTTAATAGTCTCCATTAGTCCCACTCCCTCTGTAAAAACGTTAATATGCTTACATTAAAAATGGCGACAATAAAACCAAGCCCCAATCTCACAATAATCCATTATGTTTAAACAAAAGTTATTAATAACAGTAGGTCCACCAGCGAATGCTATTATGCGCAGGCAATTTTCTGCATTCGAAAACTGTTAAATTAATTTTATGAAGTGGGAAAAATTGTTTTTCAGGTGATAAAAACGTTGAAACACAAATTGTGATAAACAAGATGAGATTTTTAAAGGGTCAACGTGTTGCCGGTTAATTTTTCGCTGATATGAGAAAAGTTTTACTAATTTAAAGCTCAATGATACAGGAATTGAGAAATGGATGGGATTAAAGGGATCCCTATTAATATTATAACAATGTATGTTATAATATTAATGACGACTTCCCACAGTATCACGTTTTTAGGACATTTCTTTTTAATATCCCTAACTCTTTGTAGAGTTCAGGTAAACTTTAATAAACTGATGATCAATGTAGCCCAACGACGATATATTACTAGACTCCGCATGCATGATCTAAGGAACAAAAACTATTCTGTCAACTCGCTGAGGTACTACGTAAGCGAGGGGGACGGGGTACTGCGTTGTAATTGGCTAACTCAAGGTCTGTTCTATCTCAAGGTATGTCTACGGCTCACAGGAGTGGTCGAAATAAGACTGTTAAAAGACTTTTTTGCCTAATGTGTTGACACACATCGGTCGCCTGTTATTAGGAGTCTAGTAATATATCGTCGTTGATGTAGCCCAAGAATATTTCCAGGCTAATTAATCTCCTTACTGCGGCTATTTAACTTATTGGCGAAATGTAACTAATAATATCCACCTCTGCTTAAACCTTCGATGTAATCCCCGAAGGTTTATTATTGAAAGCATGTTTTAAGGTTTAATGTATTTATGTAACTAAGGAATGTTAACTTTATAATAAGATTTGAAGTTACGGGAAAAACAACAATAACAAACTAATAATCAAATTGTCACCCATAACCTTTTTGTCTCATATGGTGTAAACCGCATAGAGGAAGCTTCAACAACCGTACTTCTATAATACCACCTGACGGGAGTAATGCCCTGAAAATGGAGTTGTAATGATATCTGTCATGTGACGCGTACAACATACGGATGCAACGTGGGAATACAAAATGTGAACAGTATTTAGCTTTACTCTATTGATTTAAATCATAGATATCAAAAGTTAAAAGCTCGCCTCTCATTCACAACGTTATGAAGTTATTAGCGTTATCAATGTGTTTTTTCAATGCATGACATCGATGGAGGAAAACATTTGATGAAACCTGAACTTAATAATGATTTTTCATGATTTCATCTAAAGTTATAACAGAGGCTTAGAGGGCTCCCTGATATCAGACGGTAGTCAAGTACACGAAAAAGTTAGAATACTCTTAGCTTGTAAAGCTTACAGCTTTACAAGTGTTGTCTCTCTCTCTCTCCTCAGCAACATAACTGATGTCTCTAAACGTATCATTGATCTTAAACACCTCTTCAAAGACAGCCATCAACAAGATATTACCTTGAAGACTGTCGCTCGACAGCACACCAGTCAACCGGACCGAATTACCCCTACAAATTAGTGCCGTCACTGATGTTAACAACACTTTGATGAGGTAATTACAGGCCAATTACTCAGTAGATGGTAATTAAGGCACCGCAGCTAGCTGAGATGTTATCAATATTATTATAGCGTCTTGGAGATAAGTTTGCCTAACGAGCTGTGTCGTGCGGTTTGGGTGAGGTAAATATTAGGAAGCTGTATCCTGCACCAAGGGGATGCAGTGTATTTTAGCATATAATATACCGCATCCAGTGGGTCTAAACCTGCTTCTTCAATCCTAATGATTCATCAATTTACAGCAACGTCATTGGTTATTCTAATATTATTATTTCACGAATTATTAAGAAATTGCTAATTGGCCGTTTTAGAGCCATAGGACCTGTCAGTGCTCTGTGACCAGAGGCCTTATCATGAGTTTTCAGTTATTGTGACGTAAACTAAACTGGAACTTTGACATGAATTTCAAGGAAAAAAATAGTTCCTTCTTCGTACACCAGAGGCGCTGTTCCATTTTTCCATACAAAAAACGCTGTAAATACTGGATAGACGCTGTAAAGTAAAATACTGAAAACTCATGGTAAGGCCTCTGGACTTTTCACGTTTTTGTGACCTAAAATAAACGAGGAATTTGAGATTAATTAGATAAATTAATTACTTCCTCGTTCGTACACTTACAATTTGAGTGGTTCTACGTATTTGGCTGTACTTGAAGTAACCAATACTAGGGCCTTTGATTTTTATTTTATGACTGATGAATAAGACGTGAAATGTAATCAACAGAGCTCGTAGTAAACCATTACATCCGCACAGGCCTATCTTCGAAGGTAAACTGTGGTTGATGAAGTTGGTCTGTAAATTGGTTTTAACAATAAATTCTATCATGCTGAGTTGCTTTCGTCTCTCGTAGAACGTCGAACGTTGCAGAATGTTTGAGAAACAATTTAGGGTTGTTGGCATCTGCCACTAACAGAAACGGACACAAATAAAATTCAAATGTTTGAATGTACGAACGACCCCATGCAAGTTTTTCTGGTTTTAATAATCTGATGTCATACTCAAGTTAAATGTACGATGAAAAGATTTATTCACACAAGCATCAATACGTTTATGAAGAAAAACTCATCAAAAATGACCAATACAAAATTTATTTTATTGAGCACCTCACAATATCGTCGGCCACTCGCCTTCACGGCTTGCATTTTATTTTCCAATGTTGCGTCCTGTGATAATGCAAGCAAAAATTTTCATTTACAAAAAATGTATAATGTATTGAACACTTTATGAAGCATTTATTTTGTATTCACGAAGTTGCTTTTTCATTGTTCCTTTACTTTTTATTCGTTAAGTCAATAATTTTGTTTAATTATTGTTTTTGACAGGGCCTTTTCTCATATTATCTCAAAAGGTTAACGTCAAAGTCAAATGTTTTTATTTCACATAGTCGTTCAGATCAGATCGTTTCAGTTTTCATAAGTGATAGTCAAGCTTATTGCTGCCCATAGGACGCAGATTCAGTCTTTGTGACTACTTTCAGGAATGTTTGGTCCCTGTACAGACATTGACATACTTTATGCTTTAATGTTTTCGTGTAAATGAAACCGCTTCTAAGCAAATCGAGGCATTTAAGATCAAACAACTCTGTGCCTGCGTCTGTGTTTCCGGACGCATACAACCCTAATCTCTTCAAAGTTACAGTAATCAGGCTTCTTCCCGGTAAGCTCGCTCCATCGTCGACCTTGTCTTAGTCACTCCTGACTTAGACTAAGGTAACTGACATAAAAAAAAAACACGTTTGGGCCCCAATTCATCTACGATTACTGATTTAGTTAGTAGATCGTCAAGTCTGACGTTGACATAAGTATGCTCTGCAAGATGGAATGAAATTATTACTCAATCAGTAAAAACCTTCAATCATAATGATAAGAGTAATTCGTGGCGCTGCCCAATAATTTTACAAGCGTATGTAGCAGTTACGGTCAACCGTAAAATTTCATGCGATATTTTTTCACATCATATTCCTTTCACCCGGGAATATATTATTACCTCAATGACTCATGAAAAACAATTTAAACGTCCATGACGTCAGTTCATTGTCCACGGCATGGCGTGTAACGTGGTACACGGTGCTCATAAATCGCCATGTGGCTACATTAAACCTGATTACCCCCTGACCTTGTGGAAGATTGATGATTTATAGTCTGGACAATAAATTACGGATGTAATTTGAGGTCCTTTGTAACGATTTAGTGGTACTGCGCGAATCGATAGCACTTAAAAAGAGAAAAATGGTGAAAAAGGAATTATATTTTGAGACATTATTAATGGTGGATTTATTTTAACGGACAATTTTTGCTTGTTTCTGGTGCTGATGTTGGATTTAGAGAGAAAAGGGACTCCTTTGTGCTCGTTAAATAAACTGTCACCTACAGTTATTAAATACTGTTTGTGTTTAATTTGGCACATCAATGGAGTCGGTGAAAATATTTCAGTAATAAATTAACACAGCTATGTGAGGATCGCCGAGATGGGCGTACAACATTGTTGGTATCGTGTGTTTTACATACATTGAATGAGACTGGTTCACCAACGTGGAAAACAAGTAGGGAGATGACTGTACCTAGCAGTGTGTGAAGTCTAGCTGAGGGTGATGAGAGCGAGTTGAGATAGAGTGACTAAATACCATGACTGTTACAGCAGATATTAATATTATGTTATGTACCAGATTTTGTCCATACTTTGCTCGTGCCCACACCTAAATGTCTTTAACTCGGTACAGAATAGGAGTATTTAGAAAATTTCACTACTAATCTGCATTTCAACTGACACACAGCTACTGTAACAAAGTCTGTTTTCGTGTAACAAATCAAAACT
This sequence comes from Agrotis ipsilon, assembly GCA_028554685.1. NCBI lineage: Eukaryota > Metazoa > Arthropoda > Insecta > Lepidoptera > Noctuidae > Agrotis > Agrotis ipsilon. Next base: position 19,184,186 of record CM052958.1, on the reverse strand, counting down.
ATATGCTGTGTTTTAGCTTTATCAAAATAATGATGTACACAATGTTCTATCGGAATCCTAGTTCAGTAGAAAACGCTGACAAACCTAACAGTACACACAACACACAGCAAATCGACAGAGTAATAAATCAACGAGAGACACAATCTAGGACTCTGTAAACTGCAACCCGCATTCAATTACCATTACACAAGAATTAATGAAACTATCTCAAACAAAGAGAAACTACAGACAACAGAGAACTGCAGTTACAGCAAAACTGGAAAATCTTAAACAACGAGTTGAATTTTAAAAGAAATTTTCAAAGAGCACATTGAGTAAGCAAAATGGACGGGCGCTTACTCTCAACGAGTCTAATCCAGTTGTTACGGCATATTAGCGGCTTTGTTGAAGTTAAATTAGTTTTTTTTTGTCTATTTTTATGAATTGTTTACAGTTATGTGGCTTTTAATGTCTGGGAATTTGATTATTCAAATAATTTTTGGTAAACAATGTGCTTGGTACTGGAAGTTAAACGTGGGATATTGAATAATCATAATCTCTTCGTGTTATTTCCACTTCTGGGTCCTGACTGGATTCTACTTGAGATCAGTGTGGAGAGGTGGATTTTTCATAAAATACTAAGTTTTTAGTAAATGGACAAGTTGATATAAGATGCAGTTTACGTTTTTATTATCAAGAACACCACAAAGGAACAAAATTCATAATTTCGTGGAATTGATAATCACATTATCTTCCTTTACATCGCCACGGTAATTTAATCATACAGTACTCCAACTTCATACAAACGGACGAAAAGCGAGCTATACATACGCGCCTCGATGTCGGGGCGCGCTCGGGGTGCAGACAGTCACGGCTGTACCGCAGTGTCGAGCGGACGGTGTGTTGGTTTTTTAACAGTAACCGCGTGTTTTTATCTCTAAAAATCAGTTCGAGTACATATCTAATAAGACGAGTAGTTTAATTAAGCTTTATATTAGAATGCGGATTTATTATACTTTAAAATTTAACAATAAAGCATTTCGTACGACTCAGTCGTGGCGCAAATATTTTTCGGTCTCAAATACTTCTATAATATATCGGACTTTATAAGCCCGATTTGTTTTTCAAACAAAAACATGATTTATTAAATGAAATCTACCAATCAAAAAACAACACGCATTTTTATTGAACACTTCCTATTCATTATACAAAGTATTTCATTTATTTATATAAAAAAGTATATTTAGAATCACAAAACTAAAATAGAAACAGAAAGTACGCAAAGGCAAATGTTATTAAAATGATGTAGACGGGTAGCCCTAACGCATGTTTACGTACCGCGCGGCTGTAGGTATTTAAATCTGTCTGGCGGCCGAGTTAGGGTACGTCCACACTGGAAGCCTAGCGCGTCGGCGGTGGCAGGCGCGGTGGCGGGCGCTGCGGCGGGCGCAATACGTGTCCACACTGCCGATCAAGCGTTTGTTTTTGTTGCGGCGACTTCAGGTGTTGCAAACCGGTGGTACCTAGTAAACTCTATAAAACTGGTTTTAAGAAATTAATATTATTATTTTTGACAGGTTTATTAGCATTGAATACAACTAATTAATTATAAATCATTCTACATTTTTCTACTCAAGTACGGTATAAATAATTTAAATATGTATAAAAACATCCAACGGTAGTATTTTAGTACATGTTCTGGTAACTATATGGCGCTACTAAAAGACCGAAAAGGTTTGATACACCTGCCGCCTGCCCGTTGTATCGGTTGTTGCCTAGCAACGCCTAGGCTCGCAAAGTCGCTCGTAACCACCGCGCTAGGCTCCCCGCCTAGTCACTTCAATGTGGCCACAAGCGGCGATTTCATACATTCATTATTATCGCGCCCGCCGCCGCCACCGCGCTAGGCTCGCAGTGTGTTTGAGCACTTACGCTACTGTATGATTATTATACTGTGACATCGCGTAGTTGAGTAAAATGGCTAAAGCTTGACCTTTTCTCTACAATCCCTTAGAGTACAGGTATCAGATAATTTTTGGCTAAGATAAGATTGGTGACAAAAAGATAAGATAAGAAATGGCGTAAGCAGGCACAAACCTTTTTTTCACTTGACTGTTAAGTTGTTTTCCAAAATTTTTCAAAATCTTTGCATTTCAGCACTTTCTAGTTTATATTATGTCTTGAGGAAGTAGCTTAACGAACTCCTAAAGTAGGACTTACCTGTTAACCTCACTCTACAAAATGTTGTCCTGTTAAATGTTTAACAGGACAACATTTTGTAGAGTGTGAGTGTAATGTAGACATAGTGTACTCTGGTTAGTCTATCTATGGTAAAATTCCTAGAATACCAATCCCATCCAGTATTTACTTTAAAGAGGTTGTTGAGGCTACTTTGCTGATGTAGATGTTTGTGCAAACTCGTACTGAAGGATTTCATGTGATTATGCGCAAGGATACTGCTTCATTACTCAGAAGGGTAAGAGATAGTCTCAACAGCAATTAGAGAACAAATCAGCATGTAGTAGAAAAAATCAGCTTTCCAATTCTAAAACATTTAATATGGTAGCATCACTACACACGAGTGCCCATGATAAAATCGTGTCAGCTTTCTTATGCGCGTAATCACCCACATTCTATTTGTCGTTCATCCACTTGGAAAATCAAGGTGACACATGAGGTAACCAACGCCTCCAGACTTCAGGTAGGACCTATTTATAAAATTCGTATGTATATTAATGAATGGAAACTGAGTATAAAAGCTTTGGATTAATAAGCATCAATACATTCGATCCACATTCGTGAGAACAACAGCTTCCTTACATCAGTTGAAGATCTAACATCTCATCAGTCAACATGAAACTGACTTTGGTGCTTATCCTCGTTGTGGCTTGCTCATGGTGCTCGGAGGCACAGGATGGGGCGAGGTTTGTATGGTTTTTTAATACATGGTATAGCTCTCTGTTCATACACCTTTCCCCAACTATGTTGGAGTTTCCAGTCTATTGCTCACTGCTCATATGACCCAGTAAGGGGGTGTGATTACCATTTTATAACACGGTTCTTCCTTTCAATGGTGGAATTAACCCCACGGAAACATAAGAGCTGGGAAAATGTAATTCAGCCACAACCCAGATCATCGTAGATCAAGATGATAATGGTAGATTTAGTGCACTCAATTTCACAAAAATCTGCTACGCAAAGCCACGACCGACGGTTGTACCTACAGCATAACCTTTTTTGTATTCCACATGTTTCTGTTATATTCATTTTTTACTCTGTTTTTAGGCATTACTGTGGGCGACATCTATCAAATGTGCTGGCGGCTCTCTGCTGGGGCTCTGAGGAGAAGCGTGACGCTGGCTGGTGGATGGGGGCGGGGTCTGCGCGGGCGCTGGGTGGCGTGCGCGGCAAGCGCGGCCTGGCCGACGAGTGCTGCTACAAGCCCTGCACTATGGACGAGCTGCTCACCTACTGCTAGCGATGAACTATGACTATGATGAGTGATGACTGAATCTGAAAATTGTTAATTACTGGAATTATAAATTATTGATATAAATAAATGACTGATTTTACATTATTTTGTACTTTACTTAACTTGATTTCAGATTACTCTTTAAAATTGAAAAACCCTTTTATTTGAGTTTACATTCAACTCTATTATTGGATGGTGCCAGCACTAATGGCTAGGGCCAAGATTTTATGTTAATGATAGAATGAAGAATTTAAAACTGTGGGTGTGTGTTCTGGGGTTGCGGGACTATCGGGTAACAGTGGCCCTGAAACTTAAAGGGTTTATACGTCAGTACAAGTCTGAGAGTCCCGCCCGTCATGCCCTAGGTGGGAGGACTCATTAGATAATATTACCACGTAACATTATCAAATGAGTCCTCTACGCATACCGACTACGCATTAAAAAAGTTACTTAAATAAAATTAAGAACTTATTGCGAGGCATTAAAACAAAGTGAAGTAATATAATCAAGAATAAAACATTTAGACAAACATCACATATTACAGTTTTTACATATTAACGTTATGGGGTCCTCAAATAACGTTCTTGCATTTCATGCAACGGTATTTCGCCAGACAAGGTAACCAAAATGGCATTGTGTCGACGCAGAATATCCTATGTACAGTCACGAGCAGTAACATGTATTCATGTGAAATACTGTTTTCCACTTTGAAATAAGACCTATTTCGTAATATTAGGGCTTCCAAAAATATAAGTATAATAAAAAGGCAAAAATTTAATCATAATGGTAGCAGAACATCGCCTTGAATACTGCTTACTGTGTACATTCTATTGCTCGTGACTGTCCGCTGCAAAAATGATTACTACCGATTAACGGATAGTAAATGAAGATGCTTCACATGAATGCTCATGGCGAAAACCTATCGGTCGGAAATACTTTAATGCATAAGTGAGTGGACGAAGCGTTTTCCTCGCTGTCATAATCCAATGGAGGAACAATGTGTCACAACAGGATAGCTAAGTAAGCCACAGAGTATAAGCTAGAAATGCATTACCAATTTTATTTTTTACTTCGAATCTTTCAATACATTTTAAAAGTTTTTTCAGTGACAGAAAAAGAAATAGTATCAGCACGTTGACATTACATTTAAAACATTTTAGGTTTGTGATAAACGTCTAGAGTACTCACCCAGAAAGACGCATGTTCAAGTCCCGCTCGCAGTCTGTTAAAATACGAAAGTCGGTATAGATAAGATGGATGGATGTTTGTTACTCTTTCACGTTAAACCATATTGTGTATTACTTGAATTAATACGCGCGCGATTAATTCGATCCCGTGTGACATTTGACAACCTATACGACGCCGGTGGAACCGTGGAAATTAATTAAATGGTTTGATTAAATGGTTTTGAAATTTTGTAGGGTAAGTTAAAGACGACTCCACCTCGGAATGTCGAAGTTTGAAATGTCGTATGTTAGTTCTAAAGTACAGGATATCGATGTACGCCAGTTCGAAAGTTCACTGGAGCGAAGTATGCAAGGCCGACGTATCGTTAGTTAGAAAGCATACGAGTGCGATGTACGCCAGTTCGTAGTTGTTGAAAAACGCTGTCACGAAGTATGAAATGGAACTTTGACATTAATTCCTCTTCGTACACCACAGGCGCTGTTCCACTTTTCATACAAGAAATGCTGTAAATACTGGAAAGACGCTGTAAAGTAAAATACTGAAAACTCATGATAAGGCCTCTGGGGTCCCACTCACAGCTGAATTTGAGTTAGCTGCATACTCAGATTAATTAGCGTGAGTCGCAAGCAAATTGTTATGAGTTAGCCACTCATTTAGGTCGACCGCATGAATAGATTGCATACGTACTCGCTACAGCCGGCGACAACCATATCGCCGCCGCCGCGCCGACTGGAATCAAATTGAATGCTCACAGCAAATCTGATCACAGTCGGCCACTAACTGAGACAGCCGACACAGCCTTAATTAGTATAAATATTTAATATCTATAAAACTGTTTGTACAACCACTGTCAGAATTATGCTTATTTTAGGTCAACTTGTTAGGGGCAGAATAATACACTTCTGGACACATCTATTGGCCCACCTTGTATTTTCAGTTTCGTTTGGTCCTAGCTAAAATTTTATACTAGGTCGAGCAAAAAGTTTTTATACAGTTTTGAACCTGGAACATTCACAATTTCATTCAATAGCCTTTTTTTGAATTTCGAACACAGAGTTTAAAGAAACAAAAGACAATTTGGAGCCTGTTTGTTGATATCAAACAATCGAATACTAAGAAAACTTGGTTTTATTGGTTTACTTGGATTTAATTCTTGAAAAAGTGATTGATATCTTAGGTTTTGCAACAAACATTACTTATTCTTAACATTAAGGTGAGGTTCTATCAATAATCTATGGATACTTCACCTGAAGTCGCCGCCCAAGCTGTGGCACTTATTCAGGCCAGACACAGCCAAAGAAACGTGAGTGCTCAACTTAATTTAAGTCGATCTGCGGTCCGAAATGTTTATCGGAGGTACCTAGAGACTGGCGGCTTTGTTCGTCGCTAAGGAAGGCCACGATCTCGGGTCACAACTGAAAGGCAGGATCGATTCATCGTGACGACCAGCTTGAGAAATCGTCACCTTACCTCCATTGAGATACAAAACCAACTTCGCGACTTCCACGGAGTATCTGTGAGCGCTCGAACTGTTCGGAGAAAGTTAAAAGAAAGCGATATGGTACCACACAAGCCAGCTAATGGGCCCAAACTAACGCGAGCCCACCGAACAGCGCGCCTTCATTTCGCACGCAGTCATTTAAATTGGACACAGCAAGATTGGAGCCGTGTACTCTTTTCTGATGAGTCTAAAATTGTGTTACATGGCAATGATGGAAGGGAGAAGGTCTACCGACGTAAGGGAGAGCGTTTCGCACAATGCTGCTTTGAAGAGAGGACTGCTTATGGCGATGGCTCATGGACTGTCTGGGGCGGTATTTCCGCGAGCGGCAAAACTCAACTTGAGGTTGTTACAGGACCACGGCTGCCAACATTAAATGCTGAAAGGTACATTCGTGAGTGCTTAGAACCTCACGTGATACCATATGCGGACTGTGTGGGCCCAAATTTCCTTTTTATGCATGACAATGCAAGAGCGCATGCGGCCGGCATCGTCAGGGAATATCTTCGGGATGTGAACATCACAGTTATGGACTGACCAGCCAGAAGCCCAGACATGAACCCCATTGAGCACATGTGGGACGAGCTAAAAAGACGTGTTAGGGCTCGTCAGCCAGTTGCCCAGACGATGCAGGAGTTGAAAACTGCCATAGTAGAGGAATGGGAGATGATCCCTCAAAATTTCATAGAGCGGTTGATAAACTCTATGCCTACTCGTATGAGAGCTGTGGTAGATGCCCATGGAGGCAACACGCGTTATTAAATTAAACCTTTATTTGATAAAACATTTTTTTTATTCAAAAATCAATTGCCTTTAACAAGGCGCATATCCGACTTGTTAGGCGTAGCTCCATGTCGTATGGTATTCTGAATTCAAATTTAAAACAATACGATCGAAAAAGATGGTAAAATGTATCAGGTTTAAAACTGCATCAACAGTTTTTGTTCAATCTAGCAATCATATTCCGGTAGGGGCCATGGAAAACTAAAATCTAAGGTGGGCCAATAGATGTGTCCAGAAGTGTAGTTATCTCAAATGGGTATCTTATATCAAAATGTTATCGACATAAAATAATAGCTGTAGTTTTAAAAGGTTATGAATAGCCCTTTAATTCCAATTTTAATTTATTTATATTTTTTGTATTAGGCATATATTTTTGTGTATGTATAAGTATTAATATTTATTTATTATTATGTATACATTCGTATGTTATATGTTAGGTAAGATTAGGTTAGCATCCACTTTTGACGGTTTTTATTCCTCCTCTCACACACTATCTACATTTCTTTTTCATTTCTTCTTTCGCGGGTCTGCTGGCAGAAATTTCTATAGGAAAAAAGCAGCGCACTTGTACTGAGTTCTATGTTTTAATTGTCCTGTGTTGTATTTTGTGTGTACATAAATAGTAAAATAAATAAATAATTCTCTAGAGTTTAGAGATAAAAGTGTGTTTAGATAAAGACAGAAATGGTACTGCCTATTAAGGCGGGAAGCGAGACGTAGGAAGACATCGTCATTTCAAATGTTTTTGTTCTACGAATATTGCCATGACTGCAAAGATTGTGAAGGGAGATTATGGTCTTTACATACCACGCGAAAAACTACGACGGGTTGCTAGAGTTGCAATTGGCTTGGCTATGTTCTATGAAAATACGTTTTAATTTCTAAAACGAATTAAGCGATTTACTCGCTAATTTACCAGTCGCGGACTGGTCATTCTATTTCTGTTGAGGTCTATACATTTCATAAACAAACAAACCAGACAATAATGTGTGCTACCACACTTATTCAGCAATGTTCAGCTTTTGTCCATATATTGACGCGGAAACTTGAATGGATGCGTTCGCAAATCCATTCAAAGTAGTAGTCACAACTGAATAATTGTAATAAAATTAGTCTCTTATTGGTTTTAAACATCTAAATTGTGTTGAGTCTCAAAACCAGCCCACCGCTAACCGCTGTTTGATTTTTCAGCTGATGAGAAGAAGATCATAACTACTGGAAACACATTATTGCCAGATCATCATCAGCCTATAATGTTCCCACTGCTGGGACACAGGCCTCCTCTCTGAGAGAGGGAGTGGGCCATAATCCACCACGCGGGCCCAGTGCGGACTGGTAGATGTCACATATCTACGAATTTTTGGTTCTAGGACATGCCGGTTTCCTCACGATGTTTTCCTTCACCGTTTTGAGAGCAGTGGTGATGAAATAAATTACACAAAGTAATACGCCTTGCGGGGTTCGAACCCACGACCTACAACTCGTAAGTCGGAACCGATACCACTGGGCCACCACTGCTCGTTGCTATTGCCAGATAATCCTACTCTATATTTCAACATTAAACATATCAATAAAAATACGTTTGGTACTCGGAGAATGCCGCGGTAGCATAGCATTTTTATCAGCTTATGAACTTTTTTTTTACGCATTGTTCGACCACGTCAATCAAGTGAAATGTCAAGAAAAATAAACACGTGCCGAAGTCTGCCGAACTAAAACGACGATATACGATGCGGGGTGTTAGGTTTATTTTAGTTACGGAATTTCTTGATTCGGTTGCCGCGCTCAGAGCTCGCGATAAAAGCTTAAAAGAAATTGGGCATTATCCGAAAAAAAAAACATTTTAATCGATCGGAATATTTATATACTCTTCAGAACAAATCGTTTCAGCTTCTGTAAGTGCGTAATCTTCGTCTAAATAACCTATATTCTAAAGGATGCTTATCCACATGGAAAATCAAGTTGACATAAATATGAGGTAAAATTCCTTAACCTACGCGCTTAGATTTGACTTAAGACTTATTAATAAAATTAGTCTGAATACTAATGAGCTGGATCCAAGTATAAAAGCTTGCTACTACTGAGTATCAACACATTCAATCCACATTCGTGAGAACAACAGCTTCCTTATATCCTCTACATTTTAAAACCCTTTGGGTTAATACTTTGTCGTCACTTGAAGATCTAAAATCTCATCAGTCAACATGAAACTGACTTTGGTCCTTATCCTCGTAGTGGCTTGCTCTTGGTGCTCGGAGGCACAGGATGGGGCGAGGTTAGTATGGTTTCATAAGCTTTTTATTTTGAATTGTCTTTTCAGTTCAATTTATGGTATTTATGATAGTCTCTCACTTGAAGTTCGATATTTCAATATACATGATGTCCTGTGCACAACATTTATCAAATTCTATTCAGTTATAAGGCATAAACCTTAACTAGAGACAAATTACCTTTTGATTTAAAACAACATGCAATGGTTCTTTGAAAGTTTAACTTGCTACCGCATTAATGAAATCTTCGATTCTAGTATTTCTACGTATATTCTACTCTTTTTTGATCTTAGGCATTACTGCGGGCGACATCTATCAAATGTGCTGGCGGCTCTCTGTTGGGGCTCTGAGGAGAAGCGTGACGCTGGCTGGTGGATGGGGGCGGGGTCTGCGCGGGCGCTGGGCGGCGTGCGCGGCAAGCGCGGCCTGGCCGACGAGTGCTGCTACAAGCCCTGCACTATGGACGAGCTGCTCACATACTGCTAGCGATGAACCAATCACTGATGACTGATTGAAAAAAAAATGTGTTTTACGAGTATGATGTTATTGATGTAAATAAATGAATGAGGAAGCCTTATTTCATATTTTAATTTAGAACTGATCAGCATTGAACAAAATCCTCATTTAAAGTCAGTTTGCAAATAATTTTGATCAGTGTGGCCTTTTCTGTCATCCTGTGTGTTTTGGTCTCAAGTTGAACAGACGCCAGCACATCAACTTAACCGTATCCGTCAAACTTCTTTACTACTTTTTTAACCTTATCATAATAGTGGAAGGTTAATGTTCGATTGGTAAAATTTGACAGTAAGCTGATTGAACTGCTGGCGTCTGTACAATTTTCAAGTTCGATTGTTAAAATTTCATAGTTTGGAGTAGGTATGTGTACTGGCATCTGTAATGAGTTTTATTGTTTATTGACTATAAAATATAACATTGTGAACGTCGTATTTTAGAGTACAACAATTTATAAAATTATCAGAATTAGAATCTGCGTCATATATCAAACTCAAGTAAGGCCCACAAATGAGCAGAATGTATTAATAGCCTTCAGTTTCTATCTACCCACATCTCCTAACAAAACTAAATCCAAACACAAACTATAAGGTACCCAAACAGGCCTTACTAAGAAATTCAATCAGCCCCCCCTAAAGGCCGCGTACGTATCTACGAAAGGGTTGAGCGATGTTCCTGCCTAATGGCTCGGAATTGTTCCGCTCGCGATACCGTCTGAGATTTCTATCAAAGCCCCGGTATTAACAAACTATACGGTTTCTTTTCAACGTCTGTGTTTACTGTTTGATTTTGGCAAGAATTTGTTTTTGAAATACATTATTATCATAAATTACAGATGATAGCTAAAACTAGAATTATACTAGAGTTACTAACTAAATATTTACAAAAGATAGGCACTAAAATAAAAATTAAAACTTATTTTAACAAATAAAACGAAAATACAAAAAGGGCATAATTATACAATTAAAAGGCGTCGAAGTAGTCCTCCGCATCGCTGTCATCTGGGAACGTGTCCAGAAAACTGGCAGCATTGGCAATGCTTATTCTTTGACCAAAGAAAGCACCAGCCATCTGGTCACGCGAAGTGTCGACCAGTCGGCGAGATATCTCCTTAAAAAGGAGACGCGCACTCGGGCCCAATGACCCGAGCGTTTCGACCCCAAACGGCTCAACACTGTAGCAACCATTCAGGTTACAGTATTTGCGCCGTTTATTATCAACCTTCCCCTGTTTAAAGGTTAACTTATCAGGATCGCCGGCATAAGGACGCCTTTGGACGGGAGGGGACACAATTAGCCGTCAACAAGGACCATGTCCGTGATGACGGCTCATTGTGTTCCAACTTGCGTGTCAAAGTGCTTCTTCTTATTAGCGTGTCGATGACAAATCATTTTTTTTGGCTCAAACTCCAAGTACGTGAACCCCGCTCACTAATGCAAATGCTGACATGTCAAAGTGCTGTCAGCAATTTAATGTGGCCCTCTTAGAATGTCAAAGTCTGCCGCTGCCGGGACGGTCTCATCAGGTAATTACCCTAGAACGTAAAGGGCTTTCAAAGAAACAGGGTGGTTTTTAGTAAATCAATTCTGACTGTCCCTATTACATTGCCTAGAGCGGTAAGTCTCATTAAACGAACCCAATAAAAACATTAAAAAGGTCATCTAAAACAATCATAATAACTGTGAATCTGACCCGTAAAAATTGCTAAAATGCATTAAAATAACTACACAGTATAAAACAAACTCGATTCCCAGTTCCTGTCTATATGTATGCTTCGATCTTTAAAACTACGCAACGGGTTTTGATGCGGTTTTTAATAGATAGAGTGATTTAAGAGGAAGGTTTCTATGTATATAACTAGCTTCTGCCCGCGACTTCGTACGCGGATCTTGTTGCTTATGCCAGCGACAGCGGGGTCGGCAAAATCGAAGATCTGAAAAGTCTGATACCCAACTCCAAGAGCCCGGGTAAAAAATTCATGAGAGTTTGGCCAGTAGAATTAAAATTGTATTAATATATTAATCGTCATCGAAAATCAGTCCGTGAAATTAGTGATAGCTTTGATTTCCACATCAGGTGTTCCAAATCTTATATACATCAATAGATAATGCTCATTAGGCTGAACAGCTCTTTCCAAGACGTCATTCCTATACAGGTTGAATTTTTCAACTGGGCGTTGAGTTGAACAAAAATAAGCATGATTTCAAAGAAGAAAAGGTTAACTTAAACTGCCTTGAAGATTGATCAGTTTTTTTTTTCAATTATACGTTTTTCTTAAGTTTGCCGTATATGATTACTTCCCAGAATTGTTGAAAGGAGTCTTCAACATTTTCCGATATTCCTCATGGTTCCGGTCGATAGGCATCCACGCCCAGTTGAAAAAAATCATGTTATAGTGTAGCTGGGCTCTGTTTTTTTTCGTGGTATATCATCAAATGAGTCCTCCCACCCCTACTGTCAGACTTGTACTGACTAAAATGAGCATGCTCTCGCCTACGGTGGCCGGAGATCGTCTTGTGACGTCCGACGCCGTGGGCGTCCACCACCGCGAGGTAGCTGGGCTCTTGGAGTTCCACATTAGGTGTTCTAGATCTTCAATTTTTATACGTCAACAGAGAGTGCTCATCAGGCCGAACAACTTTGCTGAGACGTAATTCCTGTATATGTTATATGTTATAGTGTAGCTGGGTTCTTGGAGTTCCACATCAGGTGTTCCAGATCTTCAAACAAATTCTCTCAGCAGAAAATGCTCATCACGTGGAACAATTTTTGCTATCGCACCATTTTTGTATCTCTTATAGTTTAGCTGGTCTGTTGCGGTTCTGCGCCAGTTCTTCAAGTTTTCAAAATAAATTATAGCCTATGTTTTGACCAGACTTATCACCTATACAACAAAAAAAGAATCATTCAAATCCGTCCAGTACTTTTTGAGTTTATCCCGGACATACATACAGACAAACAGACAAACAGATAAACAGACAAACAGACAAAAATTCTAAAAACTATATTTTTGGCTTCGGTATCGATTGTAGATCACACCCCAAGTATTCTTTTAAAAAAATATTCAATGTACAGTTTTGACTTTCCTACTATTTTATTATATGTATAGAAGATAATGTATAGATATAGAAGAGATTGCACCCGTGCGGAGTCGGGGCGGGTCGCTAGTAACATATAAACATAATTATTATATTCGGAAAATATTATAACAGCCTGATTTTTTTTTAATGGAGGACAACGCAGTATGTTTATGTTTCGTCCTAGGCCCTTAAACCCCGAGTGTCATTATAATGGATAATTATTTCAACCACAGTGTGGGACGGGAGGATGAAAGAACAAAACATGTCGCGTGTTACTAAGGAGAACGTCATAGAGGCAGGGAAGTTATTGGCACCTATAGTCGTAGCGTGATGTTATACAGCCTTCGATAAATGGAATATCCAACACAAAAATTATGTTTCAATTCAAACCAGTAGTTTTTGAGATTAGCGTATATTTACAATATGAGTACAGATACACATAGTACATGGACTAGGAAACTCTTCCATTTATGTTTAAGTACCAAGATAAATTCGTGGAAAGTTTAAATTAGGTATATAACCAACAACTTTGACTAGTTTACTGTTACTTCAAACGACATTAAGAGAAACGTTTTCATTGCTTTGTGAAAATGTCAAGGACATGTCTTCATATTAGTTGGTGGAAGTCGTAAGTTGGTTTATAGAGCCTAATAATGTAATTTGCGCCACATGGTGCGATAACATTCCAAGGATTCCGAGTAAGTTATCCATTCATTTTATACGACACTTCCTTTTGTTTTGTTAATATTTTTGTTTCTGTTTCTGACATTTTACACAGTAGGTAGGTACTTAATTAACATTCAATAATAAAAAATAAATGTATATACCTAATTAATACTACCTACTACACGAATATAGTGACATAATTTTTATGAGGTCTTAAAGATGACGTGTGTAGAAGAATTTGATTTATTATGTACTTTTATTTTATATTAATATTTTTACAGCTATGTTATTGTGGTACAGCTACTTAATAACAAAAATCTTTATATGGCATGCGGTGTTAGCCTGTAAGAAATTGTAACAGTAGTTTGAATTTATAGCAGATCATTACTTTAAAATATATTTACAACTAGCTGTGCCCGCGACTTCGTTCGCGTGGATGTCGGAATTTAACAATGTATTTTTTAGAACGAAGGGCTTAATTCAGGCCCCGGTTTTCATACAAACCCTGTATTTAAAATTTTCTTAGATTTATCAAGAATATTTGACACTTCTATTCCAGGTTTATGTAGGACTATTTTTCCTAATGCCCGTTCTATGCACTCCACTCCACTCAACTCCACTCCACTTCTCTCCGCCCCACTCCCCTCCGCTCCAGTCCATTCCAGTCCATTCCAGTCCATTCCAGTCCATTCCAGTCCATTCCAGTCCATTCCAGTCCATTCCAGTCCATATTCCAGTCCATTCCAGTCCATTCCAGTCCATTCCAGTCCATTCCAGTCCATTCCAGTCCATTCCAGTCCATTCCAGTCCATTCCAGTCCATTCCAGTCCATTCCAGTCCATTCCAGTCCATTCCAGTCCATTCCAGTCCATTCCAGTCCATTCCAGTCCATTCCAGTCCATTCCAGTCCATTCCAGTCCATTCCAGTCCATTCCAGTCCATTCCAGTCCATTCCAGTCCATTCCAGTCCATTCCAGTCCATTCCAGTCCATTCCAGTCCATTCCAGTCCATTCCAGTCCATTCCAGTCCATTCCAGTCCATTCCAGTCCATTCCAGTCCATTCCAGTCCATTCCAGTCCATTCCAGTCCATTCCAGTCCATTCCAGTCCATTCCAGTCCATTCCAGTCCATTCCAGTCCATTCCAGTCCATTCCAGTCCATTCCAGTCCATTCCAGTCCATTCCAGTCCATTCCAGTCCATTCCAGTCCATTCGTCCATTCCAGTCCATTCCAGTCCATTCCAGTCCATTCCAGTCCATTCCAGTCCATTCCAGTCCATTCCAGTCCATTCCAGTCCATTCCAGTCCATTCCAGTCCATTCCAGTCCATTCCAGTCCATTCCAGTCCATTCCAGTCCATTCCAGTCCATTCCAGTCCATTCCAGTCCATTCCAGTCCATTCCAGTCCATTCCAGTCCATTCCAGTCCATTCCAGTCCATTCCAGTCCATTCCAGTCCATTCCAGTCCATTCCAGTCCATTCCAGTCCATTCCAGTCCATTCCAGTCCATTCCAGTCCATTCCAGTCCATTCCAGTCCATTCCAGTCCATTCCAGTCCATTCCAGTCCATTCCAGTCCATTCCAGTCCATTCCAGTCCATTCCAGTCCATTCCAGTCCATTCCAGTCCATTCCAGTCCATTCCAGTCCATTCCAGTCCATTCCAGTCCATTCCAGTCCATTCCAGTCCATTCCAGTCCATTCCAGTTATTTGAATAATGTAGTTTTTCTATTCGAAGTTACATAGATCGCGCGACTGACGTACGAAATCAATGTGTGAGACTGAGACCAAAGTGATGTCGGTGAACTTGGCAGATCATTTCTCAGCAGAGCATGAAAAAATGTGAGTTCTATTGGCATGCGGCTGAGTTCTAGAGTTCCCCATACTTTTAAGACATAGTTCCGTCGTTTTGACTGAAAAAAATGAAAATGAAAATATGCTCTGCTAACTTCCGTCGGCAGATCATTTTTTCCAAAATCGAAATTTAAAAACTGATTTAGATTCCTTACGATTATATCTACAGTTCCTCATACTTTTTCGAAAGAGTTCTGTCGATCTAAATTAACAAAAAAAAAAAAGAAATGTGATCCAAACACGTTACAAAAAAAAAAAAAAATATTTAAACAGTGCGTACATAAAAAATTAAGGATTTAAGAATATTCTAGGTTCGATAACTATTAGAGCAGATAACACAGAAATATAGAAAAATATAAATAAGGATATAACTATCCCGATGGAATGAGCACGACAGCGGGTTGAAGCTTCATAAAAAGAAACAAAAAAAATGTTTTATTAAGCGTTTCAGTTAGTGCTCGTTTTAAATTACTAAAGAGGGCTGAGGGACGGGAACTCCTCGGTTAAAGATAGACATATAACTGTGCTACAATAAAATATATCAGAACAGCCCAGAACTCCTAACAAAGTATTAGCAGAGCAGGGTTGAAGCTCCTTATAGTGAAAAAAAAATGTTTTATTAAGTGATTCAGTTAGTGCTCGTTAAAAATTACTTAAGAGGGCTGAGGGACGGGAACTCCTCGGTTTAAGATAGACATATAACTGTGCTACAAGAAAATATATAAGAACAGCCCAGAACTCCTAACAAAGTATTAGCAGAGCAGGGTTGAAGCTCCACATAGTGAAAAAAAAATGTTCTATTAAGCGATTCAGTTAGTGCTCGTTAAAAATTACTTAAGAGGGCTGAGGGACGGGAACTCTTCGGTTTAAGATATAAATATAACTGTGCTACAAGAAAATATATAAGAACAGCCCAGAACTCTTAACAAAGTATTAGCAGAGCAGGGTTGAAGCTTCACATAGAGAAAAAAAAATGTTTTATTAAGCGATTCAGTTAGTGCTCGTTAAAAATTACTAAAGAGGGCTGAGGGACGGAAACTCCTCGGTTTAAGATAGACATATAACTGTGCTACACGAAAATATATAAGAACAGCCCAGAACTCCTAACAAAAAATTTGCAGAGCAGGGTTGAAGCTCCACATAGTGAAAAAAAAATGTTCTATTAAACGATTCAGTTAGTGCTCGTTAAAAATTACTTAAGAGGGCTGAGGGACAGGAACTCCTCGGTTTAAGATAGACATATAACTGTGCTACAATAAAATATATCAGAACAGCCCAGAACTCCTTACAAAGTATCAGCAGAGCAGGGTTGAAGCTCCACATAGAGAAAAAAAATTGCATTATTAAGTGTTTCAGTAATTAATGGTTTAAAAATATTCAGGAGGGTTCAGCAGGGCTATTGGCTAACCGGTGTGAAACTGGTGGCATAGTGGATACTTACTGGACATCTCTATTTTTATCGATAGTTATCCGGCTAAGTTAAGGAGTGCCTCTAGAGCGTTATAATAGTTGCTTATAGGCGAACATTTAAATTGATCAGGTTCATTGAAATTTACCCTTTGACAGCTATTAAATGCGTTCTTTTGGTTGCGTTCCGATTGTCTGACATCAAATTTATATGAAATGGGTGGAAAGTGGCAACTTTTTAAAACACTGCTCATGAGCAGTATTTTAGCTTAGCCACCGGTCTGTGCCGGGCCATTATTAAGTCTAATTTGTTTTGTTTATTAAGTTTCGGGGATTTTTGTTTGTGTTGAAGGATGGTAAAGACTAAAACGTAAACGAGATGTATAAATAACTGATTAAAGTAAAATTAGTTGTGTGAGTACTATCATAGATATATAAGATGGACTGATCTGACTGTCAATGAATACATAAAACAGGAAAAATATATTTTCTTTAAAATCAGAAACCTCTTGGGGTGGGGACGGAACTATTTATCTTGTTTGGGTGTGTGGGAGAAATCCACATCCTTATGAGATACGGGAAAACTTTCTTAGGAACCTTTAGCTCTTTTTTGATTTGGAAAATTTTGGCGTTGTTATTTTTTTAGTCAAATGTGTATTTTCCATAAAAATGAGTGAAATTGACATTTTTTTTTAAATGCCTTTCGACTCTGTTTCATATAAGGATCATTTCATTGTATCGGAAAAAAATAATCGGTACGGCGGGAGTTGGTCAAATTTTGAAATATATTCTTTCATACAACTTGTATGAACGAAAAAAAATTCCATTTTTTATTATGCTGTTTGACTTACTTTTATGTAAGGATGCGATAATTGTATGTGCAGAAAAATATCTGGACAGTAGAAGTTTGTTAAAAGTCGAGTAAATGTTTCTTCTAACAGCATAAAGTCGTTTAAGTAGTAGTCAGTATTTCATTAGATTTCAACCACTTCTGTTGTTCAGACATTTTCCTTCCGATACAATGAAATGATCCTTACATGAAACAGAGTCGAAAGGCATTTAAAAAAAAATTGGTCAATTTCAGTCATTTTTATGGAAAATTCACATTTGACTAAAAAAATAACAACGCCAAAATTATCCAAATCAAAAAAGAGCTAAAGGTTCCTAAGAAAGTTTTCCCGTATCTCATAAGGATGTGGATTTCTCCCACACACCCAAACAAGATAAATAGTTCCGTCCCCACTCCAAGAGGTTTCTGATTTTAAAGAAAATATATTTTTCCTGTTTTATGTATTCATTGACAGTCAGATCAGTCCATCTTATATATCTATGATAGTACTCACACAACTAATTTTACTTTAATCAGTTATTTATACATCTCGTTTACATTTTAGTCTTTACCATCCTTCAACACAAACAAAAATCCCCGAAACTTAATAAACAAAACAAATTAGACTTAATAATGGCCCGGCACAGACCGGTGGCTAAGCTAAAACACTGCTCATGAGCAGTGTTTTAAAAATTTGCTGCTTTCCACCCATTTCATATAAATTTGATGTTAGACAATCGGAACGCAACCAAAAGAACGCATTTAATAGCTGTCAAAGGGTAAATTTCAATGAGCCTGATCAATTTAAATATTCGCCTCTAAGCAACTATTATAACGCTCTAGAGGCACTCCTCAACTTAGCCGGATAACTATCGATAAAAATAGAGATGTCCAGTAAGTATCCACTATGCCACCAGTTTCACACCGGTTAGCCAATAGCCCTACAGGACGGAGAACTCCTCGGTTTAAGATAAACCTATAACTGTTCTATAACGTTATAAAACAGACCAGCCCAGAACTCTTAACAAACTATCAGCAGAGCAGGGTTGAAGCTTCACATAGAGAAAAAAAAAATGTTTTATTTAGCGATTCAGTTAGTGCTCGTTATAAATAACTAAAGAGGGCTGAGGGACGGGAACTCCTCGGTTTAAGATAGACATATAACTGTGCTACAATAAAATATATCAGAACAGCCCAGAACTCCTAACAAAGTATCAGCAGAGCAGGTTTGAAGCTCCACATAGTGAAAAAAAAATAGCATTATTAAGTGTTTCAGTAATTAATGGTTTAAAAATATTCAGGAGGGCTCAGGACCGGGAACTCTTCGGTTTAAGATAAACCTATAACTGTTCTATAATGTAATAAAACAGACCAGCCCAGAACTCTTAACAAAGTATCAGCAGAGCAGGGTTGGATCTTCACATAGAGAAAAAAAAATGTTTTATTAAGCGATTCAGTTAGTGCTCGTTAAAAATAAATAAAAAGGGCTGAGGGACGGAAACTCCTCGGTTTAAGATAGACATATAACTGTGCTACAATAAAATATATCAGAACAGCCCAGAACTCCTTACAAAGTATCAGCAGAGCAGGGTTGAAGCTCCACATAGAGAAAAAAAAATGTTTTATTAAGCGCTTCAGTCAGAGCTGGTATAAAATTATTCAAGAGGGCTGAGGGACGGGAACTCCTCGGTTTAAGATAGACATATAACTGTGCTACAATAAAATATATCAGAACAGCCCAGAACTCCTTACAAAGTATCAGCAGAGCAGGGTTGAAGCTCCACATAGAGAAAAAAAATTGCATTATTAAGTGTTTCAGTAATTAATGGTTTAAAAATATTCAGGAGGGTTCAGGACCGGGAACTCTTCGGTTTAAGATAAACCTATAACAGTTCTTTAATTTAATTAAACAGACCAGCCCAGAACTCCTAACAAAGTATCAGCAGAGCAGGGTTGAAGCTTCACATAGAGAAAAAAAAAAATGTTTTATTAAGCGATTCAGTTAGTGCTCGTTAAAAATTACTAAAGAGGGCTGAGGGACGGGAACTCCTCGGTTAAAGATAAACATATAACTGTGCTACAATAAAATATATCAGAACAGCCCAGAACTCCTTACAAAGTATCAGCAGAGCAGGGTTGAAGCTCCACATAGAGAAAAAAAAAATGTTTTATTAAGCGATTCAGTTAGTGCTCGTTAAAAATTACTAAAGAGGGCTGAGGGACGCGAACTCCTCGGTTTAAGATAGACATATAACTGTGCTACAATAAAATATATCACAATAGCCCAGAACTCCTTACAAAGTATCAGCAGAGCAGGGTTGAAGCTCCACATAGAGAAAAAAAATTGCATTATTAAGTGTTTCAGTAATTAATGGTTTAAAAATATTCAGGAGGGTTCAGGACCGAGAACTCCTCTACTTAAGATAAACCTATAACTGTTCTATAATGTAATAAAACACACCAGCCCAGAACTCTTAACAAAGTATCAGCAGAGCAGGGTTGAAGCTTCACATAGAGAAAAAAAAATGTTTTATTAAGCGATTCAGTTAGTGCTCGTTAAAAATTACTAAAGAGGGCTCAGGGACGGGAACTCCTCGGTTAAAGATAGACATATAACTGTGCTACAATAAAATATATCAGAACACCCAGAACTCCTAACAAAGTATCAGCAGAGCAGGGTTGAAGCTTCACAAAGAGAAAAACAAATAGCATTATTAAGTGTTTCAGTAATTAATGGTTTAAAAATATTCAGGAGGGTTCAGGACCGAGAACTCCTCGGTTTAAGATAAACCTATAACTGTTCTATAACGTAATAAAACAGACCAGCCCAGAACTCTTAACAAAGTATCAGCAGAGCAGGGTTGAAGCTCCACATAGATAAAAAAAATGTTTTATTAAGCGCTTCAGTCAGAGCTGGTATAAAATTATTCAAGAGGGCTGAGGGACGGGAACTCCTCGGTTAAAGATAGACATATAACTGTGCTACAAGAAAATATATAAGAACAGCCCAGAACTCCTAACAAAGTATTAGCAGAGCAGGGTTGAAGCTCCACATAGAGAAAAAAAAATGTTTTATTAAGCGATTCAGTCAGTGCTCGTTAAAAATTACTAAAGAGGGCTGAGGGACAGGAACTCCTCGGTTTAAGATAGACATATAACTGTGCTACAATAAAATATATCAGAACAGCCCAGAACTCCTTACAAAGTATCAGCAGAGCAGGGTTGAAGCTCCACATAGAGAAAAAAAAATGTTTTATTAAGCGATTCAGTTAGTGCTCGTTAAAAATTACTAAAGAGGGCTGAGGGACGGGAACTCCTCGGTTTAAGATAGACATATAACTGTGCTACAATAAAATATATCAGAACAGCCCAGAACTCCTAACAAAGTATCAGCAGAGCAGGGTTGAAGCTTCACAAAGAGAAAAACAAATAGCATTATTAAGTGTTTCAGTAATTAATGGTTTAAAAATATTCAGGAGGGTTCAGGACCGAGAACTCCTCGGTTTAAGATAAACCTATAACTGTTCTATAACGTAATAAAACAGACCAGCCCAGAACTCTTAACAAAGTATCAGCAGAGCAGGGTTGGATCTTCATATAGAGAAAAATAACTAGCTTCATTAAGCGTTTCAGTAAGTAATGGTTCAAAATGATTCAGGAGGGCTCAGGAACGGGAACTTCTCGGTTTTATATAGAACTATAACTGTGCTATAATAAAATATATCAGAACAGCCCGGAACTCCTAAGAAAGTATCAGCAGAGCAGGCTTGAAACATAACAAACAATAAAAAAAATGTTTTATTAAGCGTTTCAGTTAGTGCTCGTTTAAAATTACAAACGAGGGCTGAGGGACGGGAACTCCTCGGTTTAAGATAGACATATAACTGTGCTACAAGAAAATATATAACAACAGCCCAGAACTCCTAACAAAGTATTAGCAGAGCAGGGTTGAAGCTCCACATAGAGAAAAAAAAAACTAGCATTATTAAGTGTTTCAGTAATTAATGGTTTAAAAATATTCAGGAGGGCTCAGGACCGGGAACTCTTCGGTTTAAGATAAACCTATAACTGTTCTATAAAGTAATAAAACAGACCAGCCCAGAACTCTTAACAAAGTATCAGCAGAGCAGGGTTGAAACTTCACATAGAGAAAAAAAAATGTTTTTTTTAGTGCTTCGGTCAGAGCTGGTATAAAATTATTCAAGAGGGCTGAGGGACGGGAACTCCTCGGTTTAAGATAAACCTATAACTGTTCTATATTGTAATAAAACAGACTAGCCCAGAACTCTTAACAAAGTATCAGCAGAGCAGGGTTGGATCTTCACATAGAGAAAAAAAATGTTTTATTAAGCGATTCAGTTAGTGCTCGTTAAAAATTACTAAAGAGGGCTGAGGGACGAAAACTCCACGGTTTAAGATAGACATATAACTGTGCTACAAGAAAATATATGAAAACAGCCCAGAACTCCTAACAAAGTATTAGCAGAGCAGGGTTGAAGCTCCTTATAGTGAAAAAAAAATGTTTTATTAAGCGATTCAGTTAGTGCTCGTTAAAAATTACTTAAGAGGGCTGAGGGACGGGAACTCTTAGGTTTAATATAGACATATAACTGTGCTACAAGAAAATTTATAAGTACAGCCCAGAACTCCTAACAAAGTATTAGCAGAGCAGGGTTGAAGCTCCACATAGTGAAAAAAAAATGTTCTATTAAGCGATTCAGTTAGTGCTCGTTAAAAATTACTAAAGAGGGCTGAGGGACGGAAACTCCTCGGTTTAAGATAGACATATAACTCTGCTACACGAAAATATATAAGAACAGCCCAGAACTCCTAACAAAAAATTTGCAGAGCAGGGTTGAAGCTCCACATAGTGAAAAAAAATGTTCTAATAAGCGATTCAGTTAGTGCTCGTTAAAAATTACTACAGTGGGCTGAGGGACGGGAACTCCTCGGTTTAAGATAGACATATAACTGTGCTACAATAAAATATATCAGAACAGCCCAGAACTCCTAACAAAAAATTTGCAGAGCAGGGTTGAAGCTCCACATAGTGAAAAAAAAATGTTCTATTAAGCGATTCAGTTAGTGCTCGTTAAAAATTACTTAAGAGGGCTGAGGGACGGAAACTCCTCGGTTTAAGATAGACATATAACTCTGCTACACGAAAATATATAAGAACAGCCCAGAACTCCTAACAAAAAATTTGCAGAGCAGGGTTGAAGCTCCACATAGTGAAAAAAAATGTTCTAATAAGCGATTCAGTTAGTGCTCGTTAAAAATTACTACAGTGGGCTGAGGGACGGGAACTCCTCGGTTTAGGATAGACATATAACTGTGCTACAATAAAATATATCAGAACAGCCCAGAACTCCTAACAAAAAATTTGCAGAGCAGGGTTGAAGCTCCACATAGTGAAAAAAAAATGTTCTATTAAGCGATTCAGTTAGTGCTCGTTAAAAATTACTTAAGAGGGCTGAGGGACGGGAACTCCTCGGTTTAAGATAGACATATAACTGTGCTACAATAAAATATATCAGAACAGCCCAGAACTCCTTACAAAGTATCAGCAGAGCAGGGTTGAAGATCCACATAGAGAAAAAAAATTGCATTATTAAGTGTTTCAGTAATTAATGGTTTAAAAATATTCAGGAGGGTTCAGGACGGAGAACTCCTCGGTTTAAGATAAACCTATAACTGTTCTATAACGTAATAAAACAGACCAGCCCAGAACTCTTAACAAACTATCAGCAGAGCAGGGTTGAAGCTTCACATAGAGAAAAATAAATAGCTTTATTAAGTGTTTTAGTAAGTTATGGTTTGAAATTATTCAGGAGGGCTCAGGAACGGGATCTCCTCGGTTTTTGACGAAACTGAAACTTTGCTATAGCATAATATAAAATACCAGCCCAGAACTCCTATCAATGTATCAGCAGAGCAGGGTTGTAACTACACAATGAGAAGAAAAAATGTTTTGTTAAGCGCTTCAGTCAGAGCTGGTATAAAATTATTCAAGAGGGCTGAGGGATGGAAACTCTTCGGTTTAATATAAATTTATAATTGCACTATAATTAAATAAAACAGACCAGCCTAGAACTCCTAAGAAAGTATCAGCCGAGCAGGGTTGAAGTTTCACAAAGAGAAATAAAAATAGCATTAATAAGAGTTTCAGTAATTAATGGTTTTAAATTATTCAGGAGGGGTCAGGAACGAGAACTTCTCGATTTAAGATAAATCTATAACTGTGCTACAATAAAATATAACAGAAAATCCCAGAACTCTTGACAACGTATCAGCAGAGCAGGGTTGAAGCTCCACATAGAGAAAAATAAATAGCTTTATTAAGTGTTTTAGTAAGTAATGGTTTAAAAACATTCAGGAGGGCTCAGGAACCGGATCTCCCCGGTTTTTGACGAAACTATAACTGTGCTATAGCATAATATAAAATACCAGCCCAGGACTCCTATCAATGTATCAGCAGAGCAGGGTTGGAACTACACAATGAGAAAAAAAAATGTTTTATTAAGCGTTTCAGTCAGTGCTGGTATTTAAATTATTTAAGAACTCGCTCCAACTCGCTCCAACTTGCTTCAACTCGCTCCAACTTGCTCTAACTCGCTCCAACTTGGTTCAACTCGCTCCAACTCGCTCCAACTCGCTACAACTCGCTCCAACTCGCTCCAACTCGCTCCAACTCGCTCCAACTCGCTCCAACTCACTCCAACTCACTCACACACATGTCTATCTTAAATCGAGGAGTTCCCGTCCCTCAGCCCTCTTGAATAATTTTATACCAGCTCTGACTGAAGCGCTTAATAAAACATTTTTTTTTCTCTATGTGGAGATTCAACCCTGCTCTGCTGATACTTTGTAAAGAGTTCTGGGCTGCTCTGATATATTTTATTGTAGCACAGTTATAGATCTATCTAAAACCGAGGAGTTCCCGTTCCTGAGCCCTCCTGAATAATTTTGAACCATTACTTACTAAAAAACTTAATAATGCTATTTATTTTTCTCTTTGTGAAGCTTCAACCCTGCTCTGCTGATACTTTCTTAGGAGTTCTGGGCTGGTTTGTTTTATTTAATTGTAGTGCATTCATAGATTTATTTTAAACCGAGGAGTTCCCGTCCCTCAGCCCTCTTGAATAATTTTATACCAGCTCTGACTGAAGCGCTTAATAAAACATTTCTTTTCTCATTGTGTAGTTTCAACCCTGCTCTGCTGATACATTGATAGAAGTTCTGGGCTGGTATTTTATATTATGTTATAGCACAGTTATAGTTTCGTCAAAAACCGAGGAGTTCCGGTTCCTGAGCCCTCCTGAATATTTTTAAACCATTACTTACTAAAACACTTAATAAAGCTATTTATTTTTCTCTATGTGAAGCTTCAACCCTGCTCTGCTGATACTTTGTTAAGAGTTCTGGGCTGGTCTGTTTTATTAAATTATAGAACAGCTATAGGTTTATCTTAAACTGAGGAGTTCCCGGTCCTGAGCCCTCCTGAATATTTTTAAACCATTAATTGCCGAAACACTTAATAATGCTATTTTGTTTTTCTCTATGTGGTGCTTCAACCCTGCTCTGCTGATATTTTTTTAGGCGTTCTGGGCTGTTCTGATATATTTTATTGTAGCACAGTTATATGTCTATCTTAAACCGAGGAGTTCCCGTCCCTCAGCCCTCTTGAATAATTTTATACCAGCTCTGACTAAAGCGCTTAATAAAACGTTTTTTTTTCTCTATGTGGAGCTTCAACCCTGCTCTGCTGATACTTTGTAAGGAGTGCTGGGCTGTTCTGATATATTTTATTGTAGCACAGTTATATGTCCATCTTAAACCGAGGAGTTCCCGTCCCTCAGCCCTCTTTAGTTATTTTTAACGAGCACTAACTGAATCGCTTAATAAAACATTTTTTTTTCTCTATGTGAAGATCCAACCCTGCTCTGCTGATACTTTGTTAGGAGTTCTGGGCTGTTCTGATATATTTTATTGTAGCACAGTTATATGTCTATCTTTTGTCTAATTGAGGAGTTCCCGTCCCTCAGCCCTCTTTAGTAATTTAAAACGAGCACTAACTGAAACGCTTAATAAAACATTTTTTTTTTTCTTTATGAAGCTTCAACCCGCTGTCCTGCTCATTCCATCGGGATAGTTATGTCCTTATTTATATTTTTCTATATTTCTGTGTTATCTGCTCTAATAGTTATCGAACCTAGAATATTCTTAAATCCTTAATTTTTTATGTACGCACTTTTTAAATAATAAATTAATTTTTTTGTAACGTGTTTGGATCACATTTCTTTTTTTTTTTTGTTAATTTAGATCGACAGAACTCTTTCGAAAAAGTATGAGGAACTGTAGATATAATCGTAAGGAATCTAAATCAGTTTTTAAATTTCGATTTTGGAAAAAATGATCTGCCGACGGAAGTTAGCAGAACATATTTTCATTTTCATTTTTTTCAGTCAAAACGACGGAACTATGTCTTAAAAGTATGGGGAACTCTAGAACTCAGCCGCATGCCAATAGAACTCACATTTTTTCATGCTCTGCTGAGAAATGATCTGCCAGGTTCACGCACATACCAAAGTGCACCCGTAATTTTACTTCTGAAACACTATAAATTCCAATATCTTTTGATAGACTGAACCGATTCCAATGAAACAAAAACTAAATTCCTCTCCAAGTTACGCTTAATCGTTGTATATAAAAGTTATCTACATTAATTTCGTACATTTTACGTGATACCTGGACAAATACACAGACAAACAGACAAACAGACAAACAGATAAACAGACAAACAGACAAAAATTCTAAAAATGCTAGAAATGGGTTCTATTGGTTGTCCTTTAATACCCTGGCTATATTTTTTGAGTTTTTTTTTAATGTACAAAAATAACTTTTCTACAGTTTTATTATATGTATAGATAGAAGATAGATATATATAGATGTTAACATTTCTTGGTTGGCCAAGACAGGAAAATGCCTAAAAATAAATAAATAAAGTCTCAAAATTCGTTTTTCTTTGGACGTTAAAAGTATCTCTTAAAAAGTCCTTCGACCCTGAATGGAAGGTAGTTTCAGAGTCATCTGACTAAAAATTCAAACTAACATCTTTCGATAGCTTTTTGTCCCGGGTTCCCTTTCAATACTATCCCGCGACTTTAAAAACCGATACCCGTAGATATCTGAAGGAGTGCAGTAAAGTTAGTGAAGGTATATTCAATGATATTAATCTTTGAAACAAATCATTGGGCTACATTAAATTTGGATATTCAAAATTAAAAACTTAATACAATGCGTGAGTGAATGTTA
The DNA here is from genome assembly GCA_028554685.1 of Agrotis ipsilon. Taxonomy (NCBI): domain Eukaryota; kingdom Metazoa; phylum Arthropoda; class Insecta; order Lepidoptera; family Noctuidae; genus Agrotis; species Agrotis ipsilon. The sequence goes on along the minus strand of CM052958.1, from coordinate 19,157,330 downwards.
AAATATAAAAGTAATCAAAGAACGAAATTAATTAGAAACAATAATTTATTTACAAATATCAACAATTCATTTCAATCCTTTATACAATCAGTCATCAGTGATGTTGCATCGCGATCGCTAGCAATATGTGAGTAGCTCGTCCATAGTGCAGGGCTTGTAGCAGCACTCGTCAGCCAGGCCGCGCTTGCCGCGCACGCCACCCAGCGCCCGCGCAGACCCCGCCCCCATCCACCAGCCAGCGTCACGCTTCTCCTCAGAGCCCCAGCAGAGAGCCGCCAGCACATTTGACAGATGTCGCCCGCAGTAATGCCTAAGAACAAAATACATGGAATATAATGCAATGGTACAGTTTGTTATTGATAATTATAACAGGCTAGATATTTAAAAGTTAACGTATTTATAAATGCAAAAGATAATTTTGATTTTTTGTTATTCCTTCATACCTTAATCAAAATTTTATAAAATTTGGTGGTCAGACGATCATGAAGACTGGAGTACAAGATTCAGATTTGTTGGGGGATACTCGGGTTTCCGACGTAGAGCCTATCACAAAACAAATAATAGTAAAGTAATTTAAAAGAAAATTCGAAACAAATATTTAAGAAACCATACTAACCTCGCCCCATCCTGTGCCTCTGAGCACCAAGAGCAAGCCACTACGAGGATAAGAACCAAAGTCAGTTTCATGTTGACTGATGAGATGTTAGATCTTCAACTGACGTCAAACTTTTAACCCAAAGGGTTTCGAAATTTATAGAATATAAGGAAGCTGTTGTTCCCAGGAATGTGGATCGAATGTGCTGATCCTAAATAGTAACAAGCATTTATACCTGGATCCAGCTCATTAGTATTCAGACAAATTATATTAATAAGTCTTAAGTTAAAACAAATAAGTGTTTCAGTCTGTAAGTGCGTAATCGTTGTCAAAATCACCTACATTTTATACGACGCTTATCCACATGGAAAATCAAGGTGACATATGTAACTACAAGGTAAATTCCTTAACCTACGCAATCAGATTTTACTTGAGACTTATTAATAAAATTAGTCTGAATACTAATGAGCAGGATCCAAGTATAAAAGCTTGCTACTACTAAGTATCAGCACATTCGATCCACATTCGTGAGAACAACAGTTTCCCTACATCCTCTAAATTAAGGAAACTTTTGACTACTACTTTGTCGTCAATCGAAGATCTAACATCTCATCAGTCAACATGAAACTGACTTTGGTGCTTATCTTCGTAGCGGCTTGCTCTTGGTGCTCGGAGGCACAGGATGGGGCGAGGTTAGTATTTGGTGATAGACAGGTAGTTTTCTGTTTTTCTATCTTTATGAATCAATTTACTTTGTCAATATCTTTTGCTTGATTATCAGCCCACTTGCGGTTAAGAATTATACCACGAAAACGTTTCACACGAAATTATAGTCTACCTGTTCGCCAATTATCAAAAACTGTTCAGCCGTTATGACAAATAGAAAGACTTAATAGAATCTAATTTACACTCATAGCATTACATTCCATTTATTATGTTCTTAGGCATTACTGCGGGCGACATTTATCAAATGTGCTGGCGGCTCTCTGCTGGGGCTCTGAGGAGAAGCGTGACGCTGGCTGGTGGATGGGGGCGGGGTCTGCGCGGGCGCTGGGTGGCGTGCGCGGCAAGCGCGGCCTGGCCGACGAGTGCTGCTACAAGCCCTGCACTATGGACGAGCTGCTCACATACTGCTAGCTATGCTTCAATCACTGATGACTGACTGTACAATTATGATTGCGGAAATTATGAATTTTCGATATAAATAAATGACTGATTTTACCTCATTCAGTATTTTCAAATTTATAACCCTTCGAATTAACTCAATTTCAACATTTATATTGCAATAATACCAAGATTATTAATATATCCCAGACTATCTAAGTAGGTATAAAAAGTAGGGTAGGATAACATTTTGAAACAGATTTGACAGAGGCATTTGATAGTCAATTAATTTATACGTTGACAAGAATCCGTGGTCATTAGCTCTTCGGTTTTTTATGATGGGAAGAAGCTGCTTTTTAAATATTAAAATTATTATTAGAAAGTCCTGGACACAAGTGGCTGATCAGCTTTGTTGGACCCCCAACTATTTTTTTTTTTTTTTTACGTGGTAAAATCATCAAATGAGGCCTCACACCCCGGGCAGGGCGGGAGGGATTGTCAAACTTGTAATGACTAAAATCCACGGTGTCCTTCAATAGCCCTTTATGTTCCGGAGTCACGGTGATGGTATAAGACCCGCGACCCCGGCAGGCTTTAGCCCTCTGAGAGGGGGCCTCGTCATTATGCTGACGCTCTTTGAGGCGCGCGTGGAACACGATGCGCCGTCGACCCGGGCATGGTCCATGGTCGAGCCTACGGTGGCCGGAGATCGTCTTGCGACGTCCGACGCCGTGGGCATCCACCACCGCGGGACCCCAACTATTACTTGGTACATACATTAGGGTTTCTTCAGAAGCAGTTTAGTTTGGTAGATGGCTTTTGAAGAGACGTTAAGTAGGTTTAAGCTTGATCTCTTTTCGGTCGTGACTATGAGAGCCCATTGCTCTCATAGTCACGACCGCACAAGAGGGAGCGCACCTATGTCTACACAGAGATTAATCCTCCATCTCGTGCGTCAATGGCCAACTGAAGGATCTCCAATGTATATCTTCTTATCTTTTAAAAATGTACAATAGTTCATAATAAAATTGGTAGAAGTCAAGCCAAATAGTGGCTTACGAAGAAGGTACTACTTAAAAGTTACGATCTGAATGGAATGTGATCATCTATAAGTTCAACTATCGTTTTTTTTATCGTAGTCATTCATCAAATTGAGTTGTCAAACCCATGGCAGGAAGAGAGGGATTGTCAGACTTGTCCTGACTTAAATCCACGATAATCCTTCAATAGCCCTTTACGTTCCAGGGTAACGGTTACCTAATGAGATAGCCCTACAACCCTGGCAGGCTTTAGCCTTCTAAGGGGAACCATCAAACTTTTCTGATGCGTTACTCAAACTATTATTTTGTTGTATTTCCGCGAGAAAATGAATCCGTAAAAATCCCGGAAACTAAAAATGATAGGTTAATGCAATAAATTGTATTTAATAGACAATGTAATACTCCTTAAATCTGTTCTTCCTCTCAACATTTCATTATTTACATAGTAAACAAAGTCACTTCAGTCTGTTTGTACACAAGTTCCGAATGACTGCACCACATTGGATTATTGTTTAATTTTTTATTTTATTTTTGTTAGGTTATGGTATTTATGAGAGATTTGGACATTCGAGTCAGAAAGTACAGAAACATGTAGGTCAAAAATTTCAAACCTTGCGAAGGTGATGCAAGCAAGTACACTTTACGTCACAGGTTATAGTTTCGTATACTATTTATGTTTTAAGCTGAGGGAGCTAAATTATCGTACTCTTTTTGCGATTTAGATTGATACTAGGTTAAATTGATGGGCCATTTAATTTGAAAGTACAACATCAGGTAAAATCAGTCATTTATTAATTATATCAACAATAAATACATAATTTCCAAAAATTTAGAATTTGTACACTCAGTGATCAGTGATTGGTGCGTCAGCAGTATGTGAGCAGCTCGTCCATAGTGCAGGGCTTGTAGCAGCACTCGTCAGCCAGGCCGCGCTTGCCGCGCACGCCACCCAGCACCCGCGCAGACCCCGCCCCCATCCACCAGCCAGCGTCACGCTTCTCCTCAGTGCCCCAGCAGAGAGCCGCCAGCACATTTGATAGATGTCGCCCACAGTAATGCCTAAGAACAAAATACATGGAATATAATGCAATGAAAGAAAATCAGATTTTATTAACTTTTTATATTTGTCGGTATGCCAGTCCGTGAGTTACTTTTTCCCACCATAACGGCTGAACAGTTTTGATTATTATTTTGCTGGATAGGTAGACCATAATCTGTATTGGGACTTTTATTTATATTTTGTCTCCGTAGTAACGTTTTCGTGGTATAATTACTAAACACCAAAAAAAACTAATAATCAAGCATAAGATATTTAAGAGGTAAATTGAGTCATAAACATGGAAAACCAGACAAATATTTAATGTCTATGGCACAATACAAACCTCGCCCCATCCTGTGCCTCTGAGCACCAAGAGCAAGCTACTACGAGGATAAGAACCAAAGTCAGTTTCATGTTGACTGATGAGATGTAAGATCTTCAACTGACGACAAACTAAGTAACCCAAAGGGTTTTGAAAGAAGCTGTTGTTCTCACGAATGTGGATCGACTGTGCTGATGCTTAGCAGTAGCAACCTTTATACCTAGATCCAGCTCAGTAGTATTCAGAAAATTTTAAATAATTACTAAGTCTTAAGTTAAATCTGAGTGCTTCAGTCTGTAAGTGCGTAATCGTTGTCAAAATCACCTACATTTTATATGACGCTTATCCACATGGAAAATCAAGGTGACATATGTAAGGTAAATTCCTTAACCTACGCAATCAGATTTTACTTAAGACTTATTAATAAAATTAGTCTGAATACTAATGAGCTGGATCCAAGTATAAAAGCTTGCTACTACTGAGTATCAACACATTCAATCCACATTCGTGAGAACAACAGCTTCCCTACGTCCTCTTAATTTAGAAAACCTTTGGATTACTACTTTGTCATCCATCGAAGATCTAATATCTCATCAGTCAACATGAAACTGACTTTGGTCCTTATCCTCGTTGTGGCTTGCTCTTGGTGCTCGGAGGCACAGGATGGGGCGAGGTTAGTATTGTGTGATTGACAGGTAATTTTCTGCTTTTCCATGTTTATGAATCAACTAGCGGCCCGTCCCGGCTTCGCACGGGTGAAGGACCCGGTCTTAAACCCGGTCCCGATGGTTACAAACACAACAAAAAAATAATTATCCGAATCGGTCAAGCCGTTTTCATGTTATGTCGTGACAACGGAAAACGGGTTTCATCTATATATATAAAAGGCAAACTGAATGATTACTAATCAAGCCACAGCCCAGACCGCTTGGCCTAGAGACTCCAAATTTGGAACATAGGTTCCTTATGAAGCGTAGGGGAGCACTAAGAAAGGATTTTTGGAAATTCGGCCTTTAAGGGGGTAAAAAAGGGGGGGGAAGTTTGTATGAAACTCGGTCATTTCTGAAGCTATATCGATGAAAATTGGAATATAACTATTTGATAACAAATAAAGGATGATGTGTTTCAGGATTTTTGGAAATTCGCCCTTAAAAGGGGTAAAAAAGGGGGGGAAAGGTTGTACAAAATTCCGTACATTTTAGTATCTGGTTGGTTATTCGGTTGAAAATTAGGCACGATTTGTTAAAGGAGGTAAGGGGAGGGCGTGGGGGGTGGGTACAGTGGGGGGGTACGGGGGGGGGGAGTGAAATCAGTTAATTTTATTATTTGGTTGGCTATTCGGTTGCACACTAAGCATGATTTGTTAAAGGTGGGTAATGGGAGGTCTTGGGGGGGGGGGGGGGTAAAGTGGAAGAGAGTAACAGGGGGGGGGATCAGTTAATTTTAGTATTTCTTTAGAGCTATATCTATGAAAATTGGCATTTAGCTATTTGACTACAAATGAAGGCCGACATGTTTTCGGATTTTTGAAATTCGCCCTTTAAGGGGTAAAAAAGGGGGGAAAGTTTGTATGAATTCCGTACATTTTAGTATTTGGTTGGCTATTCGGTTGCAAATTAAGCACGATTTGTTATAGGAAGGGGGTAAAAGGAGCCCTCCTTCGCCCGTGCGGGTGGGGGGTAAATGTGGGGGGGGGGGGGGGGGCGGAGCAAGGTCAGTTAATTTTACTATTTGGTTGTCTATTAGGTTGCAAATTAAGCACTATTTGTTAAAGGGATGTAACGGGGGCCGTGGGGGTGGCAAAAGGTGGAAGTTAAGGAGTGGGGTAAAATCGTTTTAAAATTTTAGGTTTATTTAGGTGGAGTAATTTCTAGGTTTTTAAAATTGTATTTGCTGCCATATTGTTATATCATCAATCGGCGAAGACGCGAGCCGTGCGGTCGGCGGCGGGGTGGGGGGGGAGTAACTAGACATCGAAAAACTTTCTGGATTGCATCCGTAGATTAGTTCTTTGAAGGTGCTGCACGGAGGTGTACTACTTAAAGAATATTCGATCGAGTTGCATCAGAACAGAAGTTGACTTAAAATGCAGAAAATCGTAAGTATTTCTACAATCATAAGGCGCAGGTGAGGCTTCGCTCGCTACCTGGCCTATTCCTTTATAACTTGGCTTAAATTAAGATTATTATAATACTTACTTCATTCATCGTTATTTCTTTTGCAGGCTAATAACACTTTTCTCATTCATAAAAAAGGCAAATATTGTCCTTATTGTGGCAAGTACGTCATAAGAGTGAACTGTAAGTTAACTGAAGATTATAATTTATTGCAATTAGTACCTATTTATTGACAATAGCACTATTAACTTTTTTAAATGTTTTTAGCTACTTGCCCGTTCTGCAAAGCAGATTGGGCCCGGAGAGGGGAAAGGTGCCAGAATTGCGACGCGGTGATTGACTCCGGGTGGAGATTTTGTGAAATCTGCGGGGTGGAGACAGCACGGTCCCGGCGATTGAAAAGGGCTAAGATGCTGTCCCACCTCGCCAAAATGAAGAAAGTCCACTCGGAGCTACCGTCGCCGTCGCCGCTGCCGTGTTCAAAATCGCCGGACCTCTTCGGGGACGAGCTTAATTTAGAGGAGTTAGATTACATTGAATCAACACTCAGCAGCATTAATGAGTCGTCGGAAAGAACTCCAGCAACAGATACCACGACTGTCAGTGTCAACAGTATTGATGTTGATGCTGACAGTAGTGGGTGAGCTGGGTTCTTTCGGACTGTGGTCAGTACTGTTGCCTGTCGATTCAATCGAATCAAACTTATAAAGGGTGTTACAAAAAGAGGGTATCTATCATTTTAACTAAAACTAACCGACTTCAACTTTCAACCTCGATTTATCTGGTCTTCCATTCCATTATCAAATTCTGATTTCCATAACATTATAGCCAGATGAAGGCATTAAGTATCTTCTTACTATCAGAAAAAAGTTACCCATTTCGTTAGGACATACATAAAAAAACATATATTATGTGCGGTCGAACTGAGAACCTCGCATTTTTTAGAAGTCGGTTATAAATAATGACTATGTACACATTACACTACCTACACTACACTACTACATTACACTACTATTTGCACTTGATAATGATCTTATTATCCTGTAAAAATATTCGTCCGAAACAGTTAAAGTGTGTGTTCTACTCATGAAACTGAACAACTTTCCATATTATGGAACGTATTTAGAAGTACGGTTTTTTAATCTCCCTTATTTATGCATCAGCTGATATTTCATTTTTTATGGGAAATCTAACATTTTTTTCGTATTTTGTCTTGGTTGTTCAGGTTGTTCAGTTTCATGAGAAGAACAAACCCTTAACATATAATAATACATATAAGTAAATACATACCTACTTTAATTTTATTTTATTTTATGTTTGTATTTGTAACCTTTGTAGTGCATGTTGGCAATAAGTTTTGTTAAGTTTTGTTTTGAATATAATTATGTAATTAAGTAAATAGATTTTATTTGGTATTGTTTCTTTGCTTAATAAAATCCATTCTAGAAACTATTGTTGATAAAATTAAATTTTTTGATCCTAATTTGACATTATGTTTCTTTTATTTTTGAATTTATGAGTATCTCTAACTTCTGTATGCCGTAAGAAGTAAAAATTAGCAGTGTCTGTTGTTTCTTTAATGTAACTAACTGTAGAATGTTTTTTATGTACCTAATTAATCGAGTTTAGTATTGCGGACATAAAATGCGTAGGAGGCACGCATGGAGCGCGTGGCAAGGTGGCGGCGGCGGCGGCGGCGGTCGCGGCGCGGGGAGATGTGACCGAGTATACCACCCGAACGCGGGCAGACGCGTGAGGGCCGACGTCGTTGTCAGTTGTATGCGAAAAATATATTTTTCGTCATAGTTATTCTTTTCCTTACTTTGCTAAGTAGTATCCGTAGATCGTAGTTCTTTTATATTTTCGTCGTTTTAGATCGTAGTTATTCAATTCGTATTTAGTAGTATCTTTTTCGTATAATATTATTCCTTTTTTTCTATTTTTGCAGATAATCTTTATTTCTTTTTAGTAGGTTTAAGTTCCTATAGGTTAGGTAACTAGGCCTTACTAAGTTAATTAGGGTATATTTCCATCGTTTATTACGCATTAAGTTTTCAAATTTCTTTTTGGTTAGTTTAGGTAGGTATTTAGGTAGGTAGTAGCATTGTTAGGTAGTTACGTTATTATTTTTATAGGTAGGGTGGTAGTTTATTAGATATTAGTAATATTCGATATTTACAGTAAGGTTTATTTTAGATTGCTAGATAGTTACGATAAGTATTAGGTTTAGGTAGATTTAGTTATTAATCAGTTAAAAGTAGTTAGGTACAGGTCGTAAGTGTGTTTAATTGTTTAAACAGGTGGGATTTGATTTATTTTTAAAATTTTAAGTTAAAATGGTTAAGGAAATTATTAATGTTTGTGGACAGATGGTTGAACAAACCATAATACCCATTAAAGGTGACGGAGCTTGCCTATTTAGTTCCCTTTCTTTTTTGATGTATGGCACCGTTGATAGGGCGCATGAGGTACGTAAAGAAATAGTAGCTTACGTAAAACAAAACTGGATCAATTTTTCAATAATGTCTCACGATAAAAATGGAGACAATTACAATAACTGTGATGAGTACTATTCTGATATGATCCAGCCTACAGTTTACGGTGGTTTATGTGAACTGGTCGCAGCATGTAATATTTATGAGTTCGTTTTCGAGGTATATCGCAATGGTGAATTGTATGTAAAAGCTGGAACTGATGGATATCCCGTAAGGCGACTTCGCTTTTCTTCTCTTGGGGATTTGTCCAATGGCCACTTTGATGCGTACCTTCCTGATGATATTAAGTCTTCTGAGGAAGCTGAAACTCATCAATGTCTGATATTAAGCTCTGTGAGAGCTAAAAAAATCACATCTCGCCGCATGGAAGTGATTGATTTTGTAGATCTGTCATCGGCCAGTTCAGATTCAGCTTCTTTTTCAGGTGAAGATAGTGTACTTGAATCACAATATACGGTTTCAAAGGTAAGTAAAAAAAAGCGTAGGGCTAGATACACAAATAAAACACGAAAAAATCAAGTAAAACAGGCAGTTAAAACTCATTATACTAAAAATCGAGATCGCGTCGTAAAAGAGAAGGCGAATTACCAAAAAAAAAATGCGATAACGCATAGTCAGGCTACAGCTACATATCAGCAGGTGCACCCTGAAGTACACAGAGCATCACAGCATAAATCCAATAATAGAGTATGGAAAACAAAACATATGTCTGGAATGTCTTACGATCCCGCCATAGAATACGAAAGTGATATCGGCGTAACGATTGGTAAAATGACTCAAAAATGTCAATGGTGTAACGCACTTAAGTGGAGAAATGAAACACCTGGAATATGCTGCAGTAATGGAAAGGTAAGACTCGAGCCATTAGCCAGTCTTCCTGAACCTCTTTATAGTTTAATCATGGATCTTCATCCTGATCACACACATTTTATGGCCAACATAAGAAATTATAACAGCTGCTTTCAAATGACATCTTTTGGTGCTAAAAAAGTAGTCGAAGATAACTACATGCCGACCTTTAAGGTTCAAGGTCAGGTTTACCATTTACTTGGAAGTTTATTACCAGAAAGTGGACGCGAAGCACAGTTTCTTCAAATATATTTTGTTGGCAATGACGATGCTGAAACAAATTTAAGATGCTCTCACTACCCGAAAATTAAACCAGGGCTCATTAGGCAGTTGCAAAAAATGCTTCATGAACAAAACCCCTATATAAAAGAATTAAAGAGTACCATGGATAAAACACCTTCATCGTGTGATACTTTTAAGGTCGTCATCCGTGCTGAAAAAAAACCATCAGGCGGTCATCCAGGTAGGTACAATGCACCAGCTACAAATGAAGTCGCTTTGGTTATGGTGGGCCAAGAATTTGAGAAAAGAGACATTATAATAGAAAGTCGTAGCAGCTCTTTACAAAGGATTAGTGAATTACATAGATCATACGATGCTCTACAATACCCTCTGATGTTTTGCCATGGAGAAGATGGTTACTCTATTTCAATACAACAGTTTGATCCTAAAACGAAATTGCCCACGAAAAAGACAGTTTCTGCAGCAGACTTTTACTCCTACCGTTTGATGATGAGAGAAGCGGAAACTAACAATATTTTGTATTTTCGTTCTTTATTTAGTCAGTATTTAGTAGACGAATATGCTAAAATAGAGACAGAAAGGCTTAACTTTATACGGGGAAATCAATCAAAATTGCGCGTTGACAGTTACATTCATTTGAAGGATGCAGTTTGTAGACAAGATGCTAATGCTGATCAGTTAGGTCTAATGGTAATATTACCGTCATCATTCACTGGCGGACCACGTTACATGCATGAGCGAACTCAGGACGCCATGACTTATGTACGTAACTATGGACGACCTGACCTTTTTATTACGTTTACGTGTAATCCGCGGTGGGAAGATATAACACAAAACTTATTTCCTGGGCAGAAATCACAAGATCGCCATGATTTGATAGCTCGAATTTTTTATCTTAAAAAAAAAAAAATGATGGATCTCTTAATAAAAGGAAAATTTTTCGGTGATGTAAGATGTTTCATGTATTCTGTCGAGTGGCAAAAACGTGGTCTTCCCCACGTTCACATTTTGCTTTGGCTTACTAACCATATGACTCCGGATTTAATAGACAAAGTTATTTCTGCTGAAATACCCGATCCAGAAAACGATACCAAGCTTTTTGATATTGTCAAATCTAATATGATACACGGACCATGTGGAACTGTTAATTTGAGATCACCGTGCATGAAAGACAACAGTTGCAGCAAGAGGTATCCTAGACCTCTATTAAATGAAACGTTGACGGGAGATGACGGCTACCCAAGTTATAGAAGACGTGCTCCAAACGAAGGTGGCTTTACAGTCGATATAAATGGAATTAAAATTGACAACCGTTGGGTGGTTCCATACAACCCTGTTCTTTTAAGAACGTTTAATGCGCATATTAATGTTGAATTCTGTCACTCAGTAAAATCAATCAAATATGTTTGTAAGTATATTAATAAAGGGTCAGATCAGGCGAGTTTTGCATTAGAAAATCAAAACGATGAAATTAAAGTTTAAAAAATGGAAGGTACATAAGTAGTTCAGAGGCAGTATGGAGAATACTAGGTTATTCCATTCATGAACGGTTTCCAACTGTTGTACATCTCGCGGTTCATTTAGAAAATGGTCAGAGGGTTTACTTTAATCCGGAAAACCTCAGCGATAGATTAAGCAGCCCACCAAAAACGACTCTCCTATCCTTTTTTGAATTATGTCAGACAGATAATTTTGCAAGAACCCTGCTATATTGTGAAGTACCAACATATTATGTTTGGACCAATAAGCGTTTTGAGAGGAGGAAACGAGGAAGTGCTGTTGATGGTTGGCCTGGGATCAAAAAAGAACATGCCCTGGGAAGAGTATATACTGTGCATCCAAATAACACTGAATGTTACCATCTTCGTATGCTTCTACATGAAGTACGAGGCCCAACATCTTTTCAAGCATTGAAAACAGTTAATGATATTCAACATTCAACTTTTCAATCTGCTTGCAAAGCTTTAGGTCTTCTTGAAAACGATCAGCACTGGCATGCTGCGTTGGAGGAGGCATCATTGAGTCAATCGCCGTCCAGAATTCGAGAACTATTCTCAATCATGTTGGTATTTTGCCAAATCTCAGACCCTTTACAATTATGGAATTCATTTAAAGAAAACATTTCAGAAGACTATTTACGACGACTAGAGCTGCAGCAAGAAAGTAATACAGGTTCTTTGAGAGAAGAAATATTCAATAAATGTTTATTTGAAATTGAAGAAACATGTCTAGCTTCAGGTGGACTTACACTAAAAGAGTACGGTTTGCCACAAGTTAACAGACCTCTAGATTTAGAGAACAGAGAATTGGTAAGGGAAACCAGTTATGATATCATTTCATTAAAAGAAGTGGTGAACAGAAATCAAGCATCCCTGACAGACGAGCAAAAGTTAGTCTATAATCAAATAATGCAAGCCGTTAAAGAAAGTGAGGGCAATATATTTTTCCTAGATGCTCCGGGAGGAACAGGCAAAACTTTTCTTATAAATTTAATTTTGGCCAAAGTTCGTTGTAATCGTGACATTGCTTTGGCTGTCGCATCTTCTGGGATTGCTGCGACGTTGTTACAAGGGGGACGTACTGCTCATTCCGCTTTAAAATTACCACTCAATCTTTCCAACGTTGAAAAACCGATGTGCAACATCCCAAAACAGAGTAATCTCGCGGAAATATTGAGACAAACAAAAATTATAATTTGGGATGAAAGCACAATGGCCCATAAAAGAGGCATTGAAGCTTTAAACAGAACTTTGCAAGACGTAAGGAATAATAAAAAATTGATGGGTGGCATCACATTGTTATTAGCAGGGGATTTTCGCCAAACATTGCCCGTTATACCCAAGGGAACACGAGCAGACGAAATAAGAGCCTGTTTAAAAAAATCTGTTTTATGGCCCACAGTCAAAATTCTACGGCTTACCAAAAATATGAGAGTCCACCTGGGAGGTGAAGTTTCTTCTGGTGAATTTTCAGATCTTTTGTTACAACTCGGAAACGGTAACTTTGCAGAAACTGATGGAAAGATAAAAATTCCAAATAACCTGTGCACTGTCGTGACTACCATAGAACAACTGATACAAAAAATATATCCCGATGTCGCCCATATTCATGAAAAGCCGACGTCATGGTTATGCGAAAGAGCCATTCTGACGCCTAAAAACGAGCAAGCAGCGGCAGTTAACGAAATTTTGCTTAAATCTTTTGATGGGGAAGAAAAAAATTATAGCTCAGTAGATACAGTGATCCATAAAGATGATGCCGTTCACTACCCTATAGAATTTTTAAATACTTTGAACCCGCCGGGGCTCCCAAGTCACAAAATTATTTTACGTATCAATACACCCGTGATGCTACTTAGAAATTTAAAACCACCTAAGCTTTGTAATGGCACTAGACTACAAGTTAAGGTATTGCATTGTAATATAGTAGAGGCACTAATATTGACCGGGCCTGGTCAAGGAGAAAGAGTGTTTATACCGCGCATTCCACTGATTCCGAATGATCTTCCTTTCGAATTCAAAAGGTTACAATTTCCGTTGAAAGTATGTTTTGCCATGACTATTAACAAGTCACAGGGGCAAACTCTGAAATACGCAGGTATAGATTTAAGACAAGACTGTTTCTCTCATGGCCAATTTTACGTGGCATGCTCACGTGTTAGCTCACCTAATAACCTGGTTATACTGTCACCTGATAAAATGACAAAAAACATAGTATATAAAGAAATATTGTAAATTAGCAATTATTGTTACCCTAAACCCAAAAACATCCATCCATTCACACTCATAAACTTTCGCCTTTATAATATTAATAGGATACCTATAGATAAAGATTTAGTTGGAAATTCATTTATCTCCAAACTTAACGCGAGCAAAGCCGCGGGTTCAAGCTAGTTTTTATATATGTAGATTTACTTTGTAAATACCTAATGCCTGATTATTTTCATCCACTTGGAGTTAAGAAATATATAATTAAAACGTTACACACCAAATTATTATCTAACTGTTCGTGAAAGATCAAAAACTGTTCAGGCGTTATGGCGAAAAAATAAAGAGTTTATAAAATCTAATTTTCTCTCATTGCATTATATTACACGTATTATGTTCTTAGGCATTACTGTGGGCGACATCTATCAAACGTGCTGGCGGCTCTCTGCTGGGGCTCTGAGGAGAAGCGTGACGCTGGCTGGGGGATGGGGGTGAGATCTGCGCGGGCGCTGGGTGGCGTGCGCGGCAAGCGTGGCCTGGCCGACGAGTGCTGCTACAAGCCCTGCACTATGGACGAGCTGCTCACATACTGCTAGCTATGCTTCAATCACTGATGACTGACTGTACAATTAGGATTGCGGAAATTATGAATTTTTGATATAAATAAATGACTGATTTTACCTCATTCAGTATTTTCAAATAATAGCCCTTCGATTTTAATCAACTTCAACATTGATATTGCACAAATATCAAGATAATAAATAATATATTCCAGACTACATTGGTAGGTATAGTATAATATAGGATGAGATAACATTTTGTAACAGATTTGACACAGGCATGTTATAGTCAATTAACTTATACGTTGACAAGAATCCGTGGTCTTGCTCTTTGGTTGTTTATAATGGAAAGAAGCTGCTAGAATTAGGTATCTTGAAGAACCCGTTCAGCCCTTCTTCAATTTTTAGTCAATATGTTAAGATGCAATGCAAAATTTCAATATGATCTGTGGGGTAACTGATGCTTGAAAAGGTAGTGAACAAACAATACATTTTTAAAATAATAATATTAGGATTAGAAAGTCCTGGACACAAGTGCCTGATCAGCGTTGTTGGACCTCCAACTATTACTTGGTACCTACTTCATTAGGATTTCATCAAAAGCACTTTACAGGTCGGTAGATGGCTTTGAAGAGAAGTTAAGTAGGTTTTAGCTTGATCTCTCTTCTGTCGTGACCGTGAGAGCGACGAAAGAGGGAGTGCACCTATGTCTACACAGAGATTAATCCTCCATCTCGTGCGTCAATGGCCAACTGAAGGATCTCCAATGTTTATCTTCTTATCTTTTAAAAATGTACAATAGTTCATAATAAAATTGGTAGAAGTCAAGCCTAATAGTGGATTACGAAGAAGGTACTACTTAAAAGTTACGATCTGAATGGAATGTGATCATCTATAAGTTCAACTATCGTTTTTTTTATCGTAGTCAAATCATCAAATTGAGTTGTCAAACCCATGGCAGGAAGAGAGGGACTGTCAGACTTGTCCTGACTAAAATCCACGATAATCCTTCAATAGCCCTTTACGTTCCAGGGTAACGGTTACCTAATGAGACAGCCCTACAACCCTTGTAGGCTTTGGCCCTCCAAGGGGACCCGTCAGGGTACTATTTTGCAGAACGTAAGCCTTACTCAAACTATTTAAAAATTTTTTGTATTTCCGCGAGAAAAGAATTAGGCTTGTATGCAGGATGCGTTGGTTGGCCATAATATTCCCTGTGTTTAATAAACAACTAGGTAACCTAAAAAAAAAAACATAAAGTCAAACAATATTTATTCATTAAAACAGAGAAAAAATGAATGTAACTTCAACAAAGCCGCTAATATGCCGAAGCAAGAGGATTAGACTCGTTGAAAGTAAGCTGCCGTCCATTTTGCTTACTCAATGTGCTCTTTGAAAATTTCTTTTATTATATTCAACTCGTTTTGTTTAATTTTTGTCTGTAACTGTAGTTCTCTGTTGTCTGTAGTTCCTCTTTGTTTGAGATAGTTTCATTAATTCTTGTGTAATGGTAATTGAATGTTCCAGTTTGTCGAGTCCTAGATTGTGTCTCTCGTTGATTTATTAATATGTCGATTTGCTGTGTGTTTTGTGAAATAGTAGTCATTTTGGTTTAGATACCTATCTATTCTTCCTCTCAACATTAAATTATTTACGCAGTAAACAAAGTAACTTCAGTCTGTTTGTACACAACTTCCGAATTTCTGCAGCACATTGGATAATTTTTTAATTTTGTTTTTGTTAGTTTATGGTATTTATGGGACATTTAGACATTCGAGTCAGAAAGTACGTCAAAAATATCAAACCTTGCGAAGCAGATGCAAGCAAGTACTTCTCACATCACACGTTATACATTCGCACACTATTTATGTTTAAAGCCGAGGGATCCAGTGGTTTTCTATTTTTCATACACTTTTTACGATTTGATATTGGGTTAAATCGATGGGCTATTTAATTTGAAAATACAATTTTAGGTAAAATCAGTCATTTATTAATTATATCAACAATTCATAATTTCCAAAATTTAGAATTTGTACACTCAGTGATCAGTGATTGGTGCGTCAGCAGTAGGTGAGCAGCTCGTCCATAGTGCAGGGCTTGTAGCAGCACTCGTCGGCCAGGCCGCGCTTGCCGCGCACGCCACCCAGCGCCCGCGCAGACCCCGTCCCCATCCACCAGCCAGCGTCACGCTTCTCCTCAGAGCCCCAGCAGAGAGCCGCCAGCACATTTGATAGATGTCGCCCACAGTAATGCCTAAGAACAAAATCCATGGAATATAATGCAATTAAAGAAAATCAGGCTTTATTAACTTTTTATATTTGTCGGTATGCCAGTCCGTGAGTTACTTTTTCCCGCCATAACAGCTGAACAGTTTTGATTATTATTTTGGTGGATAAGTAGACCATAATCTGTATTGGGACTTTTATTTATATTTTGTTTCCGTAGTAACGTTTTCGTGGTATAATTACTAAACACCAAAAAAACTAATCAAATAAACTAATCAAAAAAATAATCAAGCATAAGATATTTAAGAAGTAAATTGAGTCATAAACATTGAAAACCAGACAAATATTTAACGTCTATGGCACAATACAAACCTCGCCCCATCCTGTGCCTCTGAGCACCAAGAGCAAGCCACTACGAGGATAAGAACCAAAGTCAGTTTCATGTTGACTGATGAGATGTTAGATCTTCAACTGACGACAAACTAAGTAACCCAAAGGGTTTTGAAAGAAGCTGTTGTTCTCACGAATGTGGATCGACTGTGCTGATGCTTAGCAGTAGCAAGCTTTATACCAAGATCCAGCTCATTAGTATTCAGACAAATTTTAATAATTACTAAGTCTTAAGTTAAATCTGAGTGCTTCTGTAAGTGCGTAATCGTTGTCAAAATCAAAAACATTTTATACGACGCTTATCCACATGGAAAATCAAGGTGACATATGTAACTACAAGGTAAATTCCTTAACCTACGCAATCAGATTTTACTTATGACTTATTAATAAAATCAGTCAGAATACTAATGAGTTGGATCCACGTATAAAAAGCTTGCTACTACTAAATATCAGCACATTCGATCCACATTCGTGAGAACAACAGCTTCCTTACATCCTTCAAAGTCTTTAGATTACTATTTTGTCGTCAATCGAAGATCTAACATCTCATCAGTCAACATGAAACTGACTTTGGTCCTTATCCTCGTAGTGGCTTGCTCTTGGTGCTCGGAGGCACAAGATGGGGCGAGGTTAGTATTTTGTGCTTGACAGGTAGTCTTCTGCTTTCCCATGTTTATGAATCAATTTACTTTGTAAATACCTAATGCCTGATTATTTTCGTCCACTTGGAGTTAAGAATTATATAATTAAAACGTTACACACCAAATTATAATCTAACTGTTCGCGAAAGATCAAAAACTGTTCAGGCGTTATGGCAAAAAAGAAAGAGTTTATAAAATCTAATTTTCTCTCATTGCGTTATATTACACGTATTATATTCTTAGGCATTACTGCGGAAGACATCTGTCCAATGTGCTGGCGGCTCTCTGCTGGGGCTCTGAGGAGAAGCGTGACGCTGGCTGGTGGATGGGGGCGGGGTCTGCGCGGGCGCTGGGTGGCGTGCGCGGCAAGCGTGGCTTGGCCGACGAGTGCTGCTACAAGCCCTGCACTATGGACGAACTGCTAACCTACTGCTGACGCACCAAACACTGATCACTGACTGTACATTTTTAAGATTGCAAAAATATGAATTTTTGATCCAAATAAATGACTGATTTTACCTTATTAATTGTTTTCAAATTCAGTAGCTCATCAAATTTAGTCCATTTCAACATTGGTATTGAAAAAGATCAAGATAATTAATATATCCCAGATTATATTGGTAAGGTAAGATAACATTTTGTAACATATTAATTGATATGGGTATTTACACTTGATAGTCCATTTAGACATACGCTGACATGAATACAATGCAAAACTTCAGGATGATCTGTGGATTAGTTGATCCTTGAAAAGTTAGTAAACAAACAATTTTTTTTTTAATATTAAAATTAGGATTAGGAATGCCTGGACACAAGTGCCTGATCAGCGTTGTTGGACCCCCAACTTTTACTTGGTACATACATTAGGGTTTCTTCAGTAGCAGTTTAGTTTGGTAGATGGCATTTGAAGAGACGTTAAGTAGGTTTAAGCTTGATCTCTCTTCGGTCGTGACTATGAGAGCAATGGAAGAGGGAGCGCACCTATGTCTACACAGAGATTAATCCTCCATTTCGTGCGTTAATGGCCAACTGAAGGATCTCCAATGATTATCTTCTAATCTTTTAAAAATGTACAATAGTTCATAATAAAATTGATAGAAGTCAAGCCTAATAGTGGCTTACGAAGAAGGTACTACTTAAAAGTTACGATCTGAATGGAATGTGAACATCTTTAAGTTCAACTATCGTTTTTTTATCGTAGTCAAATCATCAAATTGAGTTGTCAAACCCATGGCAGGAAGAGAGGGATTGTCAGACTTGTCCCGACTTAAATCCACGATAATCCTTCAATACCCCTTTACGTTTCAGGGTAACGGTTACCTAATGAGACAGCCCTACAACCCTGGCAGGCTTTAGCCTTCTAAGGGGAACCATCAAACTTTTCTGATGCGTTACTCAAACTATTATTTTGTTGTATTTCCACGAGAAAATATGAATCCGAGTCACTTAAAGAATGTTTAAAATCTCGGAAACTAAAAATGATAGGTTAATGCAATAAATTGTATTTAATAGACAATGTAATACTCCTTAAATGAAAGTAAAAAAATATGAGTCACCATACATTTTACTAACACAAAATTACAAGAAAAAAACTGCTGATCTCTCCTTAAAACAAAAATAGGAAACATGAAGTTTTTGAACTTTATTACGATTTTCTTGAATTTTAATACTTCGTATTGCCTCCTCGTGCTTCCATTACTGCGTTTACGCGGTTTAGCATGCTGTACACCAAGTTCCTTATACGATTTTGGGGAATATTCTCCCATTCCTCACCAAGTATCGGTCTTCTCGTGCTGTGGTACACCTGGTTCTGCCCGTTCCTGGTCTGCGTAGGTTATAACCAGTTTCTTCGTTACGTCGGAGAACTCTTTGTACTGTTAACAGCGACACACCGACAGTCCTAGCTGTATCGCGCTGACTCCGGCCGGTTTCCAGCATTGTAAGTATTCTGGTGCATTTGTCAGGCGTAAGCGACATAATTGCAGCTTGAATAATGAATATAGAGTACTGTCAACATGGTTTATGTACCCACATAATGACAGATTACAAACAAAAGAAAAACCAAATGCTGTAATTTCGTAGTTCCATCTTCGAAAGTGGCCCTTTTTCACATTTAATTTTTTTATGATATAACTTTACAATAACTAAGAAGTTTTAATACCTTCATTTAAGGAGTATTACATTGTCTATTAAATACAATTTATTGCATTAACCTAGCATTTTTAGTTTCCGAGATTTTCAGGATTCTTTAAGTGACCCGGATTCATTGCTCTCGAGTGTATTTAGGATTGTGTTAATAAAATACTAATTCTATATTTTTATACTTTTATTAATTAATCAGCACAAATTTAGATCCATATATCACCGAATCGGATTATGTCACAGACTGTCAATATTTCCAAAAAGTGCATGCACCACAGACTATATAATCATTACAACACAACAGATTGTATGATTGGATACGTTGGCTGGCCATAATATTCCCTGTATTTAATCAACTACCAGGTTATCTAAAATAATCTTAATGTTTAAAATCATAAACTCATAACTGCAAATAATTCAGTAAAACAGAGAAAAAATGAATTTAACTTCAACAAAGCCGCTAATATGCCGTAGCAATAGACTCGTTGGAAGTAAGCTGCCGTCCATTTTGCTTACTCTATGTGCTCTTTAAAAATTTCTTTTGATATATTCAACTCGTTTTGTTGATTTTTTTCCAGTTTTCCTGTAACTGTAGTTCTCTGTTGTCTGTAGTTTCTCTTTGTTTGAGATAGTTTCATTAATTCTTGTGTAATGGTAATTGAATGTTGCAGTTTGTCGAGTCCTAGATTGTGTTTCTTGTTTATTTATTATTCTGTCGATTTGCTGGATGTTTTCTTAAATGGTCCTTTTGGTTTAGATACCTACCATCTATTTTTACTCTCAAAATTTATTAATTTTCATAGGAAACAAAGTCACTTCAGTCTGTTTGTACATAACTTACAAATTGTTGCACCATAATGGATTACTGTTTATTTTTTTATTTTGTTTTCGTAAGGTAAAGAAAGTACGGAAAGATCATCATGTCGGTAGGTAAAAATTTGAACCTTGCGAAGTTGAGGCAAGCCAGTACTTTACAGGTTATAGTTTCGCAAATTATTTATGTTTGAAGTCGAGGGAGCCAAATTATCGTATTCTTATTATCCTACTCTTTTTGTGATTTAGATTGATATTGGGTTAAATCGATGGGCCATTTAATTTGAAAGTACAACATCAGGTAAAATCAGTCATTTATTTTATATAAACAATTCATAAATTCCAAAATTTAGAATTTGTAAACTCAGTGATTGGTGCGTCAGCAGTATGTGAGTAGCTCGTCCATAGTGCAGGGCTTGTAGCAGCACTCGTCGGCCAGGCCGCGCTTACCGCGCACGCCACCCAGCGCCCGCGCAGACCCCGCCCCCATCCACCAGCCAGCTTCACGCTTCTGCTCAGAGCCCCAGCAAAGAGCCGCCAGCACATTTGATAGATGTCGCCCGCAGTAATGTATGCGGTCGGTAAGTTTTTTTATGTATGTACATCGATTACTCCGAGGTTTCTAGTCCGATTAGTGTGATTCTTTTTTTGTTCGATGCAGGATACTTGCAGTTTGGTCCCATAAAATCATCAAATTTGGTTCAGTACGTTTTATTTTGTAAGCATTTTTATTAAATTTGCCTACTTGGATTACACGATGATCTTTACTTTTTGCGTGTTTGTTACGCGATTACTTCGCCAATTGTGGACCGATTTTCAAAATTGTTTTTTTGTTGTACTAGGGATCGTTCACCTTAGGGAATACTGCTTCATCAAGTTTCATCGAACTCTGTTCAGCATTTTTTGAGATAGAGAATTTTATTGGAATTTTCTTTTATGTACACAACGTGGGCGATGTTAATACCGGTGCTACGGATTACAAAATTCTAGTGCACATGTAAGAAAATGATGTATTTGCCAAGAATTAAAAAATTAACCGCCTTCAAAAACAACCACAAAAAAGGGTAAAATAACCTACAAAATAACTTTTCTTTCGGAAGTCATGGCAAAAAGACAACGAAACAATAAAATAAAGCCACCGACTTCCGAAAGAAAAGTTATTTTGTAGGTTATTTTACCCTTTTTTGTGGTTGTTTTTGAAGGCGGTTAAATTTTTTTGCGATTTGATATTGGGTTAAATCGACGAGCCATTTAATTTGAAAGTACAAAATTAGGCAAAAATCAGTCATTTATTAATTTATATTATCAATAATTCATATTTTCCAAAATTTAGAATTTATACAGTCAGTGATCAGTGATTGAGGCGTCAGCAGTAGGTGAGCAGCTCGTCCATAGTGCAGGGCTTGTAGCAGCACTCGTCGGCCAGGCCGCGTTTGCCGCGCACGCCACCCAGCGCTCGCGCAGACCCCGCCCCCATCCACCAGCCAGCGTCACGCTTCTCCTCAGAGCCCCAGCAGAGAGCCGCCAGCACGTTTGATAGATGTCGCCCACAGTAATGCCTAAGAACATAATACATGGAATATAATGCAATGAGAGAAAATCAGATTTTAACTCTTTCTATTTGTCGGTATGCCAGTCCGAGAGTTACGTTTTTTTCCCATCATAATGGCTGAATATTTTTGATATTTGGTGAGTATTAGGACTTTTATTTTTATTTTGTCTCCGTAGTAACGTTTTCGTGGTATAATTACTAAACACCGAAAAAACTAATAATCAAGCATAAGATAGTTAAAAAGTAAATTGAGTCATAAACATGGAAAATCAGAAAAATACTTTATTTATGGCACAATACAAACCTCGCCCCATCCTGTGCCTCCGAGCACCATGAGCAAGCCACTACGAGGATAAGAACCAAAGTCAGTTTCATGTTGACTGATGAGATGTTAGATCTTCAACTGACGACAAACTAAGTAACCGAAAAGGTTTTGAAATTTAGAGAATGTAAGAAAGCTGTTGTTCCCTCGAATGTGGATCGAATGTGCTGATGCTAAGTAGTAACAAGCATTTATACCTG
This sequence comes from Agrotis ipsilon, assembly GCA_028554685.1. NCBI lineage: Eukaryota > Metazoa > Arthropoda > Insecta > Lepidoptera > Noctuidae > Agrotis > Agrotis ipsilon. Next base: position 19,134,974 of record CM052958.1, on the reverse strand, counting down.
AATCCAGCTCATTAGTATTCAGACAAATTTTATTAATAAGTCTTAAGTAAAATCTGAGTGCTCCACTCTGTAACTACGTAATCGTTGTCAAAATCACCTACATTTTATACGACGCTTATCCACATGGAAAATCAAGGTGACATATGTAACTATACGAGATAAATTCCTTATCCTACGCAATCAGATTTTACTTAAGACTTATTAATAAAATTAGTCTGAATACTAATGAGCTGGATCCAGGTATAAAAGCTTGCTACTACTAAGTATCAGCACATTCGATCCACATTCGTGAGTACAACAGCTTCCCAACATCCTCTAAAACCTTTGGATTACTACTTTGTCGTCAATCGAAGATCTATCATCTCATCAGTCAACATGAAACTGACTTTGGTCCTTATCCTCGTAGTGGCTTGCTCTTGGTGCTCGGAGGCACAGGATGGTGCGAGGTTAGTATTGTGTGATAGACAGGTAGTTTTCTGCTTTTCCATGTTTATGAATCAATTTACTTTTTATTGAATATTATCTTTTGCCAGATTATTCGTCCACTTGGGATTAAGAATTATACCAAAAAACGTTTCACAAATTATTCAAGTCTACGTGTTGCCAAATATCAAAAACTGATCAGCCGCTATGGTGGGAAAAAGTAACTCACGGACTGGCATACCGACAAATAGAAAGAGTTAATAAAATCTAATTTACTCTCAGTGCATTATTATATTCCATGTATTATGTACTTTTCTCAGGCATTACTGCGGGCGACATCTATCAAATGTGCTGGCGGCTCTCTGCTGGGGCTCTGAGGAGAAGCGTGACGCTGGCTGGTGGATGGGGGCGGGGTCTGCGCGGGCGCTGGGTGGCGTGCGCGGCAAGCGCGGCCTGGCCGACGAGTGCTGCTACAAGCCCTGCACTATGGACGAACTGTTCACCTACTGCTGATGCACCAAACACTGATAACTGACTGTACATTTTTAAGATTGAGAAATTATTAATTTTTGGATATAATAAATGACTGATTTTTACCTCATTCAGTATTTTCAAATTAATAACCCTTCGATTTTACTGCAACATTAATATTGCAAAAAGATCTAGATAAATAATGTATCCCAGATTATAAAGGTATATAATATTATATTATACCTACCTATATAATCTGGGATGCATTAGGGTAGGATAGCATTTTGTAACATAGTTGACATAGTCATTTGATTGTCCATTAATACATACATTGACGAGAAGAATCCGTAGTCATAACCTCTTGGTAATGAGACGAAGCTGTTAGGTTCTTGAAGGACCGATTCAGCCCTTCTTAAATATTTAGACAATATACATGGAATGCATTTCAGGATGATCTGTTGAGTAGTTGATCCTTGAAAAAGTAGTTAACAATCAATTCTTTTATAATATTAAAATGAGGATTAGGAAAGCCTGGACACAAGTGCCTGATCAGCGTTGTTGGACCTCCTGCCAAATTGCTGCACCATAATGGATTGCTGTTTATTTTTTTATTTTGTTTTTGTAAGGTTATGGGTTTTATGGGTAATTTTCACTTTCGAGTCAGAAAGTACGGAAACATGTAGGTCAAAAACAAACCTTGCGAAGCTGATGCAAGCAAGTACTTTTTACATCACACGTTTTAGATTCGCATACTATTTATATTTAAAGCCGAGGGAGCCAGCGATTTCATATTTATCGTACCTTTTTTAACCGAATGTTTTTTTTTATGTTTGTACATCGATTACTCCGAGGTTTCTAGTCCGATTAGTGTGATTCTTTTTTTGTTCGATGCAGGATACTTGCAGTTTGGTCCCATAAAATCATCAAATTTGGTTCAGTACGTTTTATTTTGTGAGCATTTTTATTAAATTCGCCTACTTGGACTACACGATGATCTTTACTTTTTGCGTGTTTGTTACGCGATTACTTCGCCAATTGTGGACCGATTTTCAAAATTGTTTTTTTGTTGTACTAGGGATCGTTCACCTTAGGGAATACTGCTTCATCAAGTTTCATCGAACTCTGTTCAGCATTTTTTGAGATAGAGAATTTTATTGGAATTTTCTTTTATGTACACAACGTGGGCGATGTTAATACCGGTGCTACGGATTACAAAATTCTAGTGCACATGTAAGAAAATGATGTATTTGCCAAGAATTAAAAAATTAACCGCCTTCAAAAACAACCACAAAAAAGGGTAAAATAACCTACAAAATAACTTTTCTTTCGGAAGTCGGTGGCAAAAAGACAACGAAATAATAAAATAAAGCCACCGACTTCCGAAAGAAAAGTTATTTTTTAGGTTATTTTACCCTTTTTTGTGGTTGTTTTTGAAGGCGGTTAAATTTTTTTGCGTTTTGATATTGGGTTAAATCGACGAGCCATTTAATTTGAAAGTACAAAATTAGGCAAAAATCAGTCATTTATTAATTTATATTATCAATAATTCATATTTTCCAAAATTTAGAATTTATACACTCAGTGATCAGTGATTGAGGCGTCAGCAGTATGTGAGCAGCTCGTCCATAGTGCAGGGCTTGTAGCAGCACTCGTCGGCCAGGCCGCGCTTGCCGCGCACGCCACCCAGCGCCCGCGCAGACCCCGCCCCCATCCACCAGCCAGCGTCACGCTTCTCCTCAGAGCCCCAGCAGAGAGCCGCCAGCACATTTGAAAGATGTCGCCCACAGTAATGCCTAAGAATAAAAACATGGAATAATATAATTGAATGAAAGCGAATTAGATTTTATTAACTCTTTTTATTTATTGGTATGCCTGTGTGTTACTCTTTCAGCCATTAAGCTTGTACATATAATGACGGCGCACAGGTAGATCTAGGTTGGGACTTTTATTTACATTTTATCTTCTTGGTAACTTTTTTGTGGTATTATTTCTGAACAAGTGCACAAATAAATCAGACGTAACATTTTATTAATTTTTATAATAACAAATTAACGTAGACAGATAGAAAACTCCTTCCGCATATTTATGGAACAATACAAACCTCGCCCCATCCTGTGCCTCCGAGCACCAAGAGCAAACCACTACGAGGATAAGAACCAAAGTCAGTTTCATGTTGACTGATGAGATGTTAGATCTTCAACTGACTTCAAACTAAGTAACCCAAAAGGTTTTGAAATTTAGAGAATGTAAGGAAGCTGTTGTTCTCACGAATGTGGATTGAATGTGCTGATGCTAAGTACTAGCAAGCTTTTATACCTGGATCCAGCTCATTAATATTCGGACTAATTTTATTAATAAGTCTTAAGTCAAATCTAAGCGCGTAGGTTAAGGGAATTTACCTCATATTTATGTCACCTTGATTTTCCATGTGGATAAACTCCTTATGGAATATGGGTCATAAATTATAAACAGCCCACATACAACTGAGGATACTGGAACGAAGGTTTTTGTATAGAGAGATTGTAGAAGGTCGAAGGTATTTTGAGGAGAGAAATGGAAGTAATACTCATTTTCCTTTATCATAGAGTTGAAAACATACCTCAATACAGATGCCAATGTATGTATTGGTTTTAATCTTTCAAATACACTAGGAGAAGATTAATTTTTAGAATTTGAGTTTCCATGGTAACTACCAAAAGCCAAGCCAAGTAAGAATCAATATTTTACTAGAAGCATCCATCTATCATCATTCTAGAAGAATCAATCTTCTGATCCAAAATATTCTTTTTCACAATTATTTTGATAATCTAATATGAGTTGAGCTGCTTTATGGAGGACTGAATCGCGGCTTCGAGGCCCAGTTGTAGGATAATATGGTTTAAAAAAGTGACAAAACTTTCCTTATAGTTATGATTTGTGACGTCGGAGGTGAAAGACCACGTTAGCTGTCTCTAGAGCCTTCGTTGATTTAGAACCGTTAAGATAGCAGAGATTGACCTTTTGGAACAAACTGTGATTGGATTTTTGGTCGAAATTGAAATGTTATTTTGGGATTTTTCCTGCTTTCTAAAAATAAGCAAAAGGTTAATTGTAAGATTGTTACTTACACTTTCTAAGTGCTCTGTTCTTGGAAACAAATAATCAAAAAGACGTTTAACATTTTCAAACTGCGTGGAATTTTCCGTCATTGATGTTTTAATAGACTTCAAAATGAGAAGGTTGTCAATCAACATGAATGTAATAATTATAAATACAAGATACAAAACTTCATAAGTAGGATGCATTTCCACAATTCGAGTAACTGGATGGTGATAATGATTTTTTCTTTGTATTTGCTTTTGTCGTTATTATTAATTTATTTTTTTTTTTATTTTACCATGTAACGACAACACAACAAGGTCTGAGACAGATGGTGAGTTGCATTACATCGGAAAAGAAAGAGAATGGACACTTGGAATCAGTCAGATAGTCAGACCATGCATTTATTTGTGACATCATTTTTCATTTCGTATCGCAAAGAAAATGTATTCATCTTTGTGACCCAATAAAACCAGTCCGGACGCATGTCTTCACTTATTAATCGCTTCATTGCTGCTCTGCCAAGAGTGGAAATTAAAACCTGGCGAGTTAATTAAGCGACGAGCGATGCCCAATACTCAATAATCCAATACCCAATATGTGCTCGATTGAAATTATTTACGTACACACACACAAACTCAATTGGTACAGATCATTTCAAGCCTGAAATTGAATTGTTTTCTATGTTTCGGATTTAATTTTGGATTTATTTTGTTTAGAACGTCGGTCACATTGAAGTTTGAATTTGCTTGGGTGTTAGTTTGTGTGTGTGTTTGTTTTTAAATAGGCTTTATGTATGTTTTGTCTCTAGCCTGCTATGTCCCACTTCTAGAAAAAATGTCTCTTTCCACTTCTTTCACTTTTTAGGACACTGCTATCTCCTTTTTTTTAGCGTGGTAAAATCATCAAATGAGTCCTCCCACCTCGGGCGGGGCGGGAGGGACTGTCAGACTTGAACTGACTAAAATTCCCTTCATGTACTGGGGTCACGGTGATGGAATAAGTCCCGCGGCCCCGGCAGGCTTTGGCCATCTGAGAGGGGGCCCCGTCATTATGCTGACGCTCTTTGAGGCGCGCATGGAACACGACGCGCCGTCGACCCGGGGCTGCTATCTCCTTTAGTTCAGACGGAATCTATTTAGTTCGTCATATTTTATGTTAAACTTATTTTCCTTATATTAATGCCGTGGACGGCATGACGAATACTTCCTTTACACTTTTCACCCTAGGAAAGTATGACGAAGATGATTTCAATACTGTCATCTGGTGGAAAGAGATGAATCAGATCTTTAATGGGACGGAGGGACCCCAGACTGAGTATGAATATTTAAAATATAGGAGTTTTTAAAATCAAGTGATTTCTAGGCAATTATACTGCTCCGGCGACCATATCAGGTTAGTTAATAGTCAAATACGAGTCCATCAACAAATATCAATATTTGTTTTGAGGTTATTTTTTTTTTTCATTGTTTATTTTTACTCACTGATGTTTCATTGCTTGGCAGAGATCTTCTCTAAATCTTTTCATGTTTTCCAACCATTCATTGACAGTGTGCGTTCAGGTCATCTCGCCACCTCATTATCCTCTTCTGCACTTTAATTTCACATGTGTGTATAATCATCCTGTATTTAACAACAGCCATTAATCCAGCCATTGAACAGACACAATTATAGATTCGGAACCTTTTGTAAAACTACTCAAACACATTGATGTCTCTTTTATCGGACTTTGCATGACCTTTTCAATGATTGCCAATGAATTGAGTTGTTCGTGGAAACTTTTCCGTATGTGTTGAGTAATCCTTGCCCCTTTTTCCCTAAAAGTTTGCCTTTGCACGCACAAACAGCCTCCAGACAAAATTCATCAAGATTTTTCGCATATTCGAGAGAAAGTGGACGTCAATGTTTACAAACTCTGATTCTATAACGTTTCTGTTCTTTACTGAAGAATTATTACGCATGGCCATGTTTTTCTGTTGTTTGTTTTTGTTTGTATAACACTCGTAACTCTAGTATTTTACAGGTGTTGAAATATTGACCTCAGAAAACCTTTTGTGACTCAAATCCCTTTTCATTTATTTGGTTTAGCAAAAGATGTATTGTCCATAACACGTGTCAAACACTGAATATATCACCGAGATGGTTGCTATACACAATTAAGACGGTAAAACGGAGAAAAGTAGCAATACCTATTAAACAATATCGGATTGCACCAATGAAGAGTACCGGCGGACCTCACTACGCTTATGTGTACAAGCACAAACTAGAGTTATAATTATAAAACCAGTGTTATCAATGTGGTTTGCGGTTGCATTCATCTCCGATATTATCCATTTAGCCAAATTATGGACTTCGCATTCTCTGTCCCACATAGCGACCACATACGTTTTTATGTTTCACTTTAGTACTGCCTAAAACCTCACATTAAATTTTATACACAAAGTAATCAATCATTAATACTGACGCAAAGACTTCGGGTGACTTTTGGACATTTAAATGTTTCAAACAACTGTTTGAAACTATTAATTTATCAAAATCCTATTAATTTTTTATTGATCCGTTAAACATGTAAATTAATAGTTTCAAACAATGTATAGCATATTAACTTCTTTTTATCGTGGTAAAATCGTTAGATGAGTCCTCCCACTCAGGGTGGGATGGCAGAGACTGTCAGACTTGCACTGACTGAAATCCACGGTGATCCTTCAATGGCCCTTTACGTTCCAGGGTCATGGTTACCTGATGAGACTGTCCCGCGACTCTGGCAAACTTATAGTTTACTTAACTACTGATTAAACATCTGGCCTCTAGGAGTGAAAGGTAACAAAACAGACTCAATTTCGCATTAATAATATTAGTTAGGATTAAGATTAAGACAAGGAACCATTACGGCCTTCAAGACCCCAACTCACACTGATCCCGGTCCGTCCTAAAGACCTCAATGCATAAAGTTTCGAAGCCATCCATTTCTAGTTAATCTTGACAACGCTCAGACGAGAGCTCGAGACATTGAGTCTAGACTCTGATATATTTTAAAGTGGCTCTCTATTGGTTGACTGTAAGGGATGGCCGAGCAACTAATTGAAACTGTGCTGAGCACCTTTCCGCTTCGGTGAACGTGTTACTGGGTGGCTGTGTGCCTCAAGTTATAGAAGAATGAGATAAAAGATGAATTATTTTTATTGTTTTATGTATAAAGCTGTTTAGATGTAATTGGATGGAAGATTGTAACGTTTTGTTAGGAAAAAATACGTTCATTTATTTTTGAAGTCATTGTTTTGTTTTTACAAAACATTTTGTGATGAAAAATATTAAAGTAGAAGTACTTTATATAGTTCCGTTTACATACTAAAATTGTTTAAATAAATTCAAAACTTATTTTATTTTAAACAATGTTTATGTATTTTTAAATTCAGAAAACAAACCGAAATAAATTGGAGAACGAAAAAAAAGGTTTTAGATTTTTATGTTAGAAAAAATAGGTGTGTAGAAACTACTAAACGGTAGGCAGATTTTGAACACTGATTCAAAATTATCTGTTTGTTTTCAAAAATTCAAAGGTCAGGTAAAATGTACGTATCTCTCTAATTCTTTCCCCAACCACGACAGCTTTAGTAGGAATGTTATATTTTTATCAAGAAAAAATTATAAAATGTAAATAATTATTTAAAAACAGGATGACAAGGTAACACAGTCACGATTCTAAGTATAATTTAATAAATAAATGTAAACACAAATTTTCATTACAGTTTTCTTTCAAATAAATATAATAAGAAAATTATGTCAATTTTCTCTTTGTTTAGTCAATCATTGTTAAGAAAATAATGATAAGAAGAATTTTATATAACTATGAACTTATATAACAACCTTCAATTTGATAGACAAAAACACGTATCTACATATTTCTTTTTGAAAAATTATTTATTATTTGTTTTGTAGATCACACGATTTATAAAAAATATTTGATAGAATATAATTTAATACATTTATTCATATAAATGTGGTAATGAAAAGAAGAGCTTTGTATCAGTTTTTAAGACATCTTAATATTGTTTTCATAACTTGAATTTCTTTGAGAAATTTTTCTGACAACTACTTGAGAACTTTTTAAAGTGTTTTTTCCAGTTTAATTTATTCTCAATATTCATATTTGAAATTAAAATGTTGAAACAAATGCTTAGAATTTATAGCTTTATGGTTTTAACGTTAAGCTTTAGTGTTTGCAATAAATAAATTAGGACATTCCCTCCGCAAGACGATATACGGCCACCGCAAGACGATCTCCGGCCACCGTAGGCGCGGGCATGCGGGCAGCGAGTAAAGGGCAACTCGCTGCCCGACCATGGACCATGCCTGGGTCGACGGCTCAAAGAGCGTCAGCATAATAATGGGGCCAAAGCCTGCCGGGGGTCGTGGGACTTATTCCATCACCGTGACCTCGGTACATAAAGGGGTATTGAAGGACACCGTGGATTTTAGTCAGTACAAGTCTGACAGTCCCTCCCGCCCTGCCCGGGCAGGGAGGACTCATTTGATGATTTTACCACGCTAAAAAAAAAGGACATTCCCTCCCAATATTTATTTGAACCACCACTTCCAGTTAAAAGGTAGCATGTTGAGTTAAAAGTTCCAGCAACGCACCATATAATTAAATTGCAGTTTCCTGACTGTTACAGCAATTTAGTACTCTCGCTAGTTTTCCCCGATGGGGTAAGCAGCAAACCTAGTGGAATGAACTACGCAGTACATAGGCGATACTTTGATCAATGCTTGGATTAACTAAAAGAGAATTTTAATTATGAAACTTATACCAGGGAAACATAACATTTATGTTACATATATTATCATATAAAACCTCCATCATTTCTTTACGCCACCGTCTATAATTTCAGCTGACAGCCAATTTGCAGCATAATGCTCTCACTCGTAAAAAGTCTGCGTTAAAAATCCTGATCATAACTTTCTACCTAACTAATATTAAAAAGATTAAGTACGTTTGTTTGTAAGGTACATTTTGCATACACGTTGACACCTTTCACAGTTTACTTCAGTCATGGCTTCTGTACCCTTCTTGCCCTTAGCACGAGTTTTCAGTATTTGAGACGTAAAGTAAACTGGAACTTTGGCAATTTAAAATTGACAAATTTCAAGAAAAAAAATAGTTACTTTTTCGCACGCCAGAGGCGCTGTTCCTTTTTTTCGTACAAGAAACGCTGAAAATACTGTAAAGTAAAATAGTGAAAATTCGTGCTAGGGGTACTGTAACCGTACACCTGTACGGATACAGAAGAAATTCCATGACTGAAGTAAACTGTAACTTTGACGTTAATTTGATGGAAAAAAATAGTTCCTCGTTTGTACAATAAATGCTCTTTTTCAATTTCACATACAATAAAAGAAGTAAATACTTCAAGTACGCTGTAAATAAAATACAGAAATCTTGTCGAAACGGATAAAAAAAAAACTTCTGTTCTCATGGAAAATAACAATGGGGTAGTTATGGTAAAAGATGGCGCCACGTGTGAATTATAGCCAGCCAAGTCGGTACTAATCTTATAACATAGACGGTGCAGTGCCACGTAACCTTTATTGCTAATTCCCAAAACCCAATAAACGTAGTACTTCACTCTCACTGCAATCTCTCGGCTGCCTCTAATAAAATTTATACTCCTACTTATTTACTGCGCTTGGCAGTAACTGCTTCAGCCCAAGACTCTTTTCCTTTTAGCACTCTTTCGTTAATTGGAATTTGTGCTTTTTTTATAATTTACCTGTGCAGTCTGCCAGTCGACTGCGGAGTACGTACTCCTTCTAAAGCAATAGCTTTTTCAATAAAAAAATGACTGTAACAACCACAGTTTGGGTATTACATGCAACTTTAGCTTGGCGATCGTAAATGACGTGCCCCATTATCTTGATAAAATTCAAGTTAAGGTATTCCCTTTTGTCGTTTTAAAAAGATCGTATTCCACGACTCTTCTCTGTTTTGCATTCACTGGTCGATCAAAACAGAACGACCCTCGATTATCAAGCTTTTTTTTTGCTGAAATTAAATTTGGAAACGATAAAAAATAGCTTTAATTTCTTCTCCATTCAGTCGTTTAATATTTATGAAAAACCTCCGAGTATTTTTATGATTTCAATTGAAATTTTAACCCGATATCATTTTTTGTTTTATTTTTAAGTTATCCATGAAAGCAACGAAATTCGTTTCCCGGAAAAACAGAAACTTAATCAAACACAATAAGCATTAGCAGTGTTGACCGACGAATGAAAGAACTGGCCAGTCATTTTGGCCAAAACACGCTAGATGAGCTGCAGTTGATACATTTTTGTGTTATCTGACCCAATTCTTTGGAATTAGGTCACAAACGGGCGAGGGACAACAATCTATCATTGCATCCCACGATATTTTTACACGTGAACTATTTTTAGCATGCAAAGCTCAGTGGTTAGGGATGTAATCGCATCGTGATAAAAATATGCTAGACTCTCCTTTTCTGGATCAAAATAGTATGAAGGTGATCGAGAATTTTGCATCGTGTAAATGTTCCGCAGTGCGTCTACATTAAAAGTGGTTCTCAGAATTAAGATGATGTGTGTTATTACTCCGAGGAAGTCATTTCAATCTCACATCCTCATCTGCTGTGCTCTGGTGTGCAGTTAAGGAAAGGTTGCGATTTAAATACATGCCCTATATTTGAAGCCTGTAGTATCACAAACATCAATGACAGGTAAAGTTACTCCTACTCTCATTACGTCACAGACTAATCAAATGTGCAGCACGATCATCGTCCACGGTCATAGGCGCCTGACATCAGTAACTCACTTTAAAAAATATTAATTTACATTAATCCAAGCTGTCACTGGTTGTAGTCCGAGACAGAGGAACCTCTGGGAGCCTCTTATTTAATTTATTTTTATCATCATCAGCATCACACTTTTAAGTATATTTGGACAAAACTGTAACAGAGAATAGTCTATAATTTTAATATTTTATGTTTGTTAAAAAATCTAAGAATTCAGAATTCAAATCATCATCATCAGCCGGAAGAAGTCCACTGCTGAACATAGGCCTCCCCCTTAGACCGCCACGCCGAACGACAACTCACGATGTCGTCGGTCCACCTAGTGGGAGGCCTCCCTACGCTGCGTCTTCCGGCCCGTGGTCGCCACTCGAGAACCTTTCTTCTCCATCGGTTGTCAGTTCTACGAGCGATGTGGCCTGTCCAATAACTTTAAGCACAGAAAATCAAACAATCAATAGAAACGGCCATTTACGCTATGTATGCGAAACCCAGGGCCACAGATATAGTTTAATTTTTATAAGTTGGTTTAAGAGATTAATCATTTTAACTACGGAACCCTTATTGTGAGTGGTCCGACACCCGACAGTAACCCGTCATGGTTATAAATAAATTAAATAATAAAATTGTGGCGGATGTATGAAATTACTTTTCCCCACCAAACATAATACTCGTATTATATTCTTTTCCCAAAAAAAATACAAGACGTATATAAAACGTCCCAAAATATAACGTATTGAGTTTTTTACCAAAAAAGTATTTCAAATCATATTGAATTCACCAAGCGCAAAGAACAAACACAATATATTATTATATCTGCTTGATCGCCCGTAAAAACTGATTATTTCGTAAAAAAAAGTTTAAAATGCATGACAAAAAACTTTTTTTTTTCTAATAATTTTAGATAACTAGATCGTCTAGACTAGTATGACTAATTATAATTGGTTTCGAGCCAAATTACAATTTATTAAAGCTAAGAAAAAAAACTTTTACTTGCCTGATGCTGACTTTTGGATATTTGAGAATTATTGACGACAATTACAATTCCAATTATTTTTATTGGAACAAAAAACAATTTTCAAAAAGTGTGTGTTCGTTAATAACCACATAAGTAAGGAATACTATGTCTCGCGGTTACAAATAGACTTAAATTGTACGTTTTTTACGTTACGAGTGTGATGAGCAGTCATGATGATGACTTATAATTATATTGAAATCACAAATAACACAAATATAATATGGGCTCAATTCTATTTTGCTTATGAGCTTCAAGCGCTCCCATGGTTATTTTTCAACATTAGGTATGAAAGGAACTTGAATCTGATTGCTTCTGATCTTTGCAATTCAATAATTGATTATTGGGAATTGCGAACAACCACATCTTATAACCAAAAAAATTAGAAATATCATTGTAAATACTAGACAAGGCTACGTTTTTTATCAGCAGACTAGCTGACCTGGAAAACTACGTATTGCCTCAGAAACAATTAATAAAACCTTTTAAACCTTCCCTGGACTTTTAGCCAAATCGGTCTAGCCGTTTTCGGGTTTTAGCGAGACTAACGAACAGCAATTGATTTTTATAATGTAGAGAAGAGATAATGAGTACCTAATATCCCTGTATTGTCTATTGAGTTGTTTCAGATCAGGAAGATGACACCAACGTTACATCAGAGCAAGCAAATGCGGGGCAAGCCTGTCCGATAATCGATAAATTAATCGGGTGAACACTCGACTCTATAAAAATAGATAGGCTGGGGACGTCCGCGTGGCGGGCATCTGTAAACTGGATGCTGGGTTTCTGTGTCACTGAGATTTTTTATACTGTGACTGCTTTTTTTTGACTGTAGCGATTTATTCGAATGGATTCAACTGGATGTTCTTTGGCATTCAATGCTATTTGTTTCTGTAAAAAAATAAACTTTCGTCTAGTTTTTTCTTTGTCGGGGTCATGTCAAACTAAGGCCTGATTTTTCAATAGTCAGATAACTTTTATCTGGGGAATTCAATAATAATACCTATTTTTTAATTAGCCGTTTATGTCCCACTGCTGGGCAAAGGCCTCCCCCATGTCCTTCCAAGTGCTCTTTTCCAATGTCACTTCGGACCAGCCCTCAAGGTACGCATCAAGATCGTCTTGCCTTTTTGGGCCGGCCACGGCGGCGTCGTCCATTCTCAGGCACCCATTGCGTGCATATTTTTGTTCAGCGACTGTTTTGCATGGGGATAACGTGACCCGCCCAATTCCATTTGAGCCTGGCAGCCTTCTTACCTACGTCAATTATTCCAGTTTTTGAGCGCAGCGTGGTGTTACGCATTCTATCGGATCTTTTACCGATTTGACAGTCATTATTTTCTATAGATAAGCTGACAAACAGCCATTTTTATTCCTCAGATAAAAGTTATCAGGCCTTAATTAGATAATAATCGGTGTGAAAATGTTCCCACTGCTGACACACAGGCGTCTTCTATAAGAGATGGAATGGTCTGCAGTCCACGACGTGGGCCCATCAGTACGAATTTGTAGATCGTCGCCAGGGTCGCAGAACTGTCTCATCTAGTAACCGTGACCATGGAAAGTCAAAGCTGTTGAAGGATCACCGTGGATTTTAGTTAGTACAATCGTGGCAGTCCGTCTCGTCCCGCCCTGGGTGGGAAGACAATGATTTTACAATTCACAAAAAAAATAGTCATTATATTAAAAATCATAATCGGCCTGAAATTCGCAACACTGAAATACTGACCTCCTTTCTGTTTGTGAGAGAAAAAGCGTTTATCCACCAAGAAGCGGACGTGTGTGTGGATGACACGTGTCTTTGAAACTTAGTTCAAGAACAATATGCTCTATAAAATGGTTTTCTTCTACATTAAACGGCTGAGTTCATAAAATAATTAATTCACGCAAGTCTTATTAGGCATGCGGGTGGCGAGTGGGCATGCGGGCGGTGAGTAAAGGGCAACTCGCCGTCAGACCATGGACCATGCCCGGGTCGACGGCGCGTCTTGTTCCACGCGCGCCTCAAAGAGCGTCAGCATAATGACGAGGTCCCCTTTCAGAGGGCTAAAGCCTGCCGGGGTCGCGGGACTTATACCATCACCGTGACCCCGGAACATAAAGGGCTATTGAAGGACACCGTGGATTTTAGTCAGTACAAGTCTGACAGTCCCTCCCGCCCTGCCCGGGGTGGGACGACTCATCTGATGATTCTACCACGTAAAAAAAAAGTCTTATTTATTATAATTACGCTCATTTAATTTTATTAAGTCTCTCAACTAGAACCTACGATCTACAAAGGCATACAAGTAAACTGAGACATTTTTCTCCTGATGTACACAAATTACTGAAATAAATTATTATTTTAAAAGAAAATGAGACGTGTCTCATTTCGAAATGAGACAAGCAATTTCCAGCCGTAATCCATTCTTTCAAGAAGGCAGGTGCTCGAAAATTGCATACTCATTATTCCAGTAAAAATAAGGGGTGTCGTTCAAAATGCTTTAAGCCATAAATCAAAATAGCAACGTTATTAAAAATAAGCCTTTCGCCCGTCGGCTTTAATATTATTAATATTTTATACTCAAAATTATTCTGATAGCATTCATGTTACCATGAATTTATAATTTGGTCTCTTTAAGCTCTTCTTGATTATTCATTTACTGTTTCATTTTTGTCACAATCGACGAAAGGCTAAATTAATGAAATTATAAAAACTTCACGTTTGTGACGGCACAATAGTTTTTCTCATTATATTTACTTTACTTTTATCATATTTTGTTAATGATACCATTTCTGTAAATTATGATAATAATTATTTGTGTTAATAAAAATCCAATTACTAAACAAAGTTGGACGCACTTTTGTAGCCAATACGCAGACCTATTCGAACTGAATATTTTTTTAGTAATACACTATTTTTCTTTGCTTTTTTTAGCGTACTTTTTTAATGGAATTGATATTGGCTTCAGTCCAGAAGTAAAGATGAGGCCTTTGTTAGAGCGAGCTCACTCAAAAGACGCTGGTCTCCAACAGGTTTCATCAACCAGGCGGCCTTCATAAGGCCTACCACCGCCAACGCCTGTGCGATAGCTCAGCTCTTACCTACGATTACAGGTACCCTGTGGTAACCCGGGATGGACTGCCAGGTGTTTCATCCCACTCCAAAATAGTTTCTACCCAATAATATTAACAGTGATGCTCGATAACACGGGGGTGACATTTTGCTTATAATGCCATTATGTAGGTGTATAATCTGATCACTATTCATAAGGTACGTTTACAACTTAATATACACAGGCAAGGGAAAATTGGAAAGGTTATACAAAGGTCGTCCAAATCACTGTTTACGTATGTAACAGAAATAGCATTATTCTCGGTAATCTGTGAAGTTTGTCGAAGTATTGCGGTTAGATTATCGAGAGTTTCAGTTAACCACTCAAGCTCTCGTTAACCTGGCTGTAAACTGAAAACTTTACCTGAGATCTTTGAATTACTAATTTGATATTCTACTGGATTTTCTTTTCAATCACTTTTTGTTTTTGAACTGCTTCTGTGTTATCACCATCAGCGTAGGTATAGGTTTTCTCACTACAGGGACATAGCAAAAAACCCTTTAGGAGTAAGAATGAGCTATTTAAAACAATTTTCAAATTTTTGGTTCGAAGACATGCCACTCTATTCACAATTCTTTCTTTGATCATGATTTTGACGGTTGTGCAGAAAAATAAATCACACTAATAATAAACTGTCCGAGTTTTAATCGCTTCATAAGCCAAAGCAACTGTCTCTCTACCTCTGCTGTCATTCTTCTCGTATTAAAAATCAGTATTTAATTATCTATCTGTGGCAGACCTCCCAAGAACGACATGTTTGTACTTAGTGTACGTTCTACTTTCTTTATTCATTCAAAGAAAATAACATAAAAAGTACAGTACCGGTATCGGGAATAGAACCCAAGAGACTAGATAAAGTTACTCGTTTCCAGAGAACAAGGAACCTCTTAACAATACAAGTCGAACCCACTTGCTGAATTCGACCCAAACACCTTCGGTGGTGACCAGATCCTTAGGTGCTGATCAAGGATCTTGGCATAAGTCCTTAGTTGCGTTGACATTACTTCCAATACAATAATCGCAGAGTTCACATTTCGTACGTCGATAACCTCGAGAACCAAGGCAAGAAATCCTTTTATTTTTAGCTCTATTAAATCTACAAAGAATAGTATAAGTGTGTGTAATAGACCATGCCTTTCATAAGTACGTACAACATACTCGTAAATACTCAACGTTTTATTTTTTGGCAAGCAATCCGTATTTTGGGACAAGAGCTCTTAGAATTACTTTGAAAGGCCTTCCCTTTTTCCCAAACCGTGTGACAGGATGTACTGGATAGAAAAAGTCATAATTATTTAGTCCATACAAGCGTTACTTAGCGCGAGGCTGCTCGCTCCTTGTGGACGCACCAATTTGACATCTGGCATAAATAAACGAACTTTTAGGTACAGTCACAAGCAATTATATACGCACTTACCAGAATTCAAAAATGACGTTCTCCTCCCATACCTAACCTATTTTGGAAGCCATGCCATATTACGGAATATGTTTTATTTTGTTGAAGTGTACATATCTGGCATCACAGGCACATTGTTCTGTAACTACCATTACTCTGGACAGCTTCCTTTAACAGCTAATATCAGGTGGCAAGCACAGCTTGTACACAAACTGTGGATAACAATGTAGTGACGCGACAGCCGTCAGAAAGGTTGATATATGCGAGAAATTAGCATAATAGTATAAATATGATTATCCCTGTTACAGCCAACACGAGGGTTATTAGTGTCAGGTGGGAAAGGCTTCACTGTTTTGTGTCGGGAATAATGGCACAATACCTGGTGTAAAACATTTTGTAATTACAGCACAATTTGTCTATGAATTTGTAATGGGACTGAGCGGGTTAATTTCTAAGGATATAAGGATAACAATATAGTTGGTACCTGAAGATAAGTATTGTAACCAAGGCATGCCTTCTGAAGCCGTAAAAACCATCTAACTGCGAGTTGGACCTCGGTTGGAAGGTCCCTTGGATATTTATTTTATTCTGTTTTCCAGTTTTTTTTTTGTGGCAACAGTTCTGCTTCATATGTGGAAATTTCAAGTATCTAATTACCAGTTTTCATGAGATACAGCCTGCCTAGAAAAACGGACTAACGGATGCATATACTCTTTGGGTATGGAGCCAAAAATCGTTCCGAAAATATAAACATTGTTACTAGCACTTTTAAATAAAAACGTGAATGTTTTGTTAGCTCTGTAAACGATGAAGAATTCAAACTCATTAGCCAAATTGTGTTTCAATCAACCTTGTCACCCAATAAAACTTAACGTCTGTCACATTGGAGCCGCCAATCAAAACGATCGCGTACTTTGAATAGCCGTCCAAAAATGGCCCGAATTCGATTACTCGGCCTTTGAGAGGCCCAATTTCATCTGCAGCCAAATTTCAGGTGCTGCAATATTCCGCGTACATTTTGCGTTAACCTACCTATTCAGGGTCTTTGCCAATCATAACGAGTTGGCATGATCAGTTTCATTGGGTGAATATTAAGTGACCTGCATTATGGTTGGATGAATGGCCGCGGGCTGGGCGATGTGCTGTCTAACTGTGTTGTGGATAAAGGGTACTTGGTAATGAACTAGGTTCATGTTATATAATTTTTCGTTTTAATTGTTTCAAAAGATCGGACCTATTGAAGTTTGACACAATGTTACCATTCAAAAATGTGAAATGTATCCCTGTTACCGGCTAAACCCGATTTTCAGGACAAACTAGTTTGGCCTAGGCTAAACTAGTTTTTTGCAAGCTAGGGACTTGCTGGCACCCCGACTCGGACAATTTAGGTTAGAAGAGGATGGCGGGGTCTGAAAGACCCCGCCATCCTCTTCGTGGTTCTTTTTTTTAAAACCACCCAGTAGTAGGAAATCCGCAAAGCGGGACTCTGTCGAAACTAGTTTAGCCTAGGCCAAACTAGTTTGTCCTGAAATCGGGTTTGGCCGGTAACATCCCTACCAATCACAATTCTATTTTTTTCTTTTTCCACTTAAAATGTTGACTGTCTAAGTATCTACAGTATGTATCATAATTTTACAAATTGAAAAGTTTGGATGTTTGTTACGTTGGAACCAAATATCTAGTCATCAGTTTAATTAATCTTGTTATTAACTTGTTTCAGACATGGGAAAAAAGCACATGGGATACCGTTTTCCCGGTAATACATTCCTGCGGGTTATTCTTGATGACATAAGCGGTCAAAACAATTGACATTGGCTAGTCTTTTATAACAGTGTACCTCTAAGCAAGCCTAAGGCCCGGTATCCACCAAAGAGGTCCCACATAGGAGGTTATCAGATGTGAACTCAAGTCAACTGAAGCTAAGCGGAGAGGAGCTGATGTGGGCATCTGATTGGTTATTCAAACAAATATCCTCTCCTCTCCGCTTTGGCGGATTACGGGCCTAATAGTCATGCTACAAAGCGTTTCACCACTGAAACCAACGCTTATGCTATTTTCCAAGCCACCGTTGATGGACGACACCCTACAAATCGACTTAAACAAGTGCTTAAGTATCATTACAGTACCTGTATCAACCTATGCAGCTATCATTACTTAGCCAAATACTCCCCAAAACACAACCTAAACTATTATAATCACAATAACAAAACAAAAACGAGTTTTCCGCTTCGAAATACCGCAAATTTGCCATCTAAACAATACGAGTTGGCAAAACCGTGCACATGAACGGTTTTGAAACGACGCTTCATTTACATACGCCAATCACAGCTTAGCATACAAATCGAATTGGGACGGACAGACGGACGAATTTACTTTAATTGCTTGTAATCTTGCCGTAAATTATGGGCAGGTGTTATGTTTGCTGATGAAAGGCCTTCTTTGTTTCTCTATATTGTTTTAAAGTTTTTTCGATTTGTTTTGACTTTAGTTTGTCACACTGAAATAATCCGTCAAGGAATAAAAATGGCCTACAATTACGTCTAGTTGTAGTTTGTGTGTGGTATAAATTGTTTGTAAACAAACTCAAGAAACAGGTGAATAGTATGGGGCAATGTATGTTGGAAAAACACCTCCTAGTGGTTTATCCCGGGACGCGGGACTTTTTTCCATTACCGTGACCCCGGAACATAAAGGTATGTTGAACGACACCGTGGATTTTTGTCAGTACAAGTCTGACAGTCCCTCCCGCGCTGCCCGGGGTGGGAGGACCCATTTGATGATTTTAACACGATAAAAAAAGTGATAATTATATTCCGAGCAACGGCACCGCAGGGTGATATCTGAGCGATTCCAATGGTGGTTGTAGGCCCCACCAGGACCACCTGCCTCGCGACTGCCATCCGGCCTAGTCCAGCGGCATCAGACAGGTAAAAATAACTCTTCTATTTTGTTGAGACCTTAAGATTATTTATTTATACCAAAACACTTTTGCGACGAGATGTCAATTTGTCTCAACCAATAAAAAAATTTCAATAATAATTAAGTCGGTTCTCATTAACACTTTTAATAAAAAGAGACTTCTGAGATAAGCACGATGAAAAAAAGGAAAATAGAGAGAAAATGTGCGTTTATTTTTTCAGTGTTACGGTTTTAATGCGCACGTTGTTCCCGACACTTGAAACTGCTTCCAGTAGAATCCTCTTTATAACAAACCTCTTTAATATAACAGGAAAATATAGTCTGAAGTTGAGTAAAAAACAAAAGATAAGGTGATGAGTATGAGAGTAAAAAATTAATTGAATCGAAACCACTTTCACGGATGAAATCTCGCGGTGTTTCATTTTATGATTCGAAACATCTCGAGCTCTTTGCATTAACTGTATGCTAGGCTTCATGGTTTGGTCTATAATGCGTGTAAGAGTGAGGTCATGGTCTTTGGTGCCGGCGGTGGGAGGTGTCCAGAAACTATACCACCAGTCCATTTGAATGGAGCTCCTCTCACACGGGTATATGCTTTCAAATACCTTGGACATGTCTTGACCGCCGGCATGAAGGATGATGACGATATTGAGCGAGAGCGGAGGGCGCTGGCGGTTCGGGCGAATATGATAGCTCGCAGATTTGCGCGTTGTTCAAGGAGTGTTAAAATAACTTTGTTTCGTGCATATTGCACTCCTTTTTACACGTGCAGTCTGTGGGCAGATTATACCCTGAAATCGTACGGCGTCCTTCGCGTTCAATTTAATAATGCGTTCAGGATGTTGATGGGGCTGCCCCGCTTCTGTAGTGCGTCAGGGATGTTTGCTGAAGCCCGAGTCGATTGTTTTTATACAACGATGAGGAAGCGATGCGCCTCCCTGGTGCGCCGCGTGCGGGCCAGTCCCAACATCATCCTGCGCTGTGTGGCGAGCAGACTCGATTGTCTATATGTGAGTCGCTGCTCCAAGCTGTCCACATCTGTGATAAGCGTGTGACAGTGACTCACATGTATTCATGGCTTTAGGTTAAATTTTTAGAATAGGAATACTAACATAGGAATAAGGAAAATTGTTACTAACACAATGAGTCTATGTTACTTCTAATAAAGATATAATAATAATTAACTGCCGTGGATTAATAATGTAGAAGTTGGAACAATGGATAAATATTTATAAGGATTTTTATGAGGAAAACTCGCGGGTTTCGTTAATTTTTATTATGACTGTTTTCTAGGTCGGTAGGTTGTTAAGACGGTTTCAAGTTTAGGGTTCAGGATTTTTATGTTATTTTTAATAGTACCCCACACCAAGATTGTATAATTCCTCTATCGTCGATGGTTTACAAACATTACTTTTCAACTCACATTCAAAAACAGCCAGACCTAGAATAACTACTGTAGATCGTAAAAATATTTGTTCTGCACCGCTCTCAAACCCGCGACAGGCAACGCAGTTACCTATTTAATAATTTTCAGTTCGAACTGCTCAACAATCTTGAATGTTCGCCTCCGAAACTTCGGCCGAGAATGGCTTAAAGAGCACCATAGTAGTACTTCAGGATCCCAGTAATAGAACCGTTCTAATCTGATTAAGTTATTACCGTTTCCCCCAATTATTGACTGACCCTCGGCAAACAATAACCGATTACATTAACCACAATCCCCTGATCTTCACCTCCCAATATAAATCCGTCTTCCATCATAAATCCTACATCTCTGCCTAATGAACCTTACAAAGTCGGCGGCGCTAGTTACTGAATAATTAATCCTAGCTGTCGGTAGCAGACTAAATATATTATTTAATACTTGACTTCGCATCATCCGTAGTTATCCGGACGAGGCGCGGTTAGGGGAAGATGTACCACATTAATTTTACTTTGTTTGCTTTTGGAGGGCAGACGGGCCGTGGTTTTATATGGATTATGTTATACTAGATTTAGCCTGGAGCCTCGCCTTTGTGGAGATTGAATATTATTATGGGAACATACTGCTGAATAAAAATTAAAGCATTTTTTCTACTTGAAATAAATGCTGTAATTTTAGAGGATTTTTGAATTAACGAATATACTCGTAAAAGTCACAAGGCACTGTAATGGTTGTGAAAGTAATGTGATTGCCTATTAATTCTTTGCATAAATATCCATGAAGAATGTGGACAAGAAACTCCATGGACACTCACTTTTCTTATGTGTTGAAATCATCAACGTCGAGGCCATGCTGTAAGGTCTCCGCCTACCGCCGCCGCCGTCGTAAGTGTACTGCGGTGCTCTGCCCAAAGTCTTGCACCGTGTCTTCCGAGCGATTCTCGCAGTGGTTTACACCCAGGCGTTTCTTCCCTCCGGGCCTCCTTATCAGACACACACACCTTGTCCGGTGGATCTGCATCATGCGGTAGGTCAGGATGCTGTGATAGCTATCTAGCTAGCCCCTCAAAGAGGGCCCGTACCGCCGTAATTGCGGCGTGCCCAATAGACACTCGCTTTGATAAAATTAAAGCAAGAATACTGCATGTCGAACTAACAATCTTTTATATAATATTATTAATTGGCAAGTGGGACTTTAGGTTTTTTTTTGTATTCGTTGAATATTAAACAAGAACAAAAAACTTTTGAAGATATAATTAGTTGTATTGAGTTATATATCTTTAGGTTTAATTTCTCGTTTTGAAAACAAGCCAAAAATGGTCGTGATGTTTACTACTGATAAAAGTTTATAAGTCGGAGATTGTCGTAGGCAGCATAATATATTATTTTCACAAGGCAAATGAACGGTTTGTGCAAAAAAAATACGAGAGAAAATCCGTAGACAAAACCTAGTACCTACTCTAACGTCCAACTTCTTAACTCTAAACCCAAGAGGCTCGCTAACACAGAATTACATCGTTAGTGTTAACGCTCCAACATTTGTTTAGAACACACGATCTCATAAAATTGCATTAATTTCGATAATGGCCACCAGATAGTTCGCCAGTCGACTTTATGGCGAACCCTTGAGCCTTAAGGGTAAGAACAAAGAAACTTGGGGGGAAAGGTAAGTGCGTATTAACGCTATTGTTACGTAAGAGGATCTGCCAAGATATATGTATCTTATCTATTAAGGTAAAAGGTTTATTTTACTAAAACGTTTTGTCAACATCGTTATGGGGGTCAAGTTCAAATGTTATTTTATTATTGTGTGTTTACTACCAGAGGGCTAGACAAATGGATTGGTTTAACCTCTGGATAGCTGATGTAAGTCCCATACATTTAACTTTATAGACTACTTGGGATCCACAGCATATTGTTCTTATAATAGAATACTTGAAAAACATGAGTAAAATACTCGTATCTTTAGACTGTCTTCCGAGTCTTCTAAATCTTATGAGCTTGTTCCATTTTAAGTATTATCTTTGCTCCTGGATAAGATTGATCACAAGCTTATAATTATTATAACTACTGGTTACCCTACACAGCCCATTATTTGTGTAATGTATTACTTAATTTGGTAAGATGGTTTTAGGCTTTCGCGATTATGAAAGTATTATTTAAAAAAAATACTTGAGGGACCAAACACCGTTCAAGCGTTTATTGCTCGTTGGACTATCGGTTTTTTTTTATTTAGCCCTGACTGTCCTTCTACTGAGCAAAGGTCTCCCTCAATTTCTTCCAGGAATTCTTTTCCTGGGCCCGAAGTTGCCTTCGAGGCTCGTTGTCTTCGAGTTACCAGCGCTTATGGTAAGCGTTTAGGTTGCCTTTATCTGGGCCGGTATTATATTATGGGTAAATAAAACTTCCCGTGGTACTACTGGATCGCTTTACTATGGGTTAACTTTTTTCCATTCCACTGTTGCTAGTAATACCAGTAGTAACAAAGGCTGTAAGCCGGTTCAACTAGGAGCATTCTGTGGCTATAATGGTCAATGAACTTTTTTCAGATTATTTTTTAGCCCCCTGCTACTTGAATGTTTGTATAATAAATATCTGATAATTAATAAACAGACTTCAAATAACAACTCGTTTATCCAGCATTACGCTGTTTATCTTTAAAATATTGTAATTTTAGATCAATATTAAAATTGCTTTTCATCAACGAATCGCAGTCAAGTTAATGTTTTCTGTTTACTTTCAATTAAGATTAAATTGAAGATGAAGAATTACTTTGCTTAGGTTTAAAACTTTAATCGCACAGTGATTGAAATAAACTATGGTTTGTTTAACGGTAATTTCAGGTTTAGTTTACAAATATCTTTGAAGTTGGAAAGTTATATTTTAAAAGTGTTGCTTATTTACTTTAATAACTTCAAACAAGCAATTTTTTCTCTTTTCTCGGAAATGGCTCTAACGATTAGGAAAAAGTTTTCATTTAGTTATGGTTTCGCTTCTTTAAGGTCTACCCATTCCTATAGGGTTAACCTAACCCATAGGATATTATTATTGCTAGTAGCTTTTCTGTATAAAAGTTATTTAACTTTTATACAGAAAAGCAAGCGAACCTCTGTTGCCCAGGAAAATAATCCTTGGGACAAAATATCATGATAATGCAGAGCTAAGGAAATTTAATGTCTATTACCAGTAATATTTCTGGCCGAGTTGAATAAAGTCAGGGTTCGTCTTTAGCCTATTTATTTTCAAAATCATAATTTTTCAATGATCAACATTTCTCATTTCATAGTTACCTATAAATATAATATTCCTAGATGGTTAGGTCATGTTGAGATGACAATCCAACCGGGCCGTACCCAAGTTAATGCAACTCTTAAAAGCCAGTGGCAACAGTGGCGTTAATTTGAGAAATTGAAAGAGAGGCGACTAACGTCAGTATTTCAAGGCAGATGAGAATGGCACCTCTGAGAGGGGTCGGTCAAGAAGTACCAAGATAAAAGATAAGAAATAAAGATAATTTTACCTAGTGAAAATATTAAGTGCGTATGTAATCGTATCAGGCGTGAGCGTATCACCAGCTACGGTATTCTCTATAAGACAATGCTGAACTCTACAACGCTCATTGACGAGACAGCCTACAATCATGTAATCATGGAGTTACTTGCCAGTTTTTCTCCATGGAATCGACCAACCCGAACCGAGCACCTGTTGTCGACGTTAAATAAGGGTCCTAATGGGCCAATGTGAAATAAAAACATTTGATTTTATAGATCAACCGATCGATTTGACAGATAAAATAAAGGGAGTATGTAAATGTATGAAGGACAGCTCTTCATACATTTTGATCACCTGTGTTTCATTGAGTAGTTCTTGTTCACCGTCAGCGCAGCGGTAAGCGCTTGTAGCTTAGTGAAAAAACCTTACTTGAAGTATATGTTGCTTGCAAACTGCGGCTGCGCTGTCTCAAGGATGTATTTTTAGATAATACGAGTATCACTCTAGATCTATGAACGCAGATGAAGTGAACGGAGTATATTATGTAAAGAAAGTACCAGACGGGCGACGTTAAAAAAAAAACGTTTTCTTAAGAAAGTATGTCGTTTACTCAAACTTTAAATTAGAAGACGTAAGTATAATAACTGGAATTTCAATTTATAGATTATTTTTTCAGACAATTCAATCCTCGGAATACAATTTCCTGCTTTCAACGTGAAAGGCCCAACTTTTAGAATCCATTTACCCACCCTGATTAATATGATAATCGTGACACCCATTTTGTTCGAACATTTATATGTAAAGCTGTATTTTTAGCTTCACACGAGACACTGATTCAAAAGCTAAAACTGTGCCGGATCTCCCCCCTCCCCGGATATTAAATTCACCCAACCTCCCCGGATTTGGCACGGGAGGGGAAAATTTTAATTTCCAGCGTTTGCGTGTATGCGTGACTTTTTAACATACGGTTATCCGGGTCAACTGTAGTAATTGTGCTGACGCTGTGGGGTAATTTGCCAATAGTTAGGTCTCGGGTTACGTTTTTGCTCTACTTTTTGTGGGAGAATGAGTCAGCTGTTTGGTAGACATGCGTTGGCAAAGCAATAACAAACTTCGTGTAGTTCTCTGCTACTTTAAAAACGTGCTAACGTTGTTGAAATAAAAAAGATGATTAAAGCGAAGCCTGAAACATTTTTTCTCTCAGAAACAATAAAGATATTGTTTACTTCGCGAGATTGTTTGGAAGGATAATCTTGCTTCAAAATTACTCGCAACAAACGTGACTTCTCGAGGTAATTGCTCGTACAATTTCGTAAAACGTGCTCTCGTCATGAAGGAGCCCAAGCACCTTCGCTTTAATACCGCACCTGTTATCACTAATGTCTTATTACAAAGCCGTGCAACACTCTAAGGAATGCGCTGCATTGTCGACCTCAAGACCCTCCTCATATCTTTATCACACCCCATCTCATCGCCGTGTCAAACTTCGCACGGATCATCCCATATCCACACAACCATCTATCTCTGTCCCCCTCATATAATACGAAAGAGAAAACAATAAAGATCCTTTCAAATCCTTCACCTCCAAAGCAAACATTCAAAACATTTCACTTGAAAACAATGGAAGCCATCAGAGGGCGATGTGGGCATCATTTATTCAGCCTAACACCCTCGCACGAGATGTTTCTTTGTCAGCACAACGGATCCGCAGAAAACATGCAAATATTCGAAGCGAAAAGCTTTCGACTTCACCCCTTTAATGGTTAAGCAAATACAAGTACGTTGACTTTAAGACTCGCTCCAAAAATAAAAAGTGTTTTCAAGTCTCCACAAAGAAGGCGGAAGCCCCTCGAAGTCTCCTTCTTAATGGAAAACTCTGGTGTATTTGAATAGCAAGTCTAATTGGTTGAAAAGTTCGCGATGTTGGTTAGCAAAAAAAGTGTATAACATTAAAACTTTTTCTTTGTGACGAAATTAAGTAAGAATATTGTCAGCCTCCCGTTCCTGATTCTTTTGTGGTAAAGCAAGGACGCGTTGTTTGAACCGTTGTAGTTGGGTTGTTTGTTTGGGAACAACAATCTTGAACATTGTAGTAAATATCTTTAAGTTTCCTTAAGTTTTAAACTCTGTTTTTTATGGACGTTGTTAAAAAATTATAAGAAAAGTTGTTAGATACAATTTATGAGCTCTAACGAGCTCCATGTTTGTTGTTCATCGTTAGATCAAACAATATGATGAAGACCATAATAATTCTGAACCTGAATTTTGACCTGATAAAACCTTTAATCTTTTACTGGATTAGCGGTTATTTCAGTTCTATTGAAATTCGAAGACACTTAGAATTTAATGAAGACGATAAATTTAATGCGAATGTAAATGTTAGAACTGAATACTTTTATGAGCGGTATCGATATTTTGTCTTGACTTGTCTCTTTTTGCTTGTAAGCAAAGAAGCTTGTAAATGTGAAAATTAGTGAGGATAGATGGATCTATACATAACGAATTTCGGATGTTTGGTACCCAGGTACTGCAGATATAATCAAATTGACTGATGGTAGTACGTAAGTACCTTTTCATCCAAATAGAGACAAGCTATAAGTATAAACAACGTGTTCCGAACGTGGCGAAATAGAACAACAAAGATTACAGATAAAGATAGCAAGACCACGACAGATTAACTATCTTAGCAAAACCCCTTTCTAGATTCCTCGAAGCAATTTTTACCCGCAAGTACAGAGTCGGTATTATACGTTAGGGGTGCGAGGTATGGCGCGTCGTGTTCTAAGCGCGCCTCAAAGAGCGTCAGCAAAATGACGGGGCCCCCTCACAGAGGGCCAAAGCCTGCCGGGGTCGCAGGACTTATTTCCATCACCGTGACCCCGGAACATAAAGGGCTATTGAAGGACACCGTGGATTTTAGTCAGTACAAGTCTGACAGTAAGTAGTTGGAGGACTCATTTGGTGATTTTACCACGCAAAAAAAAGGTGCGAGGTTGTTTGGAGAAAAGTTATATTCGGTCTTCAGAAAATCCAGAATCAGAAGTAATGCAAGGTCATCGTCTCCACCGCTTGATTACCCGTCTCCCAAACTACCTGGCGTGATGTTACACATGCATAAAAATACGTCTTTAATAACAGAAACACGAACGTCTCTCCCTGAATCTTTTATCGTGGTAAGCATTTCTTTTTTGTGTGCACGGCAAATTGTCTGTAGTCACGAAATGTATGTGTTGGGTAATTTTCTTTTATTGCCCATACAGAAGTAGTATCGATGCTTTTAGTTGATGATGAAATTGGCTTTGTTCGAACATAAATAAATGGGGCTCGTTTCATTAGTAGTAAACCTATTTGGAAAGGAATGCGACGTGTAGAAAATTGTGTAGGTACGAGTTGCTGAGGTGAGTCGTATTGTGGAGTATTACGAAAGGTTTGTGAGTGTTGGTTTTGTGGCTTCTTTATTTTCAATCAGTGATGTTTTTGTGTGAGTTGATGTTATGGGGAATGGAAACATTCACAAATGTATTTGTTTTAATTTATGGAAAGGAGATTGCGGACTGTTATTACATCAGGTGACTGCACTCAAGCTTTGATTGATTATAGAGCAAACATAACAATCAAACTTGATTTCTATATTGGTCTTATAGTTAAAATCTTCAAAAAGTTAAGGCCTGCAACCACCTATAACCAGTAAACTAGTTTACTGGATTTAAAACCAATGATGTTTTGTGCTAGTAAGTAATTTAACGCTGTTTTTACAAGGGACTGTAATAACATAATGAATGTTTATGATAACTTTCTTTGTAGACAAAAATAAAACAACGTAATTAATTTTTGGATTTTATTTTATTAAAATTTTTAGTCTGTATTCCGTTGAGTACTTTATAATGAAGTCTTTGTACAGACTTTATCGATACCTATAAATACACTTACGTTTTTATTAAAAGAAAATTAGTGCGTACGGAGAAGGAAGAACATAATAACTGACTTATAAAAACTGAAGTACAAAATTGCCTAAGTGAAAATAAAGGCCCACTTGCTCCATAAATCACTAAATAGTAGTTTGGAAAAAAAGCCTCTGAATTCTGAAAATCGTTTAAGCCTGGTTTCTATCTTGATCCCAATCTTTGTGAGTAACCAATCATCGACAGTTTCGGGGGGTACCTGTGGCTGATGGGAAAGGAGGAAACGCCGGGGTGTCACCACTGCGAAGATCGCCCGGAGGACACAGTAGAGCATACGGTGCAAGACTGCCCAGCTTGGGCAGAGCACCGACGTGTCCTCACGGCGGCGATAGGCGGAGACCTCTCGCGCCCGGCATTGGTTTCGGCCATGCTGCGGAGCGAGACGGAGTGGGAAGCGGTCGCCGCCTTCTGCGAGGCAGTAATGCTCGTGAAGGAGGCGGCGGGCCGCGAGAGAGAGAGGACAGCGTCCTCCCTCCGCCCCAACCGCAGTGGTGTACGCCCACGGCGCCGTACGTCGCAAGACGATCTCCGGCCACCGTAGGCGCGGGCATGCAGACAGCGAGTAAAGGGCAACTCGCTGTCCGACCATGGACCATGCCCGGGTCGACGGCGCCTCGTGTTCCACGCGCGCCTCAAAGAGCTGTCAGCAAAAATGACGGGGCCCCCTCTCAGAGGGCCAAAGCCTGCCGGGGTCGCGGGATTTATTTCTATTACCGTGACCCCGGAACATAAAGGGCTACTGAAGGACACCGTGGATTTTAGTCAGTACAAGTCTGACAGTACCTCCCGCCCTGCCCGGGGTTGGAGGTCTCATTTGATGATTTTACCACGATAAAAAAAAAAAAAAAAAAAAAACCAATCATCGACTGAATTTAATCAGTCCGAGTCTTAAAAATGTCAGATCCGTAGAAGCCATCACAAACAAAGGAAAGGGATTTCGATTGACCTATTATGTTTTTAATTAGCAGTTAGTGATTAGTGGTGCCAGCGGTCCTTATGGTACCTACTCATTCAAGAGCAGTGACTGAATAAATTCTTCATAGTCATATAAGATATTAAAGTATGACAAGATTTCCCTATTTTGTCTTATCATATTTATTATTCATAAAGTTTTTTTTTTTACAATTTCAAATAAATGAATTTAAAAATAAAACGGGATCAGTCATGGTTGGAAATTTAAATAAAAAGGATGTTTTACAACCTGTTATACCGTTTCCTAAGTTTATTTACATATTTACAAACACTATTGGTCCATCTATGTTGAAATTAAAAAAGACACGTTTACTGAAGAAATTGGTGATAAAATAATATTTTCAGCAGAAAAATTAATGAGAAAGGTACAAAAAGAGCTTAATCTGTGATGTGCGTGTCTCATAGCTCAAAAAGTATACGAAAATGAAAACATTTTTTCTTTCATGAAGTTGGAAAAAAATGTTCATGTCAATCACCATGTTTCTTCAGCAAAACTTTTTTTTTTACATTAAACTAAAATCGCTTAAAAACAGACTTTTTCGAAGAACCATTATTGCTTCTAACTTCGATAAAACTTTCGGCGAAGATTACATTGGTGTCTTTTTACTCTTCAAATATCTAGTTTTTTAAATTCAATATTAAATCCAACTTCGATCGGCTGTTAGAATTTTATAAAAATGTCTTAAAAGAAAATGGCCGAACTTTCGTCACTAAGAATGTTCAAAAGAAAATTATATTTGAAATCAAGAGGCCCTTAAAAGGGTCCTCTGTTCACTCTTAGATTTGTCCGCTTGAACTATTAATAAAATACACTGATTCGCATTTAGAGCCGTCGCCTACGATGTCAGAAAATCGAA
Organism: Agrotis ipsilon; assembly: GCA_028554685.1. Taxonomy (NCBI): domain Eukaryota; kingdom Metazoa; phylum Arthropoda; class Insecta; order Lepidoptera; family Noctuidae; genus Agrotis; species Agrotis ipsilon. Next base: position 19,105,066 of record CM052958.1, on the reverse strand, counting down.
ATACATTTTTCAATCGTACAGCTTTATACAATATCTTAGTAACGAATTTAATCATCTTAATAGCCAGTATTAAGGCAAATAGCTGCACTTAAACACAATAAAACCTCATCTCCAACGCCTGAATATAAACTTATTACGCCGTCAGATATTCCAGAACATAAATCTCTCGAAAATAACGTTTATGAAACAATGTAATTTCTTTTACAGCGCCAAAACAACGCAACTTATTCTACGTACATTCATAGAATTTTAACAGCCGACCGAAAACAACGACGATTAATCTTTAATATTTTATTTAAATTTCACTATTTTTGAGATTATCATAATTGTAATTAGGATGGATATGCGGCTGAGCTGCTGAACTATTTACAATTATTTTGCTATTTACAACCGTTATATTACATCGATAAATCGTCCATTAACACACTATTGTACACTCCAACGTCTTAGATATGATAATCACGAACGTCACTTATTCAAATATCTCACTTTGAGTTCGAAGTAAATCACTGAATCAGTTCACATTGTCTTTGGGAGAGAAAAAAGTCTTTATTATAATAACCTTCAAAGTTCAAGTGGCACAGTACGTCAAAAGTCTATATGTAGTCTGTGACACACTTGAGAAGGTCCGGCTCAAGTCACACGATCTCGTCGTGGTGCACCACGTCGCTGCAACTGCCGGCGCGCTGCAGTCAGGCGCGCTGACGTCACACACGCAACTCCTCCATCGTCACGTTCGACTTAGCGTTCAACTGCGTGTTCTTCTTCGTCAGAGTACTCGTGTTTATCATCTGCATCTGGTGTGCAGACAACAACGGCTGGTTCTCCTGCAGCTGCCCACTTGCTAAAGTATTTATATTACTTTTCCCAAGTTTAGGCGGCGGAGGCGCTCTTGGCAATGTTGCCATACTGGCAACGTTATTGCTTGGAAGATCAGCGAATTCAGGTGGTGGTAGCTGATGATGAGAATGATGGTGATGACTTAAAATAGTAGCTGGGTCGTTTTTTAAACTAGTTTGGTAAGTCAACGCTCCTTCTAGGTCACCACAGATGTTGTTCGGCATCTGTCCATTCTCCACTCTTTTTTTTAAATGAGCGCCGTTCGTGTGGCCATCTTGGCCGTTCATTCTCGTTTTATCTCGTTGGTAGTATACTCCAGCGAATATAAGAACATTCAGTATGAGCAGTGAGCATCCGATAGCGATGGTGACACTAAGGGCCGTGGAATACGCTGCGAAGCCATCTTCAGGTGGACTCGCAGTAGTAGCATCAGTTTTGTGTACCTCAGTTCCAGCAGTGCTTTGTGTAGGAGCATTGATGCCGATGATATTGAAATTCAAAGGAGACGTTATATTCAGGACACTTAAAACTGGAATCTTAGTTGCCAAGCCAGTGTCAGTGATGACCATGTCTGTAGTCTTTTTGAACGGTGGGCTGAATGTTTTGAGGGTCGGCTGGAGAGCCGAGTCTTCGTGTTCGAGCTGATGATGTGAAGGAGGTACGTCCTCTCCTCCAGGACGGTGAAGATCTGGCACTAAGTTCAACCAGAATGACAGTCTGTTGACAATACAAAATAATTTACAGAAAACATAATAAACAGATTCAGACCATGAATAAACCTTTTACAGAAAACTGGAGGTTTATTAAAACAATGATGCACTCAAATTACACATTTCAAGATAAGTGACTTCTTCTATGAAAGAAAAAGCATGAATAAATTTTATTAATATCATTTTCTCAAAGAAATCTAAATACGACTCGCTTTCTTGGAGTTCTTTGATATATTTTCTTTTGTAATACGACTTACCTGTGAGCTCTGTAGTGGTTCTTCAATTTAGCTTTGGTGTCGATGTTGAGGTACTTTTTGTGCACTGCTTCGTACGCCGTCCATTCTATGTTCTTCATTCTCACTCGCTCTTGTCGGCCTGCCCTTATTGGGTCACTCTCTTGAGCTTCGTTGGGATTCCTAGACAAACAATGAATATTTTAAAGCTTTTTCTATAGAGACTTGTTTGGTTTGAGGTTGGTATTACTTTTTGTTACTAAGACGTGTCATAATCTTTTTAATGTTTGAATAGGTGCGTCTACGCAGAACGCGCAGTCTCGGGAAGGTGTGGAAGGGTCTCGGCCGAGGCCAACGCGCGCGCTGCCGCGGGCGAGCAAACAAGCGCCCGAGCTATCCAGTGTCGGCTTTTGTTTTGCTCGCCTATTTTTTTCGTGCCTCAGTCGAGAAAGGTCCACACAAGGCAAGCAGCTTAGGCAGTTTCCTCGCGCGGAAAATGTCTCGCCAGGTTGCTCGATCTGAGTGGACGCACCTAATAAATTAAAAACTATTCCATTCTTCTCACATATTCCTAAAGTTGCAAAATTCGCTATTAAAAATTGTGGTTCACGCATTCTAAATACAGAAGCTTATAAATGTATCAATAGCGGAAAGATTTAATATAATGAAGACTTCATAAGAACCATTCCATCGTGAACAGGATACAGTTGCTAAGGTTTCCTTTTATGCGAAAAGGAAATTGCAGCAGTAATTATCCCATTAAGCGAGTGCCAGTCAAAATGCTAAATGATTACCACCTCAAGCTGCTCGGCTAATAATCCTCGTTTATCGTGACTAGTTATTGTACTAATTAACATTTCATTGTTTAATAGCTGGTACTTTACATTTTATGACTCTTTTCATTTCATAGTATTTCGAGTAAATAATTAAATCTCGAGATTTCTCTATCTGCGACGTCTTTAAAATGGGCACGTTTCGTTTCATTGACTTTGCCATCTTAATACATGGTTGAAGAAATTTCTTTCTCAATAAAATTACAGAATTTTTTCACTTGAAGTTTTCTATTACTTATTGAAATTATCTTGCCATGTGAGAGTGGCAAGGTCATTCTTTTCAGCGCTGACACTATTTTGATCGACAAGAAAGTGCACATCTAACGATATAATTCTTGAGCAAACTTTCATTTATTTTTCAACATTTTCATTGTGTGGTGTGAGTGATGAATTCAGCGCTATTAAATCTCAGCATGACTTTGATATTGATGTTTGCAGCTGGTGTAATAAAAAGAAAACTGGATTTAAAATTAAATCTACAGTTATAATGCTTGAAAATGAGATTAAAGAGGGGCCAAATAGAGGCGTTAATGGATTGCAGTGATTGTTCACACATTGTTTTATCTTGTTACTGCTAGACTAGGGTGGTAACGATAAAATTGAAATTGAAAATTTCTGTCAAGACGCGAAAATTGAGGGTCAATGTTTCTTGAAAGGTTTTTTTTTTCACCTAAGCTTTATCACAAGTGATATTGCATTGTAGTAAACCCTTTTACAGTTGAAATAGAAAATGTTACGAAAAAAGTCAGAAATGCTACAAACTGCGTACAAATACAAAACTCAAATGCAGACAGCGTTCTTCTATTTCAATGAAAGTTGGTTTAACAAAGATTTTGCACTTTTTTTTAATCAAGTGATTCCCGTAGTTTCTTATCCGAATACTCCTTTAAGAAAACGGTGAACCAACCTCAGATCCGAGTGTCATACATTTGTTTTTAGGGAGTACCCACATCAAGAAGCTGGCTATACACGAAGCTTGATAGTAAACAACGAAATCTTACTTACCCAGTTTTGGCAAAGTTTCCCCAGTACAGCATGACAGACTCTGACAGGGCCACCTCTGCTTTCGTGTAGTTCCTTGAGAAGTGCGCCAGGCCGCCCACCAGGGGGGCTCCGAAGACGTACGGCAACTCTTCACCGTGGATGCAACCTTGGCGCTGCAGAAATGTGGAGGGTTTAGTATGACGAACATCATTTTCCAAGGATCGAATAACCAGGGTAATTTGATGATATTTATCTTCAGTGCTGATTCATAAATTCTTTATGTATTTTTTTTCTTTAACTTGCAAGTGTTATACTTTATTAATGTTAATCTATTTTTGTTTAATTATATATATTCAGGGCTCCTGAGAGAGGAGCCTGATAACAATAGCACCCTGTGCAGAAGTGCTGTTAATATTATCATTAATTTGTCAAAAAGTCGATAATAGCATCAGAAAAAACAACATTTTTTACCTCTTGACAACGTTTGTGGTTAATTCTACAATTTTCTATGTAATTTATTGAAGCCACGATTTGTGGTTACAGTTGAGCTTGCTGTCAAAATTGTACATGTCATGCATTTGAAATATTGTTTGGCATAGCATGTACCAACATGGTTCAAATCTGGTTGTGGTCAAATCGACTATTCATAACGACACAGGAGAAAATACATGGAAAATTCAAATCAACAGAAACCACAAGGGAACTTCATTGTATGGCAAATTCACCCTTCGTACAGGGCAGATATCATTAGCAAGTTTCCCATTATTGCATGGGACCTTTATAACACTGTTTCCAATATACGAAATTGTTCCTTAAGCCGCCTCATTGCCCTCGTTAGTTCATCTACACCAAACAAGGTAACTCCACACTTCCATATTAAGAGCAACATCGCCAAACCAGACCAGTTTAGATAGACCTCTACATCAGCTTAAGTAGTAAGTGAAAAGGTATCTTCATAAAATAGTCAGCCGATAATTGCTCCTCAAAATGTGGGTAGTTAGCAGTTTGTCGGAAACCGGTTGATGTTGGCTGTGTGATGTATCGGTGTTAATGAGTAGGTTAATGCGCACTATTATTAGGATGGGTGTTATTTCGGATTGATGACCAAATTGTGCGGCAAAACTGTTAATTCTGAACAATTTGGGATTTATATCGGGCCATTTCGAATGCAGTAAAATAAATTATTTGTCGGATTTGTATGCAGTGAATTTATTCCACGTACAAATCTGATATGCCAGTAATCTAATTTGGTTATTTAATGCATATTTTAGTAGTCTACCAAAAAGCTGAGCCAATTTCATAAGCAATTTTAGTAACGAAAGCCCACAGCAATTTTTGTACCTGCTCAGCTAAGCTATGGAGCTATGCTGCAATTTTTTAAAGATAGATGACCTAAATGTTTCCGCGGCACGTACACCTTTTATGTTCAGGGCCACGAGTTCATTGGTACTAATATTTGCAAAGCCTTCACAAATGTTTGTTACAATTCCAAATATTTGTGGCAAACGGCAAGTTGTGTGTGAAACTGAACAATAAATGACATTTAAACAATGCCCTTAATTACAGTTATTATGACTCCACAGACACTCACAAATTCCAAAGTGACTATTATGAATGTCTGTAAATGAATATTTGGTAGTCTGTAAGTCTACTGAGTAGACGAAAATAACTTCGTTCATCATCATCATGATCATCAGCCTATAACGTTCCCTTTGGTGGGACACAGGCCTCCTATCTGAGAGGGAGTGGGCCATAATCCACCACGCGGGCCCAGTGCGGATTGGTAGATGTCACATATCTTCGAATTTATGGTTCTAGGACATGCCGATACTGATGACTTCCAGCACCCGAGCAATATCGTGAGGAAACACGATATTGCTCGGGTGCTGGAAGTCATCAGTTCAAGTGTAAGTCAAAATTCGTATCCCAAAAATGGAATAGCCCAGGTAGAAAAATTTAATAATTTGTCACTATTAATATAACTTTAATATGTTTATTTAAAATCTGTTACAACGGAGCAATCCCTTCTGTAAATTCAAACTTATTACAAATTCAACTTAATGAATGATGAAGAATCAGTTTACGAAACTATTTAGCATTAAAACTTAATCGATTCTGAACTCCAAAAACTAAACAAAACTCGAAGCTAAGTTATGCAAAACTTTCACTATTAATGGAATAATTTTCATAAATCCAATTTGGGCCAGTTTTGGCTCGTTAACGCAAAATGTGAGATTCAAGGGCAAGCTAATTGTTCGATGAAGTTCTATGAAATAAGTTTCGGTGAAACAATTGTGTTCGAAAATTCATTTGCCGATTCTTGTTTGCGAATTTTTAAATGAGTAAGTTCGAATTTTTGATTATTTTTAAATGTGTTTTTTTTTTTTAATTTTATGGCTTCTTCTAAAACGAGTTGCGAAAGAAGAAAGGGTAAATTTTTGGGCCGTTGTTTAAAATAATTACTTATTCAACTTTGAATAAGAAAACCTTGTAAACATACCTATTATAGATCACCCAGATTTTTAAAGGTTTTGTCTAATCTAAAATGGGTCCAAGCTGGCGATGGCTCCGCACTGCAATCCACGCGCATCTTGGATAAACGTAACGGGTGTCAGTTGTACTGTACACTTCACTCCCTTAAGAAGAAGAGGAACGCAGGTCAAATGGGGAGGCAAAAGTCTGGGGCAGCGGGAGTCCCGCTACCCCAGACGCAAGTGTGCGATGGGACACCACGGTGGTTTTAATCAATACGAGTCTGTGAAAATCCTCGGCTTTCCCCAAAAGGACTAAAGTTTTTATTTTTACCATAAAAGTGTCAAATAATCATATTACCTGCTCCATAGAAAGCTTTCATCATAGCCTAGTATAACATCAGAGCAATCGCCTGCACGTTTCTGAACATTTGTTTTCTTTTTGATGGTGTTAAGATAGAAGAAAGGGGTGTTATTTAAAGGGAAGTCGTTTTGGTGATAGGTTTTTACACAGTGGGTTAAACATAATAATCTTACAAGAGGCCTATAGTAATCCGGATAAAAATCATTTAAGGAACACTATGTTACCTTTACCTTTACTAGATTACCTTGTCTTGGTTGGATGATGTACTCAACTTCAGATTTAAACAAAACCTCTATAGAAGACATTGACTCACCTGAGGGTAGTCTCCGTACTTGGTCTGGTAGTCAAACACGTAGAGGTAGGAGTTCCGTCTCAGCGCTGAATGCGTGTCCGCTGTCAGCACCATCGGTGCTACCACTTGAGCGTCGCTGAGTGCTTCCAGTGTCTCGTCCCTGGGCAGAAATATTGGAAGATTAGGGCAAGGTCTGTATTTATTGTCTTCTTTGGACTTTACGATCTAACCCTCTTAGGAAGACAATTTTCCGGGTGGACAGACAATCTGTGACACGAACCTTAACTCTAGTTTTGTTGTAAGTGTGTTTCTTACGCTTTCACGTCTTCACTGTTAGTCCGATTTTGATGAATATTGGCACAGAGAGAGAGATGAGATCATGGAGGCGGTCTTCATGGTCTCAACTCTTGTTGTTTAGTTTCATTCCTCGTGATGAATGTAATAAAACTGCGGTAAATAATCTCACTACAATATTGTAAATGTGACAGTTTGGATGTACAGTCAGCATCATACTTACTGACCACATTCAGTTTTTCAAAATCTCTGTACACCGTATTGTTACGTGTTATTACGGTGTACAGCGATTTTGAAAATCGGAATGTGGTCAGCAACTCTTCTGATGCTGACTGTACTGTTCCGGCAAGATTCATCGAAATACGTCTATCCGTACAGTCAGCATCATACTTACTGACCACATTCAGTTTTTCAAAATCTCTGAAAATCTCCGTAATAACACGTAACAATACGGTGGTATTGTTACGTGTTATTACGGTGTACAGCGATTTTGAAAATCGGAATGTGGTCAGCAATTTCTGATGCTGACTGTACGGATAGACGTATTTCGATGAACCTTGCCGGAATAGATGAACGTATCTGGATAAAACTTGGCGTGTACATGGATAATAATAATATGGTTTGAAATAATACAGGCATTGGATAATTTTTGAATGGTAGTTAAAAAAGCCAAAGTCGCTGTTGTAAGTTAGTTAAATCCTAGCGTTAGTTAATCCATCCTATTTTATGAGACACTCATCTCTCTCTCTCCTCGTCTCATTCCTTACATCTTCGAGAGAGATTCGTTTCTTATTGATCTCTAATTGAATATTAGTGGAAACACAATTAAATTACGATCCCCATACTAAGTAATTAATTCTAATTACTGGCCGATGTCTTGTTAATTATTCTCAATAGAATTGATGCACAGACTAATTGTAATATTAATTAAATCTCACAAGGTCTTGTCAGTGAATTGATTTTAATTTTTCATTCTCTTTGATTTAATATTCTAATTGATAAAACCATGGCAACGACATAATATCATAATCTTCTATAATATAAAAATGAATCGCAAAATGTGTTGCTAAGCTCATAACTCGAAAACGGCTGGACCGATTTGGACAATTCTTTTTTTGTTGTGTTTGTAACAATCGGGACCGGGTTTTAGAGGACTTCTACTTGTGCGAAGCCGGGACGGGCCGCTAGGACCATTATAAAATCTTTGTTATTTTTTCGTTTCACTAATTCATTTAGGTACAGCAGCAGAGGAAAAGGAACCCCCCTTTGTGACTTAAATACCAGCCTACTCTAGAACTGAATCTAGTTTTATAAGCGAGCAAAATCTAGTAATCAGTATTTTAGCGCAAAACACAACATTAAAAGACTACATTAAATTAATTCATGAAATAGTGCAATGTTTGACATCACTTTCCTCAATAACCAACTTTCAGACCGATGTTATCAAACCGGTGGTATGCTAACTTAAGTTCCAAACGAAACACATAACTCCTAAGTAAGTAGTTTTCATTTCCTTCACAGAATATGTTATACAGTAAGTTTCTTCTAAACCCAGCTTTCTAACACCCACAGCTTAAGCTTAGTTTTAAACAGTTTCTAAATACAGACTCAACTTAGCCCAGTTCGCAGCACTCTGCACTTTCAAGATTATTATCTTGGTCTGCAATTTTGAAACACAATCTGGCTCTGTCTGGGAGAAAATGGTGACTTCGTCTGTTAGTAAAAAATACACAGTTGCAAGTTTGTGTCTAACAGTTCTTATTTGCAACATTCTTGTTGTAGACGATTGTGTTGGACGTAAAACAAGCAAGAAATAAAACTGGAACAGTTACGGTCTTATGTTTTTAAACTGACAGTATCATTAGGGCTTAAACCACGATATTTACCGCTTATATTACTAGTTTTGAGTTTCCTATCTCAGTGCTGAATTATCGAAAACTTAAAACAAATAATACTGGATAGGCATAAACTACAGAACGTCACCCAAACAGCGTAGCATGACACCGTTGAAACAGGGTTTTTTGACGGAAGAATAGTCACAATGACATAATGTAGAATGATTACCATCGTCACAAGAATCCCGCTATAAAAATGTAGAAATAAAAATGTTGATGTTCTTTAGTTGTCTTCAAATACTGCCATGGTTAGGCAAAAAATTTAATGTGTAAAAAAACATACCGTCGAATTGATAACCTCCTTCTTTTTTGAAGTCGGTTAAAAATACGTGTGGCACTCGGAGACGGCCGCGGTGAAGCCATTCCAGAGCATTTTTATCAACTTACGTACGTTTTAGGCTATGTTCAGCCACTTCAATAAAGTAAAATGTCAAGAAAAACAAACACCGTGCCGAAATCTGCCAAACTGAAACGACGTTAGACGATGCGGGGTGTTAGGTTTATTTTCGTTACGAAATTTCTTGATTCGGTCGCCGTGCTCAGAGCCCGCGATAAAAGCTATGCAATAGCTTAACAACTTTTTAAATTTTTTTGAAGAATAGAGATAGAATTGGTCGTGATAAACGTGGAGCTCTAATCCATACTCTTTTCTACCTCATCCACTTCCATACATCTGGTCAAACAAGCTTGCCGTTTGCAGAGAGCCTCACTAATCGAATAAGGCGGTCAGCGTATGTCCTTGTAGATCCTCATTAATTTCAATAATTACTCACCTAATATTAATTGGATGTTGAACCGGCCGCTCCCAATCAGTGTACTCATTAATGATAGTAGCCAGGATCTCAGACAGATGGTAGCTGTATGTGTTCCTGACGAAGGACTTGAGGATCTTGGATCTCCTGTCGGCTTCGATCCCGTATTGCACGTCATCGCCGCTGAACGCGAAATAGGCTTCCGCTTTTGTTACTCCTAACATAAGGTCGTATCTGGGAAAGAAGGTAATGGATTAGTAAAGTTTATACGTATTGAGACACACTTTGTCAGTGTTAATATTAATCAGGGTTTTTGTATTAATAAGTAACTGAATTACGAATGCCAGATGTGAATGTTATTTGGCTTCGTTAATATATACTAAAAATAAATAATATTATAATGGAAGCAAAAATAGGCTGAAGGTTTTAAATCTGAGTCGAATTATTGAAAATTATATCTGTGGACAATTTTCAGTGTTCTAACTGTTATCGATCACTTTCAGTTGATTGTACTAATGGCTGTTAAAATATTAAGAGAACAATCTAAAAAAAAATCCCGTAAAGAAAATTCTAGAACAGTTCACTCACTTAGTAAGCTGCGCCACAGCACTCTTCCTCATCAGCACCGCATTGATGATGTTGATGGCGTTCTGCGCCTGCTTGCCGAGCGGCGCGTGCGCAACCGCCTGGCCTCCCCACTCGTACCCGTTCTCAGGGTTCACTAGCAGGTCACCGGTGTCTGGTCAGAAACGAACAGGGTTGAATTATACACAGGAAGACCAAGATCTGCATCTTGATCTTCCTGTGTTTAATATTTCTTTTTTGATGCACTACAATCGGATTTTTTTATAGGAAGGTTTAAAGGTAGGTAGGTAAAAAGTTATCCAATTATTAAACTGTAGTTTACAGTACCTACTTCTATTACAAAGATACACATCATCATTAAAGGTATGAAATCAACACAGCAGTGGTGTTTACCAATAAATGCATTTCAAAATTCGTGGCATGTACTGCATGTGCATTTTTTGGCTCGAAGCTCTTCAAAATAACGTGAGTAAAAAAGCTTCTGAGTAAGCTCATTCCATCGTAGACTTTGTTTCTGTCACCTAGATTAGAGTCAAGAGTCACCTAGACTATAGTCAAGAGCCAATCCATCTCAAATTAAAAATGCTCACAGAAGGCCAAACCTGTCAGTTCAGGTACTCGAACTTGTGCTACATTCCTTTGATTTGTATGAAAACTATTGACGCACCGTAAGTCAAAACAGTATTAATAATATACCTAACTAGTAAGACGTAAACTCAAGTCCTTTTTACAATATTTTAAAATTAAATCTTCTTGGCAACAGTAAAGACAGAGAGATTCAAAATGAAGTTACTTCATGATCTACAAACGTCACAAAAGGAAAAAAACTAAACAAACTTAAGGATTATTAAAGCAGAATGATACGAAAAAACAAGTCAAGAGCGAGACAGAAACGGCCATTAATTGTCCAACATCACAAAGAGCGGAGATCAAGCTAGGAAAAAAAAACGTTGTTCAACAAACTGAGCTAACAGAAAACGTTGTCGCTCCAGAGCTTGAGATGAGAAAAGTTCTGTGAGACAATTTAATAACACCGGGTGGACGAGACGCCGGAATGTCGATGCGAAAACACGAGGAACTTTCACGAATTTATGTCTCGTGTTTTGGTCGCTAGCTGCACTTCATGAGATCTTTGTCTTTCGATGTTGTGTGACGAAATTGAAGGGTGACAAGAATAATGAATAGAATAGTTACGAAGAGAGAAATAAAAGAAAACAAAACACTAACGTCTTATTCACAAACCACAGTAACCTTTCGTCTTAAAATTGCTTTCGTCTTTACAGTTTTATTTTCAGAATAAATTGTATATCCATTCACACAGATAATGGTTTTTTGGTTCAACAAATGTATTTATGAATTTACTGCATTGTTCTTACATCAAAATTAAATGTAAAGTCTTTTTTTCTATAATTTTCACTGATGTGAAGACATTTTATAAACGATCTGCAATAAACGAGTATTTATTCTACGAAAGTAATAGAATTCAAATAAATTAACGTGTAGCTAACTAACATTGGTTTTTCTGAGAAACTTTGAAACAGATACAAATATTTTCACTTCATTTAATACCTTATTTAAAATACCCAAAGTTGAGATCTAATTTGAGTTCTCAATAAATAATAATTAATAGTCTGAAATTTAGATTAAAGGCCTAGAAAACTAAACAGATGGATTTGAATGAAAGTTGTGTGGGATTACCAATTTGAATTCTCGACTTGATTTGGTAAAAGTAATATAATATCTACTTAATAACTGTCATAAATCTAGATTAAAGGCGTAGACAACTTCAAAGACCTAGACACGAAATTGCCTAGGATAGATCACATTTTTACGTAAAAGTAATTTGACCTTGTAACCGTCGTATCTTATTGGGCTTTGAGAAAAACATGTAAAACGAAAACGGTACAATTTGAAGTTTATTTTCTCATAATCTTCCTTAAGCTCTCCCATCTTAAACAGCATTAAATCTCAGCTAAGAAACTCGCAATGCGCATCTACAAAAGCGCTCGGGTCATACAAATGAATTGCAACAAATCTCCTTCCTCTCACCAGCTGTTGGTTTCTTTGAAGATTTGTAAAAGTACCGTCCACAGATCAGTCTTGGCCGCACAACGTGAACAATTGTTCCCCCCGAGACGAACAATAGAGCAGTGATAATTAAGAAAAGGAAAAACAAAATGATTAAACTAGCAACGGCTACGGAGATACAGAAATAGATGAATGGATTTATGTAACAGACACAATGAAAATATAAGGACTTCATGTTAGTGAATGAGAGGTGTTATAGGCGGTAGCGGAAGCGATTTGCTGGTCTGCTTGCTAGTAGAGTGATCACATTGTTTCATATCTCAAAAAGACGGGTTCCCTAGTGAAACAACTGAAAATTTCTCGGGGTCTCCTCACTATTATTAGAGTTTATTACAAAATCTGGTATGTGCAATACCTATGAGTGGGCGTCAAAATGTAAAACCTGTTTTTTTTTTATTCTGATAAGTTTCATATTTCCCTCCTATCTTGTCACCCGCGAACGTTTCTTACTCTGCAAGTAGCCTCATCATCAGCCGGAAGACGTCCACTGCTGAACATAGGCCTCCCCCTTAGACCGCCACGCCGAACGACAATTCGCCACTTGCATCCATCGGTTGCCCGCGACTCTCACGATGTCGTCGGTCCACCTAGTGGGAGGCCTACCTACGCTGCGTTTTCCGGTCCGTGGTCGCCACTCGAGAACCTTTCTTCCCCATCGGTTGTCAGTTCTACGAGCGATGTGGCCTGCCCATTGCCACTTCAACTTGCAAATTTTACGAGCTATGTCGGTGACTCTGGTTCTTCGCCGAATATCCGTGTTCCGGATTTTATCCCGCAAAGAAACTCCGAGCATAGCTCTTTCCATTGCTCGTTGAGTGACTCTTAGTTTCTCTAAAAGGCCAGCAGTCAAAGACCACGTTTCAGAGCCATATGTAATCACTGGCAACACACACTGGTTAAACACCCTTGTTTTGAGACACTGCGGGATTTTCGATGAGAAGATATCACGTAGCTTCCCAAACGCTGCCCATCCTAGTTGGATTCTTCGGGCGACCTCTTTCTCGAAGTTGGACCTACCTAACTGAACAATCTGTCCAAGGTAAGTATAATGGTCTACAACTTCGAGAGTATCATTCCCAACAACAACCGGTACGGGCGCCACATGGACATTCGACATGACTTTCGTCTTGTCCATGTTCATTTTAAGGCCGACCCGTTGGGAAACGATACTGAGGTCGCTGAGCATAGCATTGAGGTGCTCCAACGATTCTGCCATGATGACTATATCATCGGCAAAACGAAGGTGAGTGATGTATTCGCCATTTATGTTGATGCCGAGTCCGTCCCATTCCAAGAGCTTGAAAACGTCCTCCAACGCGTTCGTGAACAGTTTCGGAGAAATAACGTCTCCCTGTCTCACGCCTTTCTGCAATTGGATTGGTTTCGTGCTCTCTTCCTGAAGTCGGATGGACATGGTGGCGTTACTATACAAACACTTCAATACTTCGATATACCTATAGTCGATATGACATCGTTGGAGGGACTGCAATACTGCCCAGGTTTCGATTGAATCGAAGGCTTTTTCATAGTCCACAAACGCTAAACATAATGGCCGATTATACTCCTCTGTCTTCTGTATAATCTGGCGGAGCGTGTGTATGTGGTCTATGGTGCTAAAGCCTTTTCGGAAACCGGCTTGTTCGGGAGGCTGGAAGTCATCAAACCTGCGTTCGAGACGGTTCGTAATGACTCTTGAGAACAGCTTGTAAACATGGCTCAGAAGTGAGATTGGCCTGTAGTTCTTCAACAAGGTGTTGTCACCCTTTTTGAAGAAAAGAACAACCACACTCCTGTGCCATGCTTCTGGCGTAGTGCCTTCGAGTATGACGGAATTAAATAACTTCTGGAGGACTAGAAGTACCGGTTTTCCACCCGCTCTCAGAAGTTCTGTTGTGATTCCGTCATCGCCCGGCGCCTTGTTATTTTTGAGCTGTTTAAGAGCCATTCTAATCTCGTACAGGCTGATGTCCGGGATATCCTCAGTGTAGTGCCGAGTCAGTTTAGCTCTTGCGTCTCGAGCTGTACCGACACTGGGTTGTCGTGTAGATGTGTATAACTGTCCGTAAAACCTCTCAAGCTCTCTTAGGATCTCCGGTTTCGTCGAAATGATGCTGCCGTCGTTAATCTTCAGCCTTGTCATTTGGCTTTGCCCAATAGACGAATTCTTTGCGAAGACTTTTGAGCCCTGGTTCCGCTCGATCGCCTCTTTGATCCGTGCTGCACTATAGGCACGCAGGTCACGTCGCATTGATTTCGAGATTCGTCTATTGAGTTTGCCATATTCCGACATATCAGCTGAAGATTGCAGCCTCATCTCAGTCCGGTCTTGCATCAACTTGATGGTTCCGTTCGAGAGCTTTTGAGGTTTATTGCGGCGTGGGGTCTTATAGAACTTAGACCCCACAGCTTGGACAGTTTCCACCAACCCATCGTTAATCTCGTCCACAGTTTCGCATTCGGTTAGGCACTGGAAGCGATTGTGCAGTTCGAGTTGGAAGTGTTCGGGGTTCTGGATGTGGGCAGGACCAGGTCGGAGCGTGGACTTCACCAGACGAGACCTTTCAAGCTTCACATTGATATTCAATGTGCCTCTGACGATTCGGTGATCGCTACCGGTTTTTACCTTGGCGATCACAGAGACATCACTGAATATTCGCTTCTTGGTCGTCATGATGAAGTCGATCTCATTTCTGGTAGTACCATCGGGGCTCATCCACGTCCACCTCCTGGATGGCCGCTTCTGGAAGTAGGAGTTCATCAAATGAAGCTCTTCCTTTTCCATGAAGTCGACCAGTCGCTGGCCCCTATGGTTTCGCTGCCCATACCCAAATGGCCCCACTCTCAACTCATCGCCATTCCGTGCGCCCACCTTCGCGTTGAAGTCCCCCATAACAACGGTGAAGTATGTTTCGGAGGTATGTATGGCCTCGGATATCTCCTCATACAATGCCTCTACTTCATCATCAGAATGTGTCGAGGTCGGCGCATATACCTGTATAACCTTCAACGAATACCGGTTGGTTATTCTGAGTATAAGGTATGCTACCCTGCTCGACACACTGTCGACCTTCATAACGTTGTTGATGAGGGACCTGCGGACGAGAAATCCCACACCACCCTGGGATTTACGGTCTCCTTCCCGGTAGAAGAGCATGTTGCCGGAATCTAGAACCATCGTATCCTGACCCTCTCTTCGGATTTCAGATAGTCCCAAGATATCCCAGCGCATTTTGCTCAATTCTTCCTCCAGCTCGATAATCTTCTCATCGGTCCTCAGTGTGCGGATGTTGTGTGTTGCCAGGGCCAAAGTTCGTTGGGGGTGGTAGCGGGGCATCTGCCGGGGATTCTTCGCACCCCCTGCTCCGCCGTTACTCGGTCCGCTACCCAGACCAAGAATAGCGGAGCTGCCGGGGACTGGGGGCCGTGTGCTGTGCTTGTCAATCATAATGGGGGGGGGGGGTTGCCATAATCCCCACGCTTGGCAGGCGGCTTGGGGATCGCAGAAGTCACCGAGGTTTGGCAAGGACGCTGCTGCCCGTCCTTCGGTGGCTGGACGTAGTTTAAGGACGTACCCGGGTGCAAGTAGCCTATAGAGTATCATTCATTACTACAACACAATATGATGACTTGAACAGAAATTCCCATTTTTTTCAGATTCCAGAAATATTTGCCGGTATAAGCAATCCAAAAAACCTCAGGGACAAATAATCAAAGGATCGAATCGTAATTAGTTTTTTGGTGATGTTCCGTCACCCCGAATTGTACCGATGAACTATTTGGGCGTCGTTCAATCAAACTGAGTCGTAACGAAGTGACCTGAAAACATTTTTACTGAGGGTTCCGTGGGAAAATGTTAAATTTTATTACGTTAAATGAATGTAATTAGGTCTATTATTGCTTGGTCACCACACCATAATTGTCATCATTATATTACGTGTGATAGCATTATCTAGTTAGAAGTCTGACGCTAAAATAAGATTTCTAAGAAATAATTTTGCTTTTCTTTTACTCAAAGAAGTTTCATTTGTGTTAGAAAAAGTGTCATTAGTCTGTGCCAAAGAGTATGAAGACGCGTCGGCGGTCGCTGGCGGAGGCGGCATTACACGTTGACTGTTCGTGGATTTTATGCAATGCATTTTCAACCGGATTTTTACACTCAATAATAACGGTTTGTGAAAAATAATTTTAAAAAAGCAATGTTTATAAAATAAATCTTTCATTTAATGGCGGACATAATACCAACATGATAATGCCATTAATGCACTTTAAACCTTATGTGTGCTGTTAGTGTTGTCATCTCTAGATGCTTCCAGTGTAATATCCTAATAATTACCAGGAATACCAATGCCAAAATCCTCCATCTATGTAAGATATTTATATAGATTGACTTGGTTCTGATCTTTAAACATTTTATTATCATATTTTCTTTTATTTTTTCTCCTTACTTCAACCCAGAATACTATTCCTTGCTTATACAATAATAGCGCAGTTACAAGTTTATTGGGGCCTCGCGATTGATGTAATAAAAATGGCGATTCCGTTGTAGACGTCTTTTGTATGTTTATCGGGAAATGTATTTGGGAATGAGATTTTCTTTTGAAATACTTGTCAATGGTGGCGAACATTTATTTATTTGACACAAATCCTTTTTGTGAATTTACCAGTTGATGTATGA
This sequence comes from Agrotis ipsilon, assembly GCA_028554685.1. Classification (NCBI taxonomy): domain Eukaryota; kingdom Metazoa; phylum Arthropoda; class Insecta; order Lepidoptera; family Noctuidae; genus Agrotis; species Agrotis ipsilon. The sequence continues at coordinate 19,088,050 of CM052958.1, read as the reverse complement.
AAGAAGTCATTGACCGAATATAAACGGCCTTTTTGTACCGAACGACTTTTTGAGAATAGTCTAGCTAGGGTTTTAGTATAATAGGCTAAACTGAACACGCAAAAAGGACATCTAAAAACGTGGGTGTTTAGGCTGTAGGCTGGCAAAAATGGACCCAATAAATAATTTCGTAAGGTCTAAAATTCCTTGACAAAATGTCAGGGACAAGTCTACCGTCTACTAAAATAACATAATTATATTTACATGATACTCTACCTATAACAACACCGTCGACGCTGGGCCCGAAGGCGTAGGCGAAGTCGGGGGCTTGCACAGGTGCCGACAGCAGCGCCTCTAGCGGCCGCTCGCGCAAACACCGCAGCAATGCCGGCGGAGTTAGTTCTGTGGACAATTTTGTTTCATTAGTCGGCGTGTAGCTCACATTATCAATTTAATTTAAATTAATAGTAATCTATTGGATGCAAAGATTGATTTTATAAAAGTTGTCCGTCACTGTTTGAGTTCCAGAACCGCTGTTACCTCTTAATATAACATTCTCGCGACTTTACATCCATCATCCATCCGTCTTCTTACGAAAATGTATCAAAATCTGTTCAGCGATTTAGGCAGCAAAACGTTACAAACAATCAAACTAACTTTTTACAATTAGGAGATATTTAATATACGTAGCTTTGCTCTAAACATCTTTTTTTTTTTTAGATGATCATCATATCAGCCGTTAGACGTCCACTGCTGAACATAGGCCTTTAGGTGGGAAAATCATCAAATGAGTGGTGGAAGTGACTGTCAGACTCTTACTGACTAAAATCCACCCGTGTTACTTCGGATGCCCTGTACGTGCTCTCAACATCTACCAATCCATTGCTTAGTTCCAATTAATCTTTCAACACCACCCAAAATTCCGTTTATTCACCATCTAACCTCACAAATGCATACTCTATTGTCTATTCCCAAACAGCTGCTAGTAGACAACAGCTGATGAACACTAAACTGCAGGTGCCAGGTGTCAGTTCATTGTCACAGTATTCATGTCAGAGCCGAAACTAAACACAACGCTCGGCATACATCGCACTTAATACCACTACTGACTCGGCTGACACAATTGGGTAGCCTAGCATTTTCGTTTCGGAAATTCTCCCTTTCAATGTGCTATAGAGGCTATTTTGGCTTGCAGCTTCTGATAAATGTGACGTCTCATTATTCTGACGATTAATTTATTAGCTGTTCCTACTGATCCCTCTTTTGTGTTTGGTCACGGACCAAAATACAACATATTGCTTTCCGAAATTGCAGACTCATGTTTCTGAACTTTATTTTAATTAATGTTAATGGTTGATTGTCTTCAGTAATTATACGTGTTGGTTTACAACGTTTTAGAACGTAATTCTGTAAACTGTCTTTTTTTTTGTTTGCATACCATATAATGTCTTACTGCTTCCAAGTATAGGTATAATTTCAAACGCCACCAAAGTATTTAATTCCTCGCCAATAGAGTACTTCCAAGAATTTCCAGTAAATCTGTTACCCATTTCGAAGGAATGATTACTATGTTTCAAGACAGCAGAATTTCAGTGTTTCAGAGACTTGATTATTCACTTTGGAATGCTCAACTGGTTCCGTAGCTTTTGTTTCTTTAATATTGTATTCCTATGAGAATACCGGTAGCATTGCAATGTTGCATTCTGAGGCTCGAACCTTTACAAACTTTTGAATTCATATTTTTCCTATTTTATTTTTACCGTCTTTAGCTAGGTCAAAACGTAGTTTTATTATTTTTCTCTAGTGTTATCACGAGTCTTTGTGTACCATCGCTAAGAAGCGGTTTGGTACATCAGTTCATTTAAAACTTGTAGAAAGTAATCGGCTAATTTGCCAAGCCTGTTAAAGGGCAACTCGCTGTCCGAACACGGATCATGCCTGGGTCGACGGCGCATCGTGTTCCACGCGCGCCTCAAAGAGTGTCAGTAAAATGACTGGGCATCCTCACAGAGGGCCAAAGCCTGTTGGGGTCGCGGTACTTATTTCCATAACTGTGACCCCAGAACATAAAGGGTTATTGAACGACAACGTGAATTTTAGTCAGTGCGAGCCTGACAGTCCCTCCCGCTCTGCCTTCGGTGGTTCCTCATATGATGTTTTTACCAATATAAAAAAAAAAAAACTCTCAACATGTGACTATTATGTACGATTGCAAATAATATAATGAGACTATTTTGCCTGCACCGACCAGTACCGATCCATACTAATCTGTCTGAACCGACAAACTGCTTCTTTAAAAAAACACCCTTTGGCAATGATTTTAAAACCCAAGATCACTAAAACTTGTGTTCACTTTCAATAGCCGTTAGTTTAACCATTATCCTCTCACACATAGAGTCTATAATTCCCTTTGTAGTTAAGGTAGCTATCACCTACACTCTACGAATCCGGTAACATGAAGTGTGTCGCGTATTCGAAGTACCACGTGCGTCATATTGGCCTCTTGCCAAGGCTGATGCCCTAATGCTGAGGCAGTTCACTTAACAAGAGCTTACTGGTTTGTTCAATGCGTATGTGAGAGTTGTGAATGTGTTAGATATAAACAGAATTTGTTAATGGTTCAACTATAGACTGTTTTAATAACATACAGGATCAATTTCCCGAGAGTTGGGTGTAATATTTTGGTAGTTTATTGGTTTCGGAATAAACCACCCGTTTAATCCGAAATTTTAAAACTAGCAAAAATATTCTAATGAGTCTTGAGGTTAATTTTGATGAAACTTCATTTAGTAAGTGTGTTAATCATGTTTAAGACCAATGTAGTGATCAATAACGTTACGAGTAAATCACCATCAATTGGGCCGAAATCTAGACCATCTGTGGCGGACTCGTTTTGAATATCTACTAGCTATTGCTAGAGGTTTCACCCGAAAATTCGGGATCAAAACTATCCTATGTGTCGATCCAGGATATAAACTATCTGTATACTAAAGAACATTATTGGTGAAAGGTGCTCCCCAGCCTACAACGGGTTTGGACATTTCTAGCAATATCCAGGTATCTTGGTCTACAATTAAGAAAATGGCAATGAATTCTTACCTGGAGAACAGTTAGCGTGTGTGGCGACTATCGCTGCATATTTGCTGGGGTCTGCGACCAGCGACCACGGGCTGAGACCAGACCCTGACATGAGCACTGCTCTGTGGAAGAGTAGACCTGCAACAATTTCCTCATATTATTAAGAGATAATTATAAAAATATATAGGCAATAAGTTAAGGTATTTGGCAAGATTGGCGGAGTGTGGTGCAATTCCCACACTAATTAAATATTTGTATGATGAACTTTTTATGTATGTGACTTATAAGTATGTAAACGCTCCCACACACCATACACCTGAAACATCTGGAGCGTAACAACGATTAAAAAGCAGAAGTCAAAATGATAATTATATTGGGTAACAAGAAAGCACAAAATCTCTTATATCTAGGATCTTCTTAGGAAAGGAAAATTCGATCCGCGGGCAGGTTTTGAACCTGTGGCCTTCGGATTGAGTAGGATCGTACCCGCCGCGGCCAATTCTTCCTTCCATTTCTAACGTCTCATGGTGACGATTATCTCTCATATCTAGTTTTCTAAAAACAATCTATAAGTTGGTTATTCAACAGCATGTACCGCTAGTAAAACGCTTTCAATCTTCATCATCGGCAACAAAGTACAAGAATAGAAGGAGGATTTTCACGTTCCTAATTTGTTGGAACACTTAACCTTGTTTGTCCATCAGAATCTCGAACGTCAAACAACGAAGCATCGTCAACGTTTTAAAGTGAAGCACTCGCAGGGGAAATCTCTCTTCGTGTAGACACGCCTCAATTTTCACCGTTTCAAATAGTTTGTACACGTATTTGTCTGTTTTTTATAGACAAAGTCTGCGATACAACACGTTTTGAAGCTAGGTGTCGGAATTTTCGAGTGCACGAGAAAAAATATTTGCAGATACGCTGCCTTTTCAGTTGTTTTCAGTTTGGCAGTGTTTACTTCACAGTAGTACACTACTGTAAACTATACATAGTTTACTCACATTTTGATAGTTCTATTAGGATTATGACGTAATAGGGGCGAGCCCATTGCCATTAACTAATTTGGACTGCTTCTGAGAAACTAACTGAATTGTTTTAGGTAGGTACTTAATGTGTAAGTGATTACTGCTACTAAATATAACAACAAGTTATACAAGTACACCACAAAAATTAAATTATACTGTACTATTAAGAGGACTTCAAATGAAATATTTAGCTTAAAGTAAATATTTGTTGCAAAAGCTCATCTCAGTTATCATAGCGCTCAGAACTGTGCTGAAATAATTATCGAAAACTGAAAACAAATAATAAATATGGTTTCAATAGTAATTATCACATTTTCAGTTTTAATGATAGTCAATGATTTCAGTTTAAAAACTTAAAAAGACAGTAATTTTGTTTCAATAACTCAGATTATACACGCATATCATGACATTTTTATAAAAACAAACAAAAATGGGGTTAGTGATTGATACCTAATGCCTAGAAAAATTTTGGACGGTGGTAAAAAAGTCAACCTGTATAATATTATGTAACTACAGAAACATCAGAATAATGTCAATTTAAACAATCCTCTCCATAATATTATACCTGTTTTAAACCGCACTTTTCTATTTTACAGTAATATTCTTACAATCCCCTGTCGGAATGGAAATAAAATGTAAAGCCGGCAACGTGGCGGTCTTGAAGCTGAGTCCCGACGATAGTTTCAATTGTGTGAAAACAGCCGATTAGGGCTGTCTCCAGCGAGATGTTGAGGACGGAGTGGTAATACTTAATAATGGATTTTTGAGAACCTCTTTATGTAACCAGGAAGCTAAAAGAAAGATGTGATGTGGAAACACTAGCATAAGAGCTTTTGCGTCGACTAGTGCAGAATGTTGAGGTATGAAAATATTAGCGCGTACTTTGCTTGAGTGGAAGTTGGATAATAATTATACATGTTAGTCCCAGTCGTACCGGTACTCGGACAAATATGGCAGTACAAATATCCCGTTTTGTAAACCATGCACATAAATAAAATTAAAAATTAAAAAATGCGATGACTTTGGAAAATCGAAGTCTTTTTTGTTACGGTAGAATAAATAATAAAAAACAGTTTTATTTTTTAAATTCAAACAGAGTATTTATATCTAAGAACAACAAAGATTTTTCTTGATACAGTTCAATTTTTATTTAAATAAGATTATGCTAGTGAACACAACATTATAAAGATGTGTGTATAAATGTAGTATCTCATTGAAGTTCATTCACCCGCATTAAACTGACAGACTGACAGTCACTTTCTTAAGGCGCAGTAATTTTCATTATGAAGAATTTTCTTTTGTGAAAATAAAACTACATCATTTTCTTTCAAAATTTGATAAAATCGAAATAAATTTTATTGTCATCTTACCAAATCGAATTCGTGTAAACAAGACAAGTTGATAACTCTTCAACTCAAACAATAAAGGATTATTTTTAAACGAAAGTAATTAATGCAATAAACAAGAATGGTGATAAAAACTCTTTGTGATGCCACAAAAAGGTCAGAGATATACGAATAAAAATTTGTGATCCAACAAAGAGTTTACAAGCTTTGTTTGGTTTTCTCCCGTTCCTAACATTACACGCAAATTGCTTTTCTCAGACATCTTTAATGCAGAAAGGACATTTCTAGACGTTTATTCTTCAAAGGACTTGTATAATATTCGCTCATAGTTTCAGTAATAACATAGGTATGAATGGCGTGGGCATTAGTGTACTTATTGCAAAAGCTAAAATGTAGTCTATTTTTTTTGTGTTTTTGTCGCCACAAGCCTTACCTATTCGTCTTCTTCGATTCACTATCCAAGATAAGGATTAGCACGAGTTTAATCATAGGTCCCCAAACGCAACAAAATGTTACACACGTATTTAGAGACCTTCTTCAGTTACTGGTTTTAAAAACTTTTTTTGATGTTCAATGGGTTTGCTCTTGACCTTAGTCTAGGTTTTTTGTTAGTCACTCCTGGTGACTAACAAAAACATAACTTTTGATCGTGTTTTGTAAACGCACAATTTGTACGAGTGTTTTTCATAGTCCGTGTCATGATTTGGTTAACCCCCTTACCTACGTTCGTTCCTAGGGTAACCAATTGATGAAGCTCACCGGACAAAATGCCGACCGCAAACCGTGTTCATAATATGGGTTTTGGGTTTTCAGCTATTCGTTAACAATAGCATGCTGTTTATTGATTTATTGAACTTCATGCACAAGACAGTACAGAGACGGACTTAATGCCTTTGGCATTCTGTCCCTGTGTACCTTAGGGTGATGCAGAGAAACAAACATAGAAGTACTGTTAAAAGTGATTGACCTTTTTTTTTATCGTGGTAAATTCATAAAATGAGACCTCCAACCCCGGGAAGGGCGGGAGGTACTGTCAGACTTGTACCGACTAAAATCCACGGTGTCCTTCAATAGCCCTTTATGTTACGGGGTCACGGTAATAGAAATAAGTCCCGCGACCCCGATAAGTCCCGCGACCCCGAATAGTGATTGACCTAAGAGCTGAATAAAAAAACCATTGTAATGTGAATCTGCAGACAGCGGCAGACAGTTTAATAAATACATACTTGTAGTGTTCGCTAAATTTGTACATGTTTAACCGAATCTAATAGGATTCTTACTTTGTTACACAAAACAAAAACAAAACACTACTGACTAAAACAGCTATTACATTTTTCCTTCAAAACATTTCGGAAAACTAAGTCACACCAGCATCTTCCCTCTGCAATGCTGTCTAAACTATCTCAGTCTTAAAAAGCTTTTACCTTTCCAACGAAATGCATGCCACCTTAATTAGGTAAGACCATAATCCGAAATAGAGGAGCGTCTCCAGAATATTTTTATTTTAATCTCAGACCTGACAAAACTATAAAATTAACGAATTCTGCAGTTTCTACTGCAAAAGACGGGTTTAAAAACTAAATTACGTTCACGTCTTGTTAAGGAGACAAGATGAGATGAGACGAGAGAGAACTTTTGTATGCTGCGTCAGCGGATCTAAAACGGTCACTTTAAGCATTATTCCTTAAACCGATTCGCTTTCTGAATTTCTAACAACGTCATTCACAGTTCTTCTATTATTCTTAAAATGGAAAGAAAATTGCACGTTATATCTGAACATAGACTAATAGCATGGACAGAGCATTACAGATAGCGCGCGAGTTGAATGCAGTCGGGGTCTGAGGTGAAGAGCCCCCCGCTACCCGCACGCCCCACCTCACGCGCCTGCAGTGTAGTACTTTGCCATCCTTGTGAACAGCAATACCGCATTCCTAAGCTCTGCATTCAACTCGCGCGCTTAGTGTAGCTAGATAACATTTTGATACTCTAGAAAAGAGAAAAAAAGAAATTGTAGAACAACCTATCTTTTTCTTGTACGACTTGAAATAATGTTTTTATAATGTAAGGGGAAAAAAAACAATTTATTTGACATTTCGCTAGGGAAGGTTAAACCCATACTGCAAGTCTATTAATCCATTGGAGCATTTTCTTATCCAAATTAAACTGACGGATAGATTGCGTGAAAAAAAAAAGCATTAAAGTACTTTTACGAAATTCATACTAATATATTATTATGATATCGCTAAAGTGGCCATTCAAGACCTATACAAGCATCTCGGTACAAAATGACAAATGAAAGTTAAATGTATGGACGTAAAAATGTCACTTACAGGGATTTGTTCATTTTATTTTCGCTTCGAGTAAATGCGTGGGAGATGTCGTTTTTTTGCGTAGAATGAGTCGAGTTTAGATATGGGGGCTGTCTGCTTCGTTTGTTTGTTGTGTTGTGTGATTACGAATTTAGATTTGCGTTTAGAATGTGTTATTGTTAAGTTAATTGCTTCCTATTTTTACGGTCCCGTTTTTTTGTTATTCCGGCTTAAAAATATATGCCGTTGAGCTCAATGGACACTTTCAACGGAAATTCGTTTGAACGAGGTTATATCTGGAGTCTTTTTTTTTTATTTAGCCGATGAACAATGCCCAACCAAAGTTTGAAGCGAAGTTAATGTCTGAATCTGAAATATTAGCAAATCTTCTCAGAATTGACCCATGAAGCCTAAAACGGTTTATTATGCGGAATCATAACAAGAAAAACGAACTGAATCATGTTAATATTCGTAAGTAGTACGTAGCCAATATCAGGTAAATGGTCACAATAAGCTCATTTAATCATTTTGTGAATTGAAAAACACACACACAAAACCAACGCCCTAGATTTTGGTTCATTAAAACCTTTTTCAACCAAGCAGACTTATAAGACATTGCAAGAAACCATTGATTAATTATTTTGTCATCTATTTTTTTCAACTACACTGTTAATTTTGTTTTTTGGAAAAAATATTTCCACGATGGAACATGGTTGCGTGGTCTGACATGCACTTAGCCACTTTTTTTTTTACTTCACTCGTCAGCCATGGCTTGAATATTACGCAATGACATTAACCTATTATAAAAAAAAGGTTTTAAAACTAAAAATAATATTTTAAACTCAGACATAAGGTTCACTTTCCAAAAACTACAAGACGAAGAAAATAGAGCTTTAGTAGAAAAAAATGTTGACGACACCGACTAAAGCCTCTTCATTTGTGATTTTTCTTCATTCCTTTGTTTTTCAAGTTGTTTACTCTCAAAGAGAGAACCTTATTAATATCTCTTCATTAGTCTTTGTACCGTACCGGAACAAACGGATGAGAAATAAAAGAAATACGGGTTTCGATATCAAGAGACTGTTCATTTTAATACAAGACCATGATTTATCAAGACTCTTGAATTAATAGCGATGTTCATTTACTTGAATTGCCATAAAGTATAGAAATACTGAAAGTATCATTTTCACCCGCTCTAATTCGAAAATTATTCGAATTTTAACAGATCCTATGTACCTATTGATCCAGGTAATAAATTATATCTGTGTACCAAATTTTATTCTTTATTCAGTAGTGTTTCGTGGATGAGTAAGAAAATCCATCATCACGTACTTCCGCACTTATTAAAGTAATTATGTATTAAGATTTCTCCCATAAGCCTCACACAGATAGGTCTGTGCCCTTCATAAGCTGATAATTATGAAGAAAAGAAAATTACTCCCATTTTACATTTCAATCCAAACGAAAAATATTTAGCTTCATAAAAAGAAATACCTACAAAAATGTCATACAATCTGCTTAGAACGGTCCCAAAGTATAACAAGTCCAACTTTAGATATAACAGGTACTTATAATAATGTAACCGCCACGCTTAGCTTCCTTGGATCTTAAGGCACATTTTCAAGCACTGCTCTTGTAATAGACTTAAAAATAAACAGATATAACAGACGTTGCTCCGAGGCAACGGGGCATAATAAGAACTGCGCTGAATATCCTTGAGCTGCTTCCCTCTCAGGATATAATATTCCTCGGAAAGTATTAAGATTTGATTAAAAAGTGGGTTTTGAAGATGCACAAGTGCGGTTATACGGCAGCTATTTGCATTAGTATAAGTAGCTGTATTATAGAAGGAGGTCGTGGTTAAATAATATCAGCTGCTCAGGTCGAGGTCGCGGGACTTATCTCATTAACGTGACCCCGGAACATAAAGGGCTATTGAAGGACACCCTTTAGTCAGTCTGACAGTCTCTCCCGCCCTGCCCGGGGTGGGAGGACTCATTTGATGATTTTACCACACTAAAAAATAAAAACTGCTCAGGTCGATCTTCAAAGCGGTGGTGGCCAATTTTGGAATGTCGATGGGTGACTATCTGTCAAAGCTAGGTTTCTCGGTGTTTCGGAAAGCACGTAAAGCTGTTGGTCTCGACTGTCATTTGTACATCTTTGATAAACGTCACTGCTAGTCAGAAATTCGGCAGTCTGGCAATCAGTCTTAACGTAACTGGGTTGTGGAGGTCAGATAAGTCGCTCCAGGTAAAATACTGATATTTACACAGCTCTGCACAGTTCCACTGGAATCTTAAACCACATACTTAGTTAGGAAAATGCTAGGCAGATGATGAAGTAACTGTACTATTTCTGGTTTATTAGATAGCCTGTTCAGATGTATGAACATGGACAAGGTGGAATGATTTTTTTTATTTTATCTTATTGGGACATAAAACATGTTAGGTACATTTTTTAGAATATGTAAGGATTTTAGCTTTATGTAGTTCCGGCCTACTTCCGTGCGATGACGTATATTTATGTGTGCACTAGCTTTTGCAAACGGCTTCGCCTGCGTTCATCATGAAAATTATCTCACGAGAAGATACAAAGTCAAAGTCAAAGTCAAATCATTTATTTCAATTAGGCCATCAAAGAGGCACTTTTAAACGTCGAATTAAAATTAAGGAAATGGGATGGGATGGGATTGATTCTACACCCATTCGCAAAGGTAGGTTGTATGAAGAAGAATGGGCAAGAAACTCCATACTTACTCTTTTTAAAAATGTTTTACAATATTTTTTTACATCATTGAAATAAATAATGTAAAAGCAATGTACCTTGAAAATCTAAACAAAACATGATTAAAAAATAAAATAATAGGGAATAAAGAAAATAGCAAAAAGGTACATGGTGTTCACATTTTAACAAAATATTGCAATTAAAGCTATTTTACAAATACAATTTATGGAGTGTGTGAGCATTCAAATTTCAACCAGCTTGATTCTGTTTAAGCCCTACATTGTACTATGGAGCAGGACCAGCATGTTTCCAAACATTTTTATCTTGAATATAATCTTCTAATTTATAATATGCTTGTTTACTAAGTGTATTTTTTATATAACTTTTAAATTTTCTTTCATTTAGATTTAAGATTTCACTCGGTATTTTATTGTAACACTTAACACAGTACCCCATAAAAGATTTTTGTACTTTAGACAATCTAAAATATCGTTGATCAATTTTATCTTTATTTCTCGTATTAAAATTATGTCTGTCGCTTATTCTATTAAAAAGATGAGGATTTTTCCTAACATGCATTATATTTTCATAAATAAATTGACAAGGCACTGTCATTATATTTATCTTTTTAAATAGTTCCCTAAGAGATTCGCGACGACGAAGATTGTAAATTGCTCTGACAGCTCTTTTTTGCAAAATGAAAATGGATTCAATGTCAGCTGCCCGGCCCCACAGTAGAATGCCATAAGACATAATGCTGTGAAAGTAGCTGAAGTAAACCAAACGCGCAGTTTCGACGTCGGTTAACTGCCTTATCTTTCTAACAGCATAAGCGGCTGAGCTTAGTCGCCCCGCTAGAGATGCTATATGGGGCCCCCATTGTAATTTATCATCTAACGTGATTCCTAGGAAAACCGTCTGATCAGTAAATTCCAATTTTTTCTCCGTTTAGTAAAATGTCGCAATCGCTACTTTTAACATTTGGCAAAGTAAATCTAATACATTTCGTTTTCTTTTCATTAAGAACTAAATTATTCAGAGTAAACCAATTTTGAACCTTAGCAATACACTCATTAACAGTGTCTAGATTTTTTGCACGTCTATCTATTTTAAAAATTAACGATGTATCATCCGCAAATAACACCATCTGTGGTTGATTTTTTAGTAAATGGGGTAAATCATTAATATAGACTAAGAAAAGGAATGGACCCAAAATAGAACCTTGAGGCACGCCCATAGTAATTTCAGCCCCTAAAGAGTTTACACCGTTTATCTGTACTTTAAGTTGTCTATCTCTAAGGTATGAATTTAGTAAATCAAGAGCTTTATTTTTGATTCCATAATGTTCCAGTTTCAGCAAAAGCGTTTCGTGGTTTACGCAATCAAATGCCTTTGAGAGGTCGCAAAAGATTCCTATGGCATCTTGCGCTTCCTCCCAGGAGTTAAAAATGTTCTTCAATAGGGTAACACCGGCGTCAGTTGTACAACGGCCTTTGGTGAAACCGAACTGTTGATCATGAAAGATGGAGTTTCTATTGAAGTGACATAGCATTTGTGTAAGCATTAACTTTTCAAACACCTTACTGAAAACTGGCAAAATTGACACCGGCCTATAATTGTTTGGTTCTTTACAATCACCCGATTTGAAAAGTGGAGCTACCTTACTATGCTTCATGAGATCCGGAAACACTCCTTGGTCAACACTGGTATTAAATATAAAAAGCTAAATAAGGCGCTACAGTTTCTATTATGGATGTACAGGCCTTCACGGACATTCCCCAGAGATCTTCTGTTGACTTCATTTTAAGATCTTTGAATGCTTTAATCACAGCTTGGGGGTTTGTGTGCCGAAATCTAAACTCCATCGGGCAAGCTTTTACATTATTTCTAAGTAAGGCGGCAGCGAGTGCAGGTGACGAATTTAAGGACTCAGTCGTCTTAAGAGGTATATTCGAAAAAAACTTTTCAAATTCCTGAGCTACTTCTTTATCAGTGTTTATAGGGCCATGTGCAGTTTCTAAATTAAATTCGATATTGCGCTGTTTATTCCTACCTGTCTCATTATTTATAATTTTCCAAGTTGTTTTAATTTTATCATCGGCTGATTTTATTTTATTACTAATATGAATAGCTTTAGCTGTTTTGCATACATTTTTAAAAGTTTTTGAATATTTTGCAACATACTGATGAAAGGTATTATTCATAATGTGTTTCTTTAGACCATAAAGTTCAAAGAGCCTTTCTCTGCTTTTACGAATTCCAGGTGTCGCCCAATCACTAAACAGGAATTTTGTGACTATGGTTTTAGTTTTTGCTTCCTACTCCTTGATGGTTGCACTGCGGGTCATCATTTTGCTGTGTGGAATGTCACCTGAAATGTGTGAAGTTAAGCAGATTAATGTTTTTTGAAAATAAAGATGTAAGTAGTATTTTTAGAAAATGGGAGGTAGACTGGGGGAAAAAAAATGGAAAAGAAAATAAATTAAATTGAAAGTTAATAGTTTCAAGAGTTGAAATTAATTAAAAACAAAAGTATTAAGGAAATTTAAAGAGATTTAAAGGAAGATCAACTGCTTTAATTCTAAAATAGGTATATTATTTGTCATTTGTCAGTAAAGTAAGATTTTGTCACATTACAGGGTTTTTTTTTAAGTGTTATATATGTAAATAAGTAGCTGATGAGCCCTATTTTGTGAAGTGTAATATGTAGTGTTTTTTGTCTGGGCGAATGTTTACGTCTTCGATTCTGCTTCCACCAATTGTCAAGCAAAAGGAGTCATAAACCAGTGCCGGTGTGTGATGGACGTTGCTCAGAAACCGGAGCAGTATTGTGTATGTTCAGTATAATGTAAATATATTATACAATTACAAAAACATATAGAAATACTCCCCGGGTTGGATGATTTTTTTGAAATCCGTCACCGTTGAGATGTTCCGTTGACAGCTGGTTTTCAGTCACTGATTTTACGAAGATTTCGCGATAAAAAACACTTTATAACTAATGTTTCATGTATCTTATATGTAGATTATCCTAAATAAAACTAATTTAACTTGACTTTAACACTTTTTACTATTTTTTAAAAATTATTTCTACGGAGCGTTTACTTTTGACAACCGGCTACCAGTGTGGCCAGCCTAAAAAAAGTACAGGAATATAAAGCTATATTCCAGGTTATCCAGGTTATAAACTATGTGTGTATCTAATTCCTTTGACATGGTTGGCTCAGTGGCTGAGGGATCGGCGACTTCTGTGCAACGGGTCTCGGGGTCGATCCCCGCACGGATTTTTTTTGTATGATTTGCAAGTATTTTTTTCGGGTCTGGGTGTTTGTATATGCGAGTTTCTTTGTTTGTAAACGCACCCACGACACAGGAGAAATTTCTAGTGTGGGCAATGTTTTAAAAAAAAGAAAAGAATCCGTATATGCATGAAAGAGTAACAATAAACGTCCATCCATCTATTATCACAAACTTTCGAATAATACAAAATTTGATAAATGTATGTTCTCTGAAATAACCTCGGTAGTCCACATTTCCGTATCTTTATCTGTAGATAAAATATTGAAGCACCTATGATTAAAAATACGGGTCACTGACATACAATGGAGCCGGAACGTATATGAATAGCTTCAAGATTCCGTAGTAATCTCCCACGCAGTTGTATTGATAATATTTCATGATACCTGTACTGCCAATAATACCTATTATTGTGAAAATGTATTCTTATTTAACTGAACGCCTACATAAAAATGAAATTCGTTTACGGAGAACTTTTTTCACAAGAAGTTGTCAAAAAAAGGGATAAGGATTTGGATTAAGAGGGGACGTTAAGATCAAGCGTAAGTTGTCACGCTAGCAGTTTGTAAGATAGCGAAGATGCCGCCCATCTTCTTCAAACGATTTATAAAAAAAGTAAAAATAAAACACTGACTTATACTACCGAAAAGTGTATCCCAAACTCTTTGAAAAGTGTACAATACACTTCATTTCTGTTACAAGAATAAGGTAAAAATAAAATAAATAATAAACAAAAAACGTTGCCCCGCTCTAGGAATTTTTCCTGTGTCGTGGGTGCGTTTACAAACACATAAACTCACATACACAAACGCCCAGACCCGGAACAACTACTTGTAGATCATACAAATATTTGCTCCGTGCGGGAATCGAAGCCGCGACACGTAGCGCAGCATAATTTTATTAAAAACATTACTAAAAACTTTTATTAGGTTCCTTTTTCACTAAAAATTTATACATAGAACCAATTCGACCCAAATTTTTAGTATATTTCATCTCCTCGAACATTACACTTCAAACAAAAATGATAGTCATCATTCAAGCTTCTGAATTCTATCCGCGAACAATGGGTACTGGCTAGTTCAAAATAGCCGTATTCCCACATTTCTCAAGCTCCTATGTAGGTCGATGCCCGTAAAATAAGATGAATGGTAACCCTATTCAGTGGAAATTGCATGGACTTGAACGTTGCATACGTTGAATTGGAGCGGTTGCTTATTTTCGCACCGAGTGTACCGACTACCGAATGAAATGTATTTTTCTTCTTGTTTTGGTGTAATGTATTACTGGGGGTTGTTTTGTGTCTTCGAGCTTGGTTTTATTGTGTTTAAATGTGAAGAGTTTATGTCCATAATAATCTTTAGTACAGATTTTTTTCTTAGACTTTACTGCCTCAATGCTGGACAAAAGTCTCCTCCCAATTCGTTTCTTGGATTTTTTCTCATGCCTCTTTAAACCAGCCTTCAAGGTTCAGATCCAGGTTGGTTGGGATTATTAAAAAAAAATCTCTGACAAACCCTTCGGGGATCAATTGTTTCGATGTAATTGGTCACGATAACCTTAGATAATTGACTGTAGATTAACCAAAGATGTTTCCTTCCGTTACAGAATGTCCCATAACATTCTGATTAAACATTTTTAAAGAAAGAAAAGTACTGTTGTTACCCACTGTTATACAATTTTATCATATTAAACAATGCTTTAAAACGTTTTACGAGTACCTATAACTGCTGCGTGCTCAACACCTGTAAAAGAACATTACCTACATCTAAGTCCTCATCGATATCTGTTTTACTTCACATTTACACTATTTCTCATCCTAGTTTCCTTTCAATACATCCAGAAGAGGCCATTATTCACTTTCATGCCATAATTTACGTCCGGCAATTTTTTCATTGTTCTTTTCTGAAATTTATTCTCCACCCGTTCGTAACCATGGCTATCTTCGGTACAATTTTTCTTTATGTTTTTATATTTTTCACAAAAAAACGATAGAGCGTCGGTTAGGGCATGTTTTGGTGTGGGTTATTTATCAATTTAACATCAAAGAGCTTATCGCGAGATTTCCGTATTTTATTTATTACAGCGTACTTTAAGTATTTACGGTGTTAAGCGCCTCTACTAAACGAAAAAGAAACTTGTTTTTCGATCAAATTGACTTCAAACGTTACCAAAACGTGAAAAGTCATGCTGAGGCCTCTGATTAGTATCTGAAAAGGGTGCATTTTGTGAAATTTCACATTGTTTCATCCGTAAACATTGCCAGAATTTCAAAAGGAGGAGTTTATCAATTCGTCTATTTTTTTGTTCATGTACTTACAACGCGTATTTGAAACACGACGACGATAGCTGAGATGATGATATGTTCAATTTAACTCTGTTCATATAGGAAGCTAAATCTGCTTGAAAACAATAATAGTTCCTACATAATATGTATTGAACAACAAAGAGAACATAAGTAAACAAAACGAAATTGCCACGGGAACAAAACTTTCGCACAAGTTATAATTAAGTTATCGACAAGTGCCAACTTATCTGCCTCGTCGGTAACTTTCCCTCTTCACAATGACATTCACTTGAGGGTTTTAAGTTATATACTTAACTGAATGAATGACACTTTTTGAAACATAAGTCAGTGAGATTGAATGCTACTTTAAAACAGTTCTGATTTGAAGTGTCTTTATGTGTAGATTTTTGTTCACTATCGTTTCATGCACCATGCCCGGGTCGACGGCGCGTCGTGTTCCACGCGGGTCTCAAAGAGCGTCAGCATAATGACGGGGCCCTCAGAGGGCCAAAGCCTGCCGGGGTCGCGGGACTCATTCCATCACCATGACCCCGGAACATAAAGGACTATTGAAGGACACCGTGGATTTTAGTCAGTACAAGTCTGACAGTCCCTCCCGCCCTGCCCTGGGTGGGAGGATTCATTTGATGATTTTACCACGTAAAAGGACGTCTATCGCTGAACATACGAGTAGGCTTCTCCTCTAGATTTCCAGTTGCGTTGTGACCAGCGCGATTCAGTGGTCTTATAGTCTCACACATTTACTTGCCTCAATGAACGTGTAGTTCAAAGCAGACTGATTAGAAGCCCTAGCATGACTGTTCACGTTTTTGTAACATAAAGTAAACTGGAACTTTGACGTTAATTTGATATTTAAAAAAAAAACGTTACAATAAACGCAGTAAATACTTCAAGTGCGCTATAAATGAAATACAGAAATCTCGTGATACGGCCTCAAACCGTAATACAAGACAGGTATTAACTCAAGTTTCATTTTTACCCCTACGTAACGTAATATGGGTTTAAAATCACAAAATACATAACTTTATGGTGAGTAGGTAACATAAAATTTCAGTAACATGAACGAACCCTCTTCACCTTATTACTGAAACAGAACGGTCCCCATAAACCATGGTATTCTCCTATAACCTTATACCTAGTTAAAATTCGCCCCCATAATGTATGAGAGGCCGAGTAACCGTTCTAAGTTTAATCCACAACATCGCCGACTTTAGGCGATTAATTATAATTAATTACCTTTAATTTAAAATAGTTGAAAATTTTTTTTTCTGAGTTTGAGTCATTGTTGACTGGCCTGTTGGTCTAGTGGTTAGTCACCCTGACTGCTATGCTTGGGGTCGTGGTTTCGATTCCCACCCAGGACAAATGTTTGTGTGATGAGCATGATCATTTGTTCTGTGTCTGGGTGTAATTTATCTATAATAATTATGTATGTAGTTAGAAATATATAAGTATGTTTATCAGTTGTCTAGTACCCATAACACAAGCTCTGCTTAACTTGGGACTAGATGGAATTGTGTGATAGTTGTGGAATATTGTAATCATTAACTATTTATACAAGGATAGGCGGTGAAGGATTTTGATCATTTTACAGTAGAAAATAATCGCGCCTCTTCTCCACGAAAAACATGAGCCATGAACAATTTTCAAACAAGGTGACGAGTTACAAAAAGAAAAAACACTTCCGAATCTATTTCGGTGCTGAACAAAATTTTGGCGACGTTAAAATTTCGCTCCCTCTCATAAATGCGTTAGCGTTCAGATTATGTGTCCCGGATAACGCTCGGTATCTATACCTGTAGAAGGTAAATCGCTGCTGCATATTATCGCGTCTAGTAGGTTGTGGCCGCGGGGCTTTAAAAGTAGCGTCGTTGAATAATTTGCATGATAAAATTCTAACATTGAACAGTTGTAGCAGTGAATCTAAAGACTTGTCTAGAATCTAAAATAGTAACCTTTCATAGCTATAATCGTAGATAAGGGCGCTTTACGTAGACTTAACTTGTTCCCTTATAAAATTTACTAAGAAGGCAAGCAGCTCGGTTAGTCTGGACGTGTCTAGGCCGAGGCAAGAGAGCGCGCTGCCGCGGCCGAGTGACCGAGCGCCCGAGCCATCCAGTGTCGGCTTTTGTTTTGTTCGTGTATATTGTTTAGTCGCTCGATCGAGAAATAATAGACGCGTCCACACAGGGTGAACAGCCTTGCTAGGCAGTTTCCTCGTGCGGAAAATGCATCGCGAGGCTGCTCGCTCTGGGATTGATCTTCTAATGGATTTTGAAGCGAGCTATCATTGTGATGACTACAATTACTATTCTGTCAAAAGTGCAGTCGTGTCAAAGATAAATTAAACCAAGTTCTCCTACTCGGTCAAATAATGACAAGGATAACGTTATCTGGATATAGCAAGTTATAAATTAAAAAAAGAATGTTAAAAGAAACGAAAATTGGATTGCTTTCTAAACTAGTGGTTTTATTTATATGAGTATTAACCTCCATATATTCAAAGTGACATGTAAACTGATCGCTCATCGTGTAGACAATTAAGCAAAATCGTACATCGCTCAATAATTTATTCACCTGTCTACATCTATGACAATCACTCCCACCAGTCTATCCAATAAGGTAACAGATGCTACTACATAATTAAACATGGGTTTGGTTAACAATCAGTGAGGATATAGTTGATTGACTGTATAGTATTCTATGATCATTTTCACGTTTGCCTAACTAAGCCTGTAAATCCTGACAGGAAATAAAACACATGCTATAAACTTACATAAGTGACCATTCTCATGTTTTTTCAAGAAAACAGCGTCGATTTTAGTCAGTACAAGTTTGACAGTCCCTCCCGCCCTGCCCGGGGTTGGAGGACTCATTTGATGATTTTACCACGTAAAAAAAAGCCTGGGTGTTCCTATCTCAATTAAATCAAAACTAACTTATGACTTTTTCTTAGATAAAAGCACACGGCATTTATTTTTGTGAAATAATATTCAGATACTTGTGTACTCTCACAGCCTTGTTGAGTTTCACAAACGTAAATTGCCATAGAGAAAAACGGGCAAGAAAGTCATAAATAGCCAAAAAATCGAGTTATGGATAAAATACTTTTTTTTCATGCTTCGAATAAATTTTAACGCCAATAAATCCCTGCTAACCGCCAATTTCGGGGCCACAGCTTGTAAGGAAGTAATTTTGCGTTCAGTTCGCTCCAAACGCCCCTCGCAGCATACCTGATGAAGGGAGCAAAACAATTTGGGGGCTCAAACTTTCCAAAACTAAAATAAAATCCGCTACACCTTACCCCAACGGAATACAGACTACTTTTGGATAAGCATCCGCTAATTTCGTCCTAGTGTGTTTATCAGCAAAACTAAAATAAACTCCCGGGTAACTTATGTGGAGGGAATAAAGACTAGTTTTGAATGGAGTTTTGGTTAATTTTGTTTCAGTTTGTTTGGTTTGCTTGCTTATTATGAAGCTGGCTTGAATGTGGGATACTAATGATGCTTGGACATTAATAGAGGAGCAAAGTTAATGTGCGGTAGGATTAATAATATTGTTCATGTTACGTTACTGAGGTTATTCCTGACAAAATAATATATGTAAACCGTAATCCAATTTTAGTTTTAATCTTAGTTTCATATTATTTAGAATACAATGAATCCGGGCAGGGCGGGAGGGACTGTCAGACTTGTACTGACTAAAATCCACGGTGTCCTTCAGTAGCCCTTTATGTTCCGGGGTCACGGTGATAGAAATAAGTCCCGCGACCCCGGCAGGCTTTGGCCCTCTGAGAGGGGGCCCCGTCATTTTGCTGACAGCTCTTTGACGGCATGGTCCATGGTCGGACAGCGAGTTGCCCTTTACTCGCTGTCCGCATGCCCGCGCCTACGGTGGCCGGAGATCGTAAACCTTTTCCCTGGGATCTTTTCATTTTACAATAACAAACCAATGTTTTATAATCATGATGATTGTGTAGGAATAAATTATTTAAAATCAGATAAGTTTTTAGAATCATGTGCCAATTCATGAAAGCCTTTAAAGGTGTATTCACACACATCAGTAATAATAATAATAATATTCCACAACTATCACACAACGCCATCTAGTCCCAAGCTAAGCAGAGCCTGTGTTATGGGTACTAGAAAACTGATAAACATACTTATATATTTCTAAATACATACATATTATGGATAAATTACTCCCAGACATAAAAAAATGATCATGCTCATCACACAAACATGAGTGAATTTCAACAGATCCTATAAAATCTTCATTTCCGTGGTTTTTTTAATCTTAAGCTTTTTTAAAAAAAAGAAACGCTCTTATTAAAGTTTTTGATAATTTATACATTCTTGCTTAATGTCTAGCAGATAACTTAAAAAACTAACGAGATATAAGGATTTAAAAATTTCGTGCCACGGCGATGAAACATGCGTGCACGGCAATGAAACAAGCGCCCACGGCAATGAAAGAACTGTGGCATGGCAATGAAAGAATCAATCAACGATGAGTACAATATATGTTAAAATTAGAACTACAATTATATTCAAACTCATTGGCAGACTTTGACAAAATAATATTATGCATCATACCGACATTTGAAATTTAAAAAAAGAATCGTCTTGTACATGTTTATTTTCAAGCCCATAGCCCACCCATTGTGAAACTCAGTCGAGGCCATCAAGCATCATGCTGAGTTCCTCCATCGACTTGCCATGACTATGATGTCGTCGGCAAATCGAAGGTGAGTGATGTATTCGCTGTTGATGTTGATGCTAAGTCCTTGTCATTCCAGGAGCTTGAAGGCGTCTTCCATTGTGGCAGTAAACAGTTTCAGGGAGATAACATCCTTCTTACGCCTCTTCTCTATGGAATCGCCTTCGTGCTCTGCTCCTGTACTCGAACCGACATGGTGGCGTTATCATACAAAAACTTCAACACTTTGATGTACCGATAGTCAATACGGCATCGCTGGAGTGACTCAAGTACCACCCATGTTTCCACCGATACGATGGCTTTCTCATAGTCCACAAACGCTAAGCATAATGGCAAGTTATACTCCTCGGTCTTCTGTATAACTTGCCGCAGCGTATGGATGTAGTCTATGGTACTATAGCCTCTTCGGAAACCGGCTTGTTCGGGAGGCTGGAAGTCATCAAGTCTGTGTTCGAGACGGTTCGTGATAACCCTTGAAAACAACTTATAAACATGACTCAGAAGCGTGATGGGTCTGTAGTTCTTCAATAGGCTGTTATCACCTTTTTTGAAGAACAGCACCACTTCACCTTTGCTCCATGCTTCAGGCGTTATGCCCTAGAACAGGACGGTATTAGTGAGCTTCTGGAGGACTTTAAGTACCGGTATTCCACCCGCTTTCAGAAGCTCTGAACTGACTTAGATATACGTCTATTTAGCTGCTCATATGACTTCGCGTCATTGGAAGACTGCAACTGTAGCAAACCTCGTTCAGACATGAGGTTTAAGGTTTGCTCGGTCAATAAGTTCTCAGGGAAAGCAAAGCGATTAGAAAGCTCGAGTTGATTTCGGGGTTCTGAATATGAGACCGAGTAGGTGGGAGCGTAGACTTCATCAGGCAGGACCTTTCAAATGAAATCTAAAGAGAGACCAGAGAGAAACAATCTAGAGTTAACTTGACGAGTTTTGTACTGTCAGTAATCGGTATTACCTGAATCGCAGGTGACAAAAGATGTTTTTTTTGCCTAATCATACCATGGCGATGAAAACACAAGTCACGGAAATGAAATACCTGGCCACGGCAATGAAATTAAATTGTTTTACAAGGCATGGCAATGAAATTTTTTTAATTGCCATGTCTTTTTTTTCATTTCCATAGCAAATTTCGGCCACGTAAACCACGGCAATGAAAACACGTCGATGAAAATCAAGGCAAAAATATAAATAACAAAAAATCTATTAATTATTCGAAGAAATAAGCACCTCACAAATGAACATATGAGGAATGGTGTTCTATCGAATGCTTACTCATGAAGACAAACTTATTCAAATATCAGTTATATCTATCCACGGCGATGAAAGAAAATTTTTCCAGTAACATAAAAATTGATTATTTGAATTTATGGTGCGAAAACGCAGGCACGTGTGTACTTCCTTCCACGTTGAGCACTTAGGCAGCACTAATATGCAACGTTTAGCATACCGGTAGGGGGGAAGAAAGTAGTAGGTAAAACAATATCCTTGAACATGATCAGGACACGGCGATGAAGGGTAGTTCTGGGACAAGTGATTTTTTATTAACCATTCGTTGTTTTGTTTAAATATTTGAATAAATGTATTCTCTAACAATACTTTAACTATTCATGTATCAAATAAAACGAGGTTTTAGTATAAATAACCAATACATTTTTAACAATGTGGAATAATACACAACAAGGTGAAGTGTGGACAAACACGGCAATGAAAGATTTCGAGGTTTAATAATTATTTTTGGAGTATCCATTAATCCAATTAAATAAACATTTAGTGCTACACATAGATTACTATTTCACCTACCCGGAAAAAAATTGAGAACGTTATAACTATGTTTTTTAGTACCGATTTCATTGATGCCACGCAATTTTCGGTCCCGGGAAATTCACTCACATTTGTCCTGGGTGGGAATCGAACCCACGACCCCCCCGGCATAGCAGTCAGGGTCACTAACCACTAGACCAACAGACCAATCACGTCACGTCGCCCAGTTCTTTGATCATAAATTGAATAAACTAGTACTTAAGATATCAAACCATTCGTTAATTTATCAAAAGACATACACGTTACCCAAATACCCATAGACCCAAATACAGTAGAGAAATAAATCCATAAAACATTCCAATACACTCTTTGAAGGTTATTTATTTTTACAATTCTAAAGGTTGTGTTTAGTTCACATGATGATTTATAAAAGAGACCTTTTTACACATGATTGAATCGTTAATCAATGAGGTTGAATTATCACTTATTTATTTTAGGAATGGTCTTTCATTAGCCACCTATATATTACAGAAGGAGCTCGTGGCTAAATGATTACAGCTGCACAGGCCGATCTTCTGGGTTAAGCCGCGCTTGCCTAGGTTGTCTTGCCTAGGTTGGTGACCATCTGTCAAAGCGAGTTTCCTCCGTGCTTTGGAAAGCACGTAAAGCCTTGGATCTCGGCTGTCATTTATAGATCTTTGACAGTCGTTACTGTTAGTCAGAGACTCTAAAGTCTGACAACCAGTCTTACCATGGGGTATGGTATTACCCTGTTACTGGGTTGTGGAGGTCCGACAGGCAGTCGCTCTATGTAAAATACTGATATCCAGCTGAATCTGGTTGGACTGGAAGCCGACCCCAATATAGTTGGGAGAAGACTAGGCAGATGATGATATTACAGAAACCTACAGTTTTCTTCCCAAGGGCGAAGTTAACGTTATGTGTACAAAACCGTTATAATAATGTACTTAAGTAGATAACAGAACCGTTTTAGAAATTAAATAAATATTTATCTCTTAACAGTGTTCTATTCTAAATTTTCTAAAAATAATCAATGGACATACAGAAGGGTAGATCTATCTATCTATCTAGGATGTATTAATCAACCTACTTAGTAATTTCTTTCTTTCTTTATTATTTTTTTGTTTTCAAATTAGTCTATTCAGTTTTCATTTAGTTTAATAAAAATAAAAATTATAATTTAACATGTTCATGGTAAATGTTGCGTATACCTATCATAGGCTTACATACCAGCACTAAGTTTATATTTTTGTTTTCTATTACTACATTGTATGTTTGGCTGTTGGTGTACCTTAAATAAATAAGGGTATTTTACAAACCTTTGGCAACAAGCGTCCTTCAAAATATATTTACGGACCGCTGTTATCGAACCTCCCATATATATGAAGAACACACAAAAAGTAATTGAAATACCTTTCATCGAATAATTTTCACAATAGCCTTCATACTACCTATCAGTTAAGGGCTGAAAGGTTTTATTTCAAAAGCGATATTTATTTTTCATTGAATTTCATTTATGAAAGTCGAGCGTGGACTGAATTCATTTGCTTATTCAGATATTCATGCATCTCTTTGTTGAAACATGTCTATATGTATAAGGTGATGGCCTGCTGTCTGCCGTGATCGAAAACTATTTTTTTTAGTCTGACATTGATTTATATGCAGGACCGTCAGTATATTTAGTATATTTTTTTGTGTTGAATCGATGTACATGTTGCGTGGCATTATGTATAAATTATATTTTTCGATAAAATATTTTTGATAAATCAGCGTAGAGTATATCTTAATAACATCACGATTAGATTAGAATTTTAATTTCATTCCCGTTTGAGCAACTCGTCAAAATGATGCTAGGTGCTTAAATTACCGTGACTCAGGAACATATAGGGCTATTGAAAGGACACCGTGAATTTTAGTCAGTACAAGTCTGACAGTAAGGGGTGGGAGGACTCATTTGATGATTTTACCACGATAAAAAAGTTGCTTAATTGGGAATAAATAGTTTAAGAGGAACTATTTATTCCCAATTATGCACCTTTTTTCACACAGGTGCTCTGAAAATAGTTGCTCAAACGGGAATATATTTCAAAAACTTATCGATAGTTAAATTGAAACAAGGTGGTACCGCAGCTGGCCCATAAAGTTAAACACACAAGTCCCATCCATTCGCGAGGATTGAGACGCGACACGCTCCGTTTTATTATACCTTGGAAATATTTCCTATCAGTATTGCACCCTTATTCAATTCCGACTTGGAGATTTGCTAGGTCGTAATATATTACGTGCAATACAGAATATTTTATGAGATTTTGAAATATTTTGTTAAATATTATTGTTGGAATATTTTAATAATATGTGGCGTCATTTATTGTTTAGCTATTTCTTGCCAGTGGTGAAATTCGCTTCATTATCATCGTCAACATCAGCAGGAAGATCCCCTTCTAAACATAAGCCTTGCTTGGTAATTGAAAATTATTCCACAAGCACGTAATATCGAGATGAAAGGAAACCTTATTTTAGGTTGTAAAATCATCAAAATAATGATTCGTCCCGCCCTGGGTGGGACGAGACTATCAGACTGACCGCAAGCCACCGTATTTCTTCGATTGCTCTTTACGTTCCAGTGGCATGCTTAATAGTTTGGACAGTTTCCCGAACAAGAACGTCGAGCTGCGTTATGACTATCTGTGGTGAATTATCTGTGTGACTTATATGAAATACATTGTCGTCTCCTTCATGGCGATATTAGATTAAAGATATTAGAGCAAAAATAAATCGAAAAATATGCGATACCCGCTAGTGGAACAGTCCCATACTGAGGAGGAAGCTTTTTCTTAGCGTAGTAATTCATCAAATTAGTCCCTCTCACCCAGGCCACAGGAACTGTCAGAGCTATACTTCCTAAAATCCACGGTGTCCTTCAATTAAATAGCCCTTTACGTTCCGCAGACACGGTGCTCGTTAACCCCGTGACCTCGGAACAATAGATTGCTATTCTAAAGCCCCTAACTATAGATTGAACCAAACATTGTATTTTAAATTCAGGAACCCTTTATAAATTCCTCCTGCTTCTCGCTTAGTATGGCAAAGTCAACTTTTAAAACCGACATAACAATAAAGCGTAATTTTCTTCCAGAAAAATTCAATACGAGAACAATGTCTTCATTTATGCTCAGATTTTATACTTCGCACGTAGCAAACTGGTCGGCTTGAAACAACATCATTTCATGGTTTATTGTTCACTTAGTTTGCTTTTGTAATTAAAAACTAGTATTCTACTCGAGTATTGAAGATTCTTGCACGGTTTTGAAAGATTTCTATTATATTTTTGCATTTAAAATGCGAATAGGCATTTTAGTGGGTTCATGGTTCTTAAAATGTACCTTTTTTGGCTTGAGTACAAAAATTACGTTACATCGGAAAGTATTTGGCGTATGATATTTAATATTATACAAGTATTGAAACCCAACGTTTCACTTATGAAAAAATTATACAAGCTTTGAACTGTCAGTTGACGTTGGGTATGAAAAACTAATTTTGATTTACCAATTTGCTACTCTTAATTGACAACTGAACCAAAACCTTTGTAAGGTTGTCGACCATTAACAATCTCTGACCAAATTTTAACAGCGACGAAAATACAGTTTGGTATTCACTAAACTAGTGACAGCGACGTGTCACGAAAGTATAGCAAAACTCTTTATCGAAAGTTCGTCATAGTTTGTTAAAATAGCATAACACAAATCCGAATTTTATTAAGGCGAAAGAAACTATACGTATTTAGTCTGAAATGGTCACTATTCAATTATTATTAAAACTTTAAATCAGATATCTACCGCGTGTATAATTTGTTTCGTATTCGATATTTAGCAAGAACAGCAGCACCATATTTAGCATCAGAACTCTAGCAATAACTATTAGTTCTTGCTAGCCTTCTGCCTTCTGGATCACGGATAAACTGTATGATGATCGTATAAAACTTACCTTCTGGCACGGCCAAGGAAGTGAGCAAGAAGTGCACGCAAGCAGCCCCTGTGCCATGCCCCATAAGGGTGACATTCGTAGGGTCCCCTCCGAAGACTGCGACGTTCTCTTTGATCCAGTGCAAGGCTGCTATCTGGTCCATCAGGCCGTAGTTAGCAGGGGAACGAGGGTACTCGTCTGATCGAGGGTTTAGGAAACCTGGAAAGAAAATTGTGATCAGATTCATGGATGATGTTTTGCTGACTGTGTTTTCAGTCATAACTATTTAAGTAAGGGCCTATGCACACCAAGTTTTTTAAACGGGCCGTCGATGCGCGTTGTGGAAACGCGCGTCGGGGTAGGGGAAGGGTAGTAGGGGTTTAATTTTGTATGAAACTTCTTAGGACGTCCGATTTACTTCAAAACTTTGTAGCTGTTCGAATTTATTGACAAAACCTATGTTAGCACAAATAAAGTCGTTTGATAAAGCTAGCACGACGAATAAGAATAGAATAGAATACACTTTATTATGCACACCATACAAATTACTGGTACAGACTATATCTTATACATAGGGTGACACAATGGGCGGTCTTATCGCTAAAAGCGATTTTTTCAAGACAACCTAAATAAGGTTGATATTATTATAATTATGTTTGTCTTTTAGGTCTCTTTATACATTACTCTATTAACATGGGTTCATCTTCTTTTTGCGGGATATTACTCGTATGTTAAAGAATGACTATCACAACCTATGTCTAAGAAATAATTTCTGAAGATATTATTTGAATTAGATTTTTCCGCTATAATACGTAATTTTAACTAAATTAACTTAATTATAATTATAGCGTTAATTTGCTCAACTGATACTGGCAAATGAAAAGCTCAACTTACATGACAAAATTGTTTTGTAAATGCCTGAATTTCGTTTCCCCGAATTATGCCCAGCTATTTAAATTAAAGATTTTGGTTGAATAGACTTAATAATATATAATTTCAAACAAAATTGTGTTATATTGGATTTGTGACCTAATTCAATACTGACAATACGTCTAAATGAAAAATATTTCGAGATAATATTGCGCGAACATTTTAAGTGAAAATCTTTTACGCCGTGCTATCGACACATAAACTGATTGAATTTTGTCTATCATATTTTTAAAAAATTAGGTTCGAAAAATATAACATTTTGCGCGAAACATTTTATGAAAGTGTTACCCACTAACGCTGATATTGGAATATTTAAAATATTGGATTTTCTCGTGGGTTAGTTTTGAGCGGTTTACAAAGTTTTATTGAAACTATGTATGTTGTTATTTGTTTATGTATTCTGCTATTGGAGAGCGGGCATTCGGGCGGCGAGTAATGGGCGACTCGCTGTCCGACCATGGACCGAAATGTAAGTATATAATTATGTAGTTTCACATTTAAAAAAAATCCAACATCATTTTATTGTGCAGTGTAAAAATTTACTTTTATTAATTCTTTCAAAAAGCACAGTAAATAATTAGGTATTACGTTACTTTAGACCTGGTGATAAAAATTAAATCTTAAAGTATAATTTCCTCAAATAACGTATTATTCTTCGAAAAGGAAATGTAAATAATTACGTTCAACGTAATTCTTGTTTACAAGTTAAACAATAATTAATTACTCAAAAGAATTTGTTTCTTCTAATAAAATGTGGGTAGTCATTACTTTGTTTGGCGTTAAGAGGAAATCTTATCACGACGAGGAAATGTATAAAAAGCTTTTGTTAAACTTTCGTTTCATAACTTAGTTATATTTAATTGTTTCATATCATTTGTCTTTTCGTTTTTGTGGTACAAAAATGTTGATTACTAAGATGTTTTACAATAGAAAGAAAGTTAACATTGTGTAATTAAAAGCAGTAAGTAAATACATTTATGTATCAATGTGGCCATTGATTTTACGAATTAAGTCCCTTGTTTCGTTTGTGAAGTCATCAAAAGATTACTCTCGTCCTGGATGGAGTCGAAAAGACTGACAAATAAATAAATAAATAAAACGTCGCCTCGCACCTGAAAATTTCTCCTGTATGTTGGGTGAATTTACAAACATTCATACTTTAAACACACAAACAGTCAGACTCCGAATAAAGGCTAAACCAATGTTTGTTGTGTACGCGATACGCAGTTGAGTAGAAAATCACTCAGCCACTGGGGCAACCCAGCGATCAGGGGGAGTATAATAATAATAATAAGAATTATTCCAGTGTGAGAACGATGTGGCGCTAGATGACTTGTATAGCTCTGTCTCGTTCCCACATTCAAAATAATCTAGCTGTAAGACGTCTTGGTAGGCCAAACTGCAGTCTATTTACACAATAAGGAACAGATGTGTGCGTGAGTAGTTAGGTTGTGGGAAAGAGACAGAACTATACACTGTATATACTGTGGAAGTTATTTAAACACTAATCCAAGAGATGGCGCCACGCTACCGAAAAGCGTTCAAACGAGGAATAGAGAATTTCAGCTTGCAAGGATTGCAATGGCCTAGTTGGTTAAGGCGTCTGGAGTACCTATCCAGAAGACGCGGGTTCGAATCCCACTTGCAATCTGAATTTTTTCTTTCCTCAAAAATCATCTTTAGAACTATACAAGTCGTAGATCACCAGTTGTAATACTTCAACGATTTCTTAACAAAGTCTGTATTGTACACTCGTGCTTTATTTCTCGTCTCAATTCTCCAGAGATACTAAACATTACAGTTATGTCCATTCAACTTCGTGACAAAATGAGTCAGTCGTAACTGTAACAACTACAACCAGTGTAACCATGACGAGTTTGAAAAGTCGTGACAAAAAGCCGGACCTCTATAATTAAGTTTTCTTTTTTTCTACCTCATACTGTTACGTAACGATAAAAGAAATGCTTTACGTTGAAAAGCACAGACGCCAGCAGGTCAACCTATCCGAATCTGCCAAATTTTACTAATCGAACCTTCCTCTACTGTAATAACGTTGAAAATGTATTAAACAAATGTATTAGATAGGTTGATGTGTTGACCTACAATATTATGTTAATAGATGACTGGTTTGTGTGGATCAGACTTTTAGTGATGTATCTACCTACTATATGTAAGTATAGCTCGTTAGTATAAATCAATTTCGTTGTTTAGACATTGTATACAAAGCCAATGTTTATGTTCAAATACTCTGTCTATCCAAAAGTCCGGATGTAATTCAGACGGCGGAGCAAAAACCGGACATCTCCGTTAAACACCGGACGGATGGTAACCTTAACTACAAGAGTGCTCCATTGGACGGGACGGTACAAAAGTAGCAAGTAATTACTCGCTTCTAGAAATTAGTCTTTGTTTAAACACTTCAACAACAAACGTTTGGAGATGGCCAAGTATTTATTGAAATAAATGAGTCCATTCCTCGCTTATCGATCCGTCTGTACTGTCAAGTAGTCCGTTTGTGAAAACTGGGAACATTTCTGAGTGGTTCAGTTTTGTTTGAAGTGAATTTTAAAAGCTATTTACGGAAATATCTTGCTTGAATGAATGAATGGATTATTAAGAATGGACTTGAAATTGTTATTTTGGCTTGAAGAAAGCCCTTTTTATTCTTTGAGTTGTCAAATCTACTGAGTTCTCTCACTCTGTGTGAAGTGAAAGGGAGTGTCAGACTGCTACTGATTAGAAACCTGTTCTTTTATACACTCTTAGCATTTTAGGAACGGGGCCTAATTAGAGGGCCCACGCCTGCCGGGGTCGCAGGACTGTCTCATCGCCTGATGAAATAAATGAAATAAATTAAAATAAATTATTTGATTTTGATGAGACCTGTCATGTAAAGGGCTATTGATAAATTACCCTGTATTTTAGTCAGTACGAGTCTTAGGCCCGTATTATATAGAACGTCACTTAATAATCAAGAAATTACTTAAAACTAGATTCGAGACATTTGATTGGTTGAAACTAGTTTTAAGTAACACTTCTTGAGTTCTTATGTGCCTTCTGTTATAAGGGCCTTATCTACAGTTCGTTTTTAGATCATCAAAATTCATATGTTGATCAGATTAAAATATGGTGTTGGGGATTGATGAATACTACACTAAACACACGCTAGTACTACGCACTAAACAATAGTTGTCTTTCCTTCCTAATAGCATTAAGAAGTTTCATACTCTTCGTTCTACAGGGGTAGGAGGAACAGAGTGGAAAGTTCCTCAATACCGTGGTGAAAAGGAAGGTACCTTCTGACCACACCGGTGGTGTCTGGTTTTCTTTTAAATCCGCGGATAACTTCGATTGCGCGATGCAGAACACTTAATTCCTCCGTCGCTGCATAGATGGCGTTAGCGTACTTTTGTTGACGAAATTACGTTCACTACAGTTCTATTTGACTATGTCAGGAGTCTATAGAACAATTAATGGAATATTTCATCAAAAAAATTACTCAAAATAATAACTTGTAGTTTTCAATTTGAAATGATTCAGGTAAGTTATTTTTATTATTATAATCATGTTAACTTTACACTGCGCGCTCATGCTAGTACTTCATAACGTGCCATAAAACTTTTTATAAAATAATGCTTTTTTTTGCAACAATTTGGATACGTTGATTCATACAGTGAAGCGTGAACGTTTACTCAGTTAAAATATTTGAATAATAAACGTGAAACAGCACACAACACGTATTTATTGACTGGTTGTATTTCGTGCCAATTTATTTTTTGTACTGTAAAAATATTAATTGATCTACTATTGCTCGCCGAGTGGTCAATTTTGGACCTTAATATCATTCAAATTATGTAAGAAAAAAACATGTATTCTGCGTAAACATGTAAATGCATTCTGCATTTTATGAAAACTTAAATGTGTCTTTCAAACTCTTCTCTCAGAGTTATTTTCCTGAAAACGGTACAAACGGTGAAAACGAAAGAACAAGAATACTTTTTCGCCAAACCTGAGAATCAAAGCCAGGACCTCTTGCGACCACTTGGCCAACAGTAGCCAGTCTTCAAAGTAACCAGTGAATACTGAATGCATTATGAAAGAATCACTTCACTAAAAACTTTGACTATAAATAAACAAATTGAAAGCAAAAAGTCCAATAACGAAAACTTATTCTCAACTCATAAATTCAAAATTTTCCCAATAAACATTTCAACTTTATTGAACTGAAACTGAAACTTTCTAGTCCGCAACACTAAACTGAACTTGCGTCTTGTTTATAACGTTTGCGCCATAAAATCGACGTAGCAACGATAACCGTAACATTTTGAGTTAAACGCAAACAATTACGTTGGCGTTTATCGAGTTAAAATAGATTTTGGACACGGACGATTCATTTATGGGTGATATTGGGGTTGAAATTTGCTTAGTTTGAATTATTTGATGAGCTTGAAAATCAATGTATGTATATTAATTCCTTTGTGCGGGCTTTTGCCTTGCGTAAAGATAAAGATAGCTTTTCTTGTTTTAATTATATTTTGTTTCAGGAATTCTTAATATTAGTTTGACGGGAAATTCAATTAGGTTTTTTTTCCTGGGAGAATTTCATATATATTTTGATAACAGTAATTATAGTACCTACCACTTAGGGAATTATTAAGACAAGATATGATAGCCATCGGCACAAATTAAATAAAAAAGGGCATAGTGCGTAGAATCAGCATACTGAGGTGGAAAGACCGGCCATGTCTGCCAATGGACAGACGATAGTACAGATGAGCTAGAGTAGAGATCGGGTATGGGCAAGCAAAGAGTGAGATGCCTGGGGCTCGTTGGATCACTGATTTGAAGAAGATGGCTGGCAGTGGATGAAGGCGGGGTCATCATCATCATCAGCCTATAATGTTCCCACTGCTGGGACACAGGCCTCCTCTCTGAGAGAGGGAATGGGCCATAATCCACCACGCGGGCCCAGTGCGGATTGGCAGATGTCACATGTCTTCGAATTTTTGGTTCTAGGACATGTCGGTTTCCTCACGATGTTTTCCTTCACCGTTTTGAGAGCAGTGGTGATGAAATAAATGACACAAAGTAATGCACCTGGCGGGGTTCGAACCCACGACCTACAACTCGTAAGTTGGGACCGATACCACTGGGCCACCACTGCTCCGAAGGCGGGGTGCTCAAGAATATGTCGCACTCTTTGGGGCAGGTTTACGTCCAACAGTGGACGACAAATGGCTGATATGATGTTCATTGGCCTTTAGAGAAAGAAATTTTCACAGACTATAACTTCTACATAAAAAAAGTTCACAAAGTGAAGACGAAAAACCTTTTAAGGCACTTATTTCATTCATCCATATCACTGTCAAGTAAAGTGCTCGATTTTTCGGCAAAAGAGGCCATTCCTCCGGTCATGTGAAAAGTCTTGCTATAAATTCAAGAAAGCGTGTAGTCGGATCCAAATTGGACTCTATGACCGTAATTATTATTGACATTTTTAAATGTGTTGATTAGGTTAGGCCTTTCTTTCCATGCATGAAACATTGCGCTATAATTCATTCCACCTAGGTGACTTTTTATGAAATTAATCTAAAATTTGACTGTCAAATGTAAGGAAAAACACGGTGACTCTTGCGGGAGTGTGTTAAAAAGGCACCTCTGCCCTGGAACGCAAAAGGCAACTGAATAGGCACTACCTCATGATGACTTTTCAAACTAATTTAAAGGCAGCTAGACACGCCATAAAAATGATGTCACGATGAAAAGTACTTCTACACTCTCAGAAGGAACTCTCAAAAGGAGATCATTCATTTGTTCTATACCGGAATAGAAAAAGCTGATGTTATTGAATAGTTTAAAAGAATAAATAAAGATCTAATTTAAACCCAAGTTATTTCGAATTCTTACCTCTGGCCTCACCAATAAAAACTCTTTTTCCGCGCGTCATCCCTCATTTCTGCCTCCCCTATCCCCCTTCCCCCCTCCCCCTTGTGACCTCGTCTAAGTTATTTCGGTATAAAGTGGGAAATTCAGCAACAATGTGACAAGTTCCCTTTTTGTGCCGTTCTCCGTTACAAAAGCATGCCGGATGAGGTATGTTGGCTTCGTTTATATTGAAGCTTGTGGAAAAGCGTTTCAAAGTCCTTTACGCTCGCGGACACAAAACCTAGACAAGTATTTTTTGTCCTGCGGTGTGGTCCCATTTTTGAAACGTGATGGTCACAAACCAGCCAATACTAGATAATACTTTTTTTTTTTACGTAGTAAAATCATCAGTTGAGTCCACCCACCCCGGGCAGGGCGGGAGGGACTGTCAGACTTGTACTGACTAAAATCCACGGTGTCCTTCAATAGCTCATACATAACGAACGAAACAAACGAAAACGATCTGTGAACTTCAATAGATTTTCAACTTTACGCGCTGGGGTATAAAGTTGAAAATGTATTTGTGACTGATGAACGTTAACGATTGTCGTTACTGTCGTATGCTATTAGACTAAGGCCCCTGGCGAAGCTGTGGTCAAACGCGACCCTATCGTAACATACAATTAAAAAAAAACTATAATCCATGTATACAAATTGTATCGGCAACAGCACCAATACTTTGATGTAGATCCGCGGAGGAAAGTCGGTGTGTTGTTGATGGTGACCCCATCCGTAGACCGACCTGAGCAGGCGTTACTTAACCTTCAAGATCGACCCGTGAGACTGATATTATTCAAACACATACTAGCATGTGTTATGCGCCGGCATGCGGGCGGCGAGTAAAGTGCAACTCGCTGTCCGACCATGGACCATGCCCGGGTCGACGGCGAGTTGTGTTCCACGCGCGCCTCAAAGAGCGTCAGCATGATGACGGGGCCTCTAGAGGGCTAAAGCCTGCCGGGGTTGCGGGACTTATTTCATTACCATGACATAAGTCATGTATATAAAGTCATGAATATAAAGGGCTATTGAAGGACACCGTGGATTTTAGTCAGTACAAGTCTGACAGTAAGGGGTGTGTGGATTCATTTAATGATTTTACCGCGAAAAAAAAAAAACATCTGTTATTAATAATATTATTTAACTTTTATTCTATAAATATTATTTTGTACCCATTTGAATTACCTATTTCTTAGTTGTGTATCACTTTTATTCAGCTCACAGAATTTTTGGTTATTACATTTTTGCTCTCAACTTTCTTTTATACGCCAGAATAATAATTCTATTAACGTTTTTTCTCTAAGCATGATTAAAAAATGGAGTACCACTAAATTAAAGACTCTTTTTAGACCTAGACTTAATTTTGTGAAACAAACTAATTACAAATATTACGGTAACTCAACGAGGTGTTGATTTAATTAACAAAGTCTCAAAAATGATAATTTTATGAAAGTTTCGTGTTAATTATTCGCATAATTTTTCACCGAAAATAAATTCGTTAATATTCATTGTTTATCTGAAGTGGAGAATTAATTATTTATTCATAAAATATCTCAAAATAAAAAAATAGAGCCTATAGTAGAAAGACATTTTTCGGAGATACTTTTTTGTAGTCTGTCTGTAGTTTTAAAACATTTTGTTTTGATTGTTGAATTTTTAATATCGATATTGTTCACTAGGCATAAAATTTCAGGCCACGTGTACTCAAACCCACGTGTGATCGACTTCTGCTCTGTGTGTCGATTTCTGCACGGAACAAATATTTTATAAACTAGATATTTTTTACCGATGGAAAAGATACAAGAGTTTTTGAGTGGGTCAACGTACTATATTAAAAAAAAAAAAAGAAAAAGATTCTCAAAACGAAATCTATTAACGAAAATTCTTTGAATGCCCCTTTTCACGCGATCTTACGAAACACTCTCCCCCATTAAGAAACCAACAAGTCACTATGGCTACATCACTTCCATTCACTCCCCTCTCGTATACAACATTGCGTGACATTGTACTTCTGCCATTCAACATTTCTACTACAAAAATGGGATATCAAATCAAAAAGTTTTAATTACTTAATGTTTAGAAGCACCTGTTTGCATGTTACCGTGCAATGTATTCAAATTAGGTGTCTACACCAGTGTTTCCCAACCTGGGATCCGAGGACCCCTGGGGGTCCGCGAGTATATGTATGGGGGTCCGCAGTGTCTACGCTTAGTTAGTACGGCGACTCAGCTTTGGTCGAAAGAAACGAAAAACCTTCGAAGTCAAAGGTCGTCGTAAGTTTTGCGACGAATACTTAGCTTTTGGTTTAACAAGTACCAACTTAACGGGGAAGACAGACCTCAGTGCGTCATACGCTACGAAGGGGGCCAACTAACTGGGGCTAATAACGAAACTGCTTTATAGCGTCCTACCAAGTGTCCTTGCCGGTTGCAAATAGTGGTAAGCCCCTAGTACCACTTTTGTATCTGTAATAACTAAACCGATTGTTTTGCTGTTTATTTTAACGGGGGTCCGTGACAACTGTGCTTGACTTCCTAGGGGTCCGTGGCTGAAAAAGGTTGGGAAACGCTAGTCTACACGATAGTTTTACGAATTTTATATATGAATAGTCTGATAGTAATGGCATGTCGTACTGAAAGAGATCATTGACCTTAAAACCTTTAGATTAAGGAAAGGTCAACTTAGGGTCTAAAAGGACTGCTAGATTCCAGAGGGCCTATAAAAGTGACAAATGCTTGGTAATCTTTTTGTATTACGGTTCACATGCGGGCTTTGGTTTACCGACGCGGTTGTCGTGGTAGCCAAGCAATTGACTGCTGTGCTGCATGTCGCAGATTCGATTACCGTATGCAATAAGTATTTGCATGACCTACAAGTAGTTGTTCCGGGCTTGAATGTTTGAATACGTGGGTTTAAATGGTTGTGAAATTCTTTTTGTAAGGAAACGTTTCTTTTTAAAATCAAATTCAAGATATTATTGATTTTTCCTTGATTGTTACTTTGGCCATCATGTTCATAGGTATGCTTATAAACCAACAGTATACTGAGAATTAATTCGAATTAATTATTTTCACTCATAGCGAGAGCTTGTGTCAAATCAATCAAATCAAAACGTTTATTTCAACTAGGCCATAACCGGCACTTTTGACCTGTCAAAAGACAAAATAAAACTAGTACAAAAATAGTTATGGTGCTACAGTCCCAGTAACAAGACATAAAAACTGTGAAAGTACCGTAGGTGCTCATTCCAAAGCGTAGACCTCTAAATATGCGTGCGTAATGTTATAAACCGATAAGTACTTACTTAAATTCAAGTACAAAACACAGAAGCAACTAACATTACTTTGCAGTTAGTTTATTTCATACATAAAATCTACACAGAACAGAATCAGAACAGCCTGGCAAAAATAGACATAATTGAGACGGTTTCGGAAAGTTCCAGTTATCAATACAACTAAAATAACAATCATTTCATACAACCTTTATCTCTTTATTGGCTCAACTACCTCAGATCCTTTAGATCCCAAAGCATCCAGGTTATTGTCTAATATTTATCAGCGATATCCTTTTAACAACAGGCTCTTATCAAACTCCCGGCGGCCATGATGGCCCACACAGAGAACTCAGAATAATGCTGAAATAAAGTGGGATTGTCTCACTAAGTGGAATATTATCCTTTAGAGACAATGATTTCGTGAATAGAACGACCGTTTTAGGGCTCTTGTTTTCTTAAGTACGTAATGTAAATGTGGAGTTTACGTAAGTATGTATTTTTAGGGTTAAATAAATGTTCGTTAGACTGTTAGAGGAATGTTTTTCGGTGCAGAGGTAAAGCCCAGGTTTGGCTTCACAGTTTGATCGTGTCAGCGCGTTTGCAAAGTGTTTTGTTTGAGAATTCGCGTCGTTTTGTTTGTGGATGTAAAGGATAGGGGAATTGTTTGTGATTGTTTTGAATTGTATGTTTATGAAACTTGTGTAATCTCTTTTGCTATTTCATGATACTATTTTTAATTTATAAATAGGCTTGGTATCAATCTATGAGGTAACGACGAGGTCTAAAATTGAGCGAGCGCACACAGGAGGAAAGAATTCCTGTGCACCTCCGGACTGCTACAGGATGATGGTCACAAGACAGGTGAACCTGGTGAGGCCTACCACCGTCATTTTGATCGCTTATCCGTCACCGCAGGTTCAAATAGCCTGTGGTGCCGTTGCTCAGGGTGGACCACTAGGAGGTGGATCCCACCCACAGTTAACTAGAAAAATGGCATTTGTGGATGTTTATCGAAAAATAAATCAGCCTGAATCTCTTTGTGTTCGTTGCAAAACCTACCTCAAAGAGATGTATATCAAAATATCAAAGATAATTATTTTGCAGATAACCCCTTTTGAATTACTGAAATCCAATATTCCATTAAATTCAAATTTAATCTGTTAAAGAACAATTAATTTATTATTCAACAACTGAAATTTAAATTTCACTTTGAAATAATTAAATTTGTCTGTATTTTAAATTGAAATAACCGAATTGCAACTTGCCCAATCTTGCTCTGAATTAATACATTTTAAGTAAGGTCCAACAACCAAATAGTTCTGTTAGTGAGACATTTCTTTAAGAAGTTGCCTCTTTGGTTAAAATTGGAATGCAATTAGCATTGCAGCTTCGTTTTTGCTCGGGGAGTTTCGGGATAGCTCGGGCGACGGACAGCTTTGACGTAACAATCTTATTCAAGACCCAAATTAACGGAGTGGCGAGGCGCGTCCGTATCTCTTCACAGAGTTAAGGAATGAAAATCATTTTAGCCGCTTCAAGAATCCATTTTGTTTTGGAACTAAATGTTTTTGTACTTAATCTTAAGTTATGTTAGGTATTTTCAAGTTACTAGAAAGTTCGGGTCGACGGCGCGTCATGTTCCACGCGCTCCTCTAAGAGCTGTCAGCAAAATGTCAGGGCCCCCTCACAGAGGGCCAAAGCCTGCCGGGGTCGCGGGACTTATTTCCATCACCGACCCCGGAACATAAAGGGCTATTGAAGGACACCGTGGATTTTAGTCAGTACAAGTCTGATAGTCCCTCTCGTCCTGCCCGGGGTGGGAGGACTCATTCGATGATTTTAACACGATAAAAATAAAAAAGGTTAAGTTAAGTATTTTCAAGATATTAGAAAGTTACTCATGAATAAATCTCAGTACAATAATAATTGTAGAATTCTAAATTTCTGTTGTAATTTATTAATTACTTCTATTATAGAATCGAAACCTCTAACTTACTAAAGAGATACTGTGAAATTCACTTTACTGCTTATTCTCCCCAAAGACAACGACCCGCCTCCTATCTTGCACCGCATTACCATGCATCGTGTTAATTCTCTTAAAAAAAATCTGAATATAGAAATCAACGAATTTAATCACATGTTTAAATATACTTATTTCCTGCTTACTTAGATACTCTCCAGAGATAACTTTAAAGCCCCCTACTTCAGTCTTAATCGATGGTCAACCTAAGAGGGCACAAGTGTCCTCATGCTAGACCCAAACCCAACCCTTAACTTACCATAGAGAGGTCCTCTACCCTACTTATTATTCAAACATTTCACTTACCCACAACCTGCACTTAATAGTGTCAACCTTGAGTTACGTGTGTCACAACTAAGCGCTAAGTAAGGATATCTTCTATCTATCTTGTATCTATAATATAAAAATGGATCGCAAAATGTGTTGCTAAGCTCATAACTCAAAAACGGCTAGACCGATTTGGATAATTCTTTTTTTGTTGTGTTTGTAACCATCAGCCGCTAGTTTTCAATTAAGTTATCTTTTCAAAAAAAGAAGACCTAAATTAACAAGTGTCGCTCTATTTAAGCATATAAATTAAAAGTATATTCTGCTTTCTATAATATTTTGTTCAATTTTATGTAAACATGAGAAACAGAGAAAACATTATTTTATTTTATAAACAAATAACTATAATTATTACGTTTGTGTAAAAGCTTTCACCACATAAGTTTATTTCAGGTAATATTGTATTTGAATAATAATTGAATTTGTCATAACACAGATTTTAAAAGTCAATTTAGTTTTATTTACCTGTAGTCTAATCATTGATTGCTTAAGATATAAAAAAGATCCACATTAGCAGCTGCGTTTTCAATTATCAGAACCTGATTTTTTAACATAACATAATCCAAATAAAATTGTATGTTGCTATAGTTTAACAAAAAAACATCACATATCTCACAAAAGAGATACCACAACTAGTATGGAAAAACTCACATAAAAACATCATACTGTCTATCTATAAACAAAATTGGGATCTGATCATTTTATAATTTTAGATTATAAAATGATCAGATCCCTAGAAAGCCATAGACAATTAGAGCCAAAAACACGGTAGAAAAATTACCTAAAACATTTAAATGTGTGCGTGGCGTTCACTCACACATTTATAGAAAAGTTGCTTCTTTTAAAACGTTAAATACATTTTGGTTTGAACACGAATCTGGATATTTCCATGAACTACGCCAGGGTTTCTCAAAGTTTCGTGGGGTACGCAAACCCCAAGGGGTTCTAATTCAAATTTTATTTTTTTAAATTTTTTTTTAAGGTCACTTTTCTAACATCACAGGTCATTGTGTGACCACAATTGACAATATTTTTGTTACCTTTTAAACAAATAAAAACCTTATACAAGGTCAAAGGTCAAGGATTAAGGGTTTAATCAGTTAGGGGTTCGCTCTCACCTGGAAATTTTAACAGGGGTCGTGGAGCCGAAAGCTTGAGAAACCCTGATCTAAACTATGAACTTTGTAGTTCTCGTAGTCTATTACTTACCTAAGATCCCAAGTCTGTAGTTGATAGTGACGACGACCAGGCCTGCATGAGAGGCCAGGACGGTGCCGTCGTAGGGGTTTCCAGAACTCCACTCATAGCTCTCCCCGTGCACGAAGACTAGGACTGGGTAGCGAGCCACTGCGTCTCTTACACCTGCTAGAAAAATTACAGAGGTTAGAAATGTCACTTTGTTATTGTAAACCTCATGACTTTGTCAATCGACTGGCCTGTTGGTCTAGTGATAAGTGACCCCGACTGCTATGCCGGGGATCGTGGGTTCGATTCCCACCCAGGACAAATGTTTGTGTGATGAGCATGATCATTTGTTCTGTGTCTGGGTGTAATTTATCTATAATATGTATGTATTTAGAATTATATAAGTATGTTTATCAGTTGTCTAGTACCCATAACACAAGCTCTGCTTAGCTTGGGACTAGATGGCGTTGTGTGATAGTTGTGGAATATTATTATTATTATTAATTAAAATAGAGTGAGTGGTCGTCGGCGAATAATAGGTGACTCACTGTCCGCCCATGGACTTGCCGGGGCCGACAGCACGTTGTGTTCCACGCGCGCCTCAAAGTGTGTCCTTTAGAGGACCAGAGCCAGTCAGGTTGCGGGACTTGTCGAATTACCAAGACCCTGGAACGTAAAGGGCTATTGAAGGACACCGTGGATTTCGTCAATACGAGTCTGACAGACTCATTTGATGATTTTACTAGGATAAAAAAAAATATCTCTGATACATTCTGATATTATTACATTCCTCAACTGGCCCCCACAAAACAAATACATAGTACTTAATCAACAATACAGAAAGAACGATAACAGATAATCACCAAACTTATCCAAAAGAGCAATATAGCCCGAGTCATAACCGAACTAATACGTCGCCCCTATAGAAGGACAGACAAGATATGTTATACCTATAAGTTATTTTTATGAGTCTCTAGAAACCAATAAATGTAGTGATGATAGCTTTCAGCAGGCAGTAACGGATGGTGTCGCCATTTTAGTAAAGACTGCTCACACGTACATAGACAGGCTATAAAAAGTTGATAAAGAAGAAAAGGTATATCACCGTGAACCACGTTTTTAATATTCATAGATTTTTTAATATTCATGTTCACGCAACAACACCTCATGACTCAACAAATTTCTATCTAGACGACGTGAATATAAAACCGATAGAACTCCGTATCAAGAACAAGATCGTTCAAGAGGAAATAGAGAATATGAAAACCGAAAACCAGACGAAAATGGATCATTATAATAAATTCTCGAGAGCGATAATGTACCAAACCTGTCACTACTTATGCAAAGTTGTGACCTTTTAACCCAACATATTACTTACTGCTCGCCCGAAGCTTGGAATAATGCCAACGCACTTAGTGTTAAAATTTGGCGTTCAGCTCACTCTGCAAAGATAAAAATGCGAGGAAACGTACCTACTTTAGTTTTAAAGGTCGATAATGTACGAACGGTGGTGCTAAAAGCATAAGTAGGTATAGAAGATTTAAGAGCCACTACACAGGGGCATAGTGAAAGAATTTCTAACCTAGTTAGCCTATTTTCTACCGAATGACCCTATTCGATTTTTTCTTTATTTTCGTTGCAAGGTTCTTTTGTCAGTTGTCAAGGGAGACGGAGACGGTTATCGACTTTGGGGGCAGGTAATAAGGGCTACTTTGATGTGGAAAGAGATGACACATTTAATCGGAGGCAACGAATGTGGGGCATGGTAGGGATACTTGCAAATGAGTAATAGGTACGTTTTGAAAGAAGCCAGTGTTGCGTTTTAATAAAGATTTATTAGATGAAAACACCAAATATAAAATATTGACAAGTTCTTTTTACTTTAATAATATATTATTCTGTAATAAGACGTCGCCTATAAGATTCACAAAAAACCTTTTACTAAGATCTTTGTCAAAACCT
The DNA here is from genome assembly GCA_028554685.1 of Agrotis ipsilon. NCBI lineage: Eukaryota > Metazoa > Arthropoda > Insecta > Lepidoptera > Noctuidae > Agrotis > Agrotis ipsilon. The sequence continues at coordinate 19,045,879 of CM052958.1, read as the reverse complement.
CATTCAATGTAATCACGGGAAAAGTCATCTTTTCCTTTCACGGAGAGAGAATCGCTGAAACAGTACCAATCGTAGAAGCATTGTCTGTCCAACAAAGGGACGAAAAAAAATTTCGCCACATAAAAATTCAAACAATTTGAACAATACCGAACACTCACTATCTCGCATCTTTCCATTCAGATTGTCGGATGGAAACAAAAAAAGGATAGCTGTCTATCGGATTCGACGGGAATTTCCAGTGAAGGTTCGAGATATCTCGCCCGTCCTTCCCCCCCGCCCCCTACTTCGTCTTATCTCAGCCATGATGGATCGGGAAGAAAAGGATAAATCAAGTTTTTGTTGGAAGCTAGATGTGTGGTGCAAAACGGGAGTGGACCGCTTGGTATAGTTTTTGTAGACCAACTTAAAAACGGCAAGAAATAACTTATGACTAGGAACTGCAATTTAGACAGAAATTGATGAAGTCTAGAAATAAATGCTGTTTGTTTAACTGTTTATAAGGCCACTGAACTAAATGAATAGTGAGTAAGAATACAAAAGCGAAGGCTACTACAAAAAACGTAGGTATCGTTTCCAATGGAAACTTTTGGGACGAGTAATGTTTTTCAAACAAATATTTTTCTGTGGAAAAGTACTCCATGTCAGATTATCACTTCTCATAAATCTGCATTCTCATTGACACCAAAAATTAACAAGAGACCCACCTCACATTTAAATCTCACAACGTCAGGTAATTTAAAACAACGTGGACATGCAGCCAATTAGCACGTCATCCCGTATATGACCAGTTTATTACTTAGACCATTACAGTAGGGACTTTCATAAACACTGTCCGGGAACATCGAGGCTATCTTGCAAATCTGCACGGTAATGAGCGTAGAAAGGGACAGACTGATATACGTTTGTGAGATCCTTCCACGTAATGTGTAACGTTAACGATGTTGGAAGAATTTGCTTACGATTTTGTAAAGAAATAGAAAATGGCATGTTAGTCAATGTCACTTTTGATAAAAGAGTCAATAAGATTCTAATAGCTGAATTGGAAAGTTTGCTAATCATTGAGATGATTGTAAAATTCAAACAATGATTAGATATTTAGTATTTGCTAGTATATCATGTATTGCTTAAAATTTATACTGATCATGACAGCCAAGGCATTCAAATTCCATTTACTTAACAACTTAAAGCAAACTTCGTCTTAACTCAGCCGTATCATCTTCATAACAATTCACCCTTCAAAGTTATACTACATCTAAATTGAAACATACTCCTTCATACATCAAATCCTCCTTATCGATTGTAATGCAATTCACAAAATCGATGTGTTGTAAGTCAATCCACTCCTAGATATAAATCAAATCTGAAGTTCCGAAGCAATAAATTCGTATTTGGGTCACCATTTACTTGTAGCCATCGTGTTTTATTCAGTTGATGATATAAGAAGCGGTTCTAATAAAAAGCCGAAGAGCGAAGCTACGGAGTTTGACGTTGGTATTTAATATTGTTGACTTTTTTTTTGTTCGGGCTCTTCTTTATAAAAGGGTTCAGTAAAGTTTTAAGGAGCGGCTGATGCGGAAATTCCAGATGAGTGGTCTTTGGAGCTATGCATGGGAAAAATGCTTTACTATATGATACGTTACTGGGGTACCGTCAAGTAGAAATGGTTCGTGAAAGGTTAAAAATAAACTCTGACTCCGTCCTAAATATAAAGAACCTTTTACGATACAGCTGTCTAATTTCTCAAGAACTTGTAACTAAGTTACACAGTTCCAATTATTTATGATTGTTGTAAGAAACTATGATGTAACAAAAATTTATATGGACGACACTTTCGTTATTATGGGAAATTCTTGAAAAAAACCAAAAGAAGATCAACTGTTAAGTCTACAAGAGCCATTTATTACAAAATAAATCTCGATTTTTCCCAAAATTCCTGCAACGCTTTTTTGTTACAAGCTCCAAAAATCTTGATAAACTTTCTAGTCTCGATCAAACAAGATTCTCTGGGGAGAAGTACCTATAGAAAACTTTAGCCTACATCCAGACATGAATAAAGAAATATTTATCCACAAAAGTGATCGTTGCGCCGGTTTGGTCCGTTGGGGATTTTTTTCGGTTAAAGCGAGTGAATCTAGGTCTCACGTTGAGGATAAAGTGTGTTAATGTTTACGTGGCAGTTGTTTGGAGATGGAGCGCGCTGGTAGTACGTCATTCATGTTTCTTTTATGTGAAGGGACCCATATTAATGTAGTCTTTGAGTGGAATTTATAAGACAGTGTTTTAGTGGTAAAGAAAGACGAATGTCGAGCATTACTACGTGTATGGCGTATGATCTTAAAGTTTACTTAACTGCCTTTGTTTTTGTCATTTAGGTGTAGCGGTCGTAAACTCGACTGTTAAGCTTGAGGTCTTAGATTCGTTTTCGAGATTTATTATCAGTGTAATAGGGTTTTACATACAGAATTTCTCAATAACGGCCACGGATTCTGTATTTGTATAGCCCAGCTAATGGCAATCTTCAAGTCTTGCCCCGATTTCAATTTAACTGGCGAACCTGCCTAACTTCTGACTCTGCCTAACCTCTTCAAGTGTGATGCTATGCTGGTTGTCTCTGTTTTTGGTGAAGTTGAACAAACAGCTTTGTTATTTTATTACTTTTCTGTAGTTTTAAACAGTTTTTACTTTCATAAATGTCAACCCAATATATGTTCTAGAATCGGTTTCAAACTAAAAGTAACGAGAACGAATTTCAAGCCGTACACCAAACGATATTAAAGTAAAAAGTTTCTTTGTAAATGTCAACTTATATTTAGAAAATAACCTTTTTAACTCAACAAAAGCAGGTTACGCTTCCAATATTTCTTCTAACATAATTCTTATTACGTTCAAATAGAGTTAAGGTGCTTCAATCACTTCTCCAACATTGGCTTTAAATGTTGAGCAATTCACTAGAATCGAATCTTAATATGACATAACGTTTGTAAAGAAATATAAGGAAAAATCTTATATCAAAGCAACGTTCAATAAATCGAGATATTTAGTCATGAAGCGGAAGAGACTCAAACGAAATACTGGATTCGTACTCAACGTTGTTGAGGACTTTGTTATGTTATAATGGTCGATTAGCTCGTATTTGTTGAATTGGTTATGTGGAAATATTATGCTTGTATATGTTTAAGTTACGCCAAATGGTATTTTGAGAAACTTTACGTCTTTATTTCTCGAAATGACTGAATCGATTTTAAGGAAACTTATTCGCAGCAAGATGCATAGAGATCTAAAGAGTTGTTAATTGAGGTTTTAGAAACGTTGTTATTAAATAAAAAGATGGTTGGTGGATCTATTTCTGTGGAAAATTTAAAATCAGTCGAAATACTAATCTATGAAAATTTTCTCTGATGACTTTTTAGACCAACACACATAAAGAAGTGAGTGGTAACTATGAAAAATTGAAAATTGTTTTTTAAGCCATGGCACTAATTGCCGTATACGCTTTCAATTATCGAATTTAACTTAGTAGTCTAGTAACTATCAGAGTTGTCATTCAGTTGTCATTGGCCCAAAAGTCAGTCGAACGTGGGCCCCGTACGTGCTTGATAGACACTGGATCAATAAAGAACAAAGACAATCCACGCATTGTTCTCTGCTATACATAATTAATTTACTTTACAAGAACCCAAATTGAAAGACGTCTGGCATAGTAAGTGGAGTCTTTTACGATGTAGGTAAGACTTTGCTTCAGCAGCAGATTCAGTAGGATTGTAAAGAATAAAGTTCCCTTTGTGACAAAGCAATTACGTGTGATAAAAGAAGAAGCTTGTGACTACAAAATATTACGTCTACGCCGCAAAATTTTCCACGAACCAGAAAAAACGTAACAACACTATACATCATTGTAAGTAGATCTCGTGCTTCATAAACCGCCAACACTATCGGTTATCCCTTGATGGATCGCATCGGGGGCATAAATCAACTTTCGCTGTATAAATCCATAGCTTCACACGGCTGTCAAATCAATTTTTTGCTATAACCTCGTGGTTAGATTATCTTGTTATTCTATTTTGAGATTAGATTCCCCTAAAGTGGTTGTTTTTGCGAGAAAATAGACGAGAATTTTGTCGTAAACGTCGTCTGGTAAGTGGTTCTGTGAGTAGGTAGTGCGATGTTGAGTGAATTATTTTTTGGGGACACGTGTCTGATGTGATTGTGATGGATCTTCTGAGGTTTTTAGAAAACGAGGTATTTTCAAAGTTCATGCATTTCGACATGCTTGTATGATTGAGCGTTCATTACTATTCCTGAACTGAAAACGTAATAACTCATCGTTGAAAATGAAAACATCATCATTTTCATTTTAGACTGTGGTGATTTCAGAGAGCGAATGTTCGCCACACTGTATTTAACAGTATTCAGTCTATGAGCATCCGTCAAAACACAAATATGGAAGATCGTGCCTAATTCGCGCAGGAACGAATTTATTCAGCACATTCAAATTGCATGACCACGTTCTAGTCCGCGTAAATTCTGTACCGGAATTATGAACGCTTCGGGTACGAATACCGTAATACCGTTTAGACTCAAATACCGGAATCCGACGTACCGTAATTTGGAAGTTTTCCGGAACGCACGACGCTAGGGGAAGTATGTAAATGCTTAAAATGATCGTTGCCTTTTTGGTATTTCATTTTCAGTATTTCAACAAGTTCCTTAGTAGTTTGTCACTGAATTTTGTGTGATGATTTTGTTGAGGTTATTTTGTTTGATGGCGTAAAATTATCTATAAGCGAGTGTCTCTCTTTTATAACAATAATAATTATAAACGTAATTGTTTAACAAAATATTCGAGGATTTTTATCTTAATTCAACGCAAAGAAAAATAAATCTTTTTCTTACTAATAAGAGTTTTCAACTTTTTTTTGTACTATAGGTGACAAAAAAGCATAAAACCCACTAAAATACTAACAAATCACAAGTGACATAGACCGTCATTTTCGGTTATTAAAAAGCAAGAAGACTATTTCGGAGAGGGGTCCCGAAACCGCGTACGTGCTCGAGGTCTGGTGCAAAATTTCGTAGAAAATAACATTTTTGGAGACGAGGATAATCATTTGGATTTCGACGAAGCTACGAAGATCGAAAATTTCACGGTGATTTACACATTAGTTTTGATGTCAGAATTGTTGATGTCTCGTGGAATTTTGATGAGAATATGAAAATTGCTTTTTTATTTCTTGAGAGATTTTTCAGTGGCATGATCTATTCGCGTAGGTGTTTTAAGCACACTTTTTTAAAATTACGTTATGTTACAGTTTTAAGGTTTTTTAACACAAACGGACTTTCAATTATACAGTTTCACAAATAATATTTTCAAAAGTTTGACATTGACTACTATATAGTTAAAGTTCCATTACTCCATTTAAAAGTCGGCTGGAGCATATCAACGATTAGACCGTCGTTTCTGACTATGTAATAAAGAATACTTTCCAAATAAACTATTATTTAAAAATGTACCTGCAAATACCTCATAATCCATGTCAAATTACCACCACATGAACAGGAATGAGCACAAAACAGAATCAAGCTATACAAAGAAAAGCCCCGCTAATCGCTCCCAGTTTCAAACACAGATCCTGCCGAAAAATACATACCTAGGTGGAAAAAGTATTTCGTATGCTCAGAAACGCACCACCGCATTTGTGACAAAAGCCAGTGACGTTGTACCCACAGTCCGTAGGTACCTACAACTCAGGGAATATAAGGCTGCCTCGTAAAGAGAGACAAGACTCCGTTCGGTTTTTTTTTTGGACATAACCGTGTGTGCCATGCCTTTAATACGACTTTCGTTTGACAAAGTACCAATGGAGTGGTACGGATTAAGGTGCAGACTCGTAATTAGTTAGTAGTTTCAGTGAGGGTTAGGGACAGGCTCGTAAAAGTTTTGAGGTTAACGAAGAGACGAATTGGACCTCGTTTTACTGAAGTATTTTCATGTCTTTCAAATGAAAAAGATAAAATTTATAAGTTCCTTCCACAGGAAAACATTTTTAATTTAACAACGGATTTGAGCAATGTAACGCTTGAATTAATCAGTTAACTTCCTCTTTCTTCTTCAAAGCGGAACCAAAACCACCTAAATCCGGTTTACGGATTACTTTACATACATATTTAAATCAGAGATCCCGAAAACGAATTTTGGAACCGAAATTTTATCCTGTTTCTTTTATTGCACAACTCCAACACGGACCAAATATCAACGTAGAAGCGCAACATCATTACCGCCATTCACGTTCCAATTAGTCACATCCGTGGGTTCCGTAATAAAAGACATTTCATTTATTTTTAATACCCGCCGGCAGCCGTTCAAAAAATATCCCTGTCCGGCCAACTGCTAAAATGAATGTGTACTTCCACAGACAGCGACAAAAGTCTTTTTGGAAATTAGCTCCCTCGAGCTTGGGGAGGTTTTAACTGAAAATTATAAATCAAGTTTTTGTTCCCACCCTCAATTTACGAGTGTAATACTTGCCTGACGAAATTAGGATTAAAATACCTTGTTTATACATCCCTGTTGCCACTTTGTCGTTACAAGGTAAGAGAATAAATTCATCAGAAATGAGAAAATGGAGGCTGTGTTGGTGACGACATTTTGATGGCATTCCTTCAGAAATGGGTCACCTTTTTCATACTATAGCACTTCTAGTTAGTTAGATACCCGTGTACCAAGCTGTAATCAAGGAGTGCTGGCTTTGTATTTATTTACATGTTAATTTCCTTATAAACGAAACATTACAATGCACGACGTCTCGTAGTCTGCTTATCCTTTTGAATATAAAGAAGTTCAGAGACGCTAATCGGATTTGTAAGCACTTTTTTTATTCTTATCTACTCTGTTCGGACGAGAATAACAAGCGAAGACATTAACTGGACTTACCTTGGGCGGGAGCGTAGATGTTCAAATACAAGCAATCTTCAGACTGGTTTGTCAGGAACGGCAATATCCTTTTCAAGTACTCTAACCGTCCTTTTGATATCCTCTTCAACACAGCGGTCTCATTTCTAATATCGGGAAGCACTTGGGGACATACTGGACTGAATTCTTCTGCAATTTTGACTCCTGACCATTGCGCGCCGGAAACTGGAGGCATGAATCTCAGGGAACCTACAGGAGGCGACGCATATGGCACACCTCTAAAGACTTCGACTGGTTCTAAGAACCTAGATTCTGGAGTCACTATAAACCCTCTGAGATCACCATACTTAGTCCTCACTACTCGGGAACTGATGAGCGGTTGCGGTTGTTTCTCATCCATTGCGGTCTCGCCCCTAACGAGCCGGGATGTTAGTACTGGTAGCGTAATGAAGTGTATGATCATCAGAATTAACATGTTTCCGCTTCCAGCGCCACCGTCCGAGCAAATGTCCCCGGCCGCGGACTGCTATAAGGCGACCATTTTGAAGTTTTGGTACGGTTCCGTAGATCATTTACTGGTTTATCTGTAACAAAAGAAAGACAATACGTGAATGAATGGAGGTACAATTTTTTGAATTATCAAGAATGGGACACACATGAGATACAGGATTGAATCAAGTAAAGTAGAGAATGTCGAGTGATTAGATGTAGACAGTACCTATTGTATATCTTTAACGTCGCCCGCGTCGTCATTAAACAATATAACATTAAGCTGTAATAAATCAAAAAGTCAAGCAAAAGTGTTCCTTTAGCCACATTTTGCCACACAGTACTAAACGTTATTTTATTTAAGTTAGCATAAAATACACGCTGGAATGTTCATAACAAAACCATTCGTAGGTAAAGTAGATAATAACAGATTATTTCAACAAACAAGATAGACGAAACATGGCTGTCTTATAAACAAAACACATACACGAACGCATATTCCATTACAATCAATTCCAAGGAAACGACGTTACAACAATAACTACATAGGCGGTGTGCGAAGGTTAACTTCGAACAACCTTAGGCTGTATTTCCACCAAAAATGTGATGGTGTGCATGTTACGCGTACCGGAGTCGCGGAATTGTTCAAAATGGTAACCGAAAAGGGCAATGTTGCTCTTCTACGGCAGTGGCTACGCGATTGGACAGCTGCGCTGCGTGTCGCGGGTTCGATTTTCGATTTTAGTATCTATCTTTATACAACCGCACATTTTATATTGGCCGCGCCTTTATGTCGTAGTAGTAAGGATGACACTCTCTTCGAGTTGGTCGGCGCTGCGACGCAAATCTGTCGAATTTTTTCATCGTATCGTGTCATGATAAAGCATGCTTACAAAACTAATCTTAGTTTTACGTTCACATTGCACGTGTCAGGTGGAATCACTGCTTTATATTTTCTAATCAGGAGAGTGGTGCTGGCCCAGTTTTATTGCTCTACCACTCACGTGTCGTTCGTAGGTTAGATCAAATCTTTTCAACTAAACCTGTAATAAAATTATATTCTAGCATACCTCAGGTGCCATTAGTTAAGGTGCCGGTTGCCCAACGAATCTTTCATTCCATTTTTAAACTTCTTTTGGAGAAGAGATAATCTCCTTTTTGGAACATTACTGAACCTTCTCAACTTTAAATGTTACAGGAACAAGTCGCTACGTCACGTCCTGTTTGCTCGCGGTTCTCATTATTAGAACATGTTCAATCAAAACTAAGGCACGTCTTTAATCATATTTCGCGTTACAATTCGGCTTTATTATACAAAATACTATTTAGTTGAATTCATTTCATGAATAGAAACAACGTCGTATGAAGGCGTTTTGTAGCATAATATACCAGAGTATAGAGGAAATGCTTAACAAGAATATATACTTAGACGAAGTCCTGGATAGTAACGACATAGAAAAACGAAAATAAAACAAACAGGTTTTTTTAGGCTGGGGTTTGGGTAGGTACCTGAGAATAGAGGTCATGTTTAACAAATATATGTATATAGAAGAAGTCCTAGAAAGTTATGATATAGTGAAACAAAAAAAAAACCTGTGCTGCAACAAAGAACGAACAGGCGAAATATTCCTTTTTGATAATGTTTTAGATCTTCTCTTGTGGTAATGATTCCGAAGTCATAATTTAGGTTACTTCTAGGTAAGTATGCTTCACCGTTGATCACATGATTGCTCACCATCATACTTTGCATTCACCCTCATCACTCATTTTACCAAATAAATGATAAAAATAAAATAAAAAATGGTGTGTTTATTGACAAAGCCTGTAACGTAAAATGACCTTAAAACCAATATTCTAATTACTATAATTGAATATTAATCATACTCCTTTTAACAACCATAATTACAAATGAGCAGCATAATTTTAATAATTAATTAAATACCAAGCTACCCACAAATAATAATGATAACCAAAATAATAATTAGGTATCCGATTCTGTGGGGTTTCATCGGTGAGGTTGGTTATAAATTATTGATTACTTTGTTTATTTTATTCGTTCATACTCGAATTCTTAATGATTTCATTTCAATCGTTTTCACATTTTTTAAAGAAGAACAGTACCCCTAGCATGACTTTTCACTCTTTTTTTACAGTACAGCGTCTTTTTCTTTACTTTACAGCGTTTTCCCAGTATTTACAGCGTTTCTTGTATGAAAAAATAGAACAGCGCCTCTGGTGTGCGAAGAAGGAACTAATTTTTTCCTTGAAAATTAACAATTTGCAATTGTCAGTTTCCTTTACGTCTCAAATACTGAAAACTCGTGCTAAGGGTACAGGAAGCTATTGTCTTTTTCAGTTCCGATATTATAAAAAAAAAAACTATGTAATAGTCACTTAGCACAATGGAAGAGAATCCTATTGTATGTGGGAATTATTCCGATCTGCGACCATGCTTTGTCCTCTTAGGGGGACAAATCTAAAACAAATGCATTATTATTTTATCTGCCCTTATCAACTCCTATGACCCACACCAAAGTTAGACCAAACCGAATGCGAATGAGTATTGGGTGACTCGCCGTCTGATCATGGACGATACCCGGGACGACAGCGCGTCGTGTGCCACGCGCGTCTTATAGAGCTCCTACGTATCAAAGTTAGATGTAACCGGGCATGCGGATGGTAAGTATTGTATGACTCGCTGTCCGATCATGGACGATGACCAGGTCGACGGCGCATCGTGCTCCACGCGCGTCTCAAATAGCTGTTAGCAATATGATGACCTGGAGTTGTCTCATCAGGTAACCGTAAACCTTGAACGTAAAGGGCTTTTGAAGGATCGCCGTAGATTTGAGTTAGTACAAGTCTGTCCGTAATAGGTAGAGTCCTCCCATTTGATGATTTCACCTCTGTAAAAAAAAGGAACAAAGGAGGGTGACAGACTGAAATAAGTCGTACGTGCTGTTTCTTTACCCGATGTTACTGTTAATACCTTAGCTAAAATGTAAATTCAAAAAAAAGAAAATATTCAAACGGTGCCATTATTTAAGGTTCTCCTAAACCGATTGCCACAAACAATTCTTTTTAAATTCATGCTTTGCTGGCATTCAGCCTCCACCACAAACCAACTATTCCGCCATCCTACATTCGGTCCCCTATTTATTTCCCCACCAAACGTATTTGTTAACCCTATCCATGCTGATCAGATGCCACCGACCCTGAGTTATTGGTACAATAAATACGTACCAGATAAACAGGCTGGACCTAAACATGTAAACAGTAGTCGTAAAGTGTCCTGTCCCAAAGGAATCGCTTCCTTACCAAACATAAAATGCGTTACATGTATTCTTTTGAATATTTATAGCAAGTGGACAAGCAGAGGAATAGTTTTGGGTTGGGAAAGAAAGTTCGATGTTGAATGATTTATTTTTGGGATCATGGTTGTGACAGGCTAGCATACAAAGTGGACAAAGTAATGGAAGAAATTGATTTGATATGTAAACAGTTGAGTCCGGGCAGTGGTATCGGCCCCGACTCATGAGCATATTTCTTCCCGTAATTTATTTCATCAACACTGCTTTCAAAACGGTCAAAACACTGAAATTATAAATCCAGCTGGGCCCACCTGCCTACGATTACAGTCTTGGTGATGAAAAATTATGGCAATGTCCCTTTAGCATGACCATTTTGTGAAGGAGGTGGCTGGCCGCGAGAGAGAGAGGACAGCGTCCTCCCTCCGCCCCAACCGCAGTGGTGTACGCCCACGGCGCCGTACGTCGCAAGACGATCTCCGGCCACCGTAGACGCGGGCATGCGGACAGCGAGTAAAGGGCAACTCGCTGTCCGACCATGGACCATGCCCTTATTTCTATTACCGTGACCCCGGAACATAAAGGGCTACTGAAGGACACCGTGGATTTTAGTCAGTACAAGTTTGACAGTACCTCCCGCCCTGCCCGGGGTTGGAGGTCTCATTTGATGACTTTACCACGCTAAAAAAAAAAAAGCATGACTATTTTCTACACAAGAGAATTACACACCCAGTAACTTCAAAACCAAATTAAAATACCGACAAAAGTGTCCCTTTCAAATCCAACACACACACACACGTCTACTACCATCAGATATACCATAAACCACGGGTCCCACAAGATAAATCTCTACCAACATTTTCAACGAAGCGTGATTAAGAAAATCACATTACACCAACGCTGTTGTGTAAACAAGACCTTACTCGTGAAGCGTATCAGAAGCCATTGTGCACGATCGGACAATGTGCCCGGTTTACACCAGCCGATAAGTCCAGAGACACAATGGCTGGGTACTGGATACCTTTACAGAGGACTCACATACTTGAACAGGATTTTTTGAAGACAGAAAATATTGGCTGGTTGTTTCCTGACTTTTTTCCGCATTGTATTGGATTTGATTTATCTATGAACGGGAATCTAATACCAATATTTTTTAATAAAATTAACACTTAAAATTATTAATTTACGCTAAAAGATGTTTGAAGTTTATCAATTTAGCCGTTGAATTGCTTTTAAAAATATAAGCGGGGCTAGATCTAAATCAGTGAAAAGGTTCCACAATTTTTTAATCAATTCTTCAAAATGCTAAATCATACCCAATTAATTATTAATATTAAAACGAGGCGCGATAGGTAGACGACATTATTGCCATCGAGAGTATCATTATCTTGAATGAGGCTGACATAGTAAGGTGGAGCTTAGCAGAAAAAGGGAGAGGCTTATACCTACTCAGTAGGGACATCCTGTAGGTGATGTTGATGATGATGATGAAGGTATTTTTCCCAGAAACTGAAGCCACCTCGACTACAAGCTATAAAACCTAATATAAAACTATAAAACCTAATTTTACTAGTCAGACCAGTTGATATTATCATCTATCTAGCCTTTCCGTAGCTGCTTGCAGCCAAAGACAAAATGGACCTATGGACGCTTGTACCTGTGGACACCGTTAATTTATGGGAAAACGGGCAACCCTAAAATTCTAATTTGAACGCAGCCGTAAACATTTGTCTATGGTTGACAGATTTGACGTATCATCAGCTTTTTTCCCCCCAAAATTAACGGCGTCCACAGGTAAAAGCGTCCATAGGTACAGCACTTGCCTATATAGATACGATACACCCGCTAAGCATACAGTGGCTATTGTTTCATGTATTATTATCACAACCAAATAAGGTGCATAGTTGCACAACTGACTTCATCTACCCACAAAGAGCTCCCCTTGGTCCACAAATGCCAAGATGCGGTTGTTCCGTAAACCTTTAAGCCAATTCCGCACAAAACAGCTTACTTCTAAACGACGGTATTCGCTTGTACTGCGTTATTTGCAATCAAGTTTCCGAAACGTTTAGCTATCGGAAATACGGTTTTATTGAATGCGACTCGACCGTTTGCGGGAGTTCGTGTGTGTGTGTGTTTGGAAATACGTTGTACACACACTCACATGAGAAATGTAAACTGCTTCATAGAACGATAGAAGTTTTGCTGTCTGGGTTTGGAGTTGATGAAAACAATTCTTAGAGCAAATAGAGTCAGTTTTGTTAATATATGGAGATATTCATCTGCCATGGAGCAGGGTTTTGACCGTATGGCGACCTAAGTTCAGCCCAAAAAACCAAGGCCGCCGAAAATTCGTTGGGTTGAAGATTTCGTCAAGATCGTGGGGAATACATGGATGATAAACGTACAGAACCGAGAAATATGGCAAAAAGGGGGAGACCTATAATACCAAGCAGTGGATCATCCCGGGATGATATGATGATGATGATGGAGATAATTATGATTAGGGGATCTAGAGTCACTGTTAAAAAAAACGTACTATGTTGCAAACAAAATAATGATGTCGTAAAATTCTGTCTTTAATTTTCATGTAACATTCATAATACCAAAGAGTCGAAGTGTTTTATTTGTCAACTGGTCAAACTTCTGTGTTGAACATTTTTTGAAACTATTTTCTTTTTCTACTCTACGATTTTTTCTGTATCGTGGATGCGATTCATAAAAATTTACTGACTATTTCTAAATCACACCAATAATTATTTGCTCCTCGCAGAAATAGACTTCGATGTTGCAAATTTGTCCGTAAACGGCGAGGCGGCGTAAAAAAAATTAGAAACGAAAAAAATGGTCTGTAAAATCATAAAATATTTCATTTACAAAAAATAACACAAGAGAGCATTAAAATATGAAACGAGGAAGTGTAAAGTAAGTGTGGAGTAGTCAGTCACCTCCGCTATCAACGTGGCTGTCTGGCTAATTCATTCACCACAACACCAGCTATTTCCATTTAGCTAATGCTAGCACAGGTGGAGTGGAGTCCCCTGCGACTAACACTCCAGTTGCTTCATAATAAATGATGAACTATTCTCACATGGTTTGTGTTGACAAGAATTATGTAGAATTTTGCAAGTTCTATTGAAAATGTTTAGTGTCGATTTTCTTAAAAAACGACTCGCGCACGAAGGATTTTTTTAGGTAATATTTTATTTTATTGTTTTTTTTAAATTGTGTCTCTAAAATATAATATAACAAAATACACATTCTTTGAATATTTCAAGCATTTACCTGTTCTCGTTATGCAATATCTAACAAAAACGAACAAAATATTTTAATTGCATTTTTGCTATGTAGTCCCACTGTGACAAAATCGTAACAAGTCAAAAATAAGACGACATTTTTCAAATACCATTACTTCTTTCCATATTTTTTCGCATGGTCATCACAATAATGTTTACTAACAATGTATAATGATGACCAACCCAGTTGGCCAGTGATTAAGGTCGCAGTCAATTGAGGATAATGGTTTGTTTTCATTGTGACAGTAGGCCATTGGAGCTGTCACTGAAAATTCCAATTTATTTTTTCCGTACTGAGTTTTTGGCTAAAGACCGGTAACATCAGTTCAGTTATTTGGGGTAAAAAAATAAAGCATATAAAAGTGTTCGTCTAACATTTTCATCGAGGTTTTGAATAATAGAAAGCTAAATTACAATAATTTAAAAGTAATTCACTACAATTTTTAAGTTTGCAAGTTGTCAAAGACTAAAAATATTCTAATTAATATTTCACTTCAATATGTTTGTCTAAATGTCAAACACATGATAGTGTATGTAGTGTTATAGTTCTTATATTCACTGAATTTATTTTAGGGACATTTAATGAAATAATATAATTAATAATATTAACTTTCTACCCTCCTCCTACAATCTACATAATCCTTAATTGTGCGAACTTTCTTACTCTCCTGTTAGCTCAATTTTTGTAAAAAGTGTACGAAGTTTTCACTTCACGTATTATTACTCGTATAAAAATTTGTTACTACGAGAAAATTCATGTCGAAATCACTATTAAGACGAATTTATTCTTTAACTTTGTAAGAAAATCCTTGAAGACTGTGGAAAATAGTTGTTTTATCAAATATCATCATTCAAAATGTAATATGAATTTATCCTTATTACATTTCGAATAATAACTGTAACCCTAATCAGAACTTAGTCTGCTACTAACTTAATAACAGAAGATCACTTTGAACCTTAATAACAAGAATATACAACTCATAATTCTTCATAAAAATTCTAGAAAGATCGATGAAGCTTGTTGACTCCACTTATCTTTTACATCAATAAACATAACCAGTTCTAAGGAATATCGGAAAAAGATTTTTCTAAAAATATATTGTAAGGATATTTCTAAATCCTGTTTTAGAGTCATGTTCGTTAGGATAAGGTGACAAATGACATGTAAAAATGATACTTACTTAGCGTTTTGGAGTTAACGGTGCTTGAAGAGGGGTTAGCAAGTTCAGTTTATGTATAGTTTATCTACCTAGCTCCATAAAGTATGTGTGGTCGTGTTGGGCATGTGTCTTTAAGTTTGTTCAAGTAAATCTTATTTTGGAAAGCTGTTTTGCTCTTTTGTCATAGTTTCGCGATTGTATTATATACTATACTTATTTATTATACTTCTACAATCTAAATACATGAAACCTCTCAAGCAAGGCAATTCTGGTTGTCAGTCTTTAGTGTTTAGAAAAGATTTTCACACTACATTCGAATAACCCTTTTGTTTAAACCCAAATTGGCATGTGTGTAAAAAAAGAAAAAAAGTGTGAGTGAAAAAAAAGAAAACAATTTAGACACACATTTCACAAAGTATTCTTATCACAATTATTTTATAAGCAGAGATTCACCAGCATTACAAAGTCAGACGTCTCATTCACAGATAAAATAAAATTTTCATCATGTCTCGCGTAGATCTACGTTTCGGGCTTACAACGAGTTAATCCCTCGAAAGGCACTGAACAAACGTAATAAAAAATACGTAGCTTAGGAAAGGGTCTTCAAAAAAATCTCTTTTACAATAAAATGTCAAAACTTTGCGTTGTTTTTGTCTGTCTCCTAATCTTATCAAAACTACAACTTTTTATTTTGTTTGAAGTGCTCAATTTACATCAAACAAAAAATGTAAAAGTATTCTTTGTACAATTTTCTTCAGATAGTAACGTAGCGTAGGTTTAATATGTCCTTGTAGCATGTTTCGACCCCATAAAACGGCTATATAAAATAGTCCACGGCCATTCGGGAGGTCAAATTGGACAATCTATCTATACATATAATAAAACTGTAGAAAAATCGTTTTTGTACATCAAAATAAAATCCAAAAAAAATAGCTAGGGTGTTAAAGGACAACCAATAGGACCCATTTCTAGCATTTTTTGAATTTTTGTCTGTTTGTCGGTTTGTCTGTTTGTCTGTTTGTATGTTTATATGTCCGAGCATCACGTAAAATGCACGAAATCAATGTAAATAACTTATATACACAACTATTTAGCGTGACTTGAGCACGGTAATATAATAATACAGTACTCCAACTTCATACAAACGGACGAAAAGCGAGCTATACCTACGCGCCTCGATGTCGGGGCGCGCTCGGGGTGCAGACAGTCACGGCTGTACCGCAGTGTCGAGCGGACGGTGTGTTGGTTTTTTAACAATAACCGCGTGTTTTTATCTCTAAAAATAAGTTCGAGTACATATCTAATAAGACGAGTAGTTTAATTAAGCTTTATATTAGAATGCGGATTTATTATACTTTAAAATTTAACAATAAAGCATTTCGTACGACTCAGTCGTGGCGCAAATATTTTTCGGTCTCAAATACTTCTATAATATATCGGGCTTTATAAGCCCGAATTGTTTTTCAAACAAAAACATGATTTTTTAAATGAAATCTACCAATCAAAAAACAACACGCATTTTTATTGAACACTTCCTATTCATTATACAAAGTATTTCATTTATTTATATAAAAAAGTATATTTACAATCACAAAACTAAAATAGAAACAGAAAGTACGCAAAGGCAAATGTTATTAAAATGTTGTAGACGGGTAGCCCTAACGCATGTTTACGTACCGCGCGGCTGTAGGTATTTAAATCTGTCTGGCGGCCGAGTTACGCTACTGTATTATTATTATACTGTGACTTGAGGTAACATTTAGTTTTTGTTTCATTGCAATCGGTTTAGTCTATCAAAAGTTATTCGAATATAAAGTGTTTCAGAAGTAAAATTACGGTCAGTTCACACCAAGACGAACGACGACGACGACGTTCATAGCGCGATCTAGCTTCGATTCTGCTACATATTCAAATAATAAAATTCATCTAATGATGATGATAGGATGGGATAGGATAGGATGGGATAGGATAGGATAGGACGGGACGGGATGGGACAGGACGGGACAGGACGGGACAGGACGGGACAAGATGGGAGAGGACGGGACAGGGCGGGACAGGACGGGACAGGACGGACAGGACGGGACAGCTCGGGACAGGACGGGACTGGACGGGACAGGACGGGACAGTACGGGACAAGAAGGGACAGGACGGGATAAGATGGGATAAGATGGGATAAGATGGGATAAGATGGGATAAGATGGGATAAGATGGGATAAGATGGGATAAGATGGGATAAGATGGGATAAGGTGGAATTAGATGGGATAAGATGGGATAAGATGGGATAAGATGGGATAAGATGGGATAAGATGGGATAAGATGGGATAAGATGGGATAAGATGGGATAAGATGGGATAAGATGGGATAAGATGGGATAAGATGGGATAAGATGGGATAAGATGGGATAAGATGGGATAAGATGGGATAAGATGGGATAAGATGGGATAAGATGGGATAAGATGGGATAAGATGGGATAAGATGGGATAAGATGGGATAAGATGGGATAAGATGGGATAAGATGGGATAAGATGGGATACGATGGGATACGATAGGATACGGTGGGATACGATGGGATACGGTGGGATTTTGGAGGGAGACCTTTTTACCCGACGCTTCGCACAAAAAAATACATTGGTAATTTCCGACATCCACGCGAACGAAGTCGCGGGCACAGCTAGTCTACAATAAAATGCTGTCGAATGGCCATCGACCTTTGTTTCGCTTGCACTAAAGTTGTTGTAAAAGATTACATCGTCGCGACGAATATTTGAATTTTGTGTTATCTTCGCCAAAATTTGAATTTCAAAAGAATTCGAAATAATAAAAAAATACATTTTATTACTATGTTAAGTTGGGTTTAAAAATGCAATATCATTTGTCTCCCGAGGCGATATTTTATGTTATTTTGAGTGTCACCAAAAATATGCAAACAGTTTTTAAAATACGAGATGTAAATAATGTTTTTCTTTACTTAGTCTGAGATGTTTCTTTCTCCATGATACAAACCTATTGTGATCCCAGTGTAGAGCAAATAAATACACATTGTCATCAAATAGGCGTAAGATAACCGAGCTAGCTCAAGATGGATAAACGATATTAAAATATACTCTAAGAAAAGGTCTAGAGATCATAAAGAAGCATGTCACTCGATTTAAAATTATCGTACAAAAATTACAATAAGTTCGTGAACATAATCGTTGCTTCACAAGTATTTAAAAGATTCAAACATAAGACCAAAAACCTCAAACAATACAAAACACAAACACTTGCATAAAAGCATATTGCTACCCGCTCGAGGCACAATATTACGCGGTAACTGCAGCACAGCAAACGTAGTCAGTTTGCAAGCCAATAGCTATACACTTAGCTAGTTTGCCAGCCAATAGCAGCACACCTCAGGGATCTGTTCTCCAATTAAAAGCAAGTCGCAGAACAATAAGCAACTGATACGTTTACAGAAGTGGGATTCACTTGGTTGCAATGCAATCCATATCTTTGGAACTGTTTTCTGGGGAATAGTGCTTTTGCACTTTGTCTGTTTGCGGCTAGTAATGAAATTGGATCTTTATTGGTGCTTGTTAGAACAGGGTGCTGTGAAAATTGGCTTCGTCGAAATGTTTTGTGTCTTTAATAAACAACACATTATTGTCCAGTCTCTGTGTTTGTGACTTTGTATATGAATTGTAAATATAGCAGAGGCCATAGGTGTCGTACTATCGAAGGGAATTAAATACATAATGAAACGTATTCAAGCCTTTTTTACACTCACTATTAAAATGTTATGTTATTTTAATTTGTTTTATTAGTAATTAGTACAATACACTATCACTAAAAGTTAATTTAGAACTTAATATTGTCATAAAGTGTCGTTGACGGAACCCTGCTGCGCGGGGCTTCTATTTCTGTTTTCAGGGTTAAAAGTAATCTAAAACGTACAAAATCTGTCTGTAAGTAATAAATACTCTGAGGCCTTGTCATGAACAATTTTGAAAACTTACAGTTTCTTGTGACGTAAACTGTAACTTTCACATTAATTTCAAGGAAAAAAATATTTCCTTTTTCGCAAACTAGAGGCGCTGTTCCATTTTTCCATACAATGAACGCAGTAAACTTCAAGTACGCTGTAAGTAAAATACTGAAATCTTGTAATAAGGCCTCTGTAACATTAGCTGTCTCTAAGTGCTGAGTCCATCCTAAGTGCGACGTATTCTATTTAAGAGACAGGCTCTAACAGTCTAACAGCATCGTTTAATATCTAGTAAATAATGTATTTAAAAGGGTGATAAAACTCATAAATAAGATCATCTTTGCTTAAGGATAAAGTCTGGAATATTTGAAAAAAGCTGCTATGTCATACGTTCTGAATGGGTAGGTATTGTATCTTTTGAAGCTTATATTCATGAAGTACCTAACTCCCCTTTATTAAATATTTTTGGTTAGACATTTTCGTATAGGTAGTATTTTTCGGGGTTTTCGTGAAAGTTTAACTTTGCTTTATTATTATGGCTATATGTGTAATGTTTAACTACTGATTTAAACGATTTTTTTTTTTTTTTATTTGGTAAAATCATCAAATGAGTCCTCCCGCCCTGGGCGGGGCGGAAGGGACTGTCAGACTCTTACTGACTAAAATCCACCCGTGTTCCTTCGGATGCCCTTTACGTTCCAGGGCCGCGGTATCCTGGGTTAAGAAAAAACCCGCGACCCCAGTAGGCATTTGGCGCGAAACACGACGCGCCACCGACCCGGGCTTGGTCTTCGGTCGGACGGCGAGCTACCCATTACTCACCGTCCGCAAGCCCGCTCCACCGCTGTGCCGTCTGCTGATCAGAGGGACACGCGTTGGAGCATCCACACGACAATCTATTCGCATACGGGCAAAGAGACCCCTTAGGCACACAGTGCCTAAGGAAGAGTTTTTGCCCGCATCCCAGGGTACACCGGCCCGAAACACTGGTCTTCCCCCCGGACGTATCCGAGAGGGAACTCCAGTCCACGGGCGCACGTGGAGGTTTCCTGTCTTAGCACCCCTGATTTAAACGATATTGTGAACTAGAATTCATCTTAGATAATTTAATTAAGTACCTAGCAGTGAATCCGAAAAAAAACCAAACCAATCTTAAAATAATAAAATTAATTCCAATTTATCCTAAGAGGTAAACTTTGGAAGTACCTAGAACGGATTAAACCATTTATCCGTTTCCGAAAAGTTAACTTAATGTACTTACGAGAAGCTCACTAGATTATTATGAGAGACAGATAAAAATAGGACAACTACGAAAAACTACCTTCTGGTACAGCTTTTCACCATGAAGTGGGCGAAGCTGCTAAATTATAAAATCCGAAGTTACTACTCAATCTGCCAGTAAGTTATTACTAAAAAAAAAATGAAACTTGGAGAATTGATTAAGAATCAGTCACCAAGGTAATGTCATTATTGTTACTAAAATTACGTAAGTTTTCAACCAAAATGTGTTACTAGTGATGACGTATGGCGCCGATACGTGGTCCTTTACTATGGGTAGTCGGTAGGCCATATAGCAGGCAAAACTGATGGACTGTAAGGTTATCGAATCCAGACCACGCAACAGCAAGCGCAGCGTTGGTCGTCCACCAATAATGTGGGCAGACCTTATGCAGACCACAGGATCGCGCTGGATGCAAGTCGCTTCCAACCGGTCCTCTTGGAAGTCTATGGGGACTTGGGGAGGCCTATGTTCAGCAGTGGACGTCTTACGGTTGCTATGATGAAGTATAAGAGAAGCATGCATAGGGTCACAATATGGTGCCAAGGTCATGTTATTCTCAGTCGAAACGCATAGTAGGTCTCAGATCTCACTTCTAATTTTACCATTCAGCACAAACCACTATAAAGCGCTGTATTCTAATTTCTAATTCAGCGCTCATCATTTCACTCCTCTTACGTCACCAGTACAATTCAATGCGCCTACACGGGCCATGAGACTGCAATTTCCCGCCAGACGTGTCTATTCATTTCTATAGTCTCATCTATAGTTATAAGGGCTATAGTTGCCTGACAAATGACTTGCTTCAATAGCGTTAAGTAAAAAAGAACCAGTTGTATTTGAGCAGAAGATATTAAGGGCTGGTTTTAATGGTATAGGATTTTAGTATGATGATACTTAGATACTTTTACGGTAGTAGTAACTCAGATTAAGTTTATTTTGTGAATGAAGAAAATGCCACAATTATCGAGTACCTATTTGAATTTGAGAAGATTAACTTATTGCATACACAATTCGTGAAGCAAAATGTCAAAATAGTTGTAAGAAGCACCAAAAAAACACATAATAAATCAAAAGCATGACAAAAATATTCCCGAGGGAAGGACACAAACAGAACATGAGAAACACACGTAACAACAAAATAAATTGTGTGCACACCAACAAAAAAACGAACTACTTAAAACCCATATAAAACATCTCATTCATAACTCCTTTTATTACAGCAAAAACGAGAAACTGCATTACCATAATACCTCCGAGGAAAATTACAACGCGCACTAAAATTTCGCAATGTTCCCTCACCATTGCTGGGTAACTGACGTTCCTAAAAACTGCTTTTAATTTAAAACCGCAACGTATTGTCCGCTCCAACAGGAAGCGGTCGCGTCGAGTTGGTTCTGTTACAGGAAATTGCGGCCCCCACGCCACGACCCGACTCTGACAGTTAAGCTTAGTATGCACGGCCGACATATCGCGTAATCGCTATGTGCGTTCTGAGGTTGACACACCTGTACCTGCCCCGAATTGATAATGCTGAATTTGATACAGTTTAAAGTGCTTAAGTAAAGTGACACGTTGTTTAATTTTGTAATGGGGGTTGAGACTAATTGTTTGTCTTAGTGATGAGGACTTTGTTGTTAACAATGTCTTAGCTTAAGTGAAATGAGAATTTTGGCTGACGAGTTTCGTGAACCATTTAGAGAAGCTTTATTGTTCTTGTGAGAAATAAGCAACTCTATCTTGACACAGAATGATAATCTCTCATGATGGCGGTTTGTTTTTTTTTTCGTTTATAGATGGGAGCTCATTTACGGGCTTTTTCGTTTCTAATTCCGCTAATCTTACGAGGACACACATGGACATTTTTTCGACCAATCGTTACTGCTAATGGAACACTTAAGTTGATACGAGAGAATGGAATTCTGTGTCAGAAATCCATGAATTTCTTTTCTTTTTATGTGCAGTATCAACATCTCGTAGCAATACTAAAAAATACACTTTAAAAATGCGAGTACCTACTTATGCAACAGATCTAAAAGACGTCTTAGTAAAATATATTTACATAAAAGCTCCGAAAAGTCTGATACAAAGTTAATAAAACATTAAGAAGATATTGATTGACAAATCGAAATTAGAAAAGTTTCATAACTCCCTGTCCCTTGAGAACGGAGAAGGCACTTAATTGAGTACCTATCTGTTATAAGCCGGGCTTAATATATTGGATTTTTATATAATAAAACTCGTAGATATGTAATTAGTGTCTCTACTTCTGTTAATAATAGAAATTAATTGAGACAAAGATCCTCTTACACAATTAGGTCGCTTACTTTGTGTTTGATACCAATTTCAGCACAATATTTTTACAAATAAGACTTGTTTGTCCGAAATAAGTTAGACCAAAACAAGAACACAGTAGTATTGTTTACAAGGATAAAACCAAAATAAAGCAAATAATAAAATCAAATATTGTTTCTTCTTCGCCTTTGTAGCGTTTCATGTTTCTGTCTGTGGACAGTCGTATCGACTATAAAGAGTGTTGTGTAACAGCGAAAAAATAACAGAATTATTGTGCGAAAAATCTTCAAAACAAATGGTATAGTGTATCAAATCCAACGTTATTGTTATCGCTGGGCAACTGCAAGCGATGCGTCGCGGGTGTGGGCTAAGCTTTATAATGGCTGCGCTGTTGTATGCTTAATTAAATTTTGCGACTCGTAACTCTTTTTTAATGGAACAAGTGGTTTTGATCCTTTATTGTTCAAACGATTGTTTTATTTTTATGGCGTTTGAGCTTTTATTACGGGATTTTTAACTGATCCTATGGACATTTTTATGTATTTGCAAGAACTTGTTTCCAGTAATCAGTCTTTTACCTAGTCTAACGGGTTTAAACCTAGTCTTTACTGTTACAAATACAGAGTATATTATATAAAACAAAACAGTAATCAATATTTAATTAAATCCCAGTCAAAAAGCGACAATGACCACTTAACTCACAAATTATATCAAAACTGTGCAATAAACATAAAATATTTAACATCGAGCAAAGTCACGATAAAGTCGCTTCTAACAAATTAATTAATAAACTCGTAGTTACGAGTTTTACGAGTATTTTACTGAAGCTCGAAAAGTAATCACTCCCTGGGTGGATGGTGTTAAAACATTAAATGATAACTTCATTATGGAGTATATTTTGAATGGAATAATTAAAAATGTTGGCTTAACGTCACGGCTGAGAATGATAGTCACGCGATTTTCCTACCTAACATTTTTAGACAGGCGTGACCGATTTTCTCCACTGAAAATTCGACTTAATAATTCAGTAAATAGAGTCTATTTTAGCTAGTCGTCTGTGACCCTCTTTTGAGGTAATAACAACATACTTCGATAATTAATTCATTTTCCGTGGTAGTGATTATGGATATATTCCCTAGTGTGTATGAGGCTTGTTTTCAGGGGCCGTTCAAATTTTAATACCTCATATATCTTTATGTTGAATAGGACGTACTCTGCTTCTACTTTATGCTAAGTAAAACATTAAGTTAATGAAAAAAATGAATACTAAAGTTTTGGTGGAAAAAACATAATGCTTTGGGTTTACAGCTTGTAGAGCTACAGCAAGAATAATTTATATTAATGTTACAACAAGCTTTTACGCGAAACTCCAGGGAGAGTTGCGGGCAAAAGCTAGCTTTTATGCCCTTTTATATCTGTACCAAAATTCATGAAACCGTTTCTGCGGTTTACGTGTTAAAGCGTAACAAACAAGCATACCCAGTTTTTCATTTATAATGTTAGTAAAGACTATGTGTCTTTTTTATCTGGTAAAATCATCCAATGAGCCCGTCCTTCCTAGGGCGGGACGAGAGAGACTATCAGACTTGTACTGACTAAAATCCACGGTGTCCTTCAATAGCCCTTTACGTTCCGGAGCCACGGTCACCTGATAGTCCAGTGAATCCGGCAAGAAAGATTAAAAAGTACGTATTAAATTTGAATAGATACACAGATCTAGTTAATTCAGAATTACTAAGACACTAATAGGTCTGTGTAAAACCAGAAACCCGTTCACTGTGAATAAGATGATCCATCCATCTGATTTAATCCCTTAAGCGTTCACAACAAGTAGGTCATCTCGTTCTTCGTCTGAAAGCGAGGTATTATTATAATCGTCTTTTTATATAAACTTAAAGATTATCTGCTGTTAAAATATACAAAATCAAAATGCTGTTTATAATAACTAACTTTTTATAATCTTAGTGACTTTATAAAAATGGAAGAAAGGCACAAATATGCATTAACATCTGGCATAACACTTACACTGGTATTCGAGGAAGTGACTTGAGTTCATAGTTCAACTAAAGCAGACTTAGTTGTCATGACAACCTCAGTGATAGTAATCAATAATGACAACGGTATCATAACACATAATTATGAAACTGAATCAAGCCACATTTGGTTCATTTTAGATTAAAAGCAAATATATAAAATGTGTATGACTTCTAAACCATCAGCTATGAAAACAAAACAACTTTTTCATTGATTAGAGTACAACTGTTTATTTCACGAGTTTAAGTTGGCTTATTTTGTCATTATTATTGTCAACCAATTAATTCATTAATTAATACTGTTAAACGAGAAACGGTAACTGAGATTCCAACCCTACGCATCGTGGTACATCCTTAGTGGAGCAAGCAGAGACAAGTCAGGGGGACGTATGTCAGCGCGGTGTGATTTGACATGACCGGCAAATTCAAGTTCCAAGATGATAATTATATTTTATTGAATAAATGGTGGATTTAGTAATGGTGCAGTTTTCTTTTTAATAATACTAACACTAGTTTGTATCCTCGCAACTGTACTAGCAAATACGGATGTAATTACAAGATTATTTATTTAGGAAACATTATTTATTTTCTTTCTTCAAATATTTCGATATTGCAATCAACGTGGTTGGCGGTTAAATACTGTTTTAATTACGACTGAGTCTGTCATTTCCCGAAATACCAGTGTTAGACAAACTCTCATTAATATATTTAATTTTTACCACGTTGGTGAAGCTGTTGTAATAAGCCATTTATTTTTATATGTTGACAGAAGGGAACAGTTTCCCCGTTACGAAAATTAATTTTTGCGACAAAATTCTGCGTTACACATAGCTCTTTAAACTTTGCCAGCCGTATAATGTGCACATAATCTTACAATATTATAATGTCGTGCTCGCCCTACATTCAAGCCGGGGAACTTTAAATAATAACCTTTTTACATTTTTCATTTAAAATTATGACGTCATACGAGATAAGTCACGGTTTTCTGTTTTTATTCAAAGTTAGGTTATTTTAGGATTAAGGAGAATCTAATTTAAACTTAAATTGCGTAATATATAAGCTTAAAATGCCTTTTCAGATTTTACTCTGTCAATGTAAGCATGTAATATTTTCTTTCTTTCTACTTATTATGAATAGAAAGTAGCTAGGAGTTTTATCTCATTGAACTTTTCCCCGAGTGTATTGGGGTCGCCTACAAGTATAAATGAAAGCATTTGAATGTCTACATTTACATGGAGCTACTATATATCTCTAGTCTATAATTATTCAAATTGAGAATAGATCTAATGTCTTCGTATACTTAGTTGTAGGATTCCTGACGATGTTTTCTTTCACCCTTTTGAGAGCAGTAGTGATGAAATAACTACACAAAGTTATACGAGTCGTAAATCGGGGTTGTTGGGTAACCACTGCTTACGGGCTTAACCAAGGAGAAATCGATTTTAAAGCCAGACTTTGGTCAGGGTTGTCTTAAGCTTTTTGGTAGCCTAAATATAAATGCAATAAAGTGACTTTTCCATTAACACTACAGCTGATAGAACATAAGTTTACCTAGATCTCTTGGTCTGCAAACTGAACCCTAATCAAACATGCATCCACAAACCACGTCCAACTATAAAAATGATTTTAAATGCGCTGTGATTGTAGAAGAAATAATAATAAAAAAGGTCAATTTCATTAGAGAAGTAAATGTCGCTTAATTATTTAACGGGCTGTCTCTTCGGGCGAACGCTGCTGTTGCTAGGCAACGGTCCGGGTGACCGTTAATAGACTTAACTTCAGCCGGATAGCGACATTATTTAGGCTGGGCTAAAAGGTCACTGAAATACCCCTAATACCACGTTAGAGCTAGAACGTTTAGACAACTAAGACCCTTATATGGATGACAATTGTGCCGGATTCTGAAGTGACCTATTTCTCTCTTAATATCGTGACGTTCAATTGTTATACAAAATGGCTGTCACATTATTTTGACAGTTCTTTCATTCATTTCATGCTCGCATTTTTCTCACTGGCGTGGCGATGGCGGCCCCGATTTTATTAATTCATTTTTACAGTACGAATTTTTTGTTGAAGGCATTTTCGTAAAAAGATAAAAACGACATTTGCTACTTGTATTCTGGAAATTTTCTGACCTGTATTTATTTTTTAAGTTACATAATGGTTTTCGCTTTAATAAAGAATATCTCATTAGTTTTATTGTGGTTATGAAAATGGTCCAATTCAGCAGTAAAATTATGGGTCAAGAATAATGTACATAGACCAAGCCGTAACAAGGGTTAATTGACAAAAAATTGCAAATAAACTTTTTCATACGTATTTGAATGATAATTATGTTGTATCAGATAAGGTAGTGTCCAAGTAACGACAAAATTTTTCAATTTCAATAAAATACAGTAAGAAATGATACAAATAACATAAAACATAAAAATTCGAAGCTTTACTAAAAAAGGCTTTCTCAAAACTGCCTCTATACGTCAATACTTCTATTTATAACACATTTGCTCGTAAAAGGTCTTTTACTGCACCACTATCAGTATCGTAATGTATCTCATTACGCACTTGTGCGGTAATGTAAAACGCATCAAGATGTTCCGTCTTAAATCTTAGCAAAGAGTTTTTATGTCAGAAAAGTGGCCAAAATTTTATGAATAAAAATTAACATTAAGAGATAAAATATAATAAAAAACATTTAATTCTTTAATTTTGACAATTAATTACAACCATTTGTATCCGTAATCCGTAAAAAACACAAAAGTATTAATTTACTTTATTCGTAATACTGGCTGTTTTTTTGTGCCTTTGCCATAAACAAAAGACGCTGATGCACTAATTTTTGAAAGTAAAAAATTATACCGCGCGCTTTTTTTTTTTGCGCTGTATTGATTTTATTATGAAAATGTCGACAAATCATGAATTTATTCGTTTAAGAAAGTCTGAGTCATATTTATTTCCTCACAAATGTGTTATAAAACGTCGTATGACATACGTGCGGTTTGATAATTACAGCCTCTGCTTTCTTATAGCCCTCGCCCCGTAGGGCTCGGGCGATCAATATCGCCTCAGCTGTAATTTTCAACTTACCGCACTTGTATCATAATGTACTATTACCCATATAGCGTCCCTACAAAGCAAGTACGCACGACTCAACTATAATACAGCCCTACCCCATCATTGACCAAATACTAAGCCACTGCAATAATAGATGGACGGATCTCAGTCGAGCTGAAAGTCCATTACTCAGTATCGAGTAGTATCGAGTCATTAATCGAGTGGCTAACGATTAACGTTGTGATCGTTAATCAAATGTATTTGGATTCAACCGAGTCGGTGCACTGGCTTTTCGATATAATACCGTAACAATGTGCTGTTGTGTGACGGGTAATGCATTTATGATTTTAGTTGATGGCTCCGTCGTGTATTTATAAATAGGTGTTGCCAGTAGCTTCGTCTACGTGGATATACAAGTAATTACGTCCAGACTAAGCTAACTATACCATGTTTCGTTAAAATCGAGTCCCGAGTATCCCAAATTTCGGTTAAAACCTTGCTACGCGAAGTCGCGTCGATTCTGCCTGCAAGGTGAGCTGGCTGCAATTTTTTTTATCGTTGTAAAATCATCAAATGAGTCCACCCACCCAGGGCAAGGCGGGACGGTCTGTCGACTTGTACTGACTAAAATCCAAGGTGTCCTTCAATAGCCCTTTAAGTTCTAAGGTCACGATAATTAAATAAGTCCCGAGACATCGGCATGATTTGGCCCTCTACAGGAGGCCCCCGTCATTATGGTGACACGCTTTGAGGCGCGCGTTGAACACAACGCTTCGTCGACCCGGGCATGTTTCATGGTCGGACAGCGAGTCAAAAGCAGTATACTTAAGTTACATTTCACAATATCACTCCCACAAAAGCGATAGGAAAGATAGTAAAATCTAGAACGCGTTCATCCGAGTTATCAAAATATTCTACACCTTTACTTAACAGGGACGCGGGACAGTCTTGTCAGGTATCCGTGAATCTGGAACGAAAATAACTATTGAAGTAACGCCATCGATTTTATTAAGAATCATGTTGATTTAAACATTAAAAAATAATCTTTACTAAACAGGTTTAGTCCTTTGTATATCAATACGAAGTCTATTTAAATATCGTACATATTTAATTATTTTCCTTTAATTGAATCCTATTTACTTTTATTAAAACTTATAAAATTATTGACAGTTGTAATGAAACACAGTGGACGGATTTTTTATCGGATTAATACTGATATGGAGCAGAGTCTGCTGCTGTATTTAACGAGAAACGTGATTCTGATGATTCTGTATGATTGCATGTGAATAAATGATTTCGTATTTTCTTGGATTTTATTAAAATATGATGGGTAAAATTTAATGGAACCGCTGCTAAATATAACCATTATCCAAAGTAAACATAGATATAAAATAAATAAATAAATTATTTATTGAAATAATTGATGGACAAAAAATATTTACAATTTGGGCCTTAGAACTAGGTATAGGTATTAATAAATTGAACTGTACCTGAACTAGGAATAAACCTGTATCTCAGGTAACTTAGTCTCTAAAATCAATATTATCTAAAATTCCTTAAACAATAATACATTAATATGGATGAGGAAAAAATTGTTTTGAAGAATCGTAAGAGGTGGCGCTCTGTGGTTTCTCTCTTCTTTCCATGAGGAAAACCGCGAGGTTATATGTGTATTTATAATAATTCTTTATTAACTACAAGGGGATTGACGCAACAGCTAAAAAATGGCTCTATGAAGCTACGAGTCCAAGAGTAAATGAAATTATTTGTTTTGAAGCGATAGTGTGAAAATGTTTTGTGTTCTATCACAATAAGGGTAACCCTATAAAAAAAAACTAAACCCGAAACCGCTAGATGAAAAAAATACCTTGACAGTAGCAAAAAATACTCACATTCACAAAACTGACAGGTTGAACAAAAATCACGCAACGAATTTAATCCTCTCGATTTTCATACACGAAAAACATGTTATTAAAAGCAAATAACAGGAGCCCTCAATAAATCCGACGCGTATAAAAAAAACGTAGGGAGTAGATATTAAATTTTCAAGCCGACACGGAAATCCTGAAACGTCAGGATTTCAGCACACATTCATTTTTAATGAAGTGTAGAAATTCGGCAAAATATCATGGGAATAGCGACGTGCTTTCAGAACGGTCAGATAAAATGTGTTTGAGACGCTTTTGGCTAAACTAAAAGCTAAATTTTAGGTTTATTTCCCTATTTTATGCTTTGAAAACGTTTTAAAAATGAGTAACGTATGTTTGTGTCAGATTTGGATGTCCCTAATTAGTTCTAAGCTCTGGACGGAACCGTGTAGAGTTATTTTAAGCTGAGATTCTGAGATTAATTTCAACATTACACTTCTCTTTGTAAGTAGGTATTTGAATTCAAAATGTTATCTAAAACATTTATAGTTCAGAAAACAGACACAAGAAGCGAATTTTGTCGCTTTTCCAGTCTGTTTTTAATGTATGATGTGAGTTTAACTTCAACATCATAATAGATAAATGTATAGATAAATATAGAGCAGTGGTGGCTCAGTGGTATCGGAGAGCAGTGGTGGCCCAGTGGTATCGGTCTCGACTTACGAGTTGTAGGTCGTGGGTTCGAACCCCGTCAGGAGCATTACTTTGTGTAATTTATTTAATCACCACTGCTCTCAAAACGGTGAAGGAAAACATCGTGAGGAAACCGGCATGTCCTAGAACCAAAAATTCGAAGATATGTGACATCTACCAATCCGCACTCGGCCCGCGTGGTGGATTATGGCCCACTCCCTCTCTCAGAGAGGAGGCCTGTGTCCCAGCAGTGGGAATATTATAGGCTGATGATGATGATGATGATAGATAAATAATATTCGTCTGTAAATCATACAAATTGTAATTAAAAAAAAAAAAACATTTGAAAGACTTTTATGTAGATATTTCAGAATAAGTAATAGTAATACAAAACCTACAACCCCAAACCAAATCCCGTAATAACTTGCGAATTTGAGCGAACTGTCTCTTCTACGCACGCACGCCACGTTTTCAGGTATTTGTTTCAAAACTATTCTCTTTGTCGCTGAAATTATACCACACACATTCTAAAAACGGGAAATCAATACAATAGTAAATTTAACTAATGTGTACGAAGACGTAACACTTATAATTGGATTAAGAAACTGAAAAAATCACAAGTTTTGAAAAGTTCCAGAAAATGTGCAGAACAATTATGTAATGAAAAAAACTGATTGTTTTTTTTCTCTCTTTCCGAAAATAAAGATAAAAAGTTCTGTTAGCTTAGTGATATAAATATATATATATATATATACAAACAGGAACAAGTATTTCATTTGTGTGAGAATGGCGCCTAAACTAATCTATCAATCAGACTGTGTCTACATAACATAAATTAACGTTACGCTCTGTGTGATCTATCCTACTTATATTATAACGAAGTAAAATTTGTTTCGGGTCTATCTCTGAAACGAATGATCCCATTACAGTTTTTTTTCAGGCTGAAACTTCATTATTCTTGGGTGCATGATAACACGCGCCGTGAGAAACTAGGATAAGTTCAATAGTTTTATATTTAACTAGTTATTACCAGTGACTTCGCCTGCATGTTGCACGACAATTATCCCCAAGAAACATAATATTGGGATAAGTGGTATATTGTTATTTCAGACTATAACCTATCTTTGAGCTACATATTTTATGAATCTTTTTAGTAGTTCTGACGTGATTGATTAAGGAACATCTTTTTTTGGTTTACCTATATTGTCCCACTGCTGGGCAAAGGTCTCCCCCATAACCTTCCACTCTTCCCTTTGTGCCGCTTTCTCCGGCCAATCACTCATGAATGCGTCGACGACGGCAACGACGCCCATCCGGCACCCACTGCTTAACGACTCTAGCCCAGCGATCCCCATGCATACTACACACAGATAATTATCATTATATCATCTATCAGTCCAAAAAAGAAAACTTTGATACCTATTAATAATATCATATTACAAATTATATAGTTAAACGACCAATGAAATAGAAACACCACCTCAAACTTTATAGGTCAAGTTATCATGTTAGGCAGAATTTGTGTCAGTTATAAATAGACTTTAGTTTCATAAGTCAATAGTGAATCAATTTGAATCAACATACTTGATCTGAGTCCAAGGTCAACATAACGAGAGACGGAATGCGTGAGGGAGATGACGGCCTCTACGTCACGACCCAGCCGCCACGGAAAACGCCCACGATGTCTCCACGCAACGGACGTCACGAGGTAGCTCTCGGCCACAGTAGATACGGGATCGCGGACGGCAGGTAATACCGGTGACTCGCTGTCTGATCATGAACCACGAAAGGGTCGCAAAGAATCGTCGACAATCAGACGGGAACGTCCCATTCTAGCACATGTAAGTTTACGTTTCATGTAATGGGGGAAGTATTTTTATGCTAGGTTCCAGAACGGATACCTGATGTAATAATGCCGCATGAAAACACCTAGAGGTAACTGATGTAAAGTACGATTTTTAATTGTAGTCAGTAAAATGACAAGTGCAACTGTCACTGATACAAAAAAGGGTGACCCGCTACAATAGTGATGTTCGGTAATCAATAGACTTAGACATTCTTAGTCATGATTTATTTTATTAGGTGTCAAAGCGTTTTTTATTGTAAATATTTAATACATGACGTATTAAATACCAGTTCTCACTACAAAATTATTGCAAAAGCTGGGGGGAAAATGTATAGAGATTCAGAAGAATTAACACTAGAAAGTCGGGAATTGAAAGTAACTTTATACGTTTTTATTCATTACGGTTGTCATTGATTCCGAGTTCCGACTCCGATTCTGAATCGGTATATTCAGAATCGGAATCGGAATCAGTTACATTTATAATGAATGAATCCACATATCCATCTATGATGTGGTCGAGTTGACACATTTTGTCTTCGACTTTTATGGCGTGGTTGATGCACTTTCTCCAATTTTCAGGCGTCACTTCTTTCAGGCCTTCTTCAAATAATAGCTTTACGTCTTTTATTTTAAAAATTTTATTGTTCCTGGCGACGTACCCCTTTGCTTGAGCCCAAACTAACCCTATTGGGTTGAGCTCACAGTGATAAGGAGGCAGACGCAGGATTGTGACACCGTATTCAGCAGCCAACTCTTCCATAGCATAGCGTTCGTATTTACATTTTTGTAATTTTACTATTTCTATTAATTCAACCTTTATCATTGTAGGTTGATATTAAATTTGTTTTTCATCCAACCACTGAATAATATCAGCCTTCCTCCAGTTTGAAGTAGGAATACGCTCGACTTTTCTTGAATGGTACGGTGCGTTATCTGAAACCAGCACCGCTTTTGGCTTTAAATTTGGCAAAATGCTTTTAAGCCATTCCTCAAAACACTCCGAGTTCATTTCTTCATGATAGTCCATACTATTTTTCTTCGATTCAAACATAAGTAAACCGGCTTCTACAAAAGCTTCATCATTGCCTATATGTGAAATTATTAGGCGATAAATGGACATATGTCTTCTTCGATAAATGGACTATCCAACACAAAAATATTTTTTCAATTCTAAACAGTAGTTCCTGAGATTAGCGCGTTCAAACAAACAAAGAATCAAACTCTTCAGCTTTATAATATTAGTCTAGTTTAATTACCTACCGATACACGGTTTCTTCAGTTTAAATAGCGTAAATTACATTTTTTTTATTATTTAAAGGCAATTTGATATTGAATTTAAAAAAATGTAATCTCGACTAACTTTTAATTGTTATATCTCGATTAACCACATCACTATTTATTTGGGACTAAAAACCTGCAACACTGGAAATGTCATTTTACTGACTACAATTAAAAATCGTACTTTAGTCATGCAATTACCCCATGAAAAATATAGGAAATCTTGCTCAGCGGTCCCACTAACAATTAGATAATACTTACAATTTATTAGCAATTTAATTTTTAAAGAATGTACGCAAATATCATTTAAGTAACTAGAAATACTACTAAACTTTAAAATAAACCTTATTCGTCATTCTCATTTCATTACACTTTATATATTTATTATTATTTTTGTTTTTTTATATACCCATATTCAATAATTGTTGTTATTTACTAACAACCAAACTAGGTAATTAAAAAACTAACATTCGACGAACAAAGGCGAACCTTCCCTCATTTGGGTGGAATTATTCTCATTCGACGAAAAAAATTCACATTCGTAATCAGCACTTGATCGTAAGTCGAAAATAATTGCACCCTGACATACGGCTGACACGTCAACATGCAGGTTGATTAAAAACGATTAAGGCGAATACGGCGTGTATTGTTAGTGCATGACAGATCCAGGTCACTGACGTCATATCCGTAGTCCAGTTCCAAACGTCGAATAAGTAAAAGAACTGTGTCAGCTAACAGCAAAATCGACTTTATGTCTCCATTCCAAAAGTTGACATTACTTTGCTAAGTAATTAGAATCAGGGCGAATTTACGATTTATTATGCACTGTAAAAGTGGGAAAGTTGCGGTCGTATTTTTTACAACTTGACAAATACAGATGTTATTGCTCGTAGATCTTGCGTTGCGCAAGTATTGACAAGTGATAACTCAATAACTTGCTTCGGACCTTTATAAAGTTCGTAGAAGGTTTTAGCTACGTTTCTGTCTTAATATTTTAATACTGACGACGAAAATATTAATTCAATAATAGTATATTTTGCAACGAGTGAATAAAGAGCGGATTTAAAGCGAGGGCCATTATATGAATCAAGAGCAAGCGAAGGATTTTAATGACTGAATCACGACCGCAGGGAGTGATTCATGATGATTGAATCACGAGCGAAGCGAGTGATTCAAGTATTTAAATCCTGAGCGACGCGAGTGATTCAGGCCCTCGATTTAAATCCGTTTTATTCAAGAGTTGCAAACGATACTTTATACCATGACTACGAGAAAAAGAAAGATTTGAGCGATAAAAGATATTCAACGAAACAAAATAAAGTTTTTTTTCTATTTAATATTGTTACAAGGTTCCAAGATTGTTTTCGATAATCGTGTTTAGACAATCCAGAATGCACATTCTAGTATTTGTTACTAATAAAAATCAATGACCTGCTTGTATTCTGTGTCAAACACCAAAACAGTGCGTAAAAGTAGTTTTTCGAGGGGGAATGGTATAATAGTATATTTTGCAACGAGTGAATAAAGAGTGGATTTAAAGCGAGGGCCATTATATGAATCAAGAGCAAGCGAAGGATTTTAATGACTGAATCACGACCGCAGGGAGTGATTCATGATGATTGAACCACGAGCGAAGCGAGTGATTCAAGTATTTAAATCCTGAGCGACGCGAGTGATTCAGGCCCTCGATTTAAATCCATTTTATTCAAGAGTTGCAAACGATACTTTATACCATGACTACGAGAAAAAGAAAGATTTGAGCGATAAAAGATATTCAACGAAACAAAATAAAGTTAATTTTTAATAAGTCTGCTCCACACACACGTGGGTGCGAAGTAGTCCAATCGCTCGGTCACTGCGCCAACAAGCTGACATTAAAATCGGAGCAATGATTTGAATTAAGAGTAATTTTCATATTAGCAAGGGGGTTGTCCAGCATCGCGGTCGATGTCGAATGTACTAAAGTGTTCTAAATTCAAACACCAAAACAGTGCGTAAAAGTAGCTTTTTCGAGGGGGAATGGTATAAATAAATTTATTTCCACGAAAATCTTAATTTACAGGCAATCTTAAAATACAGACGTATTCGAAAACAAAAAGTAGTAATCCTCTAAAAGTCGAGATATAAAAAAAAAACTAACAGACTAGAAACTTTACAAAATTGTTTAAAATGAAAACAAAACAATGTTTTCACTGCAGTTCATAATAAAAAGAGCCTATTTCATGGGTCTTTTTGCACTATGAGTGTGCTTGGGTGATGGTGCAAATCGCCCAAATATAACGCACCGCGCTGGTTGCAGCGGTGCAAATGCCACATATTTTGGGTCTATTGCGCCGCTGTAACCAGAGCTTGTTGCACTGTATTGATAGGGGTCGATTAGGAGTCAGCGAAACGATACCTCTGAAGCTAATTCGATCAGCACTTTTCAACCGCATTTAAGAGCCATATTATTCTTTAACTTTGGTGATACAGACCGCCAAAGTTAAAGTACAATAAGACTGATAATATTCCACAATTATCACACAACGCCATCTAGTCCCAAGCTAAGCAGAGCTTGTGTTATGGGTACTAGACAACTGATAAACATACTTATATATTTCTAAATACATACATATTATAGATAAATTACACCCAGACACAGAACAACTGATCGTGCTCATCACACAAAATTTTTCCTGGGTGGGAATCGAACCCACGACCTCCGGCATAGCAGTCAGGGTCACTAACCTCTAGACCAACAGGCCAGTCAAAATAGATAGATCTTAAATAAGGTTTTCTCCCGATAATTAAATCTTGAATGGAGTAATGAAGCTTTCAAAGACAAAATAATAATAAATCAAACAATTGTTGAATCAATCACTGCGTTAAATCCTGATTCAATCAACGCGTTCTGAGAATCAATCAATGAGTTAATTATATA
The DNA here is from genome assembly GCA_028554685.1 of Agrotis ipsilon. NCBI lineage: Eukaryota > Metazoa > Arthropoda > Insecta > Lepidoptera > Noctuidae > Agrotis > Agrotis ipsilon. The sequence goes on along the minus strand of CM052958.1, from coordinate 19,009,487 downwards.
AGAAACAAACTAATTAATTTAGTCAATAACAGCTCAGTCGGTGGAATATTGATAAATCAATCATTTGATTAACTAGAAAACTTAATTAGTGTCAATAAATTGTATCTTGTCTCTATACAATTAATAGACAATCGATGTAAAGCGTCTGCGTTAGAAACTTCAATCATCTCTCCCAGGTTCTAAGGTAAAACTAAGTAATAGGTTCTACTTGCTAATATAGCCAGTGGCCCATCATCATTTGCCTAGAGTTTTCCCAATTATATTGTGCTCCGTTTCCAGTCGAACCAGATGCAGCGGAATATCAGTATTTTATATGGAGCGACTGCATATTGGACCTCCACTACCTAGTAACTGGGTAATACGATAGCCCATGGCAAGAGTGGTTGTCAGACTTTTAGAGCTTCTGACTAACAGTAACGATTGTCAAACATCTACAACTTGATGGATCAACGGCTTGACGTGCTTTGCGAGGCACGGAGGAAACTCGCTATGACATAAGGTCACCCTTCCACAGACCAACCTCGGCAAGCGCAGTTTAACTCGAAAGTTTGGCCTGTGCGCCTGTAATTATTTAGCCACGAGATCGCTCACCTAGGGCGAATTACCAAATTTTTCCCTATTGCGTTTCCAGAGTAAAATTTAGGTTAGTACCTAAATGTATGTCTTATTCGATTTAGGCGTTACCAAAATAAAGATGGCTAAGTGGATAAATGGGAGTAAGTTTCAAATAAGTTTCTTGTGCCGATATAAAGCAGTTTCGTCTAGGTCTGCGCACAGCCTAACGCCAGAATTAATCTCACCACGCTTGAACAGAAATAACTCGGTATTGAATTAATTCAAGTGGAAGCCTCCCTTTTCTAAGTATCTGAATACAATCGAGGCGGCCATTGATAATAATTTCCCTCTATAAACGCGTACAAGACAAAACTAATTGTTTTTAGAAATAACACCCCCTTTTATTTCTAAAACAATTTAGTCTACGTTAAAATGGTTTTGTTCAGCTTATTTAGTTGTTTGTTTAGATGTAAGGATTCTTTGTTAATTTAGAATCTGTCTATAATTTTATAATTACAATAGTTTTTAGTAGGTATATTTAACCAAAATGTCTAATAGACTACTACATCCAAAACTTTATATAATATTGTAACTGCGAAAGTACCTTTTCACACCCACATCACAGAATGGATCGTCCTGAAATTTTGCATAAACGTTGTTAGGTATACAGAAACGTACATAGGGTACCTTTTATGCCGAAAAAACATATCGTCAATTATGATAATAGGTGGCGCCAGATGTAGGATTTGGGTTATCAAATTCTGATACGTATCCCATACAATGTGTATGTCAATGCAATTCAACAAAAACAAATGACACAAAAAAGGACTGATTCCGAACAATAATTCACGATATCACATAACACTACGTTTATCCGACAAAAAACCACAACAGAAATAGCTCTCAGAATTAGTTCGCCTACAAACGTTCCAAGTTTATCCGGGTGACACAATCTCACCCGGGTATTGATTTTAATTCGGTCCGGGTTTGATCTTCCATACACGGACGGCGATCCGGTTATTATTAATTGAATTTATAAAGCCATCCGGCCTTTGTTGGATCAGATGGGATGAATGAGGCTTTTTTGAAGAGTTAACCTAAAATATTCGTTCGAAATAGGTTTAGGAAGTTTTTTTTTTAATATTCTCTGTTCTAGCCGGGTCGAGAATTTTGTGGTCCATAAATAATTTATTTGGGAGTTGTTTGTAATTAATACAGCATGTGGGTATTAATTTGTAATCAAAACGGTGAGGCTCGTGGAAAAGGTCGTTTGTTCGTTTTCTAGTAAATCGTTGTTATATAAAATTGATTGATAGCTTTGAAATTGGGTTATTAAAACTTTTATGGTTTGATTCGGAATAAACTTGTCGAAAGTCTGTTACTGTAATAAATAACGAATCAGTGGCAGAAGGTAATGAGTTAACAATTTTTACTGTATCATGATAACATTTGTAAAAAAATATTAAACTACATCGATGTGAAAACGACGTAACAAAAATAAAAGGTATATTCGTTTTTCAGTTCTTTCACGAAGTGATGGCAGTGTTTAGTACATCGATACGTACTCAAAAACATATGCTAAGTTTTTGTAAGTCTACCCCTCATTAACATTGGCATAAAAAGTGTAATGAAAGGACACAGAAAAAAAAACAAAGTGTAGGTATTTTTTTATTTCCTGACAATAAAAATATCCAGTGTCAAATAAAACACATGCCAGTATCATCTGTCACTCCAGTAATCAAATTGCCATTCTTAAAAAAAAAATGGTATTTTACCGTAGGAAACTTCCTTGTTGTATTCTTAACATTCTCCTGTGTAATTTAGGCAGGGATTATTTTTAGCTTTGTTTACAAGACGCGAGGACAGTCAAATTTTAATTAGATTTCCTTATGTTTTTGTTTTCAGTATGCGGAATTAAATTTATCTTATCACGTTGGTGTTGATACGATGGAAGTTTCTCAATAAGCCATATACTGGTGTATAAAAAAAAATGTATGAGTCCAACTTAAAATTTTTATGTGCTTGTTGAAAATTATTGACAAAACTAATAAAAAAAGCAACATCTTGCAAGCACGCACGCACATCGTGCAAGATAATACTACCCCTTTTTTCCCACATTAAAAAAACTCCTGCGCCGTTGATACATGCATAGACAGACATCGATACTCATACACAAACGCACAAATCCGATAAAACTACATAAACTCCATAGAAAAAACATCGAACACAATTGTTATAAATCTAGAATGCTTTTTAGATATATTATTACTATACTACTATTGCAATGCAATATACTATTTGCAATCTTTTTGCAAAATTAAATAATAAAACATGCCAAAATAAATTTAATCAGTAACTTCATGACAGCGAGTAACGGGCAACTCGCTAGACCATGCGCACCAAAGAGCGTCACCAAAATGACGGGGCCTCCTCACAGAGGGCCAAAGCTTGCCGGGGTCGCGGGACTTATTTCCATCACCGTGACCCCGGAGCATAAAGGGCTATTGAAGGACACCGTGGATTTTAGTCAGTACAAGTCTGACAGTCCTTCCCGCCGGGTGGGCCCGGACTCATTTGATGAATGTACCACGCAAAAAAAAAAAGTAACTTTATAGAGACCTTTTAAATAACAAAATAACTTTCAAAACGATCCCGTATCGTAACTGATAATTAATAATTTATTGATAAACCAGCCTCATCGCAGTGGCGGTATTAATTATGAACTATTTAGATAATACTCCCTAGCCGACTGATGCGGGTAATTACGACGCCTATCGAAACGTAATAGTATTAAGTGGAGCTTATATTTATTGTGTTTATATCAAGGCTTGTTTGTAAGACAACGAAATAGTAGTTGTATTTACTATTGTAGACAGATTAGAGAGATAATTCCGTTGTAAATACAAAAGGTAATAGTGATAAAACGGCATAGTTGTGGTTTGACGGCACGCTTTGCCACAAAGATAATATTTAGCGTGCGAAAATCAAACCCGCGACACAAAGCAGTCAAGCAAGCGCTTATCACGTGGTAGTGATAAGCGATTGACTGCTTTGTGACCGGATGGGCAGTTGTCCCGGATCTAGATTTTTGTGAGTTAAAATGTTTAGTAGGAGAAATGTATTTGAAAACAATATAAAATAATATTTACAGCGGTCGCTCTTAAGAACCACTAGACTAACGAGACAGTTTCATAATATAAGTAGAATAATTTATTCATATTTTACTAATATGATACTTAAGTAAGTTTATGATTGTGTGTGTTTCTTACTCATTCACGCAAAAATTACTGAACGGATTTTGATGAAAATCGGCACAGATAAGGTTTGTAACAAAGATTAGCAGGTATTTTTTTTAATACCGATTTTATGTAATTTTCTACGAAAATACGGGTGGAGCCGCAAGCAGCAGTTGGTTTTTTAAAAACCCACTCGAATTTTAACATACCTGAAGAAAATTTCTTTCGAAGTTCTTAATATAGATACCCCAGATAAGGTCACGATCAATATTTATGATGCAAACCTTAAGGTAGTTTCACGTGGTTCCTCATCCCATCTCTATTGGTTAAGATTTCTTTAGAATTTCTTTAAAAATAGGTGTTTTGAATTTAGAAAACTGCTAAAAAATGTGCTTTCAAATAGGAACCTATTTTGACTTTTCAATTGAAGCACGTTTGTGAAAATCTAAGGCTGCTTGCCACAGGAATTAAACGGAGATTTTTTTAAATGATTAGATTTTTTTTGCGGAGATTGTTCTAAATTAACAACCTTAAAATACTCAAGTTATGTTAAGAGATAATAAAGTGATTTGTGTCAGCAAAAGTAATGAATCACTTCCTTGGAATTGATTCGGGATATGTCCTTAAATAATAGCGTGATTTAAATAAACCTCAGTTTAAAGTTACTAGTTAAACCTTTAAAATAGTACAATTTTATTATTCTTAAATAATCACTAAGTACTCAAAACTAGGATTGGAGTAAATGTGTCCATACTTTTACTAGAATTATCGGAATACATTTCTTTCAGCTCACCCTTCGGGTAATTCAACTCTCACAATTCTATGGTATATTTACATAAATATCAATGAAAGCCGTGTGATGTAACTGAGGGGTCGTGAACTTAAAAGGGAACCTTCGGGTCGCTATTAAAAAGGTCCAGCAATTAAGCATTAGAGTAATGGTGGCTTAAGCAACTAGAACAATTACTTAGCCACTAAAATAGATTTAATTAAACCGTTTTAAAGTGAATTTAGTTTACTAGGAATTTGTAATTGAATTGAGAATACTGTTTCATTTTTTTTATTGTGAATTCTGAGTAATTTTTAGATTGATAGAATTTAAAAAAATACATTTAACGGGAATGCATCAACCAGCCCGCGAATTTAAAAAATTCTTGTGTTTTTTTTGCAATTTGCAGGCCATTGCTAGGTTTTATCTTCATTAAAATATTATTCGCGGCTGTAAGACGTATGTAGTCACAGAATTATAATCACCAAAATAACCAATACAACCCCTCAAGTTCATAAAGGCCTAGAAACAAAAAAAACACTTAACAATAATTCTTAGAACTTTATGAACTTCGAGGGTTGTATTGGTGATTTTGATGATTATAATTCTGTAACTACGTAAGTCTTGCAGCCGCGAATAATATTTTTATCAACATAAAACCTAGAAATGGTCTTCAAATTGCTAAAAACGCAAGAAATTTTGAATTTCGCGGGCTGGTTGATGCATTCACCTTAACAACACTTCTCGACTCTCATAAACTAGTAACAAAATTTAATCTTGAATACAAACATATTAATAAACTAAATAGCCAAATAAGCAGCGCAACAGTTGTCCAACTGAACGTAAACCTGGTCAAAAACATAAAATTTAACTGGTCGTATAAACACACCGATATTGGAACAATTCGCTTACACCGTTATACACGTTTTAATAGTACACAAACATTGTACAGCAATGTTTTAATAATGTTTACGATAGTGTACAACAATGTTTTAATAGTGTTTACTGTACTGTACAAACATTGAAGTTTGTTTATAATATCGGTTTGTTAGATAACCGATGGGGAAATTGAAAAGTTAAGGGTGCAATGTTTTGATTCCGTAATTTAGGGTTTCCGTAATTTTCCCGTTTAATGAGACGGGCTTACTGGTGCCATGAATCTTTCAAAGAATCCATGGCATTTATTTTTACAAGAATCCACAGAAGTTTTAAACACAGAAGTGCAAATTAAAAATAACATAAAATAACTCCGAAGTGCACATCCATATTTCGCCAGTTATTTTTTAAGACCCATGTTATACGAGTAGGTCCAGGTCTGTCCCATTGGTCTGGCATTTATCTAGTCTCCTTAACAGTTAATTAGAAAATTTCTTATTAAATAAACTCTTAGACCGACCTGAACCGAGCCCAAGGCCTCATCTCCTGGCCTTGCTCAGCAGTCACGCTTATCATAATACCAACAAAGCAGTGTCATCTGAAGTTGCAGTCAAATAGACTTGTACTGACTAAAATCCACGGTAATCCTTCAATAGCCTTTTGTGTACCAAGGCCGCGGTTACCAGGTGAGACAGTCCCGCGGCCCCGGCAGGTTTTGGCCCCGTCAGATTGCTGTCAGCTCCTAGAAGTGCGCGTGGAACACAACGCGCCGTCGACCTGGGCATGGTTCATGATCGGACGGCAAGACACTTATAACTCGCCATCTGTATGCCCGCGCCTACGGTGGCCGGAGATCGTCTCGTGAAATAGCTTTTGCTGGCTTCTTGTTTAGTAAAACAATAATATTTGATCGTGAACGGTGCAGTGGCTTTCGAAGTTCACTCACCATCATTCTATATACGGCACTAATATTTGTGTTACCTACAGTTGAATCCGTTTATTATGACATCGAAGGGAAATAATAATCACGTCATACTAAGCGGACGTCATACAAAGCATTTTGAAGAAAATAAACAACATCCTATTTTTGTCAGTATGTTAGTATTTATTTTAAGAGAGAGAAAAAATAGAACTTAGTCTAATAACCACTGAAACTCAAAAAAAACACCACAACCGAACATCGTCGCTACGACGGTCCCGAAAAATGTCGAAGATGTTATGAATCACATCAGTAACTGCATCAACTGGACACAATTGATTAAAAATAGGTCATAATAAGCGAAATGTCTCTAAATGCGAAGTCATTATATCCGACTTTGTTTAAAGAATTTTGTATGAAAACCAAACTTCTCTGTGTAATACGTCATAATAAGCGGTTGGTCATTATAAGCGGGGTCATAATAAACGGATTCTACTGTACATTGTTTGAACCACTGTATTGGACTAAATCTCTGTGCAACCATTAAGGCCTTACCCGGATACAAACTTACATCAGATCTAGGATTTGATTTTGAGCATATCCTTACCAATGTTTGGCACATGTACGGTTTTTATAGGGCTGTGTAATGCTCGATTATTCGTTCTATTTACTAACAAAATGCTCGAATGTGTGATTAAAATTTATGGAACTTTGCAAAAAAAAAATAACATTCTTCCATTCAGCGCGCCCACGAAATTTCTGTATTAAATATTGTATCAATAATTATTATATTCGTTGTTGTGTGATTAAAAAATCTCAGAAAAAACACTTAGTAAAAAAAACATATATAAATATTGAATATCACAATGTGATCACTGAATGAACAAAAGCAAAAAAAAACACAACTGTTTTTTCTCGACTCAGCGTCTCAACCGCCCCATGTGCAACCACCTTAAGAACCAATTCATCGAACGCAATATCCCCGGCCCGGTCCGGCCACGAATATTTTATGTCCGAACCCAAACAGAGGAGATTAATTTCTAAAACGGTCGCCCTTCCATGAAACTCAATGGGGTCCCTTAATTAGAAAACGTCTTAAGGTAGATTTAGATATCCCCTATTTTTCGGACTGCACCTTATTAAGGTGAAATGTTTTACCGATAAGGTAAGTGGTGATTCTGTGGGTTTTGAATGTATGGAGGTTTAATGGGATTAAAGAGGAAATGCTGGTTCATGTGAGGGTTGGGAATTCAGGCTTGTGGTTGAAGTTCATTAACAGATAGGATTTAATTGGTGGTTGAATATTAGATGGTTTAACAGAGCCAAAGTCAATTTTACTTACTTTATTTTGTTTTATTTTTCAGTGTTGTATAAACATAATGTTTGTTTTAACCAGTAATTATTTAAAAAAAGAACTGGCTGGCTGACTGACGATGACGGATACAAACCCTGTAAGTGTGCATTTTTGGAAAATAATCATCATCATCAGCCTATAATGTTCCCACTTCAGGGAAACAGGCCTCCTCTCTGAGAGGGAGTGGGCCATAATCCACCACGCGGGCCCAGTACGGATTGGTAGATATCACAAATATCTTCGAATTTTTGGGTCAAGGACATGTCGGTTTTCTCACGATGTTTTCCTTCACCGTTTTGAGAGCAGTGGTGATGAAAAAATTACACTAAGTAATGCGCCTGGCGGGGTTCGAACCCACGACCTACAACTGCTCTTGGAAATTAATAAGGTGGAATAATTTGGATGATGAATAAATGAATCAAAATTTAATGGACTTATAACTTTGAATTTAGACTTATCAACCACATCGATTACACCTGTTCCAATATTTTTGTAAATTCCAAGCTCAAATGATTTATTAATATAAATCATATAGGACATTCGCGGCTTTGTCACGGTTTGGCTAGTAGTTGCTTGCTAGTACTCTTATATAAAGTTACTGTCACATGAAATCGAATCCTGACAAATAAAATCTTCACATTTGTTACAAATGCTACACTCAACATGCTACGTGTCTCGTAGCCTCGTAGCAGATATTTACGTGCTACGTCGTAGCACATCGTAGCCGATATGTAACACGTTTCGAACCACAACGTAGGCTGTGCGCAAAATTTAGTTCAACCAAAATGTAGTGAGAATTTGTGGAACTGTTGTTCGCAATGTGTTGAAATTGAGCTGTAGCTATGTACTCAACCAGTAACTCCTACGGGATAGCAGAATAACAGAGTACCGCTTTATGATTGATATGAATTATTACGAATATTATGTACGTATGTGAATATAAGCGCACGGTTGTGAAATAATCTGGATGCCTTGAAAATAGCAGATGAAAGATATCGGGGAGGCTTTTGCCCATAGCTGCGGGATATGAACGAGTAAAAATAAGATGAATTTTACTTAACAGTACACTGCACTCGAATGTATAAATTGTTAAAGTTACTCTAAAAACACTTAGTTGAAGTGGTCTAAAGCTGGGCACTTCTGCCAAATGTGGAATAATCGATGGGCTTAAATAACTACTTTTTGGAGCTCTGCAACAAAAATTAGAAGCTATCGTGGTCGTAGAATATAACGAAACGATTACGATTACATGATCGTAGATGATTATTTCTATCTCCTACCGACTGCGTGCCTACTGACCAATGTTGTGCATAAATTAACCAATAAATAAATAAAACAGCAGCAGATAAAACCATCGACTATTCGTTCACTAACAGCACGAGATCGAAAAAACATAAGTCGTGGCGAGACCTTTAATACGCAGGGGTATGACTATCAATAAATCTAGTTTTTACTGAAAACTAATGAGATTTAAGCGTTTACAACTTGAACGTATCAAAAATTCATTAAAAAAAACATTTATAACTAAATTAAGAACAAAAACCCAAACACCTATTGGAGCTTCATCAGGTTAAAAAACAAGTTTAAATATTGAAATACTAATTACGAGTAGTTTAATTTGTTTCGTCAACCTCAAAAGCCGATTTCAAATTAACACAAAACTAATGAGGCGACCAAATTTTTTCATAATTTATAACTTTGTCGGTGTTGAACAATTTATGCGCAACTAATTACGAGCACCACGATTACTAACAATAGAATTTAACAAGAATTAAAACGCAATCTAAATTCTGAATAGCTTTATAATTGCCGATGGTATTTCGTTAACAGGCTTTGATAATTCGAAATCGTTTAATCTGATCAACTAGAATACTTGGTATAACGTGATGAGCCTGTCGCCCAATGCTGGGAAACAGACTTCTACCTCATTCATAAAAGGCAATGAGTTGAAATTAATCACGAGGGTTCTATGTCATGTGTGTGTTGTCTAATTTTGTTGGTCTCAAGATGTATAAGTTTGTTGACTTAAATATAACTACCAATATTTTTGTAGGTCGAAATTTATTATATTACCTACATAATGATAAATAATAATAATAATCATCATCATCATCTCAACCATAGGACGTCTACTGCTGAACATAGGCCTCCCCTTTTGATCTCCACATGTACCGGTTGGAAGCGACCTGCATCTAGCGTATTCCAGCGACCTTCATAAATAATATAAATAATAATAATACCCTGTTCCCGATACCGCTGGGCCTGTTCTGTTTTTGTAAAAATATTTAAAAATGTAGATCAATAAATGGTAAATAAATGAATAAAAATATAATAATAATACTGATATTTTTTTGAAGTCCTAATAATCTCTACCTAATCCTTTTTTTCACAGTAAAATCATGAAATGAGTCCTCCCGCCCAGGGTGGAAACGAAAACGCTCTGTAGTCTTAAATAGATTTTCAGCTTTAGACCCAAGAGTGTAAAGTTGAAAATATATTCACTCTAACTTTGAAGAGATTGCGGTTGTGTGCGTTTGGAAACACAGACGCAGATGCGATACACATTTGCGTAACGTTATCCCAAATGCGAGTATACAGAAGCCAGCTTCTAGTCGTCCTAAATAGAACTACAATATGACCTGGACTGACTGCCTACATTCAAGTTATCATGTTTCAATATTAAAAGGTTGAAAGGCTAGTTTTTATTTCAACTGAATACCTACAATTTTATGTTACATTTTTGAAAAACTATTTCGTTCAACGAAACAATTTGTAGTTCCGACTGTTATACTCGTATGTATTTCTTTTTACATTTCCCCGAAATACTGTTGTTTCTTTGTTCCAGTTTTTTTTTTGTATTTTACGTATGTTGCAAAATTAAATAATAGTCATTTACAAATCAAACTCCGCGATATATACAGTTGTGTAATAACTATTATTTACTGTGCTGTGTATTATTCAATACAGTTAGAGGTATTTTTACATACAAACCAAAAGAAATACAATGGCATTAGTCCTGGACACTATTTGTAAACGCGCTTTTATAACGACTCAAACGCGCGTCAGTTGCATTTTTATCTCGCAATTGAAGCGATGTAAAAGCATTTCACTGAGTACTATGTATTTTTCCTACTCATCTACCATTCTTTTCTGATTAATTTCGTTTTAGGCTACCAGATGGTTAATTTGGTGGTTGCCACTGTTGATTCTGGCTTTCAGGAATTGCAGTGATATGGGAGTTATTTCATGGGTTAGAGTAGAGATTGCTCTTGCTTTTGAATGCTGTGTTTTTCTATGTAACGTATTCGCTTATGCTGAACTGTCTGTGATTTCTGTTTGTGTATAATTATAATATTACTTAGAAAGTCATTCCATTTCATTTATTTACTAACTATTGATATGCTGTTTGAAGGTGTCAAAACTTAAATTAAATCTACAACACAAAAAAAGTTATACCGCTATATCAAAAGTATAAAATCTATTTCTTAAAATTCATTACATTCAAACAAAATAATAAACAATCAACAATATTAATCCATAAATAGCCATATCACTAAATAAATAAATAAATAACATCGAAGGAATGCAGAGTAGAGTGCAGATTGATGATTACGCGCGTTTGCATCGCGACTAAAGCGCAACAGCGCTAGCGCTGCAAATAATATAAGACATCACGTGATTATGTGAGCGAAGGTGCGTATTCATCGCAACTCTATTGCGGCCATTTTGTGGTTGTATCACGTATATAGTCGCGGTGTGGGAGGGTCCCACAAATACGACATTTTAACCTCACACAAATGCGCCATTTTGGCGGCTTCAGGACAATTGTGTGGTGGGTCATTGTTACGGCTATGATATTATAATGTTCAGTTGCGTTTTGTCGGCTCACTGAACAATTTGTATGGGACACGACAGGACAACGCTCCGTGCTAGCCCACCATTGATACATTTGGAAGTCCAAAAATATAATCATTATTTGTTTTGTGCTCGGATGAACACCACGTCTGTGCTATTATCCTACTAAAGATCAAAGACTTATTTTCCTAGAAATACAGAGACGAAAACTACATCCAATAAACAATTAAATGTTTAAACTTCAAGATTTCAAACTATGATGTCTATCACCAAGTAAGTAAGTTCATTTCGGAGATCACTGACGTCAGTGAAAGGAAATGGAATTATAAAGTCAATATAAGTTTAAAGCCAGGACAGAGGCCTGTGGGATTGCTAGAGACGACTTAGATTAACTAAGACACTAGTAGGGTGGCCACACACTCCCCAGACAAAGAGAACAGACGAAATCATTTCCTTAAGGAGATTGCTCCAACCAGCCCGCGAAATACAAAATTTCTTGCGTTTTTTGCAATTTGCAGACTATTACCAGGTTTTATTTTGATTAAAATATCATTCGCGGTTGTAAGACGTATGTAGTTACAGAATTATAATCATCAAAATCACCAATACAACCCTCCAACTTCATTAAAGTCTAGGAATGACTTTTTCTGTTTTTTTTTTGTTCTTATGGTTTTATGAACTTGGAGGGTTGTATTGGTGATTTTATTTCTAAAATTACATACGTCTTACAACCCCGAATATATTTTAATCAACATAAAGGCCAGCAATGGCCTGCAAATTGCAAAAAAACGCAAGAAATTTTGAATTTCGGGGGCTGGTTGGAGCATTCCCCTTAACATGCCAAAACCATCTCTGTACCTACATTAACAGACCACTCACTAGCTCATACTCATATCCATAAATAGCAGAAAACATTATCCACCACGAGGATAACTCAATGCTCGTAAATATCGATTGGCAGGAAACGGGAGAGTAACGATCCGTGGCGTGCCATGATTTATGGGTACCGCCGGGTTACAGTTACTAACTGGTAGTTACTGGCAGTAGACATCATTACCTGATCGTTTTGCTACGGTTAGCGGATTTGGGGTTCAACGGATTGAATTTATTTTTGAACTAGATGTTGCCAAACGGTTTCCCTCGTGTTGGACTCGAAAATTGTACCAGGGTAACGTATAATTAACGTAATACCGGAGTAAAAATATCCTATGTGTTATTCAGGTTTTTAACTGTCTGTGTACTAGATTTCACATAAATCCGTTCAGTAGAATTTTTGTGAAAGAGAGGCAAATATTCATCCATCTTTACAAATGTTCCTATTCAAAAATTACTTGCTGCTTTAGATGTAATTTGGTGCAGATATAGATTACAATTTTTTTTCCAGGTATCGGAATAATTATACAGAACTCCACGCAAACAATGCTTTTTTTTCTAAATAAAACTTCACACATTTATAATATTAGTATGATATTTTTTTTAATTTTGTTTTCTCTTGTTTTGATTGTTCTCATGTTTATTGCAAACAAAAAAAAAATTGTTTGATTCCCAACTCAGCTACTGTGTTATTGAATTTTTCCATTAGGGACTTACGCCTAAGTAACCCCAATAGAAATTTCGCCTCCTACATGGGACTCAAATAATTATTTATTAAGAAATGTAGGGGCAAGAGCTGTACCTATGGCCGGTTTAACTGTGACCACCGTTAATTCTGGGGAAACGAGCAACCCTAGAATTCTAATTTGAACGCAGCCTATTCGATATTAAATGAATCGAAGACTACCGTCTCTATTTTTAGGTAATCTATGTAAATTAAACCATAAAAAGAAAACTTTTTACCCCTTTTTACGAAATCACGTGGACGACGAAGTAAGAAAGGCACAGTATAATATTATGTTAATACTTAGAAGGAGAGCAATAAGCTCCATTTTATTTTCAAACTTAAAATTAAATGAATAGGGTTGAATTTCGACGAATGATGACTACTTTTAGTTAAGAAGCGACGTTTCGAGCTATTTCATCAGACTATCTGAGACCATGATATCGTGGTTGAAATTGTTGCAAATAAGGTATCACCCATTCCAAGGACTTAATTAATACAGGGTCAATTCTAATGACCCTGTATACAGCGATGTGCAAAATCTTTATTTTTCTTGAAAGGATGTGACCAACTTTGGTGTTAGTTTTAATTAAGTCACTCTGTGAACCGCCCAAGCCTATATGGCTTTGGGCTTATACATTTATTAAACAAGTTCAGGTTTCTTCACGATGTTTTCCCTTAGGGAAAATAAAAAAAGTGACTGGTACACACGGCTACACATCAAGCTATACAAAACCAATTTGCCTTGGTCTCGCTGCGTACGATTTTTACACACAATGAAAATTCAGCTAATACTTGTTTTTCATTGCTTGATGTGTAGCCTTGTGTACTTGTTATAGCAATTAGTTTAGTCACACGACGCCAACTTCGAAATAAGAGTGGTTACTTTTTGAAGCTGTCAAGTAATCGGTAGGCAATTGCCAACATTTTGCAACCATCATACATAATAAGAAGGCATCGTGCATACTTTTCTTGTTTCGATTGCCAAATTTTATACCCCGCAACTGTAAGGGTACCTTTCCACCAGAGATGTGCTATGTAGCTGTGCTGCGAGGATGTAAAAGCGGAGCTACGAAACTGTGTGACCGTTTCCACTGATGCTACGCTATGTAACTGTGCGAGTATGATATGCTATGAATATGCGCCGCGACAAGGTAGCTGCGCTACAAAGATCGCGCGCAGCTCGAGCTATGCGATGCATCGATAGTAGGGAAGACGACACATAGCACGCGGCCACAGCACGCATCTTTCCATATAAAAAACACATCTTAGTTGAATCCTTTTGCACCAGTGCTGTGCTATGTAAACCAATGAATATGATTGGTGGATATCAAACGCATCCGCAGCAACGTAGCATAGCGCATCTCTGGTGGAAAAGCAGCCGTAATCATTAATTGCAATGAAAAGAAGGAAATGAAGGTTGTCTTATTTCCTTGAAAGTCAATAATAGCAGCTGTGTTTCACAGACAATGTCTCTTGTACCTATTGTTGTGGGGGATGAAATTATTTACTCTCTCGTGAGTAGATGGAATGGGAGAGTCAACTTTAACAGATTTTTTTTTTAATAAAAAAAAGGCTTTGTTCACGTGAAATTCGACAATTTTTCCGAGACGTCATACCTAGATAAAAAAAAAAAAACTTTATCTGCCCAAAATTACATCAGAAGCAGTTAAGAAATTTTTTGTATGAAACTTTGTAAAGATAGATAGATGTTGGTTGCTCTTTCACGTAATAACTACTGAACGCATAATTATATGAATGTTTGACAAACATAATATTTTGACTGGCCTGTTGGTCTAATGGTTAGTGACCCTGACTGCTATGCCGGTGGTCGTGGGTTCGATTCCCACCCAGAACAAATGTTTGTGTGATGAGCATGATCATTTGTTCTGTGTATGGGTGTAATTTATCTATAATATTATGTATTTAGATATATATATAAGTATGTTTATCAGTTGTCTAGTACCCATAACACAAGCTCTGCTTAGCTTGGGACTAGATGGCGTTGTGTGATAGTTGTGGAATATTATTATTAAAATATAGTTTATAACCTGGACTAAGACGTAGGTTATTGTAAACTTTGCAAGCCTATATTCTGTAACGAAATAGGTATATCATTTCTCTCTTATGATAATCCTCTAAAAATCTATCTTTGTATCCAAAATAAAAAAAACGGTTCAGCAGCATGAAAATGTCACAAACTCCACCGGTTACCTCTGTTGATTCTGCTCTCCGGAGGACCACTGCATGGTTTGGGCAAAGAATTGTGGGTTTGTCACAAAAAAAGGCCTTTCCGCAAAAAAAATAAGATTATTTTCATCCTACAGTATCTTTAAAATTCAATGTCTATAAGCGAGTCCCTATAAGCAAAAATAGAATGGTTTTATGTTTTTCTGATATATTTTTAGTTCGGCCTCGTTTTGTTAGGGATGGTCGGTCACTCTGACGTTTCGTTTTCATTTCTGGGTCAGCAGTGATGAAGTGGTGTGTTAATTTTCTCTGACTGTTTGTCTTTGTGTCCGCTTTTGTTTGAAACGTGAGTTGAAAAATAATTGTGAGACTTCCATTTTTTAAGGAACCGTTCGGGGATATTTCTTTGAAAATAATTTAGTCACGGTTTTCTAAATAGTAAAAACATCGCTTTCCTACTGGCCGGGTTTTATGAAACGTAAGTTTGTGAAAAAGCACGTTAATCAAATCAATGGGTATGTCATGCTTAGACATACACTAGTGGTCTCATAATGTGCTTTGTTTAGGTGAAGTTAGACTGGAAGCCGGACCTCAATTCCTTGACAATTTCCTAGCTTGGAAAAGTCAATTGATGATTATTCAGTAATTATTACTAAAAAAAAGGGGGTTACTGCTAAAATACATAGCAGTAACCCCCTTTTCCGGGTAAGACATCGTCTAAAGACTTCCCTCGCTCTGGTGTTGAAAAAAATACAGTCAATCTCAAACTGACTAAAACCCACCCTATTCCTTCTCGTTGCATTCCGGGGCCGAGGCAAACTCTTAATATGTTCCCGTAAATTACCTTTGAGACTTTTATAAACACCTTTTAATGTCCAAGAACAAAATCCGAGTAATTTCTTTATGTAAGTCAAGATAAACTTGTGTGCAAGCGAGTCGCAGGGACATACTCAGGAGCCGTGCGGACGTATCTAAACCTGGTGTCACTCTACTATTCCACATACTTTTGCTGTTTGAGGAGATTACGTGTGCGAAATTTCTAGCAATACGGTTCCTTTTAGGACTTGATTATGTTAAAACAGTCAGGCGCATTATTTCGTGTATTTTGTGACCAGTATTTTCAAAATGGAATCTTGAGGGAAATGGCAGGTCCTTATCTAAGTATTCAACCGTAAATGTCCAAATCAACGACGATATATTACTAGACTCCGCATTCACGATCTGAGGAACTAAAACTATTCTGTCAACTCGCTGAGGTACTACGTAAGCGAGGGGTACGGGGTACTGCGTTGTGATTGGCTAACTTAAGGTCTGTTATGTCTCAAGGTATATTTACGGCTCACAGGATTGGTCTAAATAAGACGCATATAAGACTTTTTTGCCTAATGTGTTGACAGACATCGGTCGCCTGTTATTAGGAGTCTAGTAATATATCGTCGTTGGGCCAAATTGATTGCCAAATTTTAATTAACAAGACCGAAGCCGCGGGTAAAAGTTAGTATCTACGTAAACCGTTACATACTAAAGCAGCTTGAACGGTTTCGATGACTTTTGTCCCTGGAGACTATTACCTATATGATACGTAGACTATTTAACGATAAGTAACAAGTAAGAACTTTCGTTGACGTTGATAAACAAGAGTTCAACATAATTTGTACTTAGAAGCCTTACAAATAAGCCTCGTTTTTATCCGACAGCGGATGGTAATCATGTTTATTAAATATTGATGTGATTGAAAACGATTCCAGTGGTTATAGATAATTAACAGGATTTAATAAACGGTCACGAATTTAGGAAATGAAACATAATAGGTATTGTTTAAAATCATATAAAATTTAAAAAGTCAGGTAAGGCTATGGCCACAAGTATCATACCATGCGAGGGGTGTATGACCTGTCTGTTTGTCGATAGTTTAATCCACACAAATTCATTCAGTAGGTAGGTATAATCTGTGCGATTATTCTGTTATATATTATCATTTCTGTTTGGCCAGAGCATGAGACGAAATTGCAGTGCTGAATTTTGGTGCATGTACAGAGAAATAAAGAAGGGTAAACAGCTAAACCGTAAATAATGTAAAAATCTAACCTATAACAATACAGAAAGAAACCGGTCAAGTGCGAATCGGACTCGCGCACGAAGTGTTCCGTACCGTTATTTATAAAAAAAAATATGTATTTTATTCTTATTTTTAGTATTTGCTGATATAGCGGCAACAGAAATCATTATTGAAACACACACTTTCTGTTAACAATTGACGATTTATTTCCACATTCAAATACGTAGCATGAATTAATAAAGAAAAAACATCGTCGTAACATACAGAAACGTTTTAATTATATTACAACATACATCACGTGTAAAAAATGTAACTACCTAACTATCATGGTTCATTAGATACAACAGCCTGGTGACAGACGACCGACGGACAGCGAAGTCTCAGCGGGTTCCGTTTGCCCTTTCCTTAACCATAAAAATGACATTGTATGTCCCACGGCTCCGCCAATCAAACACCTACGTTCATTGGTTTTCTTGCACTGATCGCAAAAACGCGAATGTCATGGCCAAGGGGTTAATGTGGATAAATGTAGGATGTTTACATAAATACGTGGGAGTACGTCGGGGCAGTTATTCTCGGTATGTCTTTGTGGAGTTTGATGTATATACAGGAATGTGTTTTCGGTTCGCAGATTACGTACTTAAAGCAAAACTGGCGTGGGTACATACGAGTACTATATCTTATGTTGTTGTTACAAGTAGTAAATTGCTTTAGAGATTATAGTTTGTGGAGTAAATAACTTTACTGTTCGTTTTTTGTGTAACGTTCTATATATTTTGATGTTTATTTTTTATCTCTTACTTTAGAAATACATACCTAAAGATGCATTTTATAGCTTCAAGCGAAACGAAATTTTAAATTATTTTAGATGATACTTTTCAAATTTTTTGTATTTGCATATTATGATTGAGGATATGCTTAACTATTTCTATGTCTCTACCTCAAGAGAAATAGTAACACAATACAATGTTATGACTAGCTTTTAAAACGTGTTGTTTTTATAAAGAGATGTAATTTGGATTTTTGGATTTAAACAGCTACAAAAATAACCTAAAAATTGTTATTAGTGCCTAAATAAAACGTATGTACCTATAGCTGAATAATATTCATTTGACACATATTTGCGCTAGTATAATTTATTAGAAAAGTAAATGAAATATAACTTGAAATGTATTTAATTACCATCCATTAGACTAATTGTCTGTAAATCGGATGGAAATGATATGAAACTAGGACACTTTTAACATACTGAGTGATCCAAAACACGTGGTAGGGCAGCCAGAGTTTTCATAGTTTTGTGACGTAAAATAATCGCGAGCTTAAACTTTTATTTGATGGATTAAATTATTTCCACAAGCGTACACGAGAGGCGCATTAAATAGTTCAAGTGGAAAATACCGTCAAATACGAAAAAAAAAGTATTTTAAGTATATATAACCTCTCTTTTAAAATAGAAGTTTTATTTTTCTATGGACACATTTTGTTAATTTGATAATATTACGATCTTGAGGGATGATTGCCAAACTCTTTGTGGGCAAGTGCGGGCATTAATATTATAAATAAAAAAGGTTTCTGAATGACAAATAGTAAAAAACATGTCGACAAAATGATATAAAATACGTAATGTTTTAAATAAGTTTGCCTGAATGTTTCAGAATGTATGATACAGTTATCATACATCCTAAAACATTCAGGCAAAAAAAAATATCTGACTAAAGAGCTTTAGTCAAATCAAATAATTTCAAAACTTTAAACAACACTAAACTTCTAAATAAAATCATAAAGTCTTTTAACTCCAAACTAAACCACTTCAACGACAATACAACAACAATATCAAAAGATTTAAAATACTTTAAGCCCCAATTTCAATTGGCAAAGTTTCTAAACTTAATCCGAAACAATAAACAAAAACTTAAACCAGCGCAAACTATTTTGGGCTATAAATCCTTTGAAAGTAATTTCATGGCTGCTCGCTGGCCGTGTCAAGTGGAACTATCTAGTTAGTAGATATATATTGAGGAAATGAAAGCCTTATTGCTTCGCCCAGAGGGATGGCACAGATATCAACGTAATTTGAATCTGCTCCGACTTTGGCTAATTGATAGAGGTTGGACTTAATCGATTTCTTGTAGCTTCCATTTCGGTTGGAAAGGTCGTTGTAATGTCAAATTATGTTGACCTTATTGTATTAATAACATCTTGCTCGTGGCTCTCCGAATCCCCAAAGGGTTAAACAGAGGTGTCCCTAATAGTACCCACCCACTGTTTGATAGTTATGTTTAAAGCCCATATAATGTTTTTTTTTTACGTGGTTAAATCATCAAATGAGTCCTCCCACCCCGGGCAGGGCGAGAGGGACTGTCAGACTTGTACTGATTATCCACGGTGTCCTTCAATAGCCCTTTATGTTCCGGGATCACGGTGACGGTATAAATCCCACGACCCCGGCAGGCTTTAGCCCTCTGAGAGGAGGCCCCGTCAATATGCGGATGCTCTTTGAGGCGCGCGTGGAACACGACGCACCGTCGACCCGGGCATGGTCCATGGTCAGACAGCGAGTGGCCCTTTACTAGCCGCCCGCGTGCCAGCGCCTACGGTGGCCGGAGATCGTCTTGCAAGCCCACTGTGGCTGTTATTGAGAAATCCCGTTTAGATAAAACCAAACTAAAATCACGCCTGCGACTGCTAAAGGAGCGATGCAGTTGAGTGATGATTAGAAATTATCGAGAACGAAATACATACCGCGATAAGCAGTAAGGTATGGTCCAACACAGGTGGTTTACCAGATACTTAAAGCGGGCACACCGCAATCGCGGTCGTAAGACCCTTCTTTGAGGAGTGGCTGGAGAGGCACTACGGCATTCTCGCCTTTCACCGACACAGGTCCTCGCCAGATATTATTATTTCAAGAGGTTCCTAATTTTAACTTGACATAACGCCCTCCGATGATATTATAACAAATTCCGTTTAGATGTTAAGACCTGAAAAGCGTGTCAAACTACCGTTTTTATAGTTTGTTCGTCACTTAGCTGTCATTTTAAAGTAGTATACAGGGTGAATTTTTTTTACTGGGCGTGGATATCAAAAATCGTTGAAAGGAGTCTCGAGGCCGATTTTGACGAAAACTAAAACTGCATCATTGGATTTTAGAAAAAACAATAATCCTAGCCAGGAATCGAACCCGCTGATTTTGGAAAAAAAATCACAACCTGTATTATTACGCCATTCGATAGTGTTGCTAATAAGGATCAAATTCTGGGAAGTAATCATATCCTGTATAGTAGGCACGAGAACATTGGATAGAATTATTTAAGGCTATTCTCATAAGGCTCGTTCGTGCGGTCAAAGGCGGCGAAGCAGATTTTGCGGCGGTTGTAGGTAGTGCGGTCAGACGGTAGCCGTGGGTTACGCATTACCACCTAAAACGACCTTTTACGCAATCTTTAGAGATTGCCTAAGCCCTTAAACCTAAATCACCTGGGATTGAGTAGGCAGGTAAGCTGGGTACGAGTATGACGTGCGTTAAATTAAATCATTTTCGTAATACCTTCGTTAAAAACTAAGGTATAGAGCCTTTTTTTAGGGATGGTGTAATCATCAAATAAGTTCGCTCAACCCGGGTAGAACGAAAGGGATATAAAAAAAATAAAAAAAAAACAAATACAAATAATAATGGGTACAAATCCACTACACTATTCACAAACTACTGCAACTCCTGAAAGCCAGAATCAACAGTGGCTACCAACAGAAAAGCGCCGAAACAATGAAGCTCGACGTGTCCCGGAGAATGAATTTAGATATCTTGGATTCTGCAACGAAATTAATGAGAAAAGAATAGTGAAGGAGTACGAAAAATACGTAATGTCCACTTTGAAAGCTGAATTGTCAGACTTTTACTGACTAAAAAGCCACCCTACAGCTTCAGTTACCCTTTGTTTCAGGGTCACGGTTATCTTTACAGGCTGCTCCAGTAACGGTTGCTTCTTAAGAACCTAATATTCTTATGTTCATGTTTATTCTACAGGGTTGTGTGAGGAATGAAGACGAGACGTGTCGTTTCTTCTTCAAAGGTTTTGAATACCGTGGATTTTAGGCAGTACGTGTCTGACAGTCCCTTTTTGCTCCAACCAGAATGGGACTACACATTTTATCATTTTACCACGCCAAAAGACAAAGGTATATAGCAAGTGAGCTTGAATCAAAATCCCCGTTAAAGATGGCAATTATCGCATCTACGGTACTTTCACAGTTTATATGTCGTGTGACTGGGACTGTAGCAACATAACTATTTTTGAACTGTTTTTACTTACTTAACGTAACTATTTTTGAATTGTACCGTCAGCACGAATTTTCAGTATTTGAGACGTAAAGTAAACTGGAACTTTGACGACTTCAAATTGACAATTTTCAAGGGAAAAATTGGTTCCTTCTTCGCACACCAGAGGCGCTGTACCATATTTTCATACAATAAACGCTGTAAATACTGGAAAAACTCTGTAAAGTAAAATAGAGAAAACTCGTGCTAGGGGTACAGTTTTTGTCTTTTGACATTTCAAAAGTGCTATAACTGAAACTACCTACTACTAAAACTGCCTACATGAAATAAATGCTTTGATTTGATTTGAGTTCTAGAAATATCAGCTGAACAAATCAACTTTAAACGTAATGATCGCACTTGACAAGGTCGATCTTTAAATGGGTGAACTTTCATTTCATATCGTATTTGATAGTCCTTACAGTTTGTAAGGGGCCCGAAAAACTGACAATTACTGTTACCAAGGGGATATATTTCCCAATAATAACTGGGTGGTGAGGATTTACACAGTCGCTCGTAGAAATGAGAGTTCAGATTAATTTCGGTTAAAAAAGAACCTACAAAAGTAAACTTGTTTCTAGTTAGCTGTCTCAAATTTGAACAGAAGCCAAATAAGAGTACAGGAACTTTAATCCCCGGCACAATTTCTGAGTATTCACTAAGTTACAGCTGTGTCGGATGTGGATCAGTTTTACGCAGCTAATTAGTCGAGGAAAAAGTCTGTAAAAGTTTGTGACTTGTCTTTTATTATTTTTAACCGACTTCGTAAAACGGAGGAGGTTCTCAGTTCGTCGGAATCTTTTTTTTATATAATATTTACCCAGATTTTTCAGTCTATTTTGCCTGAAAAATCGATGACGCCTGGACCGATTTGTAAAATCATGAATAGGTACTTTCAAAAAACAAAATTCAAATTCAGCTTCCGCAAAAAAGGTTATTTTACACTTCGTTATTTTATTTTTAACCGACTTCAAAAAAAGGAGGAGGTTCTCAATTCGGTCGGTATTTTTTTTTTCATATACCTGTAAAGCGATATTGCTTTTTGGTCAGTATGATAAAACTACATAGTGCCTTAATATTGCGCATATACAATGAAAATAATTTATTGAGGTCTATATGAAACATAATCAGCCTATGATTCCCTCTGTTGGGACACAGGCGTCCTCTTTGTGTGAGGGATTGGGCTGTAATCCAACACACTGCTTTTTAGATTATAGCCCACTCCCTCTCAGACCTGTGTGGGTTTGTAGATGTCACAAGTCTTCGAAAATTTTAGTTCTAGGACATGCTATTTCACTAACGACGGTTTCCCTTCACTATTTTTTGAACAGATGTGATGAAATAAATTACACACTTACATAAAGCGCCTGAGCTCGAACCCACAACCTTCAAATCACAAGTGTTTATTATTTTTTTCTAGTCAGAGGCAAATTCTTATATCAATTGAATAATCAAGTTTTGCCAAGAAAACTTACAAGTTACAAGGATTGTGAAAGTACTGTATAGTTGCCCATTCTAAAGCGTATTAGATCTTTCTAATGTAGAAAAAAAAACAAGAATCACTCAGGAGTCTCCCGTAAAAAAACATTATTTTATAAACAACTAGCGGCCCGTCCCGGCTTCGCACGGGTGGAGGACCCGGTCTAAAATTTGAGATTTAAACTATCCTATCTCTCAAGTTGGATCGAACTGCACATGGTGTGCGAATTTTATTATAATCGGTTAAGTGGTTTAGGAGTCCATTGAGGACAAACATTGTGACACGAGATTTATATATATTAAGACTAGCAGTCCGTCCCGGCTTCGCACGGGCTGAAGTCCTCTAAAACCCGGTCCCGCTGCTTACAAACACAACAAAAAAAGAATTATCCGAATCAATCCAGCCGTTTTCGCGTTTATGAGCTTAGCAACACATTTTGCGACACATTTTTATATTATAGAAGATAGATAGATAGAAAACAAGAAGATAGATAAACTTTACTGTTTGAGAATACTTATATAATAAGGATAAAGCTCTTTCAAGAGAGCATAGAGAGAATTTCACCTACGAGAAATGAGTTCAGAGCGTTATTAAGAAATCTACCATAACGACTCCGCGGCACTTTCTCAAAACTTAATATATTGCAGACAATAAATTGTGGAAAGCACCCATTCGCTTCCTTAATAATAAACGAGACGTTACCATGGGTGCGTTATTATTGTGTTTTATTTTCCAACTGAGATTAACTAAGAATAATGTTATTGTTTGGATTTTCCACGAGATATACGAACTTATAGTTATATCTCAGGGTACAACAACAGCAAAACATACAAAAGCAGTAATCGAAAACAAGATGTAAAACTTAGGAGCTATGACAGGTTAAAATGATGTAATATAATAAATCTTAAAAGATAAGGAAAGACTGAACAGTACCTACAACATGGCTTCGTAACAAGAAACCTATAGTGCCTATGAGCATATTAGAAATAGCACAGTTATGACTACTTTATCCAAATTAATAGCTTGTCATTTAATAAAAAAGCCTTGGCATTAATAAAAAGAAGACTGATCATGATAAAAAAACTAAATATTTGCTCGTAAAATGCATTTACAAAGCCTGTATACATTGTTCGAAAGTAAAAAATTATGCACCATACAACGGAACGTTGCATCACCGTGCGTTTTCTTTACGTTTTTTTTTTTTAATTTTCAAAAAAATATATATAATAGAATTCCACCAAAGAGTTTCACGTTATGAGAATAAACAACCTGACTGATCGAACCACCTTGAAAGCGCTTTTACTCAATACGTTGTCTCACTTTAATACTAAACAGTAAATGAGACGAAAGATGTAGTTCCAATTTTTACCACGTGTATATGGCGCCATTTGCAAATTCACGCCATTTTCATATTAGAAACTTCAAAAATAGTTGCGACTTTCCCACTGTTGGAAAAATGTGTTGAAAAATATTGTATGACACACCTGCAGAAATTTACAAACTCGTGACTATGATAAGCACTCGACTTCGTCTCGCGCTTACATTCGTCTACTCATTTGTAAAAACCAACTTACCGCACTAGTATCATAAATAACTATGATTACTTTTCTTATAGCAAAAAATAATGCATTCTCATAGCATTTTCACAACTTTATTTTGGTCTGGTTCCAGTCCAATAAAGCTTTTGGTATGTGTCTTAAAACGATTTTATTTGGGGAATATAATACGACTTCATTACGTCTTTTCCTGGTAACCGCATTGCCACGAAACCTGACCGCATTTATTTTATTTTCCTTCTAATTTTGCTTTCACCTTGGTCTTTAGTGCTTGGCAAAAGTTTATTGCCACGGAGCAATAAATATGATTGCCGGCTGAAATATAACAGTCTAAAACAAAACTAAAAATTACCTCTAACGCCATTGTTCTTTAGATGTCATATTCTTAACTATTTCTCAAATTATGTTGAGGTCAATTACCAGTGTAATCTGATGTAGCTGAATAACAGCATTTTGCATACACTGCCTCTTTGATCTCCACAAACCAGTTATTGGTATACCCAATTACCCATGGGTTGAACTGCCTGTCAAAATTTCTAGGCTTCAGACTAACAGTAAAATTAGGTAATGAAAACATGACATTTTAAAATATTTTTAATAGCAATAAATACAAACAAAAATAAATTCTGCTTTCGATTTAACCCTAACAACACTGTTATTCCTTCATTAAAATCTTGTTCAGTCTCAAAAAAAGTTGGTCCTAGCACAATATTATCCAATCGCAGACATAAAGCGATATCACAGAATAGTTCAAAAGTATAGACCCATAATAATAACTACCGAAAACGCACATACACATAGAAATGCTTTGGTAACAGCGAGTTGGTACCTACAAGTCTTCATAGGCATAGCCCTAGAGTACCTACCATTCATTGGTATACCTAAGACTACAATCATGGACAAAATTCCAATGATATTATAAATGAATAGATACGTTACCTACACGACATTCTATCTTAAAAAACGGCACACTAACGCACACATGAATAACTAAATACTGCAATAGCACAGTACATCACGATTGGTTGCTTAAGTAGGATGGCATCACAAGTGAAAAAAAGACAAAATTTAGTCAAAGTTTGTCAATTGACCACATTTGAGCGCGTCACTTTCTGAGCGCGTATAACGTACACCTTTTTATTTTTAATATCATAGCAAAATTCACTTCAAAATTACTGAATAGCTTTGAATAGGATGAATTTTGATACTGAGACAAATATGATCTTGGAGGCAAAGATGAGCTAATAGGGATGGAGGGCCTACAGATAGTATGTGTATAAAGTTGAACTTCTGCAACCTATCTGCTCAGTGTCGATACCGTGTACCGTTAGTGGGTATTGAGATCTGTTTCATTTCACATAAGGGACACAGAAAATGTCAATTGGAATTCGATTTCGGCTAGTATTCAGACTCTTGATTAGATCGTCTGATGGAGAGTTGTAGTTGAAATACATTCGAGTTCTGAAATTGATCTGATGATTGTTGGATTTATTTCTTTTTAGTGGGTACTTAAAAAATATTTTATTTTTATATTGGATTTCGTTTTGAACTCGTATTTTCAGTCTTGAATAAAATGGATAGAAAGTAATTGAGTTACACCTTATATAAAATGAATTTATATTTTTAGTTTGGAATATCGAGTGAAAAACTAATTTATAGCTTTTCTAGGAATTAAACTAAATCCCTTGACATTCTGACTTACAAAAGCTTAAACTATAATCTCATAAACTTTTTCAAAGGCTTCTCTTGCCAGTTCCATTTTTCCAACTTTAAGTTTTATGCTAAAAGCAGTAGCCTCTAACCATCTTCAGACTGAATCTATCTTTGTACCAAAATTGATTACCATCGATCTAACAATTTAGGAGTAAAAGCATCGCAAACAAGTTTCATTGTTTCATAATTTTGATAGAGGAAGATAGGTTGTCCTTTACCTTACTATTGATGAAATACCTTATCATCATCATCATCAGCCAGAAGACGTCCACTGCTGAACATAAGCCTCTCCCTTAGACCGCCACGCCGAATGACAATTCGCCAATTAATAGTTCCCTAGACAGTAAGTTGAGTGTAATGAGTCCTAATATAGACGAAATGAATGCCAACCAACTGTACGATCGCTTCTTTTCAATTGTTCACAGCGAATTTAATAAACATTTTGAAAAGAAAATAAAGAAAATTTGCCCGAAATTTAAATTTAGTGACTGGGCAACTAGAGGTATTAGAAAAAGTAGGGAAAGACTTTTTGAACTATATGGCCTTAAGCCTTACATTAATACTGCAACTTTTAGCAAATATGTCGCTACCTATTCAAAAATTTTCAAAAATACTTGCAAGGCTGCTAAAGCCTTGCACATTAGTAACAAGATCAAGACAGCTGAAAATAAAATAAAGACAGTTTGGAAAGTCATAAATAACGAGACTGGCAGAAAGACAATGCGTAGCAGTAATTATACGTTAGATACAGAGTGTGGTCCTATAAGCTCTAATCTGGAAGTAGCTCAAGAATTTGTAAATTTCTTTACAGATATACCATTTAAGACTACGGAGGCTCTAAATTCCTCACCCGATACATCAATTGCTTTTTTAAAGGCGAACGTATCTGGCTGCCCGGCTGATTTTAAATTTAAACACATAAACCCGATAACAGTTATCAAAGCATTCCGGCAGATCAAAATTAAACAGACAGAAGATTTATGGGGAATGTCTGTTAAAGTTTGTGCATCCATAGTGGAGACTGTAGCACCTTACCTAGCTTTAATTTTTAATATGTGTGTGGATCAAGGAGTTTTTCCTGATTTGATGAAGTTCAGTAAAGTCGTTCCTCTCTTTAAATCTGGGGACTGTAAAGATACCAATAATTATAGACCAGTATCCGTGTTGCCAGTCTTTAGCAAGATATTTGAAAAAGTAATGCTTAATCAGATGCTTAATCACTTTAACACCAACAAAATCTTACACGATCAGCAGTATGGTTTCACCAAGGGACGTTGTACAACTGACGCCGGTGTCACCTTATTAAAGCACATATTTACTGCATGGGAAGAGGCCCAAGACGCGATAGGAATATTTTGTGACCTCTCCAAAGCATTTGATTGCGTAAACCATGATACATTACTTTTGAAACTAGAACATTACGGACTAGGTAAACTTGCACTTAGTTTGGTAAATTCATATCTGTGCAATAGGCAACAGCAAGTTGAAATAAACGGCGTAAATTCACAGAGTTCAACTGTCAATATCGGAGTTCCGCAAGGCTCAATATTGGGTCCTTTCCTCTTTTTGGTATATATTAATGACCTACCCTATCTATTAGATAACCAACCTCTCAAAATGGTGTTATTTGCAGATGACACTTCGTTAATTTTTAAGATTAATAGACGGGCTCAAAATCTAGACGAACTTAATAATACCTTATGTCAGGTCCACAACTGGTTTTCAGCAAATAACTTAGTATTAAATGAAAAAAAGACTAAATGTATACGATTCGCTCTTCCAAATGTTAAAAGTACTCAAAATGACATAGTATTGAATAATGAGTCACTTGAATTCGTTGATAAAACGGTTTTCTTGGGGATTACGCTGGACTCAAGATTACAATGGGGTCCTCATTTAACATCTCTAGCAGGGCGCTTAAGCTCAGCAGCATATGCCGTTAGAAAGATACGTCAATATACTGACGTTGATACGGCGAGACTTGTATATTTTAGTTACTTTCATAGTTTAATGTCTTATGGAATTTTACTTTGGGGACGGGCTGCAGACATCGAGTCTATTTTTATTCTGCAAAAAAGAGCCATCCGAGCTATATACAATCTCCGAAGACGCGACTCTCTGAGAGAACTGTTTAAGGATATTAACATCTTGACGGTAGCTTGTCAATACATCTATGAAAACATAATGTACGTTAGAAAGAATCTACATCTTTTTGGCAAAAGAGGTGACAGACATAACTATAATACTAGAAATAGGGACCAATTAGTTCAGCCGGGCTTCAGACTCGCCAAAGTAGACTCATCTTTTATGGGGTATTGTTTAAAATGCTATAATAAAATTCCACAAAGTATTCTTGAACTGAATGAGACTAAATTTAAAACATGCATTAAACGCACACTATGTGAGCGGGCATATTACAAATTGGGCGATTATATCGCTGATAAGAATGCTTGGCTCCATGCTGGTCCTGCACCATAGGACAGGGATGTATTCAGTGATAGCATATTTACATATAGGTACTATTTTCGGAGCTGCAGAAGATTGTGAAACTATAATTGCATTGTATAAATTCATATTTCTTTGGATTATATAGCTGCTTAGCCTATATTGTGTGAGTTCTATGTGCACAAAGCTATCATTCACAAGATACCTACGTTTTATTAATTTTATTTTTTGACTTGAATGTGCCCTGGCGGTCGAGAGTATGTCATGCTCACTCAAATGTCTCGCTGATGGTGGCGCGTGTGTCGGATCATTTAGTTCCCTTCAAAATGGTTGAGCTGAATGGTGCTGATATCATGCGTCATGTTCGTGAACGGGCGCTGTCAGTTGGGACTGGTCATCTCTTAGCTGCCTCGGTTTATTTTAAAAATCAATAATTTTATTTCTGATTTCTTTTGGACACTTTTTAACTTGCTACATCGTTCTCACATAATGTACCATCTTAAAGGAATGATGTAACAAAGGTTCTGTAATAATTTTGGCGATCTAAAAAGAGTGTCCATGGAGTTTCTTGCCCGTTCTTCTCCATAGAGATCAACTTCTTGGAACGGGCATCTACGGTACTTTCACAGTTTTTATGTCGTGTGACTGGGACTGTAGCAACATAACTATTTTTAACTGTTTTTATTTATGTAACGTAACTATTTTTGAACTGTTTTTGTCTTTTGACATTTCAAAAGTGCTATGACTGGCCTACTTGAAATAAATGCTTTGATTTGATTTGATTTGATTTGATTTGCCACTTGCATCCATTGGTTGCCCGCGACTCTCACGATGTCGTCGGTCCACCTAGTGGGAGGCCTACCTACGCTGCGTCTTCCGGTCCGTGGTCGCCACTCTAGAACCTTTCTTCCCCATCGGTTGTCATTTCTACGAGCAATGTGACCTGACCTTAACATAGCGAAACGCAATTAACTCTGAATGAATTAAACCCTCTATTATATACGGCGCTAATTAATTACAGTAATGTGTGAGTGGCCCTCGAGACAGATAATATAGAGCTAAAGATATAGATGACGGGTGAGGGTTATGTTCGAACCGTCGTCGACGACCTACGTAGGTGCAAGTAGTGGGTAGATGAGTCAGCAATCTGTCTGAGATGCCAATAATTTATCATTTCGTTTAGAATGTGACGGTCCTTTTGATAAAATTGAGGTCGATTGTATCAACAAATACGTTGTGTTTGTTGATTTGTAAGGCTACGGTGAAGTAAAAAGACTTTTCGACTCAGTTCATTTTAATACGTCTCCTGCGTGAGCCACTTTTTCATTCATAGCCACGTTGAATGTAAAATTCCAAGGAAAAATAAATGGCAAAAGAAATTCATTTTGAAGCGAAATTCATCTAGACTTTACAAATCTTAAATGAACTTTTTCTTTTCAAAGCCGTAACGAAACGTAGAAATGAAAAATACTAAATTCATGTGATACAATACGAAATACCACACCTTTGGTCATCGTTAAATATCACAAATTCAGAAACCTTCATCATAACACCTTCAAAATATCAAATAACACAATTAAATTCGTCCGATACCAAACCTATGGTTGCCTACATTTCAATTATGGACACGAAATCCTATTACTCGTGTAACAGTTGAAATGGACCGCACATTCGTCAGTAATAGCACGTACAATAACCGGATTACGTATGTCTTAATATTAACAACTGAGGAAAATTTGTTTGGGTGGCTGTACCTAATTGGAAGAGTGAGTGTAGGAGTAGATTTGTATACAGGTTATTTACATTTATAGAAATAGGGTTTGGTGTTAGGATTTCATGTTATAAGATAAAAATAGAACCTTAATCATGTTTTTTCGGTTGTCATCAAAAATATTTTTTTCGAACGTATGTTTTTACCCAACATCCTTATACCTACAAATGTTTTACAAATAAATATTTTGCATAAAAAGCGTCAACGCACTCTTGCCAATATTATTTCAAACCAATCTTGTCGCCGTACTTATTTTTAAATAACGAACCGCCTTGGCTCGTACAATTTTAATTTAAAAATAAATTATAGCTTATAATCATTAATTAGCTGACAATGTAGCTCCTTTTTAGCGTGGTAAATCATCAAAATGAGTCCTCCCACCCAGAGCAGAGTGGGAGATACTGTCAGTCTCGTACTGACTAAATCCACGGTGTCCTTCAATAGCCCTTTACGTTCAGGGGTCACAGCAATTCGTTCGTCTCGCGAAACCGAAAGGATTTGGCCCTCTAAACAGGGGCCCCGTCATGATGCTGAGGACAGCGATTCACCCATTACTCCCCGTCCGCATGCCCACGCAAGCATTGCATACACAGAAATAGAAGTTGTTTTCACTCTATCCTAATAATAATATTCACTTTATACCACACTGATCGTATGCATCATTAACATACTGAATTGCTCTAACCAAAAAGCATACTCATGTACAAAGTAGAAAAAGGACCAAACTAAAACCGTAAAAAATAAAGGTGCTACCCCATCGTACTACACACAACAACAACCTACTTACTTATAAGAGATACTGAAATATTTTATGACTGATACATATTTCAGTAGTATTTCCGTACTCTGCAGTGTCTGTAAGTAAGCTGCTTACATGGTAGATAATAAAATTAATGGTAATAATCCCTCACGAGTTTCTCTCACAAGAGGATAGTGTAGATTATTTCGTTGTTATTTCGCGCATAATATTTAATGATGGAAGATTATAATGGTTAATGGGTAGACATTAGTCAGTTTGTGAACAGCGGGAGTGTCATTGTGATCCATTGTATTATGCCTTTATCTTTCTAAATTAAGTGCCTTAGGTTTTTATAATGCTTGGGGTTCGTACAAAATGGTTTAAAATATTATTTCGGGATATGGTTTTCCATGTAACCCTTAAAAAATATTAATATTGAAGAAAAACAACAATACGAATTTGATCCAAAAAATATAAACTATAAAATTAAGAACTTTTGTCGTTTTTCAGTAATTTGTATGCGCTATAATACTCTATGTCTCTAGAAAACTTTGACAGAAATAATAATAAATTAAACAGCTGGAATTTTCCACGACTTCGTCTGTTCCATCGGATTCCTACATCTTATAACTGTCCCATCCATATAGGTACCAAAATCCATCAATATCGATCCAAAGTTTTATTTTGTTTACCAACAAAAACGAACCAGTACTGCCTAGACATTCACACCAAAAAATGGAACAGCGCCTCTGTTGTACGAAGAAGGAAAAACTAATCATTCAATTTGAAATTGTCAAAGTTTCAGTTTACTTTTAAAGATTTATTATTTGAGACGTAAATTACGTCTCAAATACTGAACACATGTTTACAGCAAAATTAATAGACAAAATATTAAATCTGTAGCATATTATTAATATTAGTGAACGCTTTGCTCTGTACTGATAACGGATTAATCCCGCATCGGACGTCTCGTTCCACTGCGTATCCAAATATATCATATAGAATCGCTCGTCGGATACCATCAAATCGTGATTAACATTTTGTTTGTTAATTTAAGCTAAAATATTTAGCTAGGGAATTACTGTTACACATTAATGTCAAGTTATGAGGCAATAAATATATTGTAGTGTGTGACTTTGTGATATTAATAGTTCAGTCAGTTAATACAGTAATTTGTTTTTTTTTATATAGGATGATTTAATAGTTGTCAAATGCTCATGATCACCAAATACACGTACAATATCTTTTTAAAATACTTCTATTGTGCACACAGCTACCTACTCGTAAGGCGTGAACTCCCTAGCGGAACGATCCTGCCGGGGTCGCGGAACTGTCTCATCAGGTAACCCTGGAACGTAAAGGGCTATTAAAAGAGAGACCATTTCGTCCCGCCCTGTGTGGGAGTACTCATTTTTGTTGATTCTAACAGGATCATTCAGGAAAAAAACTATCAGACGATATTAGTGGTCAAAAGTCTATCGTTGAAAAGTAATAAATGTGAGAAACAAATGGTAACATTTTGAAATATTTGAAGTTTCAGAAAATAGTGAAACTCAAGTTACTACAGCAAACTTTAACATAAGAAAAATTTAATCTAACTTTGAAGACGATGCAAGTGCTCTAGATAAAAAAATAAAACCTCCACAACAGACATCAAAACCACAACTTCACGACTTTTATTCGCAAGAAACGAATTACAAGGGGTGAGGGACCATTAATTCTACGTCATTGTTACGGCCCTCCGGGGAGGGCCTCAGGCACTCAGGCACTCTAAACTGAAATGCTGATGAATCAATTACAAGCTGTGTTACTGAATTCTGATGATGTTACTGCAGGTCTTCGGACATTATGTTGGTTGACACTGTTAAATAATTATCAGACTTTTTTAACATTGTTTATCTGTGAACATAAAGGTACTACTGCAAAATAAAAGCTCCCAGACTAAAACTTGAATGAATTTTATTGATTGAAACTAAGTAAACACTTTGTGAGATTATTTACTTCCTCTGCTCAGGGAAGGCAGAGAGGTATCTCAGACTCGACTGACTAAAACACACTTCTTTACTGCCTATGTGCACAGTCTGACGAACTAGTCGCCGACTATTCGATGAATAACAAAAATACAATATATCTAAGTTTATATTCCATTATAAATAGAAGGAGTTACATAAGACAACATATCAATGAATCTTCATTCATAAATGATGACCTTTTCATTTATCTCAGAGGAAAACTTCGGAAAGGTTAAAAGATAAATGTTTGTAAAATTTCCAAGGGACCCAAAGTAAAGAGCTCGTAGGTGTATCAAAGTGTTATTATATAAAATCTAATCGCTTACTTTGAAATACTTGCTCTAGATCCCTAGTACTTTGAACTTTGTGAAAATTATACTTAGAAAAGTATTAAAATGTACTCGTATCTAAATAATTAATGGTTGTTGATTAGATTTATTTTGTGATATAGCACTTTGCCTGGGACTTGGTTACGCCGTGGTTACGTCAAAAATTTAGCTTTATTATTTGCCTACATCAAAAAGGGATTTTAGATCCAAATATTTATTCTGCGATTTATAGAATCTATTACTAGCCTTTTGCTCGCGGCTTCACTAGATTTAATTTAATATTGACAGTCAATACGGGCCCTACATGTGGAGTCATCTATTAGGTACTATATGGACATTGTTATTTTTGATTTTCTCGTGTCGTGTTTCCTAGTAACGGACAAACGAATTTCCGTATTTATTATTATTTTAGCAAAGGTCATGACAAAATGTTGAAGAAAAACTATATTCCATAAATTGGTTTCAGTACAACTTTTAATAGAAACAGATTTAAGACACTACCCTATAACGCGGGTAAGTTAACTCACTTACACAAACACCCAGACCCGGAACAACTACTAGTAGATCATACAAATATTTGTTCTGTGCGGGAATCGAACCCACTACTCGGCCACTGCGCTAATCGTGCCGTCAAAATGCTGCCATATTAAAATTTAAACTAGGTATACTTCCTAAAAGGGGTAAGAAGATTTTAGTATGGAGGGTGTCCTATCGGTCACTCGCCATTATGTTTTTTTTAATTTTTCTTTCTGGGAGAAAAACGACAAAAAAGTTGTTTCTCCAAGGTTCGGTTTCCGAGTTATATTTCGGCGAATAACTCCGATACCTGGCGCTATAAGAAATTGTGCATTTTTTTATTTGTCTAAGTGTCTTCTATCTAAATAAGTATATACATTTGGTTACGCACCGCGATTCCGAAAAAAAACTAGTATGACGGGCGATCGATAGGGCCAAAACCTTCAAAACCCTTTGAACTGTTATCAATACCAACAAGAAATATCTTTTGAAAACTATTGTAAGATATTTCAGAACAAGAATAACAGAAACTAATTGAAGTAAAAGCTTTCTGTTTTCATTGGCGTCCCCTGTAAGTTATTGTACGGATCAACTATTGACCCATGTCAAGTTAGCACCGTCCTTCTACTTCGTTCCAGTTTACTACTTCCATTATTGTTGATATATATTTCTGATAATGTGGAGGCTAAAAAGAAACCGCACAAGGGGGCAATTTTCAGTTTTAGAGATGGTGTCGAACTCGACAAAAATTTCAAATGACGTCAGAAAAAATGACGTCAGACAAATTTTAAAACTTGCTATTTTGGTGATGTCAAATTCGCCATTTGTCGAAGGCTTACGTTAGAGTTCAGTAAAATTTGTCGAAAAAATAACGTCATTAGAATTTTTTGTCGAGTTCGACACCATCTCTAAAACCGAGAATTGGGCCCCTGGTTAGTCGTCAAGGTTAAGCAGGGCCTGCTGATTTTGGTCTGTGGATGGGTGACCATTGAGAGTTTGTTCCGTGCCTCAGAAAGCACGTAAGTAAAGCCAATGGCCGGACCATTTACATGTAGTTCAGTTTATTTATGTATAGTCTGGGGTATCCTATCATCCATTTTATTAAGATGTCGAGGTCCGATAAGCAGTCGCTCCATATAAAATAATGATAAATAGCTGCATTCGTCTAGCTGATCCCAACATACATAGTTGTGAAAATTTAGGCAGGTGACGATATTTCTGAAAAAAAATTAGCAGCAATTACTTACTACACACAAGTCCGATACAAGAAAATAATTATATCGTAATTATGTATTACTAGCACGAGATCGTAATACCGGGATAAATGATTTTCCCTGTGTTATTCCAAACTATGAGATTGAGTGACAAACACTCATGTATCCATCCATCAAAACATCCAGACATTCGCATTTCTAATGTTATAGTTAGAATGAGGCATTTTTCGAAAGAATAAGAAAAGATAGATCTAATGAACAAGGTGGATTTAGTTTGACAGTCTTTTTCGTTACGTTCGACACTAATAAAGACGATTTTAAAAAAATGCGATTCTTTTTCACCTGTATTTTCATTCGCACTTTTCAGTATTCCATTCAGTACTTCCATATTTTATATCTGACATTAAAATTAATACGAGCTTGCAGCTGAGTGATTATTCTACCCACCCCTTCACCCACAACACACAAATGATATCCAGCACGAAAGCCAGCCAGGTGAACCAGACTATTGACGGCGACGATGTCTTTAAAACATTCCCCAGTGAATTTTTTGTAGGCTTTTACACAATTTTATTTGTGTTCGCAACCCCCGAGGGACACATGTTTCTCGTTGAAAACAATTACAGTACGCTTAAAGGTAGGAATACCGCTCGAGTTAAAACGTGAAAATGCTTTGTGAGTTTTTTTTTCATATAATTCTGAATACGTATGTAGATTTGTGTGGTGATCTGGAAGAGAACGAAGAGTAATGGCTATGAATTAATGTATTTTTTACTGTGAGAGCTTGCTCGGTTTGTAGAACGTATTATGTAGACTTTTCACGTTGAATGTGAATAAAACCAGTACCAAGATCGTCTGAAAATTCTAAGACTAAAAAGAAGTATTTTTAAGTACCTAGCGGTAAGTAACATTAAACTTTGCTTTCTTACAATTTTATTACGAAGTTTCTGCCCTAAATAATAAAACAATATTTAGAATTAACTCACAAAATCTGGTATAAGTATAAAACCTGCTATGCTAGATATAATCTTCAGTCAGAAAAGTGATGGAAATGAATGTCTTTATGGTTAACTTCTAATAGAAATTAAGAGTAGAATGTGCCCACACTGACGGGCTACATATTAGCTCAAAGACCTTATACATTTCCAGTTATTATGGTATCAACAGAAATTCAAAATCTATGGACGCTTTGGGACTATTCCGGGTCGCCGGGTAACCTCTCAACGGCCACGTCCCTCTTGTCAGTTAGTGTCTCTGGTCGTTCCTCCATTTGTCTCAGTCGGGTACGTGAAGCAAGCATATAATTTCGTTACTTAACTCCAAACCTCTGGGCCACTCGTTGTCTGATCATGGACAGCGCTTCAAAGAGTGTCAGCACAATGACGCCCCCTTTAGAAGGCGAAAGCCTGACGTGCTATCATTATCCCGGAACGTAAAGGGCTATTAAAGGAGACCGTGGATTTTATTCAAAATAAGTCTAACAGTCTCCTCTGCCCTGTTCTGGGTTGATGAACTCATTTGATGACTATACCACGCTAAAAAAAACCTACTCGATTCTGTGATAATAAATTCTTGTAGTCAAACTTTATGTAGCCTAAACTAAGAAAGTGTATTTTTTTTTGTTATTCTTCTTGTTTTGTTCAGAAGTGGTGGCTAAGTGGCCCATTAGGGTCCTCTCTCTCTGACTTAAGAGACATAAGCCCTCGAAGAAGGAAGAACGCTGTAAGGCGCCTCCTCGATAGAATGTACTGTACCTCGTACATAAAATATAATTATCAAACCAATAGTTACATTCTACTTTAACCAACGCTAAAGATGTGATTATTTTACATTAATACAGGTTAAGTTTTATACACTGTCAGTTTTTCTAATGATCCAATGATGAGTTGTCAAGAAAAAACCAACCTTGTTCGAGATTCCACCAACAAAACTTTTCTTTCATGACGACTGAGTCTGTTAAAGTTGAGCAATGGACTCAAGTCACTCACTGGAATACTAGTGTAAATATATTTTACCCCTTAATATAATAAACTTTTATACATTATATTCGCAGACATTTACACTTATAGCCTAAGTAACTATGTAAATCACTAGGTATTACTTTCGCTTTCAAATGCGTACAAAATTCTGAATTTCAAATCACATTTACTTTTATTTCTGCTACAATACAATATTCAGTGAACGCTTATAAAATTCTAGTGTTGTTACCTCTTTGTCTTGAAAATATTATTCTGTGCTCATAGTGAATAAGTAAATACTGTACTGGTTTTTTATTAATAATTATTTGCTTTTGTTTAATTCAGTTTGAAATGTGTTTTAATATTTTGTTTTAAATGAAGTGAGGAACATTCGAGTTAAGTTTAAAAACTAATTTAATAGTTTCCAAAAGTATTACAGTTACTGAACACAGTCTATATAGCAATTGATAGAAACCAAATCATAATTCAAAAACAGTCGTGTCAATCAGATTTATTTGAGTAATAGGCTAGTTGCCCTAAAAATGTAATTAGTCCATCTTTTAGATTGTTCACAAATAAGTGACACGTATTTTTTTATTTGTAAATTACACCAAAAATTACAAAGATATAGCCTATTAAAATTACTTGTGTCGTCACGCCGCGTGGAATTTTTTCGCGCGGGGTGACGTCACACGTAACTTTAATGGGCCTATATCTTTGTTATTTTTTGTTTAATCCAAAAAAGAAAAAATTCAAGTCCAATATTTTTTTTTGTAATCTAAAATATTGACTAAATTGAATGTAATTATTTTGACCTTGGAAACTACCCTATTAAGTAAAGTTTTGACGGCAGGGTTGGCCCTATCATCGTGGTGGAGCACGGCCAAGCGGTCATGCTACAGGCTTCAGGTTCCATGATTCTTTACTAAAATCTAAATCAACAAAGATTCATGACAGTCCGTGCTCCTTCTTTCAATGATCCTTACAGTCCCGTCAGTCAAAATCCGTAAAAAACAACATTTCACAAAGAAAAATAATTTGAAAATTTGTTGGACCCCTCGCATCGAACCTGTCAGTGTTTACAGAGAATGGGAACACTTATCGCATCGTCGCCCTGCTAATGGACCGTCGGGGCCGGATGTATCGCTTTTAACGCAAATAACCGACGCCCTCGAATCGATTACGACCGCGAATTTTGTTGGCAGAAATTTGGACTGCCATTTGTCTAACAGGTGAGGGTGGACTGCAGGTTACGAAAACTGTTACTATCGTTTTTTTAAGATAAAACAATCGGAAGATCGGGGTGATTTGGACTTTGAGGTAGGCTTTTGTTTTTTTTTTTAATCGTGGTACTCATCCAATGACTCGTCCAGGACGAGGCGGGAGGGATTGTCAGACTTGTGCATACTAAAATCCACGGTGATCCTTCAATAGCCCTTTACGTACCATGGCCACGGTTACCAGGTGAGACAGTCGCGCGACCCCGGTAGGCTTTGGCCCTCTTAGGGGGCTCCGTCAGATTGCTGACAGATCTTTGAGGCGCGCGTGGAACACAACGTCGTCGAGCCGGGAAGTTCATGATTGGTCGGCGAGTCACCTATAGCTCACCGCCCGCGCTTGAGGTAGGCTTACGTTCAGCAGTGGCAATTTCCTGATAATTATAATGTGTTATTTTATTTATCTTCGCAAAATCTTAAAAACCTCGTAGAGGTGAGTTTTCGCTACCTAGTACCTAAAATATTCACCCCAACTGTCAAGCCTTTTGCCAAATATGTTGATATCAGTGTCTTCAGTCGTCAGTATACCTGAATACAGCTAAATATCATTATTTTTCATGGAGTAATTGTCTATCCTTTGCAGCCGAGTACCTGGGTAGTATGTTTTTTTAAGTAAGATTAGTTGGGTCTGTCCTGAGTGCCCTTTGAGGGACTGTCGGACTTGTACTGGCTAAAATCCACGGTGTCCTTCAACAGCATTTTACGTTCTGGGGTCACGGTAGTTCGTTAGTCCCGCTAACAAAGATCTGGGTAATACTATGCCCCTTGGTAAGACTGAACTTTGGTAAGAATTTGGGTACATCTTTTAACTTTGGAGAGATTACTGAAAGGACAACATTAATTTTCCTACATTATCGCACAGCGACAAACCCCATTAAAATAATGAAAAAAATGCTTACGATAAATTGCGTTTTTTTTACGTGGTAAAATCATCAGATGAGTCCTCCCACCCCGGGCAGGGCGGGAGGGACTTTCAGACTTGTACTGACTAAAATCCACGGTGTCCTTTAATAGCCCTTTATGTTCCGGGGTCACGGTGATGGTATAAGTCCCGCGACCCCGGCAGGCTTTAGCCCTCTTTAGCCTCGTCATTTTGCTGACGCTCTTTGAGGCGCGCGTGGAACACGACTCGCCGTCGACCCGGGCACGATAAATTGCTTGTAATTATTCTAATTGTTTCTATTTTCACAAACTAAAAAGTTCATCACGGATAGTTGGTCGGAGGGTAGGTGTTGCACCTAAATAGTAATGGAGCCTCACATACACAGTTCGTTGTCATTCATGCACGATTGTAAACAGCAAACCTATTGGTAAAACGTATGTTTGTTGGTAGTAACACTAGTAACGCGGTAGACACGAATCAATGTTTGCGTAACGTTTTTGCACGAGTTTTACTAGTTGTATTCATTCGGTTTCCACTCACCACATCGACAGGATTTCAAACAAAACCAGCGTGCATAGCAGGATAATAGTAGAGCCTGTGTTCGTCAACGGAAGAATAGAAAAAATAACAGGCTTTAGTTGGAGATTCTATCCTCTTAAGCATGGTGAATAATGGTGATGTTAAAATAATCTCAAGATTCGTCTATTGTCTAAACTTACAGCATAAACTGAGCCTCCTCACCGCGAGCATTCACCAGTAATATTCTCTATTATATAAAAATCAATTGCTGTTCGTTAGTCTCGCTAAAACTCGAGAACGGCTGGACCAATTTGGCTGTTTTTGGTTTTGAATTATTTTGGGTAGTCCAGGGAAGGTTTAAAAGGTTATTCTGAGGTGGTACGAAGTTTGCCGGGTCAGCTAGTGTAGCATAAAAGTGAGCGATTTGATGCTCTATTGTCTTCGAATGTTCGAATCTGTAACGTTACATTACAGGTGAACGCTCGCGGTGAGGGAGCGCCCTAACGTTACATTACAGGTGAATTAGCTCGCATTGTCTTATTGTTATGTCATT
The DNA here is from genome assembly GCA_028554685.1 of Agrotis ipsilon. Taxonomy (NCBI): domain Eukaryota; kingdom Metazoa; phylum Arthropoda; class Insecta; order Lepidoptera; family Noctuidae; genus Agrotis; species Agrotis ipsilon. The sequence continues at coordinate 18,968,797 of CM052958.1, read as the reverse complement.
AATTCTTAGTTGGGACACGAGACGTAGAAAACTTTCGTAACTAAGACCAATACAATGTTTCGTGCTTAGAGATCAGACCCCGAATCTCGCAACCTTGAGTTGTGTTAAGCTTTCAGGAAATAGGTACGATGATATTGTTATTGTCCCTAATTCTTTAACATCGGTAGTTTGTAGGTCACATTTCAAAGAAGATGTAGGGTTTATAATTTTTTTTTTCAATTCTCTTTGTCATCCGTCACACATAATATTGTTAAATACATAATTTTATACGTTTACCTACAAACTTTCCAACTACAATCCTGTTCTATATTTCACTGAACATCCCTTGAGTGTTTCAAAACAGCGTTCATACATTACGCGGTTTAATTAATGGTATGGGCAAGGAAAAACTGACTTTAGAACGCACTCCTATAGCATTCAAAATTAAAAGTAAATATGTACAGGTACATATTTCAACCAAATCGAATTTTTTGCGCTCGTAAGCCTGAATTTAACACCTTGCCGATTATGCACGAGCTTGTGAGTTGAAGTCTAAGCAAAGTACCAAAGTTTCGTATTCTTTTCATAATGATTTATTATGAACTTCGGGTGTGAGCCCTGCTTTACCTAGTTTCTTCGTCTGGATGATGCAAGGGGAATGGGTTCCTTGCTCTAACGGCAGGCTCTATGGCTCTCTATGCGTGAAAACGGTGGTAGCTACAAAAGGAGTTTTCACAATGAATCCTACTTTCTCCTACAACAAAGAAGTTTTTTATTACAGTAGATAGTGGTAGTTCTTTATTTAAAATAAATAATATTCTCATTAAATATGCGCGGTAGGCGATTTTTTCTTTAAAAAAAAATGCTTTACCGCGGCAGTTTTGGGAGTGCCTTTTAGGATTTATTTAATTTTTAATGAAAAACAAGTCGAGAATGTTTATCAAAATATGAAGTTCGAAAAAGTTAGTTAGTCAGATCTTATGATGCTCATTACTAGGTGACACTGTCATCGTACACATACCAAGAACGCCGTCAGTGAAGCCACTAACCTAAAACTAGTTTTATACCCCCTTCCTCTTCATTAATTTAAGGTGACAAAGTTCTCCCTTTAAACTCGCAACAGTACAGAACCTTATATACTAAAGTCACTTCCGAAATTCCTTCAAGACACTCCCCCCGCTTCCCCCTTAAGCTTGAACAGCAATAACGTTTTGAAACTATGCCACGATCCTCAAACAAGTTATCGACACTCCAAATAAGCATCTATTATGTTGTGTCTGAACTCATCAAGACGGCATTTGGTGGTAGATGAGTTAACAGCAACGTTTTGTAAACTTGAGACTATCTGTATTATCTCTCTCTTGTCATTTCATTCACTAAACCTTTTTTTTGTTAAACTATATTGTCCCACTGCTGGGCAAAGGTCTCCCCCATAACCTTCCACTCTTCCCTTTGTGCGGCTTTCTCCGGCCAATCGATCATGAATGCGTCTAGATCGTCACGCCAGCGACGCCCATCCGGCACCCACTGCGTAACGACTCTAGCCCAGCGATCCCTATGCATTCTACACACATGACCCGCCCAATCCCATTTCAACCTGGCAGTCTTAGTGCCCACATCCGTAATTCCAGTTTTGGAGCGTATTGCGGTATTTCGAATTCGATCGCTAAACCTTTACCAACTATATTTCACTATTCATAATTATACCAGCTACGATTCTGCGATGATGAAAAAGTCAAGAAATTGCCAATTATTGCATTGTGGAAAGCCTGGCTTGGTTCAAACCACGACAAGTATGGCCGCCCACTAAGCAATGACAACTCTCATATTTGCTTTCAAAATGGTGAAGAAAAATTGTGAGGAAACCGGCTTACCCTAACACCAAATAAAATCAACTATGAATCAAGCACTGACGTTTATGACGTTTCAATAACAAATAAAGGTGCTGCAAAATATGATTGAAATAAAATCTATATTATTAAGCTGAAGAGTTTTTTTTGGTTGAATGCGCTTATCTCAGGAACTACTGGTTCTAATTGATTAGTTTTTGTGTCGGATAGTTTATTATTTATCGAGGTTTATGCTATATTACACTACGCTAGTACCAGTAGGAGCCGAGCAGTGGGGCGAACAGCCAGACGTAATATTATGGACCAATCTGTCTAATTTTTTGCAATAGATTATCAATTTTATTGCAAAACTAGAAGTTCTATATTCGATTGGGTTGATCAGATTATGGTCTGATTTTTTGCTTCATCAAGCCTGTAATCGAAGGATCAGATAGAACAGTGACTACATCCACATTTCCAGTCAGGCTTAAGTCCCATGTAATTTGGGATGAGCCTGAGATGGCCATCAACCGGGTTCGAATATAGATTCCGTTACTATATGAGTTGCTCGCCACCACTCACAGCGGCAACGTTGGGAACAGGCCGTAACATGGCCTATGCCTATCCTATGACAAAAACATAATCCTCCTTCTGGCATAGACGGGTAAAAATAGATAACTACCCTCATTTTGAACCCCACCACGATGTGGTAAGAAGTAGGTAGTTTTTGCCCAACCCATGTTCAACAATATCGAATTCAGGGACCTGAAGGTGAGGATCGCATTCAAATTTGAAAATAAGTACCATTAAGTAATGAATGGTGATATTGCTCACGCCAGTAATAATTTAATATCTTTAGTTCATCCCCCATCCTGTTAGTTCTTTCAGTATTTTTTGTTGGGCTGGTAACATCATCAAGTTAGTCCTCATGACCGTGGTGGAGCGGAACGAACTGTTAGATTTATACCTGGGCCAAGGTGTCCATTTAAATGGTCCCTCCGGCACCAAACGTAACGGAAATAAATTTGTGTTGTTTAAAATAAACCTCCCCAGATTTTTGGGGATATCACGACGTTTATGTTTTTATTTAAATTGGTAAATAATATGGCATCAAAAATACGTTTGCTCTAAAATCACATTAGTTTATCTGTTGGCAAAGAAATTGACTGTTGTTAAACGTTGCAAAATCGTTTTAGCTATGACAAAAATCAGTTGTCGTTTTTTTAGCGGGCAACACCGCTATGTATGTCAAAACGAATGACCCTTGCATAATCCCAGAGTGACGAGAACGAGGCGTCACCCCTTTTTTAAATAAAGAACGCAATCGCACCCTACCATCGACAATTTAATTACTTTTAAAATTTAAATAGGTTGATTAACTTTCAAAGGAGGGATGATTAATGTTTATTTATGAAGTATGAGGTATAAGTTACTTTACAAGTTTTGTGCCTACCGCATTAAAAGGATTGATTGCTTGAGGAAACAATTTTTCATACTTAAATGTGGGCCTGTCGTGTAAATTGGTGATTTTGTAGGCTAGGGAAAGTCGCGAAAGTTGGACAGCTTAAATTGAGTGCAACCTACATAGGGTTGGTAATTGTGGTGTAGTTTTGATGAGATTACGTACGTATAAAAAGACCTTTAGATGTACCTTTAGATTTAGTTAGGCAGTAAACAAAAAACTTACCAATGTATTTGTAGTTAGTCAAGAATCATCCATGTCTATTGTTAATCGATGAATTTGCTATCTGAACATGACGTAAATATTTCATAAATACTCAATTTCATCGAAAAATCTACGAGACGCTTCGTAGTAGGTTTGATTAAATTTATGGATCGTAAAAATTCTTCGCAGAATCTTTATCACCGAGTAGCGAGCTTATATCTATGTCAAACATTCATAAATCTCAAAAATTAAAAACATGAGGCACACATAAACCCTTGATAAACAAATACACTGACTGAGTGTACTAATTTTCTTAATGAGCACTATTTTTTTTAATAATACTGTTCGGGTTTTAAAAACTTACCATCGAGATAATCCCAGTACAATCAAACACACAATCGTCAAAAGTCTATACACACTCACTAAACCGGCATACTCCATTGCACTTTTACATACACAGTAACTCACATATACTACAAATTCGAATTATCGTATACACCACGCGAAGAGTCGATCGCGCAGAAAAGTGTTTCGACAAAATTACGAACTATTTTTTATATCGATTTATGTACACTTACGCGGTAAAGAAAACGTGTTATAATTTAAAATATTATTGTTAATTTTTACATCGGTAGTATCGAGGGCGCGGCTATAACGCGGTGCGGCAAGGCGCGCCGCTCCACTGACGGCGTTTGACGGGGACTGGGCACTGCGCATGCCTGCCCGCGCAGCCTCGTCTGAAAAGGGATGAAAATGGCGCGTGCCGATTGTTAGCGAACGAACGCCGAATAGTGACGAATATTTCTCAGCTGCCGTGACGCGGCCCTCGTTAACGGTACCTCCGTAACGTCGTACGGCGATAAATCGCAGTTAATTCTGTTATTGTGTTACGGATTTATAGGTATGTTGGCTTATTGTGAATACGTATTGCTTTATAATGGCGTTGTGTAATTTTATGAGAACACACGACGTTACGTATTTGCGTTGAGGTAAATTAAAACGCGCCGGTTTTCTCGGCGAGATTTTCTCGGCGAGATTTTCTCGGCGAGATTTTCTCGGCAAACGTAGCAAGCGGGCACTCAAATCTCCGCCCAAGTTATATTGTTATTTTGTTCTTCAAATTAAACTTTACTTCATTATTATGAGATCTTCAGGTATCTTGTGTCATTAATAATCAGAGACCACTCCAGATACACAGAAACCTGGCAAGCACAATCGCCACACAAACTACTGTTGCTGATCAAAGATTCAATCCGTATTATCCAAATCCCAAGTTCCCAGACCGAACTGAAGACAAATTTCCTTTTACTATCTAATCACATATGTAAATTTGGTTCCACTCCAAATTGCCTTACTGAAAAAGTTTTCGCTTCGAACCCAAAGTCAGCGAAAACCGGAGGCTGTTGACTCCATAGCCGTTCGGCTAAGTTCGAGCGTCTTCGGTTATCATCGGTCTCTCGTAAACGGAACGCTATTTTTATTAGTACACAGTTACATGGTCAGACCATGTTATGTTTACATTTCAGGAGGACTCTATGCCGTTTCTTCCAAGGTTGATTTTTACATGTGTTTGAGAAAGTTTAGTTGTGAGTGAGCAAAGAATCGGACCGTGATAGCCTTTTCTGAATTTTTTCCGGCTATCTTTCTTTGAGTAAAAGGATAAACATGTGTGTGCTGTGAAAAAAAATGTATTTGTCCGCGCTTTTTAGAAGTTTGTATGGAAATACGTGATGTGCTTTTTATGTTGAGGGTCATTGTTGATTTACTCAGTAAACTAAGAAAATACAAACAACCTTCGAAATAAAATAGAGCTGGAAATCCTCGAACAAGGAAAACTTAAATGCTCTGTTTTTTTTTTGTTTTAGAACCTCCTCAGTAAAGTATGAATAAAACAAAAAAAAAAAAACAATAAATAATTAACATAAATTATTTTTTTTAAACAAATTTTTATTACTTAAAAATGATGCTAGCTTTTGATGCAAAGACCAAGCATTTTCCACACTGATACTCGTAGTTGAAACTAAAATTGACAACCATGGAATACATGACTGGTTTTAATGGATAACATCATAGGAAAAGAAAAACTCATTGTCTTTTGTGTTAAAATATATAATTTTGAGAACTTATAAACGTGAATGAATATAATTAACAAACATAAAGCATATCAGCTTCTACTGGTATCATCGATATCTTTTTCATAAAAATTTGACACTTGTAACTTGCCTGACTTCATATCTGCTTGCGAAAACAAGAGCACATTTGTTTGAAAATCTCGACAAAAATACACAGCATTCAAAAAAAGAGGAACTTAAGTAAGTATATTTTATTCATAAAACGACCCACAAAAAGCTTTTTATACATGAAGATAATAATATGAGAAATTAATTATCTTTCTTTACTTTGTGCTCGAATAGAATTAATTCCATTGTTACCGTCCCTTGTAGGCCTGATCCGGCACAGGAGGAAGCCCGAGATGAATTTATGATAATCTTATTATCTTAAAGTTAAATATGGATTGGGGATCGGCGATTAAATATTATCCGTATTGGCCGGTATACACGCGTATTTCTTGCGGAGTTATGGCGTATTCCGTGCGTAGTTATGGCGTATTTCTTACGTAGTTATGGCGTATTAGTATGCGTCTCGGGTTGTGGGATGAAGGTTTTGTCTGATGTTTGATAACTTGGGGTCGCGTTCAAAGTCAATTGGAAGGGGCAACGTGGTCAGTATTTGAGGTATACTTAAGATTGTCACATAGCATTTAGTTTTATATTAAAGTAGCGTTATTTTATTTTTGAATCTTATGAAACTTTAAGGTATGAAATAAAATGTAAGTAGTAGTATATTTTCTTCAGTAAAATTAGAAAAAAAAACCACCCTACGACAAAAAGATGAGGTTTCAATTAAGAATCATCACCATGTTCCTAAAATATCACTTACTATCTTATGAATTCAAAGCAAAACAGAGCTAAATTAAATCTCATTAGATGACTAGTTGAAAAAACAAAAACAGTGTAAATGAAATAGTCCGCTTAACAAACCTTTCATTTGCGGCCCTCAGCAACCCAAAGTTAATGGTAACAGTCAAAACTATCCAACGCTTGTCTATTAGACATCACCAAACCATCCGTAATTAAAAACATTCCACAAAATTGTTAACAATTATGTTAACGACTGTACATGACTGTACCATTGAATAGGTAGAAACAGAAGGATCACAAAACGATTGAATTCAAATAGAAATATAAAGTTCCGATATTTCGGCAATGTTGCTACCAGCTCATCCGTGATCATGAGTTGCAACATCGCCGAAATATCACAGTCTCGAAAACAAATAATCAAAATGGTAAAATATCCCCTTTTAAATTCTAATGATAAAAGTCTACACATAAACTATAATATTAGACAATATCATTATATTGTACTCGTATCTTCAAGGAATTTAGTGATGAGTTTCTGTGTGTATGTTTTTAGGGACTCTATAATTTATCTCACCACAAGTATTTGTAGCATTTAGCGCCAAAAACTGTTGTGCTTCTCATTATTAATTTAGCTAGATCACCCGTGATTAAAATTTTGAAAATGGAATCATGAACAATATGGTAAAAATTATCTCTTTTTATTTTTTATGTTAAACGACTACAACTCTAAGAGAGTCTCGTAAACTATAATTTTAAAGATAAGACCCTCTTATGCTCTGTCTATCTCGGCCACATTTAGTGAACTAAGGCCCTTCGTTCACTAGGCGACTCCAGTTTCCGATACCTTACGACTTCAGTATCCAGGCGACTCTCGCAATAGAAATCCATATACGTTCGTACACATGCTCGCGACGCACGACGCCAATCGCGCGCTACCTATCTGTTGACATCGCCGCTACTTGAGTTTCTGCGACTTTCAAGATGGCGGAACAATTTATTTACCATTATTAATTATATTCACACAATAAAGGGTTCCGTAGCATATTCTTGAATCACTTTTGGAAAGTAAGTATTTTAAAATGTTAAAAAAATATTCACTCAATATTCAATCCTCGTAATACATCTTAATTTGGTATGCAGTTTAATAAAAAAATTGGGAGAGAGAGGTTTTTTTTTCTATTTCATTGAATAAAATTGATTACGAATAAAGTATTATTTTTACAATCCTCAAAATAAGCATTTTCATTTGATGTCACATTCATGATGCTGTTTACAATTTTTTTTCATTGTTGTCCCTGCGATGTCTATGTTGTTTTAAGATCATAGGACTACTGTAAAATTTCTTGTAATCTATATACAAAGGACTTCTATTATTTGTATCTTTTTCATAATTACAAATATACTCAGTATTTTCGGAGATAATACAGAAAGACATTTGAGCAATAGGAACTGATATGTTTGGAAATGCCATACCTACCTACATAACTGTTCTAAATGTTGTGTTTTCTTTCTTTCTTTCTTTCTATGTATTCAATAGATAAATATTTACAACTTAATCGGTCAAAAAAGTTCACAGAAAATTAACTGTGAAGGGCGGACGGTCACACGACTTAGGTATCTAATAAAGATTCCGTTTTTTCTTTCGAACCTACGGATCCCTAAAAATATATTTTGACGTGCAGTCATGTGTCAGACATTTTATAAATTCATAATCTTGACCACCCATCATGACCCTTTGACGGGGCGCTAGTGTCTATGTCGTTACATCAAATTGCATTATAAAAATTTAATACCTCGAATTTTCCGCAGGTCATGAGTAGTTACGAAACTATAGTATCGGCAACTTGCGTCGCGTTGTGTACGAAGGTTCGTACACAACGCTACGCAAGTTTCCGATGCCTTACGATTTGGTTTCCAGGAGACTATCGCAATACAAATCCTTAGAGGCTTATTTTGGTGATGCGTCGCCGACTCTAGCCACGCGCGACTCCATTTATCAAGATCGCGGATACCCAAGTCTGCGCGATTTATAACCGACGAAAAATTTGTATCATTTCAATATAAGTTTTATTTCAAACTTTATTATTAAACATCTTTGTATCTGAAGTAGAAAAATATACTTGTTTGTATCATTACAATTAATAATAATAATATTCCACAACTATTACACAACGTCATCTAGACCCAAGCTAAGCAGAGCTTGTGTTATGGGTACTAGACAACTGAAAAACATACTTTATTTTCTAAATACATAAATATTATCGATAAATTACTCTCAGACACAGAACAAAAATAATCGTGCTCATCACACAAACATTAGGTAAATGTCCTGGGTGGGAATCGAACCCACGACCTCAGGCATAGCAGTCAGGGCCACTAACCACTAGACTAACAAGCTTGTCAAATTCAAAAGAATATTCTAAATATATTATGGAATACTTAAGCTTTTTTTTACGGGAAAAATCATCAAATGAGTCCTCCCACCCCAGTCAGGGCGGGAGGGACTGTCAGAATCGTAGTGACCAAAATCCACGGTATCCTTCAATAGCCCTTTATGTTCCGGGGTCACGGTAATGAGATAAGTCCCGCGACCCCGGCTGGCTTTGGCTCCCTAGAGGGGGGCCCCGTCATTACTATGGAATATGTACCTAAGCTTGGGCGGTAATAGGAATGGCCGGTATTTATTTTTTGTAATGATTAATATAACTAGTGATTTACATAATAGTAGGTACCTGGTCGATCGAGCTTAGCTCGGGAAAATACATAGAAAATTAAAAGTGATTAGGTATTAGATCAAAATAAATGAGACTGTAAACTTCACTGATAAGAAAGTGAAGGGGAAGAAGAGAGGAAGGGGAAGGCCAAAGAAAAGATGGATGGATTGTGTAAGTGATGATATAAATGAAAAAGGAGTAAATTATTCGGTGACGTTTAATAGGGGAGAATGGAAGAAAAAAACGTGTTGCGTCGACCACAAGTAAAATGTAATAAGGGCTGGAAGATATAGGCGGAGACCTCTCGCGCCCGGCATTGGTTTCGGCCATGCTGCGTGGCGAGACGGAGTGGGAAGCGGTTGCCACCTTCTGCGAAGCAGTAATGCTCGTGAAGGAGGTGGCGGGCCGCGAGAGAGAGGACAGCGTCCTCCCTCCGCCCCAACCGCAGTGGTACACGCCCACGGCGTCGGACGTCGGCAGATGACCTCCGGCCACCGTAGGCGCAGGCATGCGGACAGCGAGTAAAGGGCAACTCGCTGTCCGACCATGGACCATGCCCGGGTCGACGGCGCGCCGTGTTTCACGCGCACCTCAAAGAGCTGTCAGCAAAATGACAAGGCCCCCTCACAGAGGGCCTGAGGGAAAGCCTGCCGGGGTCTCGGGACTTATTTCCATCACCGTGACCCCGGAACATAAAGGGCTATTGAAGGACACCGTGGATTTTAGTCAGTACAAGTCTGACAGTCCCTCCCGCCCTGCCTGGGGTGGGAGGACTCATTTGATGAATTTACCACGTAAAAAAAAGGGCAGGAAGATGATGATGAAACTTCACTGATAACAAATTAATAAATAATACCTAGTACCTACCTACTTACTTTAACAGATAATTCTTTTTTTTTGTACCTTTTATACAAAACAAATAAAAAAAAATGAAGGAATTAAAGAATTACATAAAAGTTAAAAACAAGTAACATGACTAAAAATAAATTACACTTAGTTCTACCGTGGTTCTATTCTTAAACTTGGGTTTTTTTAACCTCATGGTGAAACTGATATAAAGAAAGAAAAAACGTTTATTGGCACATAGCATGATTATCTATACAGAATTAATGAAATCAAAATACTTAACCTACAACTCTTATATTAGTTGTTTACTACCAAGCTCGAGAACTGGTAATGTTGGAATATTGAACTAATGTGAACACTAATGAGGTTCAAAATAAAACCACAGTTGCTTTTACTAAATCGATGTAACCAAACGATAGCGCGATCTAACTCGACGACAACGCCATCTATCGAGGATGGTGTCATTTTTTTTACTTTTATAAATTATTTTGGTTTTGTTACAAACATTACTACTTTAACCCAGCTTCATCATGTACTTGCACATACGGCAAAAATAAAGTAGTTAAGAAAACAAAAACATTAAAAAAAATCCTATTCAAATCTGAAATTTTCCACGGTCATCAGCATAAGCGCGTCAGCGTTCCGGTGCAAATAAAAGATAAACTATAAAAAAAACCTAGAAAAAAATGGAATAAAACTCTAAAAAACAAGTGAAACACGAAAACAGAAAAATTCTATGTTTACCTGGGGATTGAACCCATGGTCACCACCATGAAAGTCAAAGCATAAACAAATCGAGCTACCTTGTAGCAGAATCGCGCGGCGAAATTATGAACCATATTCTTTCTCGATATTTTTGCGTGAAAATACGTTTTTCTTCTGTAGGTACACGCGCCAATTTTGAATTACAAAAAGTTGAAATTGGAATGCGCCCGCCATTTTTAAAATTAACAGCATTTTAATTTATGCAATGAGATGTACATTTTGTGTTTTGTACAATGTATTATTAAGGTTGAATATAGAATGGTGGCCGAATAGACGATTTGAGTCTTACGACTCGAGTCGCCGCTGTGTACGGATCATGCGCTACTAGAGTCGCGCGACTTCGGTATTCGACTGGAGTATCGGATACCCGAGTCGCCTTGTGTACGAAGGGCCTAAGACATTTGTTAAGCGGTATGTTGGCTACGCAGTAAGGGGTGTAAGTAAATTGTTAATTTCTGGAACGTTTGACCCAATTCCCGAGTTGGCGGCAGTGGCCAAAGACTAATGATTTAGAGAGGAGACAATTTTGATAATAAATGAGTTCTTAGCAAAAATACAGAAAAGAATACGATGAAAGAGTTTATTTCTTTCAATTTAAATATCTCAGTAACTACCATATTTGTGAGTGAGAGAAAAAAAGTAAGAAATTTCATAGCCCAATTCTTAGGAAAAGTATTATTTAAAATTAAGACACGACTCGTTTTTGTGTTGGGAAATCATCAAATCATTCCTCTGGAGGATGGAGCGGCCCCGGCACTAAAGACATGAGAAAGAACAAAGTGGCCTTAGCCGGTAAGAGACGGACAGCCCCTGCCGCGGGAGGACTGCTATTACAATATTGACACTCTTAAAAACCTGCATTTGAGAACTCCCATGTTTCCTGAAATGGCTTAAAGATTATATTTCATTAAGCCCAGATTTACGTTCAATGTTTTTAAATAATAAACTGAGAAAGTACGTAAACACACTGAAAAAGACGCACTGATACTTGTCCGGATCACACATTGACATGAATCAGCTCAGCAACCTTTCCCGATCCGTCATTTCTTTAAATGGAATTTCAGGTTTGTCACAAAAGTAGAAGGTTCATATTCGATTGGGATAATTTTACAATTTGGGGTCGGTTCATGTACTGGCGTCTATCTCTGCCATCTACGTTATGACTTGCTCTTTGCCTCTTAGCACAGCTTTCATGCACTGCTTGACTTATGATTTATTTTGCAAATACGTTACTATTGTAACTGCGAACTGTTGGCTTGTTTTGTTCGTATTTATGGCACAATATCACTTAATGTTGCATTCTATATGAAGTAATATTTGTTTAAAGTAATAAGTCATACAATAAGGTAATGACGTATTTTAGTGCATAAAAATAGTGTGTTAGTGTCACTGATGGTGAATAACTGTATCAAATCTGTCTTAACAGATTCTGCATCCATTCTGAGACACATAACTAATAACAATATAAATATAATTAAATGGAAACCCACGCACAATACTCTTGAAGTTGTTGGACCGAGAAACGAATGAAGTTGTTAATCAGTTTCATTGCGATTCGTTCAAACTCAAACACTCTTTCTACATGGTTTCTGTACTTCATTAGGACTGGAGTAAAGTCTTCAATCACTCAAATAAGAAATAGTTTTCCAACCCAATTCCAGTGAGTTATCGGATTCACGCTGCCTGATAATTCTAAGACTGGCCTGTTGGTCTAGTGGTTAGTGACCCTGACTGCCATGCGGGGGTCGTGGGTTCGATTCCCACCCAGGACAAATGTTTGTGTGATGTGCATGATCATTTGTTCTGAGTCTGGGTGTAATTTATCTATAGTTTGTATGTATTAAAATATATATTAGTACGTTTATCAGTTGTCTAGTACCCATAACACAAGCTCTGCTTAGCTTGAGACTAGATGGCGTTGTTTAATAGTTGTGAAAAAAAATATATAATGCGATCGGAAGACTAGAGAATGTTTGGCACAAGCACGACTGAAGACGAAAAAACATGACGTCCGTCTGTACGTTTCCTGTCTAACATTTCTGCGATCCCAGAACAGAATGTGTCCCCAAAACGAATTAAACAATTAATCGCGCCTTTGTGAGAGTTCAAAAGAACCTTGGAAGTGGGTGCCTTACTGAAGAGAGCACTTCTCACAGATTTGTGTGTGAAAAGCTTTAATTTTAGTATTCGCGCTTTATTTTTAAGAGCGTTTGGTGGGTCTGCAATGAAAGGTCAGGTTCACATTTGAAGTAGATTGAAGTAATTATTATAATTGATGTAAAAGGTGGTCTGGTTTTGAATGAAGCATACTAGCCAAATTCTGATGAATTATTGCCGATGTTTCCCTTATCAGTCATGTTCAAGCCTACTGCCATCAAACCAGCACACTACCAGAATTTGGCAATTGCAACTATTGAAATTCTACCTTTTCCGTAGCAGCATATATATGTGAACAAAAATGTGAAACAATAAAACAGAAACTATAAAATTCCCATTTTAGTCCAGTTTCAATAAGATTTTGATCCAAAGGGATTTGAAGTTTTAGGTGAGGTTAAAACTTTAGTACCTTCTTTCAAGATTGGCTTTGAATGGTCCAATGAAAAGCAGAATGACGAGCAATTTGAACAAATATGTCATACGAAACCCGTATTACGTTCTACTATATTAGATGAAACGAAGATGGCCTATGAAGATTTTTGGTCTTTAATGGTTTTGCGGATCCATTAATAGTTTTTATATTATAACATTTACAAAAAATTACATAAAGGTACTATGAGCATTCTTGTGAATATAACATTGCACAAAAACAAATTAATGAGAGCTTCTTAGCGAGTATTTTATCGAGCATTCTGTTGAGCTATCTTCATAAAGAAAAATGACTTGATTTTCGGTGATAACTCATGACAATATTCGCAACGATGTTTGTCTTTTACGCTTGACTCTATTCGTTGTTAATTTCAAGAAAATTAAAAATGTTCTTATGTTACAAGTGATTGCAAAATTCTTTGAGCACCTTGATGTTGCGTGATATCGATAATTTTAGTTCTCTGTTGAATCACAATTCTTTGTGAATTCTATCCACCAGAGAAACCTCATTGCTTTTTCCCCTAGCAGAATTTGTACGACGATTTCCACGTTTCTCCTCCTTAAGTTATTACGGGTAGAATGCACTGATTGATACCCTGTAGGCTTACCATGGCGCCGTAGGAAGGGGTTTTCTCGACGGCAAACCCGAAATATTTTAAGCGTGGTAATGTAAAAAACATAGAAAGTAAATGTTTGTATTCTTCAATAGCTTACAAATGGTGTCATATTTGTGCAAAAAAACAGTCGATTTGTATAGAAATAACGATAAAATAACTTTGTCTATTCTTGGTAGAATAGAGATAGAATCGCCATGCTACGCGTGCTGGTGTCAAGAGATTGTGGGATCGACGACTCAAAGATATCGCGCAGCGTTATTGACTGAAACTTGAAAAACTTACAGCGATAAAAGTTTATAGCTTGAACCAAGACCTGCAAAGCCTCGAGGCAGCTTGATATGCAGGGGCACACAGTATCTCTATTCAAATGATTGCGGCTATGCTGTAATGTTAGCCAGCGCTGTGGGAATCCCAGCCTGCTATGGTTACGTCTTATTGACTTAGAGAATTGATAATCCTAAGGATTTTATGTTGGATGAATATCCTATTAAAATTTTCATGTGCCTGAAATTTTCTGAAATATCATAAGTGGTTTTGATCATCTTCAGTCAAGGTGAGGTTTACTGATCTCAGCTCTAAAACTAAAAGGCGCCATAACGACCTACTTTTACTATTGGCCAAACCTGAAAACGAGGAAACAAAACAGCTGTATAGTACATTTAATTTTCTTTTTACCTAACTTGACAAAATGCACTGAAGTACAGCTATTTATGTATTCATTTTTGATTGTATTCTTAATAATCTACAAGGTATACGCAAAAATCATCAATTTTATCTATTGAAATCATCAGCACTACGTTCGAGTTTCCTTTGTGCTGATAGATATCAAATCACTGTAGTTGATGGCATCGCTTCCAGTATAACCGGCCTTTGGCCCGGCTTCAAACTGATGGATGTTTTAGTTGAGATACACCTTGTATTGTTTCCACTATACAACGTGTAACGTTAATAGCGCAAAACCTCTCGTGGGGTAACTCAGCCCATGTTACTGAACAATGTATGTTCCGAGACGTTTGTTTTGCAAAAAAAAAATGCTTTATCATAAAAAAATGAGAAATTGATCGGGCCCATCAGTATGAAAAATCTTGTTTTTAAATATCAGAGAAAAAAATGTATTTTTATGTATTTAATCAGGAAACATAAAGCTTTTTTTTATTTTTGATTTTATTTCCTCTTATTTACTGTTATTCAGCTGCACCTGGTTCAACTGGAAACCGATTACAAGATACTTCATAAAAGGCAAAGTATACGGTGAAATAAACCGTACAAATATGCCTGAAAAAATTTAAAGCTCTAAAAATAACAGTCACCAACACAGCTTAACGTATTTCCCGTGACACGGGCTTAACCATGCAAGATGGAGAACAAGCTATCAATATTACAAGCTAAGAGCTCCTGAATTCATATTCAAAATCGGATTATTAGTTTAGAAGATAGGTGGGAACATTACTTTGCACAAACGCACATACAAACATCTCTCACCCTAAACGCATATACCTGCTCCGTTCCGTCGTGGATAAAAAAAGGCAATTCGTAAAAAAAGCTTTTAACGCCAATTTACTAAACTAGAAAATACAGTACCATACTAACATTACTTTCCAATTTAATAAAATTACTTACTCAGGTACTGAAGCACAGTCTAAAATACCGATGTAATCTGACTACACGCAGGTGTCGACAAGTAACATAGATTTAAGTTACCAGTCACCCTCAGTGGCGTGAAACTTAAACCTCTAAGTTAGCGTTGAGACTAGTAATTTTCTACATGAACCACCACGCCTCCACCTCGATAAATATCTAAATTTTGATCTTAGACTGGTTTTGGCCGCATCTTTACTTGGTTTACTTTATTTTTGACTTACTAACTTAATATCCATCTTGGAGGTTCTGAAATATATAAAAATGAAACCCGTTTTCCGTTGTCACGACATAACATGAAAACGGCTTGACCGATTCGGATAATTATTTTTTTGTTGTGTTTGTAACCACCGGGACCGGGTTTTAGACCGGGTCCTCCACCCGTGCGAAGCCGGGACGGGCCGCTAGTATGTTATAAAATAATAAAATTGATTAATTTCCAATTGATTGTACAGAGACCAGCCCATGAACCTACAGCAACTCCGTGTTTCCTCAATCGAATTTGAACCTTCTATTTTTGTAATAAAGATTAGAAATCTTTTTAGGTAGGTTATAAATTGGGGTAGCTTGAAATGCCAGCACCTGTGCCTGACTTACACGGAGTTTGTACAGTTTCTGATGTATAACCAATGACCAAAAACTACCAATCTTGTTATTGGTAATCTTAACTCATTGTCATAAAATAATTAGTAAGTTTATTGGTAAGTTTTCACGACTAAATCACTAGACCGTTTTCGATGAATTTTGGTACAGTAATAAATGTGATCCTGGAGATGTTTATAGGCTAGGCTATTAATCGTTTTGTCAAAATACAGAGCATTAGTCCAAAAACTTTAAGAACAAGAAGAAAGCGTTACGGAACTGCCCTGACATAATACTTTGATCCTGAGATGCAAAGGGAAATGGAATGAACAGGGTGAATTTTTATTCAGTAAGAGTCTGATTGTCAAGAAAACCAAATGGTGATATTATGGTGATAGCCTTTGAAGCTAACCTTTATAATTTAACCTCATTTTTCTTACGCCAAAATATCAACAGATTCTTAACGAGAGTGCCTCTTCAAAATAATAAACAAAACAAAATATTTCGCGAGTCAACGCCGTGATGAGCTAATGCCGTGGGGAAAGATGCGTAGTCACGCGCGGCCTCTCTGCATGCATCAGAATTATTAGCCTAATATAATATTTATAACGCTAGGACATGGCTGTTGAGATGGCTCTGAAGTTAAGAGATACGCTACTCGAGAGCGAGGCTGTGTGTTCAAATCTAGCAAGTCATCACATATTTCTGTCCTTATCATGATTTAATTGATAGGCGGAGACCTCTCGCGCCCGGCATTGGTCGGTTGCCTCCTTCTGCGAAGCAGTCATGTTCGCGAAGGAGGAGGCGGGTCGCGTGAGTGAGAGGACAATGTCCTCCCTCCGGCCCAACCTCGGTGGTGGATGCCCACGGCGGCGAAAGTCGCAAGACGATCCACCGGGAACCG
The DNA here is from genome assembly GCA_028554685.1 of Agrotis ipsilon. Classification (NCBI taxonomy): domain Eukaryota; kingdom Metazoa; phylum Arthropoda; class Insecta; order Lepidoptera; family Noctuidae; genus Agrotis; species Agrotis ipsilon. Next base: position 18,951,750 of record CM052958.1, on the reverse strand, counting down.
TAGGCGCAGGCGTGCGGGCGGCGACATAGTGTTCCACGCGCGCCTCAAAGAGCGTCAGCATAATGACGGGGTTCCAAAGCCTGCCGGGGTTGCGGGACTTATCCCATCACCGTGACCCCGGAACATAAAGGGCTATTGAAGGACACCGTGGATTTTAGTCAGTACAAGATCACGGCTGGACTCATTTGACGATTTTACCAGGCAAAAAAACATGATTTACTTGGGGTTGGCGCAACTATTTCCATTGACTTTTCTGCTTCCATTTCCGCCTGTTAGACGTCACGAAATAATTTATTCCTTATTCTGTCGCATCATACCTGACATAATCCATCCGTGTTCCTCTACCTTTCCATCCATACACATTTGTAGCAATCAATCTAGTAGTCACATGCGTATCATCCCTCAATTTTCATCATTTAATTTAAGCACCACTACACACAAAAATCTTTACAAATATACACTTTTTTGTGCTAAGGCCGTTAAAAGATAAAAAGAAGAAACATTGAAAAAATCTTTACAAATCATGGTACTTGCTAGATTTGAATAGCAAGTACCATGATTTGTAAAGATTTTTTCACTAGATTTGAATAGCAAGTACCATGATTTGTAAAGATTTTTTCAATGTTTCTTCTTTTTATCTTTTAACGGCCTTAGCACAAAAAAGTGTATCTGCAAAACGAATGTGAAATGCCGTTTTGACGTTGGCAGTATTTTAGACAAGCGTTCAAAAGAACAGATGTTTATATTTCTTGTGGCAAGATTTTTGCTTAAGGTTTAACTTAGCGGCGTTAACGAAAAATCAATAAAATTCGTCCATCGCTATTATTTTTCTTCACACTATTTCTAATGAACACCTTACAAAACCCTCTTTGACCCCGACCTTGGATTGCTCTGTCATAAAATTGTATCATTAGGTAAAAGGAGAAATACTTTCCTATAACGGCCACTATTACCGATGCCGTCAGCGCTGGCTCCACGGGTAAAACGTTCCCCGCCGCTTCTAAAGCAATTGTTAAGGAATTGAAGTTGACAGGTCCATTATAAGCTTTCTAAGTTGTTAAGCGAGGGGGACTTTGAATAAAACAATATTTTCTTTTGGATGTTTTTTATTTATTTACCAGATACTTGCAGTTGAAATGTAAAATCTAGTTTTTGTGTTGATTTGAGGTTCAAATAAATGTTTTTTTTTTAATTAATTAAGTTGGTCAAATTAATAAAATAATCATAACAAGTTCTACAAACAGTAATTTTTACAAAAATAATTGTACAAAAATAATTGTTGATGTTCCATATTATTCATGATTTCTCCATTTTATATTTTGGGAATTCCTTAGTCGAAGCCCAGTTACGCAGGGACTAATTACACAGTACACTCACATTTCTCCAGTTATTTTAAGTCCCATGTAAAAATAGGTGAACCTTTTGCAATCAACTCGGGGCACATCTACGTGGCTGCTACTGAGAAATTATGTATGGAAAAATACAATAACACTGTCCAATCCAATAATCTAGAAATTGAACCCAGGTCCTCAAGGTCAACATTGGGGTTTACGACCAATAAACCAAAGAGGCAGTGACAACAACAAAAGTGATGTTATGTACAATGAAAATTGAGAAATCCTCTTTTCTTTCGACACATCAAAAGATCTGAGTATCAATTATTCAAGGCGTATTTGATCCACTCAAGTGTGACGTGGGTATGTATCAATATATGGTTATAGTATATCAAACATCACGTTTCTCCCGACCCGTTATTTTCGAGAACCATTCACTTATTTTGCTGATTGCAACAAATTCGTTTCGAGTTTTCGTATAAAAATATACGTTTAACGAGCTCTTCAACGCTTTTGAGTATGTTTTATCGAAATTCAGCATAATGGTGTATGGTTTTTATTGCCTTGACTTGAATTTTTATAATGATTCATGTTCCAGTTTTTCCTGAAGAATTGTTATTGCGATTTTATTATTGTTGGTTTTTATTTATTGATCATTACCATCAGCCTTCAGCTCAGTTCACTGCTGGACATTGGCGATTCCAATCAACCGCGATTTCACTCGATCACCGGCGGCTCTCATTCAGAGCTGGGCTACTTGTTACTACGTGTTGTCGTTGCCGATTCGTAGTCTCCACTCGAGAACACGTCTACCTCAAAGGTCATCGTTTCAACAATTAACATGCCACTTTAACTTGCTTATTATCTAGCCCATGTCGACCACATTAATTCCCTGTTGGAAGACCTGATGACAGATTTGATCCCAAAAAGAAACGCAAAATAGTGGATGAACCGTACCGTGAATGTCCATGACTGAACTTCGTAAGCCACAACAGTAAGTCTTTTGGCTCTGTGGAATAGGACTGGAGAAGTAAAAACACAAAACAAATATGAATATCCCGTATGGGGTATTGAGTCAGAATTCGAATCCAATTATTTTATAAAAAAACTAGCAGCGCATCCCGGCTTCGCACGGGTGGAAGATCCGGAAGTCTAAAACCGGGTCCCGATGGTCACAAACAAAAAAAAAAAAGAATAAGCCGAATCGGTCCAGCCGTTTTCAAGATATTAACTTAGCAACACATTTAGCGATCCATTTTTTTATATTAAGTATAGAAGAAGATTATAGAAGATAGATAGATTGATGATGTAAGATGTTTGTTTCTTTCACACAAAAACTAAAGAACAGATTTGCATAAAAGTTGGTAAACGAATAGTTTATAACCAGAGTTAACATAAACGATACTTTTTATCTCGGTACGACGTTCACATGAGATCAATTTCGAGTTACACGCAGACGAAACTGCTGGCAAAACCTGTCCTCCAGATAAAAAAATCCAGATATATTTTAAACTCATAAAAATTAACGTTTGTACACACGTCTACAGATCAAGCTAAACAAAACCAGTATTAGCTGACCGTTCATTGCGTGTAAAAATCGTACAAAGCGACACCAAGACAAATTGGATTTGTATAGCTTGATGTGTAGCCGTGTGTACTTTTGAAACTTACCTAGATACTAAACCTAGGTTTAGTCGTTCTGAGCTAGAAACACCAATATCTACCAGCAAATAGGGTATTTTACTGCATAAATAAATTGATAATCTATTTAGTCCGTTACTAATAATATTGAAAAATAATGGACACGTATTTTTTATTTTTTCAAATCAATGAATATTGACAAAGATAATACGCTTCTAAATTCGGGAGTGGGGGCTTGTGACGTCATTGCGCTTGTAAAATTGTACCGACCGAGTGATTTTTGTGATTTTTAGAAGCGTTGTATCTTCGTCAATTTTGGTTTACGTGACAAAAGAAAAAAAACGGGTCCAATATTTTTTAATAATCTTTAGATCGGACTAATATTTTTATTTGAGTAAAATACCGTATTATGAACTTGCTTTAGCTTGTTAATTACATTTTACTAGGTCGTAAGTTCTTCGAAAATTCATCAGCGGCTTTCACTCGTCTATTACCTGAGCCATTACTGTATGGAAGTGGAAGTGTGTTTGATTAATGGGGTACGCAATAAGTAGTTAATTCTGGCACTTATAGCTATGCGAAACATTTAGGACATACTTCACTTACGTTGTATCGATCGAAGTGAAGTGGAAATTTAGTAAGAGGTCTCTGGTATGTTACTCGTAGTAAAATGGCTTTAAAAAGCAATGCGGATAGAGTAGTGGTGTTCTTGTGGCGGCTCCGACTTAAGAGCGTTTTGGCAGGTCATGTGCTCGAAATATGTAGATATTTATAATCACCACTGTTCTCAAAAGTTATTGATAATTTGTGTCTTGTTTTATAATACTAAGTAATATGCAAGTATTCAACAACATCGGGAACAGGGTCTGGGCTACCGGTGATCAGGGCTGATAAGAGAGCAACCATTTAATACTTGTTTATTTTATTTTTTCTTAAAACTAACTTCGATGTCGATGGCGCGTCGTGTTTCGCGCCAAATGCTTGCTGGGGTCGCGGGTTTTTTCTTAACGCAGGATACCGCGGCCCCGAACGTAAAGGACATCCGAAGGAATACGGGTGGATTTTAGTCAGTAGGAGTCTGACAGTTCCTTCTACCCCACACAGGGCGGGAGGACTCATTTGATGATTTTACCATCAAAAAAAAAATATATCTTCAAAAGTCATTAGATCAGTTTTTTTAGGCTTGGTAAATTCATCAAATGAATCACAGTCAGTACGAGACTGTCAGACTCGTACTGACTAAAATCCACGGTGTCCTTCGATAGCCATTTACGTTCCGGGCTCACGGTAATGAAATAAGTCCCGCGACCCCGGCAGGCTTTGGCCGTCTGAGACGCTCTATAAGGCACGCGTGGAACACGACGTGTCGTCGACCCGGGCTTGGTCCATGGTCGACGCACTCGCTGTCCGCATGCCCGCGCCTGCGGTAGCTGGAAGTCGTCGGCTGACGTACGACGCCGTGGACGTCTACCACTGTGGTTGGGGCGGAGGGCATCTCTCGCGGCCCGCCTCCTCCTTCGCGAACAGCGCTTCGCAGAAAGAGGCGTTCGTGAGTACCGCGACACAATACATCAGCTAACAAATAAATTCGAGACCACATAGAACACAGCTTACGAACTAAATCCGCAAAGTTTGAGCCCCAAATGAATCCGATCCTCTGAATAATTCACCTTCATTCCAAAGACGAATCAATCACTTCATTCCTGATTCCGAAACTTCGATGATTTGCTCCGAAACTTAATACAATTGGAGTCGCACTTTGTATACGAGTATATACTAGCAATGCGCCTCTGCTTTGTAAGAGTGGAGTGCTGTGATTCATTTCCTAAATAAAAACGGTAAAAAAGTTCTAGCTTTTTAATAAGCTGTAACTGTTTTATTTTCTATCTTTATTGGGGTCCTTTCTAAAAGTGATTTAAAAAGTCTTCTTAGCTAACCTGCTTTAATCGAGGTGAGTGCCCAAAAAGGTTAATCGACAAAAAATACGTTCTCGTCTATCGCCCGAATTTGACTAGACACTTCGCGAAATGGTCTTTTGATATGACCAGGGAGGGTATCACAACGTCTTAAAACCAGGCTTGTCCCACTGAGTGAACGAGATGATAATAACATAATAATTAGATGACACAAAAGTAAATTTATTTCAGTAGGTAATTAAAATAATTTCAAAATTAAATTAAATCGAACTCAGTGCATACACAGACACATAAAAACCAACTTCTTTTATACACAGATAAAAATAATATCGAGGTTTGCAACAAACATGAAAAGTCCAATAAAAAGTATCAGAGAGTGTCCAGTTCACTGGAAACCACCTAATACATCATTGTCGTCGCAAACTGAGCTAGAAAAACTTGCTAATGACCTGCCAGGGTTTTTGTACCTCATGAAATAGTTGGACGAGCTGCCAGACTGACGGAAAGGTCGTGGGGACTGACTTTTGTGTACATGCTACAGTTTTGTTCTTGAACGATTACTGTGTGATGTTTATAAATTGATTAGTGATGAATATTTAATTTGTTTGGTAAGTCTGGATAGAAGTTTAGTGCTCAATCACGTCAGAAAGGCTGAACTAATTTTGATGAATTTTCGCACAGAGGTAGATTGTGGTCGGCTATTGAAGGACAACGTGGATTTATTTAGCACTAATCTTAAGTGTGTCGGGAGGGACTGTCAGACTCGTACTGACTAAAATCCACGGTGTCCTTCAGTAGCCCTTTATGTACCGGAGTCGCGGTATACGTGTGTCCCGCGACTATAATCTTAAACCGGTAGCATAATCTCCTGGATCAATTAGGCCTTTGTCTAGTAGTGGACTGCAGTTGTCTGAGATAAAAAAAATCTATTCATTCATATTTATTAGTTCGTTACTGTCTCATATAATAACTACTAAAACAGAGCGTGTATATTTATCGTTTACCACTTGCCTAGAAGGGCAGGCGAGTCGCGACCAAACTCAAACTAGTTTCGAGTAAAAAAAAAAACAAAAAAAATTAATAGATAGTCCACTAAGCTCTTTTTAATTATATGACGTAAGTAAAGTGTATTACCATAAAAAAATAATTTGGTAATAAAAGTAACGTTATTTTTTTTTCCTTCATATTTCATCTAGGGTAAACAAACTCTTTAATGCCTCGAAATTACCTTTTTAAGTAAGGTAGAAAGACCTGTAAAAATTGGCCAAATGCGTGTCGAACATTCATTATCCTATGTTTTCTAACTGCTATAAAACGAGTTCTTTTCATATTATTATTTGCTGAACTAATTTCTTATATACGGCTCATAATAATCTTAGATGATGAAAAATGCTCGAAAGATATAAAAGTTAAATAACATTAAAATAAAAGTTTTAATGATAAATATTATGCCTCTATTTCACAAGTTTAACAACTTGAACAATAAAGAGATTTCGTCATAATTCTAATCTAATCTATATCAAATGGGTTGGTCTGTTAAGCTTTAATCTCTAAATTGCTTGACTCATATTGATGAAGCGAGCAAATCCGATTTTATGCATATTTGATGCGTACTCAAAATGTTTTTCTTCACCGATATCAATAAGTACATATTGGTAATTGCTCGGATTGGAATTGATAACATTGTGGATAAGAGGCGAAGTGATAACCTTTGGGCTATCTCATATTTCATAATACCATAATTATTTCATCATGATATAATGAAGAAAAACTAAATCACGAAAATATTAATCAGAAAACCCTAGAGCCAGAAAATGGAAAATTACAAAGACGACAGGGCGCCATAATTCCTGCCTATCCCAATTTCCTTCAAAGTAACTTCTACCCAATTTCGCAGCGGATAATCCCAAAATTGACCTTTGTTTGTTATTTACCGATTTACTATGAATCAAATTTTGAAGTTGTATTAAGGAGAAAAGTCAATAGAGAGTTTAATCTTTGAAGTAACCCGAAGCGGGCTGCGGGTTGTTGAGCAACCTCCTCCTGTGGCTAGTTTCTCGAAAGTCAATGTTTATCGCTACTAACTTAATGCTTTGTTTGTTTGCGTTATTATAAGTTGTGGTTATTTTCGGAATCTCTTATAAAATCAAAACTTTTCATTTATTAAAATAATATTTTAACAATTGGTTAGGTTTTTATGAAAGGTCTCGTGCGTATGTTTTTGTAACTTGGGCATTGGTATGAACATGGACGAGAGAAAAGGAATATAATAAAAGTTAAGATTACATTTTAATGTTTCTGCTTGCTCCTTTTTTTTTGCGTGCTAAAATCATCAATGAGTCCTCCCACCCCAGGCAGGGCAGGAGGGACTGTCAGACTTGTACTGACTAAAATCCTCGGTGTCCTTCAATAGCCCTTTATGTTCCGGGGTCACGGTAATGGAAATAGGTGATGGTGATGGCTTTGGCACTCTGTGCCCCGTCATTTTGCTAACACTCTTTGAGGCACGCGTGGAACACGACGCGCCCTCGACCCGGGCATGGTCCATGGTCGAAAAGCGAGTTGCCCTTTACTCGCTGTCCGCATGCCCTTCTGCTTGCCGCTTGAGAAAAAGTTGTAAGATTGTTTTTCGTCCACTGAGAGACATAGGCTTCCCTCATATAGTCTCTACCGGCTGCCTTTTGCTGGTCGGTCGTCACTCCACCTGACCAGCAGGTGCCATGGTATTTTGTCCATATCTTTCTGAGCTACACTTTAATCTGGTGGATTAGCCTCATTAAGAGTGTCTACGATTCGGCACGGTGAGTTTATGGATGTTATGGACAGCCATTCCACAAGCGCGTGGAACACGACGTGCCGTCGACCCGGGTACGGTCCATGGTCGGACAGCGAGTTGCCCTTTACTCGCTGTCCGCATGCCCGCGCCAACGGTGGCCGGAGATCATCTGCCGGCCGGAGATCATCTGCCGGCAGGAGATCATCTGCCGATGGACAGCCATGCGGCCACTTACAGATTATCGACAAACAAATGTACGGCTAAGGCAGGCCAATTTCGTGGTAAAGAACTTGTAAGCCCCCGCAAATGGCAAAACGCACTAACGACCAATAATCTACTTTCTTCTAATAAGACGGTTTAAATTTCCAAAGATTTGCGGCCAAGGATGCTGAGTAATGAAGAACGACTTAGAACTCGGTTCCAAATGGAATAGTCTTGTTCCCTTCGATTTTTCTATATATATAATTTTCTTGGCATTCCGTAGAAATAGCGTTGTTACTGTTAGCCAAGGTTTTCTCGTAAATAAGTTATTGTTCACGAAGTATGAACCCAAAGTGTTTCTTTGTTTTCCCGGAGTTACGGGAAATTATTTCGAAATCGGAAATTCTTGGTCTAATTTATGTTTCGGTTTTCGATGATCAGGGTTCTCGGGTTTTGAATTTCATTTTTGCGTCAAACTGCGCGCTGTAGTTGGAGACATGAAATAAAACAAAGTCATGTGGTTTTATTGAAATCCAGATGTTTATTATGGTGGAAAGCTTAGAGAATGAAACACAAAAAATCTGTCTTGGAGTTAAAGCATCTACAGTATAAATATTACTAACAAGCACAACATATTGAAAAAGTCCATTATTAACATGTAGGCACGTCAGAAACTAGAAAGTTGAAAACTAGTCCCTTTTTAATTTTCGGAAAAGAAAGAAAAATAACAACACCTTTTTTTCACCATTTTACAACAAGAATAATAGATTATTTGTCTATTCATCTGCTACCTACTTCCTTAATAGTTGAAAAAAACTTTGTCCGTAACATAAAAACCCAGACCGGGAACAACTACTTGTAGATCTTTTTTTTTGTGCGGGATTCGAAACCGCGACACGTAGCGCAACAGTCCAATCGCTCAGTCACTGCAATAATACTTCAAATTCGGTTAAAGATATTAGGGTTGCGGGCATGTGGGCGGCGAGTAAAGGGCAACTCGCTCTCTGACCATGGACCATGCCCGGGTCGACTGCACGTCGTGTTCCACGCGCGCCTCAAAGAGCGTCAACATAATGACGGGGCCCCCTCTCAGAGGGCCAAAGCCTGCCGTGGTCGCGGGACTTATTCCATCACCGTGACCCCGGAACATAAAGGGCTATTGAAGGAAACCGTGAATTTTAGTTAGTACAAGTCTGACAGTCCCTCCCGCCCTGCCTGGGGTGGAAGGACTCATGCGATGATTTTACCAAGTAAAAAAAAAAAAGATTAAACAAACGAAAAATAAGTCAAACAAAGCTAGCACTCGTTGTAAACACCCTAACAACTTAACACAACCTTATCACATACGACGTTTGAAACGCGCAAACATTTATAACGTTCGAGAGAGCGAGCTAATACCACTTAAGCAATATTACCTACAGTCTATAATCTAACGTGATATTACCATGCTTGGCTTCAGTACCTGCACCTAGTTTACCGGCTGCCGTACTAATTACTGCTTTGGAGAAGGATATTACGGCCGATATGAGTGAATATATCTCGGATGCTGAAGGTGGAGCTAAATAGTATTATTAAGAAGGCTTTTGAACATGGAGGGAAATTTTGTAAAGATTGTTGACGTGGAACAGAGATTTAATGAGGATGTAGTTTTGATCATGATGTTTGATTATGCGTTTTGACATAATTATAGAAAAAAAGAAGAAAGAAAATACATTTATTTGGCAAGCCTTAAGCACACAATTACAATTAGAAATTTATTTATTTGCCTTGTGAGACGTCACAGATGTAAATCAGCTTTATAGAGTGTGAGAGTGTGTATGTGTGTTAAAATAATTATCTGACTAAGTTATAAATTGACCTACATTTGTTGATTTTTAACATTAAATTAAGTAATTACTTGACAAATATTGATTGATTATTGACATTAAATTAAAATAGCTCGTAGCTCTGATTAGATATTATGGTTGTTTGTAATCCCGATTAAGACATATTGGATATCATTATCATTATAGTACCGGACTAACATAGTTTTTTATTGCATTCTGTTACAATCTTAATTTATTTTCTGAAATTATTTGCAAACCCATGTGATGGTTATATAATATCCACCCATATTTGCAAAGAAATAAATGATTTGATTTGATTTGATCTTGTAACTCGGTTTATAAGTAATTTAATTTTTTAGAGTCAGATCACAGGGCTCCGAAACATTCTTCTTGCCCGTCTTACCACAAAAAGGCACATCTGCAGGCTAACTCAAGGTCTGTTCTGTCTCAAGGTATGTTTACGGCTCACATAATCAGCTCTTAAAAAGAATTACTGTCTGCCCTACATTGCACAATAATATTCAGCAGTACCTACTAACTTTTTCTGCCTGGCATTACCGCGCTAAGGGCAAACTAAAAAAAAAACGTATTAATAAACAGTTAAAAAACCGGCAAAGTGCAGGTCGGCTTTTTTCATTTTTGTGTGAAAATCCTAATGCGATTCACATAATACATCTAGCTACCAAGTTTCAACAGGACAGTTCACACTTTCGAAGAAAACTGGCTGTGACATACAGACGGACAGACAGACAGACATGACTAATCTATAAGGGTTCCGTTTTTTGCCATTTGGCTACGGAACCCTAAAAAGTAGCTCGTTGCTCCCGTTTCACAAATCCACTCTATTAACTAAGTATAAGGTTGATTCTCTTATAAGCTTTAGGCGTAACTCACGATCCCCGCAACGTGTTTACTATTATCTTCTGTATAATGTAAAATGTTCTGAGTAAATTATACACATTAGAGATTTATGAGCTACAACAATTACCCACATAACTAGAAACTAATATAAACTTGTAATTTAAATATTGGTACTGTACGAGATAATTCTAACTCAGAATCAAGATTAAGAGCACGTATTCTGAAAGTTGGCAACTTCGCAAATAGCTTTCAAATATTTACAGGTACATTTGGCATATTAACTGTAAGAAAATAAGTAATATGGCTCTGTGGTGCACTAAAACATTGATATAGGGTTGCAATAAAAACACTGAATTTGAAGTTGCAACTGTTTGTTTTTTTCCAAATTCTTTTTTACATCTAAAACTATATAATAAGATGTTACGATATTAATGATTGCATTCCCATATCATTTTTTTTTGTGCACTACAGAGCCACATTTCTTATTTCCATACAGTAACATTGCCATACAGTAAAAAATATTAATATTTGACAACTATTTGCGACGTTGGCGTTGCCAACTTTCAGAATACGCGCCCTTAAGACTAATCTTATATACAAGATAGTGTTGGCAAAATATTTGACTCCTAATTGATGTTGTTTGGGTTTTTAACAATCGGTTCATTAATTTCCGAATAAAAAAAACAAGTACCTAAGCTATCAGCAATTTTAAAAAGTTTTTTCTTTATACCATAACATGCATACTAATTATGCTGTATGTATGCACTTTTTGTTGGCTGTATGATAAATGTTTTTAAATACGAGTAGTTTGCTATGCAGACAATGATTGACTGCCATACTTGTTTTTCAATCGGACATGCCAGATTCCGCACAATGTTTTTCTTCACCGTTTTGAGAGCAGTTGTGAGGATACAAATTACTTATTTGCGGAATCGAGCATGATTGTGCTCGATTTTCTATTCAAAGAACCTAATAAAATGAAAAGATGTCAGTTACCTGACTTTAAATTTTTGGTTGGACTCGTCATAATAACTGTCTAAAATTCAAAAAAAACTTTTGTAAATTCTTACTAATTGGTACTTCAGTCTCAACAGCCCTTAATTTCAGCTGACCAAATTAACAGGGACCCAAAAATTAAGGCTCCCCCAACTCCTCCCATCTAAATGGTTTCTAGAACAAAATGAGAGATGGGCGTTACCGGTGTCTTTCCCAGAAGTTTTATTGCTGGCTCCGGGGAAAATCCGGTTTTAAACGGTTTTAATCGAGTGTAATTGTCTGTGTAGGTATTTGTTGAATTGTATTTATACGCTTTGTGCGCGATGAGAGGGCCTTCTTGTGTCCACTTTATTTGGGAACTTACGATCTGCCCATTCTTGCTAAGTTGATATTTTGATGAAAATCGTTACATGACATCCAGAATAAATCTCAAAAAGGTTGTTGTGCACATAACATTGAAATCAACGCGTAATATAACGCGCATAACTTCGTCAATCGCGCCCGTCTTTGTAGATCTGCAATCTTAGGGCCTATGAACACTACGTTTTTTAAACGCACCGTCAACGCGCATTTTGGAAACGCGATGGCGCGTTTATATCAAACAGAGCAGTTTGTTGTCGCGATACAAAATGTCAAACGCGCGTTGGCATCGCGTCTGTATCGCTACAAACGCGCGACAACGGCTCGTTTAATACACGGTCGTGGTGTGCATAGGCTCTTAAATGTATGGTGGTTTCAAAATGTAGTCATTGTGTTACTGATTAGTCGATATCATCAAAAACAGTCCTGTTGCGTCCTTTTGTCATCGTATGACCAAACCGTTTCACCTTGCGTAACATATTTTTTTAACATTTTGACAATTCCAAATAAAGTGCATGTTTAGTAAGGTACTAGGTACATGAATAGATTTCGTGAACGAAATCTATTTAATTAATTTCACGTCATTCACATCAAGTTAAATCGCTGTTATTGAAAAACGATTTAACGTGATGTCATCACGTAATCTATAACTTTTCATAAACAACGGTTTTGCTAATATTTGATATAATTTACGGGTTTAAAAGTGGATTAGCGCATATTATGATGCTACGAACGCACGATACAGTCCGTACATCTATATGATGTGTAAACAACACGTTACTCTCACTGATCTGAGGTCCGACTGAAACCCCAGTTTCGTACTCTTACACTGACATCGTCAGGAAACAAAATAATACATTTCAATAAAATTAAGAGAGAAGTTTGTATTAGAGGCTAGGAGCCGAAAGCAGTTTCACTTCCTTTCTCCTTTTTGCAGTCTGTGAATAAATATTAAAATTACAGAATATATTTTCAACAGATAGCCTCTCATGCACGTTAGTATATAATTTACATACCTGATATCAACCTGAATGAATTTGATAGTCGATGGATGAGCGAAGCGAACTTTCCACCTCCCAAATTTAAAGTGTCTGTTCAAATATTTATTTTACAAACAGGCTTTCAACATGCAAAAACCTCACCTAACGTTGAGCGATTACCTACGAATGCTGTAACACTAGGTAAGAATAGGTGGTTAAAATAATCCAATGACATACGATAAAAGTTCATAAATCGATTCGATCTGCAAGCAAATTATTTGCGTGAATTACATTATTAAGCCACTTTTATCAATATAAGTTAAAAATGTAGGTAATATAAATTGGACACCTTGTGAACAAATTGATTTCATATGACAACCTAGCTGTTGCCCGCAGCTTCACTTGCGTTAATTTATAATTTGATAAATCAATTTTGGTTGCAGTTTGTTTATATAATAATACTAGCTGTTTATAATAATATTCACGCTCCCGGCGTGATTTTGTTTATATAATAATACTAGCTGTTTATAATAATACACGCTCCCGGCGTGATGACGAGTCCATCGACCGCCAGTGGTGCAGGGCAAAGTTGAAGGCACCCGAGCATGAGACAGATCGCTCATGAGATGGATAGACCAGATAAGAGCAGCTGTGGACAGTCCCTGCACGTCTGCACCAGACAGGCGGCCATCAAACAGGAATGGCGGTGTATTGTTAGGCGAGCCACTAACACCTGAAATGAGGACCACGACCACTCTCGAGAAGAAGGACTAGCTGTTTTCCGTGGTTTCACCCTCACGGCTAGACTGCTATTATTCGTAAAGGATATAGTCTATTATAGCCTTCCTTGATAATATGGACTATCCAACGCAAAAATAAATGTTCAATTAGAACCAGAAGTTTTTGAGAATAGTAAGTTCAACCAAAAAAATTCATCAGCTTCATAAAATTAGTATAATTATATAAATAAGTTATGTTTCGTAAAAAAATGTGAAGTTATCTTTTATAATAAGAACTTCATTGTTATTTTTTATTTATTTTAGCTTCATGTACAAACAGTGGTACATAAGTGGACTTAATGCCACAAGGCATTCTCTACCAGTCAACCTTTGGGTTAAAAGGAGAGTATTGAGGTAGGGTACAAAAAATAAAAATAACCGAAATAAATAATAATTAGTAAACAGGAAAAAAAATACTATCATTATAATATTAATGTAAATTCTAATACATTATGTACAGATAAAATAAACTAAACAATATTATAGTAATAATAAACATAAAAAATAACTCAATAATAACTATTATGACTTGACATTGAGAGCTATTTATTGCGACTTCTTATCTTATTATCGCAAAGAAAAGTGCGCTATAATCCTTATCTTTACAGCAGACACAATAATATACATCAGGATGATGGATTCAGTGGTTTAGGCGAGAAAAGGAGACAAACAAACACACTTTCACATTTAAAATAAATACAGTAGTTAGGATAGCGATTAGAATTATAAATAGAAACTAGTTTTGAGTCCAATAACAACGCCAATTGATTTTTCATTTTAAATTACCTGGATTATAAATTATACGCTAAGCTCAACAATCAAATCGTCAGTTACTTGCAAGAGGCATAAGAAGCATACCAAGACAATGAGAGTTTTTAATTTTCTTTTTGTTTTTATTTTGATGGTCACCATGGGGAGTATCAACTGTCAATATGACGACACCAATTTTCCTCCGGCCTACCACGCTACAAACAACCGTCGGAATCCAGATGTTATTAAAGGCGACTACTGTCCTCCGGGCACCGTAAGAATGCCTGATGGTAGATGTCAGAAAACTGATGACGACTGATTAACTTTGATATTGCTAGGCTATTTTGTATCCACTCTACGATGAGCTCGTCCATGACTTTGTCTGGACCTAAAACGTTCGTCTTTAGTAGACATTCAACTTTAAACTCTAAAGCTTAAAGTTGAAAATCCATCAAAGACAAACCGTACCTTCATCGCGGCGATGAGTGTAGAGAATAGCACTACTGATCACTACAAATAAAGAAAATTTTGTTTTCACATTTTTGTTTTCTTTTTAATTTTAATTTGAATGAATTTGCTCGCGTACATTGTTTCGTACCTCGGACAAAAAACAATAGACGAGTCCACACAGAACGCGCAGCCTCGCGAGGCATTTTTCGCGCGAGGAAACTGACAAGCGAGGCCGCTAGCTCTGTGGGGATTGGTCAATTGTTTTTCGTCCGAGGCACGAAACAAATAGTCCAGCAAAACAGAAGCCCACACTGGATGGCTCGGGTGCTCGGCAGCGCGCTCGCTGCCTCGCGAGACTGCGCGCTGTGTGGGCGTACCTATTTAAGTGTATCCAGGGTACCGACTCATAGTATTCCTCTATTACTAACTTAAAATTTCGGACATGGCTTATAAAAAAAGAACAATGTACAGACTCCAGCAGCTGCACATCCCACCTCAATTTGACAAAGTTCTTAAATAGATCTTCAAACTTATCACAAAAATCTAAAGTTGGCAAATTGGCAAAATTTCTCAGGCAGGTACATTTGTTCGGGTAGATTGATGACGTCTGTACACACCATTAACCGTAGGCCTATGTTCGCAAAAAATAAATTGTTAGTGAAGAACAGTTTTTTTCAAAATAAAATGATGACAGCCTCTAGTGTATGATAATTTATTTTCTCCTAAATGCTTGCACAGTCATACGATGTCAGTCAATGCCTTGATAAGGGAAAGTACCTTATTTGTATTGATAATCATATACCAAGGATTTCTTTATGCACCTTATCTCTGTAAGTACTTAGTTACTCGGGCACGCCGCAATAGCGGCGATAAGACCCTCTTTGCGGAGTGGCTGGAGAGACGTCACGGTGTCCTTTCCTACCGCATGACGCAGGTCCTCACCGGACACGAAAGTTTCGGGAGGTTCCTGTGTCTGATGAGAAAGGAGGAAACGCCTGGGTGTCACCACTGCGAAGATCCGACGTGTCCTCACGGCGGTGATAGGCGGAGACCTCCCGCGCTTGGCATTGGTTACGGCCATGCTGCGGAGCGAGACGGAGTGGGAAGCGGTCGCCTCCTTCTGCGAAGCAGTCATGCTCGCGAAGGAGGAGGCGGGCCGCGTGAGAGAGAGGACAAGGTCCTCCCTCCGCCCCACCCGCGGTGGTGGACGCCCACGGTGTCGGGTGTTGCAAGACGATCTCTAGCCACCGTAAGCGCCGGCATGCGGGCGGCGAGTAAAGGGCAACTCGCCGTCCGACCATGGACCATGCCCGGGTCGACGCCGCGTCGTGTTCCACGCGCGCCTCAAAGAGCGTCAGCATAATGACGAGGCCCCCTCTCAGAGGGCTAAAGCCTGCCGGGGTCGCGGGTCTTATACCATCGCGAGAGGTCTTTATGTTCCTGTAAGGAAAAAGAAGTTCAACTATGCACTGAACATTACGTTCTAATAAAAAACTTTTTATAGGCGGTGGCTTTGTTTTTTTATTTCGTTGTCGTTTTTCCTACCGACTCCGGAAAGAAAAGTTATTTTGTAGGTTATTTCACTTTCTGTGGGTCTTTTTGAAGGTGGTTTATTTTATTATTTTGAAAAATGTTTTTTATTTAAAACTTTTTGGCTTAAATATTTAACCCAAATTCTTGTCAAATACATCATTAATTGCACTAGATCATTTGCATCATGTGCACTAGAATTTTGTAATCCGTAGCACCGGTAGTTACATCTCTCATGCACACAATAAGCTAATAAAATTCCCTATCTCAAAAACCGCTGAACCAATTATGATGATACTTGCAGTATTCCCTAAAGTGAACAAGTAAGAAGACGCAGCGTATGTAGGCCTCCCACTAGGTGGACCGACGACATCGTGAGAGTCGCGGGCAACCGATGGATGCAAGTGGCGAATTGTCGTTCGGCGTGGCGGTCTAAGGGGGAGGCCTATGTTCAGCAGTGGACGTCTTCCGGCTGATGATGATGATGATGAACAAGTAAAGGTAGTACAAAAAAAAAGAATTTTAAAAGTCGGTCCACAATTGGCGGAGTAATCGCCTAACAAACACACAAAAAATAAAGATCAAATCATCAACGTAGCGGATATAAAAAAATGCTCACGAAATAAAAA
This sequence comes from Agrotis ipsilon, assembly GCA_028554685.1. NCBI lineage: Eukaryota > Metazoa > Arthropoda > Insecta > Lepidoptera > Noctuidae > Agrotis > Agrotis ipsilon. Next base: position 18,934,721 of record CM052958.1, on the reverse strand, counting down.
GTACTGAACCAAATTGGATGAATTTTTTATGGGACCAAAATGGCAAGTTTGCTGCTTCTAACAAAAAAAGAATCACACCAATCAGACTAGAAACCTCGTAGTAACCTTGGTGTACATACATAAAAAAATCGACCGAATTGAGAACCTCCTCCTTTTTTGAAGTCGGTTTAAAAATGTATATAGATTACTTAAAAAGCAAGAATTTATACGAATTCCTAAAAATACTTCACATCAAAGGTTTAGTTTTTTATTGATTTTATCTACTTTTAAATTTTATAGTATTGTAAACCTGTAATCGGTATCGCTCTTTAATCCTTGATAAGTGTACAGTATAATTGTTGCACCGCAACGTTAAATTATACTATATAACATTGCAGTGCATGTGATTTATGCACAAAAGTTTTTGTAGTCACTTCTGTAGTTGTTTAATACGCCGCGCGCCTTAAAGTGTTCTTGGAAACCGATACACGATCGTTATTTCCATCAAAATGACCGAGAAGACTGAAATTGAGACTGTCGTGTTTTTGGATATTGTGTTTATTAATAAAAGGTTTACTGAAGTAAAACTGTTAACTGCACCTCGGAGATATTTTATGAGAAAATACGTACAATGTTTGGCTGAACCAGAAGATCAACTCACGTTGTTCCTTCACGATGAAAATGATTTCGACAAAAAACTTATAAATGTGAACTTCGGCAAAAACCACCCGTGTGCTTATTCGCATATAAAGGAAACAACTTTGATTTTATAACGCTGAAAAAAAAATTAGAAAGTGTGAATGTAACTTTACTTGAAGATGTCATGTGTGCAGATAGCTCTTACGCGTTCTTTGATTTAGAACAACTTGAACCTGAATTCTATGGAAACGCTGTAAGGAAGGAATTTTATGAAGGACACTCAAAACCTGAAAAATCATATGAAATATGGGATATATTTGGAAGACTTCAATTTTACAAGCCTAACGAATACAGAGATAAACCTGATGAATATCTGATACATGCAGTTTTACATATATCGTTATATTATGGTGAACAACTTATCCACTGGTTGGATATGAAACATCGACGGCTTAGTACTGTTCAACCGAATGATTAGATTTGATTAATAATTCACGTCATACAGAATTATGTGTATTTTTTGTTGATTTAATGTTATGCAAATTGTGTGTATTTTCATTATTTTAGTTTGGAAAAAAGGATTCCTAATTCTTGATATTTGAACATTGCGGTTCATAACTATGTGTAGATGATTTTTAATAAAATTGATAATAATTTGTTTGGTTTTTATTTAATTGTACAAAAACAAGGTATTTATTTTTAACCAGCTTCAAAATAGAAGGAGATTATCAATTCAATTCGACGGTATGTTTCTTTTTTTGTGTGTGTTTGTTTCGCGATTACTCCGGTAATTTGTGAACCGATTTTCAAAATATTTTTTTATTCAAAAGGAGATACTTATGAAATGGTTACAAAGTCACCAAGTCAGGATCTGGTGATTAGATCCTGGACAAATCGAAGGCAACCTTAAAATTTTAAAAGCACACACATCGTTTTTTGCAAATTTTATGAAATATTTTAAGTATTTGCGTATGGTAATCATAATTTCATGTAGCTGAGCTGATGACGGAAGGTACAACTCTTTAACTGTAAGGAGTAGGCATCGACTGATTTGGTATGTGTTCGCATATCTCCGGAACTACAAGTCCGATTTAAGTAATTATTTTCTTGTTGTACTAGGTATCGTTCAACTTAGAGAATACTGCAAGTTTCACCAAAATCAGTTGAGTAGTTTATGAGATAGGGAATTTTATTAGCTAATTGTGTACCTACATGAGCGATGTTACGGATCACAAAATTCTAATGCACATGTAAGAACATGATGTTATAGGACATGAATTTGAGTTAAATATTTAAACTAAAAATAAGGTGGCAAAAAAGACAATTAAATAATAAAAAACCACCGACTTCCGAAAGAAAAGTTATTTTGTAGGTTATTTTACTCTTGTTTGTGGTTGTTTTTGGAGGCGGTTACATTTTGTTTGAAAAAGTTGTTATTTCCACTCTAAAGGGAATATAATAATAATATTCCACAACTATCACACAACGCCATCTAGTCCCAAGCTAAGCAGAGCTTGTGTTATGGGTACTAGACATCTGATAAACATACTTATATATTTCTAAATACATACATATTATAGATAAATTACACCCAGACACAGAACAAATGATCATGCTCAACACACAAATATTTGTCCTGGGTGGGAATCGAACCCACGACCCCCCGGCATAGCAGTCAGCGTCACTAACCACTAGACCAACAGGCCAGTCAAATGATTGAATGATATTTAACTATTGGATAGCCTGTATAAGAGGACAGTAACCAAACCATTTTGGTAGAATAAATAAATAAAACAATTAGAATAATTCTGGGGGAGTAAGGCCGTATCACCGCGCCGCGTCGTTGGGTGAGGTAGCCAATTACGACATGGCTTCGACCAATGTCGGGCCCGAGAGGTCTCCGCCTGTCGCCGTTGTGGACACGGCGGTGCTCTCCCCAAGCGGGGCAGTCCTGCACCGTATGCTCCACTGTGTCCTCCGGGCGACCTTCGCAGTGGTGACACCCAGGTTTCTTCCTTCCTCATCCGACACACTACCTCCCAAAATATCCGTGTCCGGTGAGGACCTGCGTCAGGCGGAAGGTCAGGACGCCATGACGTCTATCCAGGCCCAGACTTCAATTGCGACAGTCACTTCCTTCATACTGCCCTGAGATCGCGCTGGAGCTCTTCCTGATGTCGAGGCAGCGAGGATTCGCCCCACTCATAGACGCGCCACTCTTATACTGCGCGAGAGGGCAGTCGCCTCCAGATCCCAGAGCAGCAATCTGGCAAGGAGGTACGTTTAGAGACATGGATATCAATGAAATCAAGTCATTTAGAAAACCAAATGCGACCAATACTCTCATCTATTACGACAGTAGACATTAAAGGGCTGTTATCTGTAGATTTAAGATAGTTACTGTTGTTACGAGTAGACAATCAGGTTGTGCAGCTGCACTTTAAACCGGCCCAAAGATAGTAAGACAAACTGTTTTCTTTTTCTAAAATTTAACCCCCCTTTTTAAAATCTATCTCTCTCGTCCTTTTCATCAGAGAAAAGACGAGAATTTCTTATAAAAGGGACGAAATACACAAAAACACCACATTTCCGCGTAGGAGCGCCAACAATTGTGTCCTTTCGTTCAGGACTGTGCCTGGAGGCGCCTCATTCAGACTCCCCCGTTCATATAACATGCATTATGTTTGCGAACATTCTTGCGACAGAAAGAATTTCTCCAAAGACATCGTGAGCCATGTTGCTGTAACTTATGCGATATTTGACAAGATTTTTGATTGTTTTTGAACATTATATATTATCTTATATCGAGAGCAGTGGTGGCCCAGTGGTATCGGTCCCGACTTACGAGTTGTACTCGTAGGTCGTGGGTTCGAACCCCGCCGGGCACATAACTTTGTGTAATTTATTTCATCACCACTGCTCTCAAAACGGTGAAGGAAAACATCGTGAGGAAACCGACATGTCCTAGAACCAAAAAATTCGAAGATATGTGACATCTACCAATACGCACTGGGCCCGCGTGGTGGATTATGGCCCACTCCCTCTCCCAGAGAGGAGGCCTGTGTCCCAGCTGTGGGAACATTATAGGCTGATGATGATGATTATATCTTAAGAGAGATGATACCCAAGTAACACAGTCTTGAAGTTTATTCCCTTGAAGACCCCAAACTTATAGCATTCAGGAAATACAGACCGCCGCTGCGGGGAATTTCACTGCCTATCTGTGCACACAATAAAAATAAAACATCAGTTGATTTTTTAGCATGAAAAAAACTGTCAACTGAAAAATGGCAGTTGATGTTGATACGAGTATGAGACAAGTGTTCAACAGAGATGTTAAACTTTTCTAGTAAGACGGTGACTGTCCTTTCGGTTCCCATAAAGGGACTCACTATCTAAAGATTTAAACAGGAAATCAAATTCTGTTGAGTATTAGTATTTTACAGAAGCCTTTCTATACCCTTAGCACGAGTTTTCACTTTCACTGTTCGTTTTTTCTTTTACTTTACAGCGTCTTTACAGTATTTACAGCGTTTCTTGTATGAAAAAATGGAACAGCGCCTCTTATGTGCGAAGAAGGAACTAATTTTTTCCTTGAAAATAGTCAATTTCTAAGTGTCAAAGTTCCAGTTTACTTTACGTCTCAAATACTGAAAACTCGTGCTAAGGGTACTGATCCCCAAAACCCAGTATGTCTGACACAATACCCCTGAATCAGCAATACTATCAGTAGGTAATCTTCGGTTAAAAAACGGGGCCAGAAACCAACTGTAACCCGGAACACTTTCTTTTGTTAGTCACAAGACTATAACTCATCCGGTAGAATTACAGCGCGGGAAATAACACAGTTTTTATTTTTCATACAAAAATGATGAATCAACGTTGTGGGGATGGCGACACTACCATAAATTATGATAAAAAGACTTGCGCAACAATTTATTTTTACGTCAAACGACCTTGGAGTATGTGAGTGAAGTTCATGGGTTATTTTTTATTTATAATATCAAAACTTAATACAGATTTTCAGGGTTTTAAAGACAAATATCGACATGATACAATAATCCTTACTTTTATTATTATAAAGGTGAATGTTTGTTTGGATGGATTGATGGATGTTTGTTACTCTTTCGCAAGAACTGCTAAATGGTTTTGGATAAAATTTGGCACACAGTTATTTTATAACCTGGATTAACACAATATAATGTTAGTTTGATCCCAATTTTATGTACCTGTGAGATAATTTTCGAGTTGAAGCGGGCGGAGCCGCTGGAAACAGCTAGTAAATAATTTACTTTGTTGAAAATAATAAATAATTACAAGTTGATGGTTGGCGCAGTAGTTGACCGAATGACTGCAACGTTGCGCGTGGCGGTTTCGCTCCTGAACGAAAAAAAATGCATGCTATACATATAATACAAGATGTCTTCCAGGTCTTGCTGTTTGTATGTGTGAGTTTATTTTTTGTAAACGGAACAAAATCTAGGCCACAGGACAAAATGGTAGTGTAGGCCAACTATTTCTTTTTTTTTATCTATTCTATAATTCCATCAAAGATTTCTCAGTAGTATTCAGATTTGTGTTTCGCCGCCTATTACATCAACATAGAGAAATTAGCGATATGTGGGCTTATATTTATAAGGACACCTCGGCCTTTGATTAATATAAGTTAGGCCAATCTTTTGAAACAAACTCATTTCTAAACTACATTATTCTTAATTAATATACCTATATTTAAAAAATTAAGCTAGTAAATAATGTTTTAAAATAAACAAAAGAATCTGTGGTTCCTGTTGCGGCAAATATTAGTTGCAACTCAAATGTATAATTGTAGGTCGAATTACGTGCAATTAACATTAAAATAAACTTATTGTCACAACAGCTGTGTATACTCGTAAGTCTAAATATCACAAAATATACTAAAATACTTAACCAACTTTAATTTACAAAACTAAGTCGCTGTTAAGTTAAAAGTTTGAAAACGCAAACACGAATAAGCATAAAACCCATGACGTCGTAAGCTCGATTACGACTTTACAATTTTTAAGCACAACGCCATCTACCGGCGAGATGGGGCAACAAAACCGGAAATGAGCGAGCGAGACGGTGAGGCACTCACTTCCGGACTGAATCACTCGCCGGATGCAAATAGAGTTTACGTAATTTTCTCGTTATACCTACGCCTTTTTTTTTCACTATGAATTTTTACCTGTTGAATTTCCAACTTTTTCCTGTCTTTACCTTTTTTTCGGGAAACAGCAAATTTGATACATTACGTATGTGCCCGTTTGGTAATTCTATCTGAAGGAAGCGCGCCTCGTTTGATGTGTAATCGTTCATACTTTCCTGGAAATACGTAAGCCTTCACGTAGATATTATTATCGTTTATTCGTGTTGGAATTAATGGAGAGGTTATAACGTGGTTTGAGTTCATACCACAACAATCAATTTCATGAAATTAAAAAAAAAAAACTGTTATGTGATACCCTTACGTTAGTTACGTAGTTTTGTAAAAATAAAATGAATTTACCGGTAAAATATTAATGCTTTATGGTTTCTTTTTCTTATTAAGTTGAACCGCTTGGAGGTAGATCCCATTCAACCCAATAAAAGAGGCTTCTGACAATGCAATTGAGTCAAGGTGTTTCTTGTAAACCACAGTTCCTATACTCTCACCACTTTTTTATTAGTAATACCCTGCTGACAAGACCTGTCGCTCCGGTAAGACACATAACTTACCGTCAAAACTTTCCACAAAAAAAGTTAAACATCTGTTGAACACTCGTCTTAAAACAAACCTTTTTTTTTACGTGGTAGAATCATCAAATGAGGCCTCCCACCCCGGGCAGGGCGGGAGGGACTGTCAGACTTGTACTGACTAAAATACACGGTGTCCTTCAATAGTCTGAAAAAAACCTATATAGATTATATATAGGTATAGGTATTTATATAAGGGTCAGCTTTTGCACTTACAATTTTTTAGACAAATGTTCAACAGCTGCGCTGTGTGTCGCGGGTTCGATTCCCGCACGGAACATATATTTGTACGATCTGCAAGTAGTTGTTCCGGGTCTGCGTGTTTGTGTATGTGAGTTTCTATCTTTGTAAACGCACCCACGATACAGGAGAAATTCCTAGTGTGGGCCAATGTTTTTTTTAAAAAAGAAAGAAAGAAAGCTGTTTAATTTTTTGTAGAAAGACGTTTAAAGTTTTTTAACCCCAATCATACCTTGACTCGCTCAATATTTTCTACATGTATAACGTCGCATAATTTATTATTTTATGGACACTAAATCTTTTAACCTAATTGGTAGTTCAGCTTTAATCTCTGACTAGCCCGTAACACATGCGACTTGCTAATTAAAATCCCTGAGAAACTTATAACTTAGCGCGACTTAAGTGATTCTTTCCAGAACTTATAGTCCAAGAAGGATATCTTGTAATTAAGTTGTAACCTTTTCTATTTGTAGTCCCTACTATTAAACGAGAAGCGTATGTCAGCGCGATGTGATTTGACAGGACGGGCAAATTCAAGTTCCAAGATGATAATTATATTTTATTGAATAAATGGTGAATTCAGTAATGATGCATTTGTCCATTTTATACTACGTACTACATAATATTTTATTGCGTGATGATAGAGAGTGTTTCTTTTTTTAAATTATTTTTATTACTTATACCGAGTGGGCCGAAGTGGCGCTGGACAAGTACATTATTTTGTAAAGACTTGGAGAAGGCCTTTGCCCTACAGTCTGTGGGACAGTGTAGGCAGAACAAAAAAAAGGACCTAATACTGAGACTAATTTCTGAAAAAATTCCATGGTTTCCTGCAACAGCCCATTACATTCCGAAGCCACAGTTACTTCATAGTCTCACGACCGTGAAGGGCTTTGGCCCTCTTATGGGGCCCCGCCATGTTTCTGACTCTATGAGGCGCGCGTGAAACACGACGCGTCGTCCTGACCGGACAGTGAGTCAACCATTACCTACTCGCCGTTCACATGCCCGCGTGTCGCTTATGTTTAGGAGAGGCCTATGTCCAGCAGTGAAATGTGATAACCTGAGTTAATTGATTGATGCGACCACAATAAGTGGACACGTCATTAAAATCCACCTGTCATTTGCAAACTAGATTAACAAAACAAATCGTGTCATTGAATTTTTCGTCGTATATATAATAATGTCGTTAACATTTTGATGTTTTTATTATCTTTTGATTCTGATAGTATTAGAAAAGCGTATTTTACCCTTCTCGTGTGGTCGTTTATAGTTCTATTTTAACTACGCAATCAAAATTTATATAGGTATGCAATAGTTAGACAGCTTCTCATATAGCTATGCTTCTAAGTTACAGTGCACGGTGTAAGTAAATACATACATACATATGCTAATTGAACTGAGTGATAGCTTCATTGGAGGTGCTTCTGTTTGTTTATGCGAATGGAATGACCGTTTGTACGACCGGAATGAGATGGGGCTGTCTAAACACGTTTTGGAAATACATCTAGGTACTACCTGTCGATTTCTGAGAGCCTGGTACACGAAATGGGGTAAATACCAGGTTTTGGTGATCAAAAGTTTAGGCCAAAGATAACCTCGTACATTCCACCTACACTGCATCCTATGCGCATCATATCTACTACTACATTTACTTATGTTGATGTTTGTTCTTGATCCCTTCAGTGTCTAGATTTGAGCTCAAATACTTTTTTGATCGAAGTTGTTCTATGTAGATAGCACAAGAAGACCTTAAGGAATGGCATTGCACTGTCGAGTCTAAATGAGCCTGTGCATCAGGCAGTTTAGGATGGTAAAATGCCAGCGTCGCAGAAATATCTTAAGATGTTCCCAAGACTGTACAATATGAGACTGACAGTCCCGTCCGTTCCATTTCACTGAAGCGGATGAAATTACCGCAGTGATAGACGCCCACGGCGTCGGACGTCGCAAGACGATCTCCGGCCACCGTAGGCGCGGGCATGCGGGCAGCGAGTAAAGGGCAACTCGCTGCCCGACCAAGGACCATGCCCGGGTCGACGGCGCGTCGTGTTCTACGCACGTCTCAAAGAGCGTTGGCATAATGACGGGGCCCCCTCTCAGAGGGCCAAAGCCTGTCGGGGTCGTGGGACTTATTCCATCACCGTGACCCCGGTACATAAAGGGCTATTGAAGGACACCGTGGATTTTAGGCAGTACAAATCTGACAGTCCCTCCCGCCCTGCCCGGGGTGGGAGGACTCATTTGACAGGCAAAAAAAAAAAAGCGGGTGGAATTATATTTTGATGATTCAATCAATTAGACGGCACTTCGAGGTGGTTGCAGGTGGTGGCAGGAGAAATTCCTAGTATGGGCAACGTTTATATAAAAAAAGAAATTCTCGTAATCCCAACCCCCAATACATTAGACCCTAGCGGGCCCCGCTAGGGTTTCACACTCTTAAAATATAGCCACATCTTTTTCCCCAGCTTACATAAGCACATTACATCATCTCCTCACACAACTTGAAAATTAAATCACATTAGCATAAGCATAAGTAACCCCTAGGGAAATTACGTAGAACAATGCGTCGTCGAGCGAGCTAGTCAAAGGCATGCTCGCGACAACTACACTACAGCCCACTTTGAGCTCGAATTACCTAATTGTTGATTATGCTACCGAAACAAACGCGACGTGTGCGCGCCTCTGGTCGGCTCCCGGACTAACGTTTAACGAGTCGCTTTGCTAAGCGTTCATGTTGCCTTTGGTATTTTTGAGTTTGACAGCTGATAAGTGGAGGTTGCGTCTAAAGGTTGTTAGGGTAGTACATGTTTCTGTTTAGTTACTTATAGTACAAATAGCTGAGATCCTCTAAAGTAACTAAAGCATCACTTGTTATTTCAAAACAACCTTCTCAGTTTCTACAAATTTTAATGTATCTTTTAAATATTATGGTACACGTATTCGCCTGCATCACGAAGTGTAAAGATTTTTTGTGGAAAAATAATTGGCTAAGTGCGTGTCGAGCTAAGCGTAATGAAGGGTATCGTTTCAGCGTGGGCTCGCTTCGCTCCCTCTCCCTATTAATGTCACTGGGTTCTGTGGTTGAACATTATGGGCTAAGCCTACATTTTAAGATAGCAATTCGAGCAATTCTAGGTACTTATCCAGACGCAGATTCGAATCCTGCTCGCAGTTAAAGTGTTGAAATTAACAATCATCCTGTGCTAAATCAATTCGTGTTTTCGTTTCTAATGAGACCTTTATTGGCGTTAATAATGTTTTAACATACAATAATGTGATAATATAAATCAGCATGACGAAAATTTTACATAGTGATTTATTTCATGATGATTTACTTTTATTGATATTTATTAAGAAATTACTAATGAATTACGTAAATACTTAACATCGCTATCAACTTGACACTGATTTCCAATAATGACAAGGTATTTTAAAAATATTTTAAATTATATTTATTGATCCATTGGTGATAGCATAATTATATGTGAATTCAATGTATAAATTTAATGTATATATTTAGGAAACTTTATACCTTACTTTCTTTTTTATTTACGCATCATTATCATCATTATGTATATTATGCACTGCCACTTGCATCCATCGGTTCCCCGCGACTCTCACAATATCGTCGGTTCACCTAGAGGTAGACCTGCCTACACTGCGTGTTCCGGTCCGTGGTCGCCACTCAAGAACGTTTCTTCCGTATATGATTACTTCCCAGAATTTGATCCTTATTAGCAACACTATCGAACGGTATAATAATACAGGGTGTGATTTTTTTTTCCAAAATCAGCTGGTTCGATTCCTGACCAGGATTTTTGATTTTTCTAAAATCCAATGATGCAGTTTTAGTTGTCGTCAAAATTGGCCTCGAGACTCCTTTCACCGTTTTTCGATATTCCTCATAGTTTCGAAAGTAGCCATCCACGCCCAGTTGAAAAATTCACCCTGTATATAAGAGCTATGTCGGTGACTCTGGTTAGCCGAATATCCGAATTTTATCTCGCAAAGAAACTCCGAACACAGCTCTTTCCATTGCTCGTTGAGTAACTCAGCCTCTCTAAAAGGCCCGCAGTCCAAGACCCCGTTTCAGACCCATATGTCATCACTGGCAACACACTCGTAAAACAGACTGACCTCAACAAAAATCATATCAAAACACATCACACGAGACGTGACGTTATTAAAGTCACCATGACTCTGGTACGTAAAAGCCTCCTTATGGAACAGAGTAAATTTTAGTCAGTAAGTCCGAGAGTCCTTTCCACTCCAACCAGCAGTCGTAGCAAGGCGCCGTAGAAAGGAGTTTTGTCATTGGAAGAAAAAACAAAATGACAGAACGTAGAAATATTTTTAGCGTTTAAAGCATGATAATTTAAATAAATATAGAAAATAAACGTTCTATTCTCAATATTGTACGAATGGTGTCATATTTATGCAAAAAAAAACAGTCGATTTGTGTAGAAATAAGGATTAAACGACTTTGTCTTTTCTTGGCAGAATAGAGATAGGATCGCCATGCTACGCGTGCAGGGAGGCCTAATTCAACGATTAAAAAAAAGTGTTGAACTCCATCCGTGCGTCCCTGTATTGAGACACTTTATTTTTTTCAACTAGCCGCATGAGTGTAATTCAAGGTAACTTCACCTTGAAAATGATGAGGAACTGAGGCAGCGTCCAAGGTCCAGGTTAGGTGAGGTTAGGCAAGAATGGTTCGCAAAAGACTCACAAGAAAGGGTACGATTTAAACTAAAACAAATTCGTTTCTATTATTACCACAAATTTATTAAACAGGCACACAAATTTGAAGAGATTCGTTCCAAACACATTTCCCAATAGGATTTATAGTTGAGTTGCGATTGACGAGTGGTTTTAGACGAGTAGTTAGATAACCCAGCTTATTTTCGTCATCCAGACATTGAATATAAACGACATTGATGATTAAGATAAAGAGACAAAGTGACTTCAACATTTTCAGTATCTGGTGTAGCTTGTTGAAAATTTATGGAATCACTGCAGACTAACGGGTTGCATATCGTTTTTATATTAAAATAGAAATAAAGGTTTATGTTAATTCGTCATGATTCATTCGAAATTGAATGGTAGATGATTAGTGCAAATCAATTTCTGGGAACATCAATAATGTGAAATTCTGTAACTTAATTCACTGCTGTCACTAATTCATTTGTTGTGTTTTTTTAGTTTGTACTGGGAAGTATAGTTGTTTCAAAAATAGTAAGGTATCTAAAGCTTTCTTTAAATCCAAGAAAACTATTTTGGTTTCTAAAATAGAATCAATAATGAATCAGACATCATACTTTTCAAGCTATGCGAAGACCATACAAATGGTCTTTTAAGGAAAGAACCACACAGATTTGAATGGACCTGTCCAGTCAGTGCAAGCATTTGTCAGTCATCGTGTAGCTCGACTCATAACTCAAGGAGCTCAATTTTAATTCTCATAAATTATAGTCATAGTTTGTAGATAATGAACAAATTCATTCAATAAAACAAAAATAACAACATGTGAGTAAATTAAACTGAAAAACCATTTTATTAATTTCAAAGTTTTATTTTATTTTTTCAAACCAAAAAGAAATTGCAGGAGTGCAGCTCTACATTTTTATAAATTTAATCATTTACTGGTACGCAATATTGAAGTTCCTCATTCCAAACACATTTACCAATTGGTCTAGATGTCTGTTGGTTACGACTGATGTATTGTCTTCGTGCGTTGCGGAAATGTGCTGAGTAAGGATGGTAATCTAGACCATCGTCAGCCTGACCTTGGATATTCACAACGTTGATGATCAAGACAAGCAGGACAAGGAACTTCAACATTTTCTGTTACTTCTGTGAATTCTGCTGTGGGCTGTTGAAGATTTGTAGGTTCACTAGCACTGAAGCAGTCAGTGCCTTATTTATATGAAATACACGTACGCTAAACGACATTACATACAAACTATCGAACTTTTTTTTCGAAAAATAAGCTGCTAGTTTAGTAGGTTTAGAATAAACTTTACATAGAAACAGAGATTTCCATTTATTACCTATTTTTATTTAACCTATATTGTCCCACTACTGGGCATTATGTTCAAACATTGTCAGTATAAAAAAAGAAACCAACTGTATGAAACACCCTTTTTATCTTTCAGGGTTTGTTTCATTTGTTCTGTGTCTGGGTGTAATTTATCTATAATATGTATGTATTTAGAAATGTATAAGTATGTTTATCAGTTGTCTAGTACCCATAACACAAGCTCTGCTTAGCTCGGGACTAGATGGCGTTGTGTGATATGTAGTTGTGGAATATTATTATTATTATTTTATAATCATACAATAATACTTCCAAACCCTTAGTAAGATTTGTAGTTAAGATTTTAATGCTATTTTAAAAATAAACAAGTTTCTATTAATTCTTAAAGTTTTATAACCTGCTTATGACAACGAAGTTTCATGAAATTCAGTGCAGTTATTTTCAAAAATAACGTAAGAAAAGTTTGTATGAAATGTCTTTCGGCGCAAATATTCCTGAAACATTATTTCATCATTATTGATTTGTCATGCTTTTTATGTTCTTTTTAAATGAAAAATAAACATAATAAGCATGACAAATCAATCATGACGAAATAATACAATAATTGAATCATTATCGGAATCGTTTGGGAAATTGAAGTATGCCATGTCAAATCATAACACAAGCAATTAAAGCCTTGATGGGAGGACTCGTTAGAGATTTTACCACGTAATTGAACCACGTGAATGATACACGTGGTTGTACCAAGTCTTTCATACTACCCCACCAATAACATCAGCGTTAATAATTTTATATTTGCACCTATTTAAAACATTTTATATTAACAAAATTACAAAATTTAAAAATGCAAAATTCATTAGCTACTTAAATTTATTTCAAAAAGTTGCCCCACACTAGGAATTTATTCTGTATCGTGGGTGTGTTAGCAAACATATAAAACTCACATATACAAACGCCCAGACCCAAAGCAAATATTTGCTTCGTGCGGGAATCGAACCCACGACACGCAGCGCAGCAATCAAATCGCGCAGCCACTGCGCTAACCGTGTCGTAATTTCAAATTGATTTCCAATAAAGAGAAGATAAGTCATCGCTTTCCATCATTTGACCTACTTTCACACCTTATTTTATTCAAAGACCATAGCGATAAAAAATCTAAACTGCATTATTCATTGCTCTCCCTATCGCTATTTCACAGATATACATCGGAGCACAGTCATCGATGTACACACACCAATGGCGTACAGGAAGTGGGAAGCGATAAATTCGTGGCGAAGTAAAATAAAACCTTTGGCTTCGCCCGTTTCGCTGTCTGCATTTATGATATATCGTCCGTACGATTCTGGTTGGTGTTTTTTTATACATTTCAGATGCCAAAATATGGTAGGATTTAAGGTAGTTTTAGAATTGAACGGATATGAATCTCTTGAAGTATTTTGTTGCGGATGTGGGGTTTTGTTCTGGGTTGCGCAGAATTTATTTGAATTCAAAAGTGAGTTTGTTTGCTAAATATTTGCGCCTAAACCGCCGAACCAATTATCTATTAAGAAATGCATATACGTCAGTTATAAAAAAACGGACAAACGGACGTAACTAATCCAAAAAAGGTTTTGTTCCTGTAGAAATCAACAACGACGTTTTTATTATAATAGACAAGTCCTTCAATAAAGTTAAGTTTAACTTAACTCAACTTAGGTAAGCGCTAAGGTGGCTTGTGGTAAGTTAAGTCTGATCAGTTGACCACAAGCCACCTTAGCGCTTTCGCACACAAGGTGAAAGTCTACGATACCATAGGACTTCGGTATCCAAGCGACTATCGCAATACGTATTCATAGGGCTTCGTTCACAGACACGAATCAATGGCTGCAAAGTCGTAAGGTATTGGAGACTTGAGTCGCCTTGTATACGGAGGGTCGTATTCGGTCAGACAATGATTGACTCCTGATTGGCCATCGCCAAAACTCATCAGTTTTGGGCCCATCATTTAAAAAATATAAAGATACTAAGTTTATTCAAATACAATATCTATTAACCAAATCATTAAGCAGAACAGCCATAATTTTGAATACAAGGAATCCTTATGTACAAGGCGAGTGGTGCCAACATTACAAAAAATATAGTTTTCTCGATACTCTGATATTATAAAAAACGTTGCATATTCCGTTGTTTAAAATCGTGGTTAGTTTGTGTGTATGTTTCCTTGCATTTAATAAAAAATAAAAAGTTGAAAAAATAAGTTATGAATTAACAAGCTAAGGTTATTTTTAAACAAGTTTTCATTACTTTTTCATAAAATTAACTACTATCTACAGACCAAGTACTCGTCAAGACAAATCAAACAAGGCCATACTTGATGGGGTTGTGCGTTTCATCACAGAGTTCCTATACCACCCTCCAACCCCATCATCAGATCCGCTTCATTGTCATTGCAATACTGCATTGCAATCGCAAATCTAACTTGTAAGATTTTATAACAAACTAAACAAAAGCTTGTAGCAATGACCTTTAGAACTTCTACTAATTTATGTTTTTAATATTTGAAACAAACAGTTTCATAACAGAATAATAATTATGTATGTATTTAGAAATATATAAGTATGTTTATCAATTATCTAGTACCCGTAACACAGAACGCCTTCTAGTCCCAAGCTAAGCAGAGCTTTGCTTAGCTTGGGACTAGAAGGCGTTCTGTAATAGTTGTGGGATATTATTATTATAGAATACAGACTAAAAAAACGATTATTACGTAAAACACACACAAACTCTGATAGATCCCTATCAGGGGAGCTCACCATCCTATGAGTCCTCCCGCCCAGGTGGAGACGGGAGGAACTGTCAGACTTGTACTGACTAAAATACACGGTGATCCCTCAATAGCACTTTAAGTACAAGGGCCACGGTTACTAGATGAGACAGTCCCGCGACAGAGGAGTCCCATTAGAGGGCCAAAGCCTGCCGGATCACGGGACTGTCTTATCAGATAATTGTGAGTCAGGAAGGTAAAGGGCTATTGAATTTTAGTCGACACAAATCTAATCGTTCTTTCCGTCCCGCCCTGGGAGGGAGGACTTATTTGATGATTTTATCACGGTAAAAAAAAAACATACACTTACTACCAAATTACGGAAAAAACATATTCAAATACGCCTAAACTTCAATACATTACTGGAATCTCCCACAAGCTGTGGAAGTAGTGGTAGTAGTATCCAGATTCAGCCACATCCAGTGCCAATGTATGCACTCTGGCAAATTGCTGGCCTATTAACTGGTTGTTAATAGGTCGCGGGACTTATTTCTATTACCGTGACCCCGGAACATAAAGGGCTACTGAAGGACACCGTGGATTTTAGTCAGTACAAGTCTGACAGTACCTCCCGCCCTGCCCGGGGTTGTAGGTCTCATTTGATGATTTTACCATGATAAAAAAAAAAAAAGGGTCACGGTGATGGAATGAGTCCCGCGACCATTATTTCTACTTACGGAATCTTTTTTACTATGAAATCATTCGCGATTCGAAAAGTTTTTATAGGACTCAATCCTACGTATTTTTTCAAATAAAATAGACCAAAATAACCCAATTTTGTTAAAAGAAGAGGTAAAACTCTCTCCAACTCGGTTCCGTATTTATTTATTTTAAAGGTACTCTTCAAGATGCTGTACAACGTTCTCCTAGTAATTGAATTAGTTGTTAATAGGCCAGCAATTTGCCAGAGTGCATCCATTGGCACTGGATGTGGCTGAATCAAGAGCTATTGAAGGACACCGTGAATTTTAGTCAGTACAAGTCTGACAGTCCTTCCCGCCCTGCCCGGGGTGGGAGGACTCATTTGATGATTTTACCACTATAATAAAAGTAGAAATAATGTACTCAAATAATAATAGAAAGTGCGATATTTTTTAAGCACTTTCATTTTGTTAAGCACTATTTTAACATAGTAAAACGTTATTTAGTAGTGCTTTTATAGCGGTTAATTTTTTTCTATAGAATAATCTAGAGATACCTATTACACGTGCGAAGTACCTGGAAAAAGTTCATAATAAGATTATTATCTATACTAATAATATAATAAAGAGGAAAGATATGATTGTTTGTTTGTACTGAATAGGCTCCGAAAATACTGGACCGATTCCAAAAATTCTTTAACAAGTTGAAAGCAGCATTGGTCCTGAGTGACATAGGCAATTACGAAGGCCAGCGGGCGAAGCTGCTTGCAAGGGTAGTTAATGATAAAACTATAACCTATGACTAAAAAAAAAGTGTCTCATATTTTCAGGCAGATTTGTATGTCAGTTTGAGCGTTACCGAAAAACTAAAAATTCATGAATACCACAACAGAATAGAAGCAAAGCCTTCTGTATTCAGTGGAATCACTGAAACTTGTTTTCACAAAATCCACCCCGAGTTTCAGGCCTGAAACAATATTTTGTTTTCATTTGGAACTGTTCACAGGCATGGCGGGATTAGCAAAATAAATACGGAATACATTATTTCTGTTTTCCGTACTCATTTTCTATGTAGTTTATTTTTGTTGTTTGTATCGCGATAGGAATTTTATGTAGCATTTGAAGAGAGGTGAATGTTAAGTTATTTTTCACACCACCTGCTCGAAAATGTCTAATTATATGTCAAGCAACCTTAACCTAAAGTGAGTCATTAGTGGCCGAGGGCACAGCCGGTCAATAATGTTGTACTGGATTTCATTATTACCCGCTGGTCAATAATGTGATTTGAATTTGGAATATGTTTATAAACAACAAACACCCTTTGGTGCCAGAAAGATTTTTTTTTTAATTTTCTTTTCCCTTTTGGGAAGACAAAGGGATCTATCTAGCCCATGCAGCCTAGATTTTTTTTTAGGTTCTTTTCGTCCCTCTTTGGGGCAGGCAAAGGGAGCTGAGCCCATACAGCCAAGTCTGATTTAGTGTGCCAGAAAGAGGAAAGCTATTCTCGAAACCCTTACTACGCGTGGATGATATTCTCGATTTCCTAAAAAATCATAACGATTGCTTCTTCATATCGTTGCCATGTTTTCGAAGACATAATATTGTAAGAATAATTAGATAACTACCTACGAACCATTTTTTAAAAGGAATGAAATAACATTAAAAATTAAAACTGGCATTAATAATAACAAATACCGTACCGCGCCGTAATACCGTAGGTAATAGTAATTGGCTGTAACATTAGTTAATTTATTTTAAATAAACTGCACTAAGATTGCTGTGGATTTTGTAAATAAATAATAAAACCTATCTATATTATAGTCGATTTATCACATTTTATCAAAAATACTCTATTTTCACGAGCGTCTCCAATGACGTTCTAAATTCAAAATGCATACAGCCAATCATCCAAAACCATTCTACCAGCCCTGTATAAAACTTAGTTTACACAAACGCCACATCCATGAGAGTGATATCATTAGGACAAACACGACAAAACCATAGAAGATACTTTTTTTTTCGAAAATCGAATTGATCGTGTCTTGGCTACTTATTGGTAGACGCAATAATGGCGCGAATTTTTGGCATTTAAATTTTAAATTTATCAACAAAGTATTATAAATTGTCGAGTGATGAAAGTGATTGTACTCCTGAATTCATTACAACCGAAGCTAATAATATTTCCAATAATTTACTGCCGGAAAAGTCAAAGGAAACTTATATAAAAGCCTATGACAATTTCCAAAAATGGAAAAGTACGAAAGGCGTCAAGTCCATTTCGGAACCAGTTCTATTAGTGTATTTTCAGCATTTATCTTGTACTCAGAAGTCAAGTAGCCTATGGTGTACTTATTCAATGCTTAGGTCAACAATAAGCATGAAACACAATATAAATATCAAGACATACGCTAAGCTATTAGCATTTCTAAAGAGGAAATCGGAAGGTCACCAATCAAAGAAATCGAAAGTTTTCACACCTATGAATATTGAAACTTTTTTAAATGAAGCTCCTGATCATAGCTATCTTGCCGTAAAAGTAAGTACATCATTTTATTTATAACTAAATAAAATACCACATGGTAGCAAATACCAACAAGAACACCTAAGTATACTTACTGAATTTACGTATGTTGTTAGTAAAATTTATTTTTATTTTTGTTACAGGTGGCTTTAATTATTGGAGTGAATGGGGCTTGTCGTTGTCAAGAAATGGTAAACATGAAGGTCCAAGATATAGAAAAACACTCAGAAGAGTTGTTATTGATTAAGTTGCCAGACACTAAAACCAAAAAGGAAAGGTCATTTGTCATCCGCGGAGCATATGTAAAGGTTGTGGAAAAGTATCAAGCTCTGCGGCCTCCTAACATAAACACTAACCGATTTTTTGTAGCGTTCAGTAGTGGAAAATGCACCCGTCAAGTGATTGGGAAGAACAAAATGAGTGCCATGCCGAAGGAAATTGCCAAATACTTAGGATTACCAAATATCGAGCTCTATACGGGTCATTCTTTTCGTCGAACGTCAGCTACACTGTTGGCGGATGCGGGAGCAGATATAACCCAAATAAAACGACATGGTGGCTGGAAATCGGATACAGTAGCAGAAGGATACATTGAAAATTCTGTACAAAACAAAAATAAAATAAGCTGTCAAATTGGTAACAGCATCACTTTAAAAACGTCATCTGATTCTTTTTCACCACAACCTTCAACATCACACCATCATATTCCATCTTTCCCTGAGCCTCATTCACCACCTTCACCAACTTTCACCACCCAAAATGCTTCTCTGCAAATACAAGATTCTGAAGCATTGACGAGCAATACTCAAATAAATTCCACATCAACATCTATAAACGTACCAAATAAAAACATAACTATATCTTTGCACAACTGGACTAATGTCTCAAATGTTACAATTAACTTGAATTAATATATAAGTGTACCTATATAACTAGTTCTAAATGTTATTCTTACTGTTTTTTTATTTAATAAATACTTTGTTTTTCGTACTATGGGTATTATTTTCTCACAGTAGGTGTAAAAAGTAGAGTATACTCCTCTGGGCTAAAGGTGTCTTTGCCTTGGGCTAGCTTGAATCCCTCGCTGCATTCAGGATTCTTGTATTAACTCCCTCGCTTCGCTCGTGAGTTAAACTCTTAACTCCCTCGCTACGCTCGGGAGTTAAATCCCGAATCCTTCATTGCGCTCGAGATTCAATATGACGCCCGTGACATAAGACACAACTTTAGCCCCTCGGTGCATAATCTACTATTAAATGACGTTAAGAAAAAAAAGATGCAATGAAGCCAGTTGTTAGAAAGCGTGACTGCTAAGATTCTAGGCCCTGTGATCGATTGATGATTTTGAACGTGATTTTTTTCACTTCAGGTCAGGTCAACCCAACGTCAAAATATGTTTAGCTATAATTTATTTGTTAATTTAAGTACATGGAAGAGACACAGCAAAAAGAAAAAACAGACAGACCGACAAAATTACTTTCGTATTTTACAACATCTGTGTGGCACATCTGTAATGAACACCAAACAATACAAAGTTAAACAATGAAAACCAAATTCACAATAGCTTTAATACACAGTTCCAATTATTTCTATAAAATGGAGATTGAAAATAAGAGCTGCAAAAAGCAAGAAAATATTGATAAACAATACCCAACACTGATTAAGGGGGAATTGCCGGTTCCGTGCCGTAACGCTGTAGTGGAGCCAATCACGGTGCGTTCTCAGTCATCGAGCCTTGCAAATACAGTGGGTGGACGATTTTGAGTAACGATTTCAAAACGATAATATTGTGAGAAAGGTAGAAGGAAATTATAGCTTTGTGTTATAAAGTCGGTCATCTGTAGCAACGTAGAATGCGCATAGAAAAGTGTTTCACAATAGTTAATTTTTTAAAGTTGTCTCACTCTACACAATAATACTGTAAACTCTATTTTACACAACAAGCTGTAATCTTATTTAGGTCAACTACATCTAGGCCCTAAAAATACTAATTCTGTAGGCTATTCCAACTCAAGACACGGAGAGCAGTTAGTAACCAATCGCTCAGCCACCTGTGCCAAACGTTTCCTCAGATAAGTTACAAAGATGATTTTTGGTTTTCCCAGTTTAGTTTATCATTCTGTCAAGGCACCTGTAATACACAAGGAATGTAGTATCATGGGCTGATGAAGATTTCGAGTAGGATTTATAGTTATTCATGCAAGAGTATTGAAACATTCGAAACTCAAAACAATAACAAATAAATATTCCATTTTCTAATGATGGATAATACACTTCTGGACACATCTATTGGCCCACCTTAGACTTTAGGTTTCGATGGCCCCTACCGAAATATAATTGCTAGATTGAGCAAAAACTGTTGATGCAGTTTTAAACCTGATACATTTTACCATCTTTTTCGATCGTATTGTTTTAAATTTGAATTCAGAATACCATACGACATGGAGCTACGCCTAACAAGTCGGATATGCGCCTTGTTAAAGGCAATTGGTTTTTGAATAAAAAACATGTTTTATCAAATAAAGGTTTAATTTAATAACGCGTGTTGCCTCCATGGGCATCTACCACAGCTCTCATACGATTAGGCATAGAGTTTATCAACCGCTCTATGAAATTTTGAGGGATCATCTCCCATTCCTCTTCTATGGTAGTTTTCAACTCCTGCATTGTCTGGGCAACTGGCTGACGAGCCCTAACACGTCTTTTTAGCTCGTCCCACATGTGCTCAATGGGGTTCATGTCTGGGCTTCTGGCTGGCCAGTCCATAACTGTGATGTTCACATCCCGAAGATATTCCCTGACGATGCCGGCCGCATGGGCTCTTGCATTATCATGCATAAAAAGGAAATTTGGGCCCACATAGTCCGCGTATGGTATCACGTGAGGTTCTAAGCACTCACGAATGTACCTTTCAGCATTTAATGTGGGCAGCCGTGGTCCTGTAACAACCTCAAGTTGAGTTTTGCCGCTCGCGGATATACCGCCCCAGACAGTCCATGAGCCACCGCCATAAGCAGTCCTCTCTTCAAAGCAGCATTGTGCGAACGCTCTCCCTTACGTCGGTAGACCTTCTGCCTTCCATCATTGCCATGTAACACAATTTTAGACTCATCAAAAAAGAGTACACGGCTCCAATCTTGCTGTGTCCAATTTAAATGACTGCGTGCGAAATGAAGGCGCGCTGTTCGGTGGGCTCGCGTTAGTTTGGGCCCATTGGCTGGCTTGTGTGGTACCATATCGCGTTCTTTTAACCTTCTCCGAACAGTTCGAGCGCTCACGGATACTCCGTGGAAGTCGCGAAGTTGGTTTTGTATCTCAATGGAGGTAAGGTGACGATTTCTCAAGCTGGTCGTCACGATGAATCGATGCTGCCTTTCAGTTGTGACCCGAGATTGTGGCCTTCCTTGGCGACGAACAAAGCCGCCAGTCTCTAGGTACCTCCGATAAACATTTCGGACCGCAGATCGACTTAAAATAAGTTGTGCACTCATGTTTCTTTGGCTGTGTCCGGTCTGAATAAGTGCCACAGCTTGGGCGGCGACTTCAGGTGAAATATCCATAGATTATTGAAAGAACCTCACCTTAATGTTAAGAATAAGTAATGTTTGTTGCAAAACCAAAGATATCAATCACTTTTACAAGAATTAAATCCCAGTAAACCAATAAAACCAAGTTTTCTTAGTATTCGATTGTTTGATATCAACAAACAGGCTCCAAATTGTCTTATGTTTCTTTAAATTCTGTGTTCGAAATTCAAAAAAAGACTATTGAATTAAATTGTGAATGTGCTAGGTTCAAAACTGTATAAAAACTTTTTGCTCGACCTAATATAAAATTTTAGCTAGGACCAAACGAAACTGAAAATACAAGGTGGGCCAATAGATGTGTCCAGAAGTGTATATAAAACTTGCAAAAAGATGACGATGAAGTATGGTTGGGAAATAATAGAAGAATTTCTCAAAAAAATTAAAAAGAGAATATTGGTTTAGGTGCCATAAAACCTAATACTACGCGGACGAAGTCGCGGGCAACGGCCAGTAAATGAATAAGTGTGATGGCGGTGATGTTGTGTTGAGAAGAATAAATAAATGCTGATGATACAATAATGCCGGTTTAATCTCGTTCCTCAGAATACATACAACTGTTCGAAACAGATGAAAGCAGGAAATATTGATATTAGACCCAATGCCACTCACAATAGGGGCTTAATTTTATTGAAAACCTGAAACGGAGCAGAAACGATACGGTTTTATGAGATGTGGTCAGAAGAATGGATCGTATGAACTTTTATTTATCTAGAAATTTCTCTTCGGCTTTTCAGTAAAAGAATGTTGGTCGAGAATGGAAGTAGTTTAATGGACGTTTATGTCTAAAATATATGGGAAAAGGGGGAAATGGGACGTTTGGAACAACAGAAGCATGATTTCAATTAAACATGCAGGCAATGGAGGTTTCCACTTCCTCTATGAATAAGGCTCTTAATAGCGATAATGGTGAATTGAGAGAAAAGATTCAGGTTGATTAATATTGTTCTAAAGTAGGTCTCTAAGAATTTGTGCTTTGTGGCATTCCTTCTCGTCATCTATTTTAGCAGTAATCTATCTATATGTTTCCGATATACCCGTAAATTGGAAAATTATAGATTCGGCAATGTTACTCTTTTTTTTTAATCTAAAAGAACTATTGATGTCGACACACTTTATTCAAAAAATCCTTTGTGTCAGCAACGTATCGCGTCGGACATACCGTTTAGATATTCATTCACGATCCCTGAATCTCCCTGAAAACGGTTTCAAGCTGCCGTTTGAAAGCCAATACGTCACAAACCGTCCGGCCGGAAATTAAAATATTCTGAAAATTGAAGGTACGTGACGATTTTGCAAGATAAATTCTTTGATGAATCTTTTAGTATACCTTTGTGACGATAAATTTGATTCATGCGAGGTCACGTTGACCCCTGATCGACGAGATCCGGAAATTTTTCTTTTGAAATTCAGTATGGCTTGTGAAATCTTTGCCCTTTTGGTGAGGTTATCCGTTCTATAATAATATTCTAGTGTATTCCTGGTACAAAATGATTTATTACTAAATCAACAATACAAGAATAGGCTAACCCTAGTTAATCGTTCAAATCATTTACCGAGAACATTCCAAGAATCAGAAACAGGGCTAAACTTTACGGATAGCGTACACCTATTCCGTCATTGAATTATATTATTAAACTGGCAATAGAATTATTTCCTGTGTCATGAGTGTGTGTAAAGCATTTTTTCCGTGCATAGCAGTAGCATCTTATTACAGCAACTTAAACAGACTGGCAAAAATTGCGTGTTCCTCTGTCTTACCTACCTTTCGATGATAACTGATGTTTCAGAATTTAAAAGCCAGAAAAAATAGATTTCATAGGTTATTTTACTCAAATAATTTTATTAGTCCGAAATATAGGTTATTAAAAAATATTATACCCTTATTTTTTCTTTTGTCAAGTAAACTAAAATTGACGAAGATAAAACGCTTCTAAATATCACAAAACGTCACTCGGTCGTTACAATCTTACAAGCGTAATGACGTCACAAGCCCCCACTCCCGAATTTGGAAGCGTTTTATCTTTGTCAATATTCATTAATATAAAAAATACGTGTCCATTATTTTTCAATATTATTACTGACGGACGAAATAGATTTTCAATTTATTAATGCAATTAAATACCCTATTCCTTCATGATTATACAGAACTTTCTTGTTCATTTCAAAAACGATCCATTATGCCATTTTGATCCGTACGATCATAGTTTGGATTCGATGTACTGCACGGTTTACAGCTCCGAACACCGTGCGTCACGCAATACCATAATAACGTCCGTTTTTGTTTGCGCATTTGAACCATAATTGTTTTTTTTTTTGCCAACGTTTTAATTTGTTTGTTGTTTTGTCATCGAATGTGTTGGTGTTTGTATTGGGAATCATTGTTTTTTGTTTATCGATTTGCTTTTCCTCTAACGCTGCTTTGGACAGATGATGATGATGATCGGTTCGAAAGATGTCAACACAAATGGGTACCAGGAGATGGACGGCGCCACCCACGTCGGCGACCTATATGCTCACCATGATGGCTGGTGCGAAGCAGGCCAAGAAAAGAGTTCCTGGGAGGAATTAGGGAGGCCTTTTCTCAGCAGTGGGACAATGCAGGCTAAGGAAAAAAAATCTTTTGGACTTTATTGACTTAATCAATCCAGATTTACTACCGATTTTCCCGACCTGCCCTGATTGGAACTCACAATAACCTCGCGTATCATCATCTGCCTAGCCTTTTCCCAACTATATTGGGGTCGGCTTCCAGTCAAACCAGATTCAGCTGGATATCAGTATTTTACATGGAACGACTGTCTGTCGGACCTCCACAATCCAGTAACTGGGTATACCATACCCCATGGAAAGACTGGTTGTCAGACTTAAGAGTTTCTGACTTATAGTAACGACTGTCGAAAATCTACAAATGACAGTCGGGACCAACGCTTTACGTGCTTTCCGAGGCACGGAGGAAACTCGCTATAACAGATGGTCACCCATCCACAGACATCCAACCTCAGCAAGCGCGGCTTAACCCGGAAGATCGGCCTGTGCCACGAGCTACTCTCACAATAACATCGCGTATGTGAGGCGAAAATTTAACCTCAGGACAACCATGACTTACACACAGCGAATATGATTAATCTATTTGAAAAGGTTTCTAGAGTGAAAAAAAATGTTTTTGTACCCTTAATCCTCGCAGTTAGCAGAATATTCCATCCAAAAACTCTCTTTTTAACCGACTTCAAAAAGAAGGAGGAGTTATCAATTCGACTGTATGTTTTTTTTTTGTGTGTTTGTTACGCGATTGCTCCGGCGATTGTGGACCGATTTTCAAAATTCTTTTTTTGTTCGAAAGGAGATGCTTTCGGAGTGGTCCCATATTCACCAAGTCAAGATCTGATGATTGGATCCTGGAGAAATCGAGGGCAACCCTCAAATTTTATAGGCCCACATATAGTTTTTCGTAAATATTATGAAGTAATTTAAGTATTTGCGTATGGTAATCATAATTTCATGTAGCTGAGCTAATGATGGAAGGTACAACTCCTTAACAGTAAGGATTAGGCATCAACTGATTTAGTTTGTGTTCGCTTATCTCTGGAACTACAAATCCGATTTAAGTCATTCTTTTTTTGTTATACTAGGTATTGTTCAACTGACGGAACACTGCAAGTTTCATCAAAATCGGTTCAGTAATTTTTGAGATAGGGAATTTTATTAGCTAATTTTGTACATGAGCGATGTTATTACCGGTGCTACGGATTACAAAATTCTAGTGCACATGTAAGAAAATTATGTACCTATTTGACAAGAATTTGGGTTGAATATTTAAACTAAAAAGAGTAAAATAAAAGCTTTTTAAAAAAAAAATGTAACCGCCTTCAAAACCAACCACTAAAATAGGGTAAAATAACCTACAAAATAACTTTTCTTTCGGAAGTCGGTGACAAAAAAGACAATGAAAAAAAAAACCACCGACTTCCGAAAGAAAAGTTATTTTGTAGGTTATTTTACCCTATTTTAGTGGTTGGTTTTGAAGGCGGTTACATTTTTTTTTTAAAAAGCTTTTATATATAACCAACAAAATCAGAGGAACGCTTAAAGCTTTTCGCACGAAAGGGACAAAAAAATCAGTCACCAAAAATTATTCTCTCCATTTAAAATACGTACGGGGAACAGGACAAAATGTAAATTGAAATGTAGCTTGTACAAAAAAAAATGGTTTTCACAGAAGACCGTGTCATTTTGATGTATGAATGAGATTTTTCGCTAGATGCTGTGCGAGTAGTCTATGCCTTTTTAGGGATCCGTAGCCAAATGGCAAAACAGAAACCTTATAGATTCGTCATATCTGTCTGTCTGTCCGTCCGTATGTCACAGCCACTTTTTTTCGAAAGTTTATATGAGTGATCCTGTTGAAACTTGGTGCTGTTGTTGTATTATGTGAAACGCATTAGGATTTTCACAAAAAAAAAAAAACATTTTTTCACCAAAAACTTCTGTGATATCTTTAAAAATGATGTTGAGGTTACAAATAAATTGATGCTATTGATGAGATAAGAATTATTGATGTTATAATTAAACTAATTATAAAACCAAACGGGATCATCGATCGTGTGCACAAAGCGCCTTGTAACGCAGAACGTCACACGTCTCCACAACTGTTCGGTAATGTTCGGGTTCCATCGCACGCGATCGCCGCATAACTTACAAGTTATGGGACGTCTGTGACAAGTGTCACTTGATTTATTTCAGTCCGGTGCCACTGACGATACTTAATTAGTGGTTACACTACTGCACGGTTTTGAGTTAAACATTTTTGGGAAAATTATTTTACGAGTAATTTACGAACATCTTTTACCGAAAAATGTAAATGTTAAAACTTTTATCAGTATACTTAGCACGAGTTTGAGTCAGTAAATGAGACGTAAAGTAAACTGGAACTTGGACACTTTCAAATTGTCAATTTTCTAGGAAAAAATTAGTTCCTCTTTCGCACACCAGAGGCGCTGTTCCATTTTTTCCTACTTTTTTCCTACAAGAAACGCTGTAAATACTGGAAAGACGCTGTAAAGTAAAAGAGTGAAAACTCGTGCTAAGGGTACAGTTAAACATTTACTGTAGTTATTGTACTCATAAAAAATCTAATTACTTTTACCCAAACCAGCATCGCCAATATACAAAAATACAAGTTACAAACTGTAAGCTAAATATAATTGAGCGTAAATTAAAACAGAGTAACTCGCAGTTTGTGCAACCGGGCGGTAGTTTTCAAATCGCTTTTTTTCAATCGTATGACGCAGTTATAGTTCAGTGCATTTAGAATTATTTTCAATTGGCACGCGATTTCATACCACTGCATGCAAAAATAATGTTACCATTTCATTCATGAAGTTATTCGAGCCATTAAAGGTTTTTGAGGTGTTTTAAGTTGCACTGGGATAGATAATATTTACTCAAGGATCTCTTACTCATGTATGTCATACATATAAACTGAAATATACCAATAGATGATGATGTAAAGGATAGCGGTCGCCTTTTTAGGGTTCCGTAGCTAAATGGCATAAAAACGGAACCTTATAGATTCGTCATGTCTGTCTGTCCGTCCGTATGTCACAGCCACTTTTCTTCGAATGTATAGGAGCTATCCTGTTGAAACTTGGTAAATAACTTGGAAATATTTGATGTACAGTCAGCATCAAAAGTTGTTGACCACATTCAGATTTTCAAAATGGCCGTACACTGTATTATTACGGTATACGGAAATTTTGAAAATCTGAATGTGGTTAGCAACTTTTGATGCTGACTGTACATTACCATGCAAACTTCCAGCAAAAATTGGTTTGAACGAGATCAAGTAATTAGTTTGTTTTTAATACGTCTTAAAATCGTAAACTGCATTTTAGTTGCAAAGTTACAACCAACTACAAGAACTTTTATATCTTGTTACATGCTGCTACGGAACCCTTAATGGGCGAGTCCGACTCGCACTTGGCTGGTTTTTAATCCTGATAAAATCACCAAATACAACTCAATAGTCTGGAACAACTTTTTTGTAAGCGGTAATATTTCATCAAAGGGTATGTAGGGGTCGAAAATCCTGACGCAGTATGCATTCAGCTTCTAAGATTCACAGTAAGTTGTTCCGGGTCTGGGTATTTGTGTCTGTTAATTTAAATTCTAGATACACCCACGATTCAGAAGAAATTCCTATTGCGGTGAAACTTGTTTTTCAAAAGACAGAGAGAAAAGTGTATGCCAACAAACAAAACTAAATAAAATGCATTTTCCAAAAACTTCACAGAGGCTTCATAGACTGACTTTTGAAAAAATACGAAAAGCCTTTGTTTGTCAAAGGCTCAGGCGTCGTATTTATTTATGAAAATTGAGTCTAATCCGTATTTGCACAGACCGGGCATACCAAACATCTATCGTTGCAAAAATGAATATTTCATTCACTAAAGTGTTCGGGCAGTGCTATTGGGAATTTGACTTTTAGAATTTTTGACGTATGTTACTGTTCTCGAGCCCCAGCTGTGGGCCACATTAAAGATAATTTGGTTTTATTAGTATTCTTTTTTCCCCTAATATTGGTGTTGGAGTATTAGTTAACTTCAACATCAAATAAGATACACTGAACGGAGAAAATCTGATTTGAGTTAAATTTTATTTTAACAAGTAGAATCCATTTCAATTTATTAAACTGGCATCATTACCTCTGCAATAAAATTTAATGGATTGGTGTAACAAACCTATTGGTTTTATTTACTTCATAGAAATATGTTACCATGCTCTATTAAACAATCAATCATACAGTGTAATTCAAAGGCGAAGGCAAAATGTTCTAACTTATCCTCTTTTTAGGTTTAAAAGAAACTTTATTCTCAAATAAAACATAACAATGTCACTTACTTGAGAACAATATTTAACATTAACTAATTACAAAAAGTTCGTCGTCACCAGTTTTTTGTAATTATGATGACCTTAGTTGAAGTCAGATGTCAGTTCGAAAATGACCACGGAACAGGGCTTGATCTCAGCAGCCAAACTCACATCGTTCTAAATAGATATGGTGCTTACCCAGATAATTATATCTTCAACGATGGCTGCCCGCCTGGTACAAAAAGACAGTCTTCAACCTGGTGAATGTAATGCACGAAGATGAAAAAAGAAAAAAAAATCATAAGAAAAAGAAAAGGGTTAGCAAGGACATAACAGTCTGTAGAGAATTATCTAGTGAGAATTACTATACGTCAAATTCCCAATAGCACTGCACGAACACTTTAGTGAATGAATTATCTAATAATAAAACAATCGTGTATTTAATTAAGGTATGAATAAAATTAGTGCAATACAACAAAGAAATCTCTTATTTCTGCTTCATTAAAATTTTCTTTTTAGGTGGTAAAATTGTCAAAAGAACCTTCCCGCCCTAGGTCTCTTGCAAGAAACTTATTGCCAAAACATTCGTCAGGTCTCTTCGATTTACTTTGACATACCAAGGTCAGGGTGTCCTGATTAGACAGTCGTGTGAACCCGGCAGGCATTTGGCCTTATGGGAGTTCTGCCAGTTTGCTGACACCTTCATGAGGCGCGCTTGAAACGATGCGCAGAGGTATTCCACATAGGGCACCTGGCACCTGCGAAATTTTGACAGAAACATTATGTGGAAGAGATAAGGTGTCAGTAGCTCAGTTGCCATTGTCAGCGGGTGCCCTTCATGGAATACCTCAGTTAACAACCTGATGTTTGATTGAAGAAGTTTCACACATCACCAAAACTTTTTCTTCCGTTCCTGATTTCTTCTGTCACATGAATTTTAACCAACATTTCCATAAATCATTAATTTTATCATAAACGTACTCAAATTATGTAAAACATACACTCCGTGGATTTAAATCAGACGCTAGCAAAACATTATAACCGAATAATGCTTCGACTCCAATCCGTATTTGTATCGTCAATCCGTCGACGTTCATTTGTGTTTTGATCTCTCTGATTTCAGCTCGGCTATTATTACTACGCTACATTGCATACAACTGATTCGGTTCGATGGTATAACTGTGACTGGCTGTGAATTGTTTTGTTTTCTTTGACAACGTGTCTTTTCTGTAATTTTAACACAGACTTTAAAATTACCATTATCAGATTAAGCCTTTGATTGTTGTCCATATTACCTATTGTTAATTTTAGTGTATTTGCCCTAGTTGCCTATTTTGTTGATCTTCACCTTTAACATTTTAGTCAGCCAATGTTGAGTGTAGGTCTCTTCCAACTCCTTCCACTTCTGTTGGTTTTGTGGTATGTTGATGATCTAGTACCATCTAATTAAAAAATCCAAACTTTTTTTTAACAATTCGTTTAATAATTATAGGATTTAACCAATCACTGCTGATCAAACAATTTCCCATATGTTGTATATACTTAGGAATGGATGGAATGCTGCAACAACAGCCGACAAATGTCGGTCAGCAAATAAAGAAAAAACTTCTGTTAATTATCTTGAACCAGTCCAAAAACTTTTGTTTGAGCTCTTCCAAATAGCTCTTATAACAGTCACACAACTATCACACGACGATAGCACAAAGTTTGCTCACAATACGAGACGGGGTTAAAACGGGAACGTTATACAATATAATAGCAAGCTCGCTTCATATCTGGCAGAGTTCCAGAACCATTATAAAACTTTCCGCACGGCTAAGTAGTATACTAATAAAATATTCAGCTACGTTGAAAATTGTACGACGAAAAGGACGTTCTTTGATTGATTCGATTTTCTCTAAAACTGGTGGAGGGTTGGTTTTGGTATTTATGTAAATTATGTTTGCAAAATCAAATGGCTTAGCAAGATTATCGGCTGAGCAATAAGGTTTTTCTTTTGTTCAAATTATTCAAATAGAAATCATTTATCTTTGTCGAGAGATCAAGTTTAAAATTAATTTATATTTGTTCTGTGGATTTTTCTAAATGTATATGAAAATCTTGTAACCATAACCTTTTCAAACCCACAAACGTGCCAAAATAAAGCTTCTTTAAAATTTTGAAAGGGTTAACAATGAATTTCCTTGTCGTTTCTTCTTTGTGGAAACGATCAATCCGAACCGACCACCTGTTATCGAGTTTTTTAATGGGATATAGTAATAATAGAAATTTTGAAATTGACAAGATTTTTCATTAAGGCCAATCTCACTGATCAACTTAACTGAACTTATTTTTTATGCTCTACATTCATTGTTCGCCGTGTCGTTGGTTGAGCTCCTTGAGTTATGTGTCGAGCTTCACGATAACTGACAAATGCTTGCACTGACTGGACGGACCACTCAAATTTGTATGGTTCTTTCTTCAAAAGACCATCTCAGACACAAACCTGCAGGGTCCTCGCATGATTTAACCAATTTAATGTACGGACTTTAAAAGAAACGATGACCTCTGAGTTTGTTTCGGATATTTCTTCTCAGAGTAGTCAGGTACGAAACACCGGCCTCATCTAGTTATAAAAAAAAAGTATTTTGACTTGTAAAAGTGTTTGCAAAAACCTATTTGCAAAATAAATATCATTTATCATCATGAAAAAAAAAACAACGAAAAAGTGAAACAAAACAAAGCAGTACCCTTCTAATCAGACTTGAAATTCTCACAGCGAGATCTCTGACACTACCCACTGTGTACCCAACACAATTGTTTGGGGGACCAAATTCAGTAAACATTGGAAATCAATTAGGACCTCCCAAACTAGTTGGATGTGAGGTCACGCTAGAATTTACTTAGTATTGTTTGTTCTAGAGGATTCATTTGGGCGTTGGATAGCTGTAACTACCATTTACTTTACATTTCTGATAGTTCTTCTAGTTTTTACAAGTTAAATAATGAAAAAACTTTCGAATACACCGTTTTCTGTTCAGAGAAACAGTTTTTCATACGTAAATATTGTACCTAAATAACTTTGAAGAAATGTTTCATCTTTGCATTTTCTTATTTGTATTTTCTTTCTAGTTTTTGATAATCTAAAATAAGTACTAGAAGACAATACGAATCAAATATTTCGATCCTTAAACGACTATTTCAAGTAAACTAAAATTAGTTAATGTAACTTACTTTTTTACTTAACTTTAACTTTTTTTTACTTATTTTTTAAATAAACTGTATTTTAAATTAATTGTAATTGTAAAATTACTATCAACGTGGTTCTCAAAGACAAAAATTGCTTTACCAATTAAATTATGAATAAACACAATGTCGTGCATTGCAATGAACATTGTCCTCCATAGAATTCTTATTTGGAGGTGAAATATAGAAGCTAAATGAATTTTTTTACTCCTTAAAAATTGTAGAGTAAAACAATCTCTCCAAATAAACGAATCAACAATCAATGCCTGATAAACGTAATACAAAAATCACGCACCCTACTTAGTAAGGTCGAAGACTCAAAGATATCTCGCCGATTCGTTTGTTCAAGAAATTGAGTCAATGAACGATACCAATCTAACTTTACAGTCACAAACTCCTCTAAGGCAAACGATTAGAGTCGCAGATCGTTTGGCAGAGGTGTATTAGTTGTTAGTGATGTTCCATGGCGCCCAATAGGCTGGGCTACAGGCTACGCGATACGGGAACATCGCTGTCACGTTGTTGCGTGCAAACAGCTAAATTACAAAAAAGTTTGCTACCTCTGTATGTGCCGGAAAAACAGAATTGTTTGTTGCATCGGTATTGTATAGAGAATAGTTTTTTATTGATTCACATTTTTCAAAACAGAATTGCTGG
Organism: Agrotis ipsilon; assembly: GCA_028554685.1. NCBI lineage: Eukaryota > Metazoa > Arthropoda > Insecta > Lepidoptera > Noctuidae > Agrotis > Agrotis ipsilon. The sequence continues at coordinate 18,901,768 of CM052958.1, read as the reverse complement.
ACAAAAACAAAAAGAATTGTAAACAAAGCATCACGACTCTCTTACAATGGGAAGAACAGGCAGAAAGTAATGATGAACTGCTTAAGGTGTATCAGTTCATGATACACCTTAAGCATACATAATTAATTATTTTCACTTGTGAGATATAGACCTTTCTCTTGGGAGAGGGAGTGGGCTATACTACGGCACCAATAGGGATTAGTATCACATGTCTTTAAATTTATGGTGTCTGGACAATCCAGTTTCGTCCTTATTTTTCTAAACATTGGTAATGAAATATATGTATTTTTTTTTTTAATAAATTCATCTATTTAATGCCCCTTCCTAAATTCAAACCCAACGGCTTGTTAGTCGAGAAAGTTATTACTGGCCAACCTCTAGAGGACTGATTTATTTCTATTATATATAAACTCTTATACCTACGTATACAACAATTACAGATCATCGCAATAGGCGTGATAACATAGCAAGTAACTGCATAATCTATTTAGTCAATTATTTCATTTTAAGGGTCTTTATCGAAAAATAATGGACAGAAGTGGATACGAGTTTTCAGTATTTTACTTTACAGTATTTACAGCGTTTCTTGTATGGAAAAATGGAACAGCACCTCTGGTGTGCGCAGAAGGAACTAATTTTTCCTTGAAAATTGTCAATTTGAAATTTTCAAAGTTCCAGTTTACTTTACGACTCAAATATTGAAAACTCGTGGGTAAGGGTACAGTTCTGGATTGCGACATTAAAGAAAACTAATTCGTTTTTTCAGTCATCTTGCCTTTTTTGGTTGTGTATCAATAGTTGAGTAGGTAAATGCATTGCCTAGGAAACCCTTGTGTATTCCAAACATTGTTGGAAGGCGATATAACTGCGAGTCCCAGGATTACATAGAAATACTATCGTATCCAATGATTGATGATAGTATTAGGTCTTCAGATCTTCATGCTGGAATACATAAGCTGTCTTTTGTAGATCACCCCGGGTGAGATACATTCAAATAGCCGTAATATGTATTCAATTGTTGCACACTCATCATCTGCATAGTTTGTTCCCTACGAATGTTCGTATTGCCTTCCAGTCTAACCAGATTCAGCTGAATAGTTTTTACAGAGACCTCAATAAAACTACCACACCAAGGAGTTGAATCTCAGGCTGAGCAGCTGCCATTTTCATTGGGCATGCGGGCAGTGAGTAAAGGGCAACACGCTGCCCGACCATGGATCATGCCCGGGTCGACGGCGCGTTGTGTTCCACGCGCGCCTTAAAGAGCGTCAGCATGATGACGGGGCCTACAGAGGACCAAACCCTGCCGGGGTCGCGGGATTTATTTCTTTACCGTGACCCCGGAACATAAAGGGCTATTGAAGGACACCGTGGATTTTAGTCAGTACAAGTCTGACAGTCCCTCCCGCCCTGCCCGGGGTGGGAGGACTCATTTGGTGATATTACCACGTAAAAAAAAACGTCTAACCAGAATCAGCTGAATAGTTTTTACAGAGACCTCAATAAAACTTCCTCATCTAGGAGTTGAATCTCAGGCTAAGCAGCTGTCATTTCAAATGGATTTTGTTATAATTATCTTTGTATCATAGATATCGTAATCATTAATGTAAAAAGAGGTGACGAAGGAGAATTCACAACTTTTTTTGAGTTTAGTAAAGCCCGGTTTCCACCGCGAGCGGAACGGACCCATTAATGACTTCGTTAAACTCGCAAGCGCAAACTGCATACTTGCATTTCCACCAACAAATAGTTTTTACGTGCCCAGAGCTGGCTCATTTTTACTCTTTTCACCCGCTGAACCATTAATGTGTCCGCTCCGTTTGCAATGGAAACCGGGCTTAAAATTATCAAACGAGTACTCCAGCTCTGGGTTGAGCGGACTGTCAGACTCTTACTACAAAAATAACATCCTGTTCCTTTGGTTGTCCTTTGCGTTCGAGGGCCTCGGCTTCTTCTTCAAACAGGCCCGGCAGGTGGCTCGGTTCTTTTCCTTCGAAACGATGGGGAAAATGAAAGGAAAATCGGTCGCAACAAATTGTTTACAGCTTTAAATCCAATATTAAAGTTTCATATAAACACACATACAAAAACCCGATAGCAAAGCTAAGGTGAAAGCCTTCCAGACATGACACCCGTTAGGTCGGAGGTACCTCCTGTTTTCACAGAAGTATCGAGGAACTTAACACCTTAAAGATGATAATTGAGATTCGAACCCGCGTCTTCTGGATAGGTACTCCAGACGCCTTAGCCAACTAGGCCATTGCAATCCACACTTGCAAGCCGAAATTCTCTATTCCTCGTTTGAAACGCTTTGCGGTAGCGTGGCGCCATCTCTTGGATTAGTGTTAAACTAACTAATTTTTCTTTCCTCAATTATCATCTTTACGATGCGCATCGCATGCGTTAATGCGTTTAAAAATAATTAACTTAACATCTTATTCCCCATACCCCTAATTTGCCCACCACCTGTTAAAAGACTCAGGTGTGTTTCTATTCTCAGTGTCCAGCTGACAGAAGTGCCCGAGAGGCATTCAACCATGGAATAGAACTTGATGGAACCAGGAACTTAGTAGTTCACTAAATGTTGTAGTTGTCTGTCAAGCGGTGTGAGCTCTCAGCGTTAAAGCCTTAATGAATACATGCACTTAGGTACTGGCTTGTAAAGTACTGTGAGTAAATGGTAAAGACTAAGTTAAGTTTCTTTTTTTTTTAACGTGTGCTTAGTATTTTTTGCCATGTTTTTAAAATTACCAAAGCTTTTTACTGTTTATTTTTTAATGTTGCCCGCCAAGGCAGTTTTTCTGTCGTAGATGTCAGAAGCCAAACATTTATCTGTAGGCCACAGAAAATGTTTCCACGGCAAGCATTGCAGCAGATGATCACTCAGCCGAGCCGCTGCGAATACTAAATTATTCCTTACATAAGTGTGACCGGTCAATATCGTATAAAATTAATGTTTATTTTAATAAATTAATGTTTAGTTAGAACAAAAATCTAGAATAAGAATATACTATTTCAATCAGCTTTCTTCACGTGAACCAATATTTTTATAATATTTTATATCATTAATTCAAACAAATTTTACAGTATTGTTCCTACGAGTATCATTCGTCTGTCATCACTTAAAGAACTGTTTTAAACAAAAAAAATATTTTCAGGAATTTGATGAAGAATGAAGGGAATAAAAAAAATTACTAAAACACAAAACGGAAAAACGGTTAACAATAAAAAGCAACCCTAAAATGCAACAAAGAACTATGGGACATTAGCACAAAATAGTGGGCTGTGTTGACCAATGCAATGCACAGTTTTTGTAATTACAACTCGTCGGAAAAGTTCGTGTGAGTTTTAATAGCCACATGTGAAAAGTTAAATGAAGCCATCACACGAATTTATTTAAAATTTTCTCGTCGGAAAATTTTAATTGTACAACTTTTTTGGGGGTAAATTGTACCCCTTTTGACGTACGGGGGATTTGAGCTGTTGGTGTTATTGGGTATATTATTTGGTGTGATTTTTTTTAGTTGAATTAATGGTAATAAGAGAGACAGGTATTTTCTGGAAATAAAAGCGCATATTATAATCTATTAGAGATCGGCCCTGTGCTCGCATGGAGAATTACTGCCCATTGCCTCTCTCAGAGAGGAGGCCTTCGACCCAGTATTGGGAACATAATAGGCTAGAACATAATAGGAAGTGCAAAACAAAGTCGCTTCTTATTGTCTGTCTGTATGCTTCAAGTTTTAAAACTACACAACGGATTTTTAATAGAGTGATTCAAGAGGAAGTATAGAAATTGCACCCGTGTGGAACCGGGCCGGGTAGCTAGTGCTATTTAATTGTTAAGTTAATTTGAAAACGAAAACCAAATATCTTGCGGACAAAAGCAGAAATAATCGAGCATTTCAATTATCTCATTTGTGCATAGTCTACAGAAACAAAACCGGTTTGTTTTTGTCGCTGACTTCCATGTGCAAGGAAGCGTGAAAGGGCCGAATAACTAGCGAACCTTACCGAATGTTGGAAAAACAACGCTTTTCCTCCATTCATTACAAAATGACCAAGCTTCTGCAAACGAAAGGAGCATTATAATAACTTATTTTTACACACACTAGTATTTTTTCAGTTTTTGTGGGTCATACAGGTATTGTGTCTCAAGTGTATAAGATACCCAGAACCTATGTTTATTTATATGTTTTCTACCACAGAGTATACTGAAATGTTGTTTTTTCTATCTCCGCATCTGCAAAGATATAAAGGTTTTGTCGTGCTTCGAATAAAATATCGACAATATTTATACAATGTGTTCTTTAGATACCGTTTTGGTAACTTTTTTCAGAAAGGTCAGAATACGCGGTACTCAAAATTTGTGTGGGTACCTATTTAAGAATTAACATTTATAACGTGAACTATAACGGAAGTTTGTAAAAATTTTAGTAAGTGGTTATTTGTTTTTTACCTAGTTGGACTAGGTTACGATTGGACTGATTCTTGTAACTTTAGTTAAACAATACATTACACACATATTCACAAAAACCTAGACCACCTCAAACAGACATCATCTCATACCTACCTTTACCCTATAAAAATAAATACTTTGCTACATTTGTTTACATCCTAAAATTTTTAGACATTTGTGTGCACGTCACAAATGTCTTCAAATTTACAAACCCCACTGAGCCCGCGTGGTGGATTATGACCCACTCCTTCTCATAGTAAAGATGCCCATGTCCGAGCAGTAGGAACATTATAGGCTAATGATGATGATGATGATTTGTCGTCATAAATATATTTGTCGCTCAAATTATGTGACAGTTTTTTCTATAAACATACATATCGTAGAAATCAAGGATTTAATAAAACTTTTTCATGTGAATTAATATTGTATGTACCTAATAATAGTTTTTACTCCTGGTTTCGTTTGGGTTAATTTAGATTTTTTCAAATAAATATTAATTGTCAATACTTTTTGGAGATAATCTCTATATCCGTTTTCGTATCTTAAAACCAACGTTTTAAATACGAAAATTTTCGAACAGGTAACAAACTTACTGTTGAGAGCAGTGGTGGCCCAGTGGTATCGGTCCCGACTTACGAGTTGTAGGTCGTGGGTTCGAACCCAGCTTGGCGCATTACTTTGTGTAATTTATTTCATCACCACTGCTCTCAAAACGGTGAAGGAAAACATCGTGAGGAAACCGGCATGTCCTAGAACCATCAAATTCGAAGACATGTGACATCTGCCAATCCGCACTGGGCCCGCGTGGTGGATTATAGCCCACTCCCTCTCACAAGAGAGGAGGCCTGTGTCCCAGCAGTGGGAACGTTATAGGCTGAAGATGATGATGATGATGAACAAACTTACTTCCGCATTATAATTGTAGTTAAGATTAGGATTATTATTTGTTTTCTATTCTGTCTTTACAAACATGTACTCGCAGTATGTACACATAGTCACTATAAGAATTTTGAGAAACAGTCGTAAGTGCGTGTATGTCATATAAATAAAAATCAATGTCACTTTTCGTTGTAATTTTATAACTCAAGAACGGGCTTACATATCCAAACCAAATGTTTTGGCTTTGTTCGGACCATTCAGTTGATAGTTTATGTGAAGTTTGCACAAAATCGGTCGAGCGGTTCTTCATTTATCACAGTTTTTGTAATTCAATAAATGGCCTATCATTTTGTTATATACGTAGCGAAGCACGAACCGGGCCGCTAATACTCGATACAAATAACTCCTAAAAAGCAAATAGCAATAACAGTGATTAAAAAACACATAACCAAAAACGATTAAATCATCCAGATAAGGCAAAACAGAATCCTGTAATTTAGAAGACAATTGGCTGTCACTAGCCAACTTTGCCAATGACGACTGGCAATCAATCTTTTTCAGAACGGATCCTTTAGCCGCCCAATGAATGGCTTCAGGGTTTCAGAGGGACATTAGAACTACTCAGTAATTCCACATCGGATTTGTTAACATCTATCTGTCTTGTAAAGGATAGATTTATAGATCGACAGAGGACAATGAAATATTTGGACCTTTTTGGAAATGGGTTTGGATGTTTCACAGGATAAAATAGGAAGCCTTACATTATAGGTATATCTAGTTTATAATATTGTTTCAGAAATAAGAACCGAGTCAAGGTCATGTTTTCAGATCTTGTTAGGCTGGAAGATTATCTTGAAATAGTTATAAAGAGGCTTCTTAAGCTTTTGATTAAGCTTTAGGTTCTCTATTTATTTATTCTTGGTTTTCACCTATTTTTTATATTAATCCTATTCCTAACTTAATAAATAGAACTATGTCTATGACGTTTTGTGAGCATAAAGTATGTGATATTCTGATACGAATGGTAAAATTAAAGTCATTTAGCATCCTCTCAAAAACGTCATCTGTTATGAAGTTTTTGAGAGGATGTGCGAAAAAAAAAATGTAACATTTTTACGTCCAAATCACGGAATCATAAATAGACATGGACAAATACCTTGTATACAAAAAAAGTACTATTCCCGAGAAAAACAAACATAACTCTCATTTGATAAAAGATGGCGCTACATGTCGATCCAATCGACTGTAGTGTCCACTGACTGCACTCTTTATGAATAGATAATATCTAGCTGTTTTTTTTTACGTGGTAAAATAATCGAATGAGTCCTCCCACCCCGGGCAGGACGGGAGTTATTGTCAGACTTGTACTGAATTAAATCCACGGTTTTCATCCGTAGCCCTTTATGTTCCGGGGTCACGGTAACTAAATAAGTCCCGCGACCCCGGCAGGCTTTGGCCTTCAGAGAGGGGGCCCCGTCATGAACAGCGAGTTGCCCTTTACTCGCCGCCCTCGAATAACTAGATGTTGCCTGCGGTTTCACTCGCTTCAACTCAAAAATTATTTAATGGGAACATAAAATTCAGGTTATACTACCTGTGTTCCAAATTTCATTTAAACCCGTTCAGTGGATTTTGCTGTAAAGAGTTACAAACATCCATCCATCCGAACATACTTTCACATTATAAATATTAGTAAGATAGTAGAGGATAGTAGGATTTAGCCAGATAAGGAAATTCGTCTAACATAATAAAAACTTTTCACACTTTCATATGCGATAACCATAGCAGACTCCAACTTCTGAGAAACAGGTCAGTCTTAAAACTTTTCAAATTCAAATTCTTTAATTCAGACATAAGTCCATAGACAAATATCCTGATTTGACAAGAATAATAGTGATGGAATAAATAACACCAAGTAACGCGTCTGGGTCGCGGGACTCCGTGGATTTTTGTCTGTAATCTGATAGTAACGGGTGGGAGGGACTCATTTTGATGATTTTACCAGGTAAAAAAAAAGTAATGCGCCTGACTGGGTTCGATTATTCTTTAGTTAGCATGGTTACCACTAGGCTATAGTTCTTGTGTACGATTGGCCTTAAAATAATTATATACGGAGATCGTTGTTTTCTGATTAGGTACTTTCATAAAAAAGTGTCAACATTTTGCTTACACGACTTAGTCCTTAACTTACACAGCAAAGTTAGATGTAATAAGGATGATAAGTTCTACCGTACATTTTTAACCAACACGCAATCTCGTGGATGTCACCCGGATCGCCTGAATTATTCAACATTTTACTTTTCGCCGGTTTTTAGGGTTCAGTAGACAGAGGGTTTAAAATTGATTGGGTGACTTTTTTTTTTTTAGGTGGTAAAATCATCAATTGAGTCCTCCCTCCCTGGCTGGGGCGGAAGGGACTGTCAGATTCTTACTGACTAAAATCCACCCGTGTTCCTTCGGATGCCCTTTACGTTCCGGGGCCACGGTAGCTTGGGTTAAGAAAAACCCGCGACCCCATCAGGCATTTGGCGCGAAACACGACGCGCTACAGACCCGGGCTTGGTCCTTGGTCGGACGGCGAGCTTCCCGTTACTGACAGTCCGCAAGCCCGCTCCGCCGCTGTGCCCTCTGCTGATCAGAGGGACACGCGTTGGAGCGTCCACACGACAGGCTATTCGCATACGGGCAACGGGAAGAGTTTCTGCCCGCATCCCAGAATGCACCGGCCCGAAAAACTGGTCTTCCCCCCGGACGTATCCGAGAGAGAACTCCAGTCCACGGGCGCACGTGGAGGTTTCCTGTCTTAGCACCCCGACTTTAGGCATTAGCATTTTTTTACACTTTTAGAACATGGACGGGATACTCAAAATAATATTGAATGCATATTTTGAACATGGCATCAAAGTTATAAATTTTACACTTTTTGGTATAATTCCATTTGTATTGCTGTTTATTAGTTTGGATATGCGCCATGGACTAAAAAAGGTACAGTAATGTTAAATTCATCGTTACCATACCATGAATAGTGTGTTTCATCAAGCGCTATTATTATATGAAATTCACTGCTAGTGAGCAATGATGAGCGTGTGTCCTTAGGTTGACTCCCAAGATGAGAAAAGTATGACGGGGCCCCCTGCAGGGGGCCATAGCCTTGCCGGGGTCGCGGGACATACGTACACCGCGACTCCGGCACACAAACAAGGCTACTGAAGGACACCGTGGATTTAAGTCAGTACAAGTCTGACAGTCCCTCCCGCCCTGCCCGGGGTGGGAGGCCTCATTCGATGATTTTACCACGTAAAAAAAAAAAAAAAAGATGAGAAAAGTTGTATAGAAAAGTGTTAAGTACGGTATACAAGTTACTTGCGATTATACGAAACTTAAACGTAGTTGAACAAATAAAACTGCATTAATAGATCACTTAAAACACATTTTGCCTTTTAGCGTGATTTTCCGACATTATGAGACCTATCATTTGCTTTATATTGCTGCTACTAACGTCGGGAACCCACCTAGTCAGTTTAATTTATTCAAATTGTTATACATTCTTTTGCTTTTCCATTACGGTGTCCATTTTTCATATCTGGCATCTTTCACGCCATGTGTAATTGTGTATAAACGTTGTGTTTTATGAATTTCGGCTCGCATGTAGCTAACAGTTTTTTTTTTGTGTTTAAACGTGATGGATCTGGGACCATTTTTAAAGTTTTTTTTTTGGAAAGGATTTATGATAGCTTTCTATTGAGATGAAAACATTTACATTCGTTTTTTTTCTGTTTTGGGCAATCTTTCCGAAAAATTTTCAAACCATAGCAACTTCTGTATCTACAGATAATCGCTAAGGCAATAAAGCTCTTTAAGCGGTCGCCTCCTACTGCAAAGCAGTAATGTTCGCGAAGGAGGAGGCGGGCCGTGAGAGAGAGAGGACAGCGTCCTCCCTCCGCCCCAACCGCATGGTAGACGCCCACGGCGACGGACGTCGGCAGACGACCTCCGGCAACTGTAGGCGCGGGCATACGGACAGCGAGTAAAGGGCAACCCGCTGTCCGACCAGGGACCATGCCCGGGTCGACGGCGCGTCGTGTTTCACGCGCGCCTCATAGAGCGTCAGCAAAATGACGCTCTTTGAGGCTAATGACGCCCAAAGCCTGCTGGGGTCGCGGGACTTATTTCATTACCATGACCCCGGAACATAAAGGGTTATTGAAGGACACCGTGGATTTTAGTCAGTACAAGTCTGACAGTCCCGAAAGATGAAAATAATTAATCATCATCATATCAGCCGTAAGACGTCCACTTTAGACTTCCAGCCCTCTCCATAGCTCGTTGGACTATACTGAGCTTACTAATGAGGACTATAGTAAAGGACCACGTTTCGGCGCCATACGTCAATAGAATAAATAAATCACGTTAATAATCATGTAAAAGACAAATCACAAAAACATACGCATATACTCACACACGCAGTTCTCAAATCAAACCAGTTGACACAATGTCCAGCACGCTTGACAAAAGAGCAGAAAAAGCGCTTCAAACAGCTGGCCGCAGCTCGTTTGTACAAGACTAGCCGTGTCCGTCCGGACGGCGGCGGCAGACTAATTGAGCAGTTTAGTCCCCACTAGAGCATGAATCAGTTAATGTATGGGAGCTACTCCTAACTGGCTAATCAAAGCAAGGAGAGGCCACTTTTTCCGGATGGATTTGATTTTCGAATACATTCAAAGAGTCCGACTGTACATACAATAGGTGAATAAGAAAGGAAACACAGTTTTTGTCCGGTATAAAATGATAGACGTTGTATCGAAAAAAGTATGCTTTTATTGGGAAAAAAATACATAGTTAGGTATTTACTTAGGCTAACATCATTATTTTTTTCAATTATGTAGAGTAGTGTTATTTTTTATAAGTTGGTTTAATTTATTTCACTTTATTTTTTATTTTACTACAACTTGTGGTACGTGCAGGCGTACGTTTAAAAGCTGAGAAACACTAGCAGCAATCGCCGATGATTTGCTGTAAGACACACTTACAAAAATAGTAGATTACGCACCAAGGGAGTAAAGCATTGCCTTACGTCACGGGCGTATTGAATCTCGGAGCGACACTAAGGATTCTAGGGGTGAACCTCCGTAGCGTAGCGAGGAAGTTAAGAATCCTTAGTGTAGCGAGGGATTTAAGTTAGCCCAAGACAAGGCAGCTTTACTCTCGAAGAGCGTACTCTGCTTTTCACACCTACTGCGAGGAAATAGATTCGATTTTTGAAATTTGATGTGATACGACCACCTTCGTACGTGAAGTTGGCACTACTGTAAGCGATCAGCTGTTGTGGCCGGCGGCCGCCATTACTGATACGACTCCTTGGTGAAAGTTTGCTTACGGTTTTCTTTAAGGTTCCAAATTCAAATCACATTATTCCCACGGGAATAATGAAATTCAGTACATATATTATTGCCCGGCTCGAGCGAGAGGGAACAATGTCATGCTTTACTACTGTAAACTGTACAGGCAAACCTACTGGTTTGCCTGACATATAATATGACATTTACGAGCAAGTAGTGTGAAAAAATATTTATTTTAGGAGAACCAACAGCTATAACAAATGAATGACAGTGGTAACATGAGAAAGAGAAAGAGAAAAAAAGAACCAAAAAAAAAACCGGGGGAACCGTTTTCTCTAACCCTACTTCTAAATGTTTAAACTCCAGGGGCACCTTTACAATGTGAGTGATATCGGGAAATACTGCCTTCTGAATCAGTATCTTGATTTAACCGCCATATTATTATTGTAAGAATTTACTCAACGAATAAAGTCTGGTAATAAGTAGTTATCATAAACACAGTTATTATCAAGGCAACACTGGCGCAGTTTTGACCTCTACCCTCATAAGATTGGACCCTCATTTTTCAATAATATAAGCTGTAGATATTTATACATGTACGTTACGGAAATTGATGTAAATTGAATATAAGTTTTTTTTTTTTAACTTTGTCCCACACTAGGATATTCTCCTGTATCGTGACTGCGTTTACATACATATAAACTCACATACACAAACGCCCAGATCCAGAACAACTACTACTAGTGTCAAAATGAGGATCTGTTTTATCCATCAAATAAACGTCAATGTCCCCATTTACTTTACGATATAAAAACGTTACGTTATGATAACTGGTGATATGGTCTCAGTTCTGCAATCGCAATCTGCAAAACAGTTAAGTTCTAACTTATAGTATCCCAGCCTAACAGATAGGTTAGGATAATAAAAATAATATATTCCACAGCTATCACACAACGCCATCTAGTCCCAAGCTAAGCAGAGCTTGTGTTATGGGTACTAGATAATTGATAATCGTTCTTATATTTATCTAAATACATATATATTATAGATAAATTACACCCAGACACAGAACAAATGATCGTACTCATCACACAAGCATTATTGTTCTGGATGGGAATCGAACCCACGACCTCCGGCATAGCAGTCAGGGTCACTAACCACTAGACCAACAGGCCAGTCTATGGTAATATGAAGTTAAAATGCTAATATGAAGTTAAATCATACAAATATTTGCTCCGTGCGGGAATACAACCCGCGACAAGCAGCGCAGCAGTCTAATCGCTCAGCCACTGCACTAACCGTGCCGTCAAAATTTTCAAATATGCTTTTTTTATCCTGTGTTAATTAGGTAATAATTCCAGTAGAAATCATTTAAAGTCCAAATAGGTATGGACGTCTGCCCTGGAACTCTCAAAATGGAGATCTTTTTCATAAAACAGCTTTATCCTGTATCGTGAGTGCTTTAACAAACATTTTTTTAACCCCCGACTGAAAAAGAGGGGTGTTATAAGTTTGACGTGTCTGTCTGTCTGTCTGTCTGTGGGATCATAGAGCCCGAACAGATGAAGCGATTTCAATTTAGTGTTTTTTTGTATGAAAGGTGACTTACCTGCGAGTGTTCTTAGACATGTTTGATGAAAATCGGTTGAGCCGTTTAGAAGTTATGGGGGTGAAAGTGGGGAAAGGTAACTGAGGGTCTGCAAATATACTCGAGTTCGTATCAAATGAAAGCGTACTGAAAGGGAATATTGATAACTTAATCGGGAGTACTCATAGCAACATAAAATAATACGTCGCGTTGGGGGACTGCAAAAAAACAGGAGATGATAAATAATTTGGAGCAGTCCCCCAACGTGACGTATTTTTAGTATTTTTTTTACTTTTTAAAAGGAACTTGGTTTTCGTGTTGTGGGTTTTTTAAATTTTAAATTTATTTTTTAACTCACATGCTCTAACTTGTAGATATCCAAATAGGTATACGTCCCGTGCGTCTATCAAATATCCATTCGATCGTCAATCTTCACAAACTTTCGTACTATAATATGAATTAAATTAGATAAAATATGAATATAATTTAAATCATTAATATTTTGATTTGAGAGTTCAGCTAATCTTACACTATAACGAAAAACCCGGATCACACAGATTATAGTTTCTAACGTAAGCAGTTACTTGCCGATACACTTTGGGGTTCCGCATACCCAAATAATTTTGGGTGGAACGGCCCGGGGGTTCTATAGTCAACACATTAGTAAAATTTCTGCGGACTTTTATCTGCGTATGGTTTGGCCACACTTCGGCGGTCAACCCTTGGGCGACGCTAGTTTATTGAGGTAACGAAATATAGAAATGGGTTCCATATCGAGTGTGTTGTGGGATAATAGTAAATTTTTGTTATGCCACTAAGTTTTGTCACTGGGTAATGTCATTCGAGATTGGGAACAGTTTTATATTACTAGGTTATTTGTATATTTTTATCCTATAGATCTTTATATCTATTACTTGAAATATTAAATCATAAGAAATGAAAAAACGCCTCTTGTGTAAAAATTAGGAACTTTTTTTATCCATCAAATAAACGCCAAAAACCCATTTACTTAACGTTATAAAAACATGAAAACTGGTTATAAGGTCTCAGTTCTGCAATTGCAATCTGCATGAATTTATATATTTTTTTTGTGTCGGGGGTTTTTTAAATTTTAAATTTATTTTATACATTTTATAGGTACATACTTTTATCATTTTATATTGCTAAGAGTACTCCCGATTAAGTCATCAATATTCCTTTTCAGTACGCTTTCATTTGATAACCAACTCGAGTATATTTGCAGACCCTCGGTTACCTTTCTCCACTTTCACCCCCACAACTTCTAAACGGCTCAACCGATTTTCATCAAACATGTCTAATAACACTCACAGATAAGTCATCTTTCATACTATTTAAACTAAATTGAAATCGCTTCATCCGTTCGGGCTCTATGATGCCTCAGACAGACAGACAAACACATCAAACTTATAACACCCCTCTTTTTCCGTCGGGGGTTAAAAACACTTAAGTTCTTAATCAATTTATCCTAACCTATAGTATCCCAGCCTAACAGAAAGGTTAGGATAATATAAAGTTAGAATGCTATGTGATTACGTTGACGGTGAACGTGACGTAACATGACGTCATAAACTCTTGCTCTTGCACGCTGCGCAGCAGCACTGCACCAATTATGTCGTCAAAATTTTCAAGTGACAGTTGAAAGTTAGAGAGTTTTTGAAATGGTCACAGTGGCATAGTACATTCGATTTTTTATTTAACCCCACCATTGCTGATACAATACAGAGATTATGGTCAATACGATTATGGCTGCATTATAATAGATTTATTACCAACCACTTATGCTGATTGTGTCGTCGATTAATCGTCTAATTGTCTACTAAATCATCAACCAGGCTTCAGAATATCGCAGTCTATCAATTAATGATTCCAGGAAATCTGTGTACTTCGGTTATACTGTCTCCTAATGGACTTACACCATTCATTGATATAACTATGTGTGCCAGACTGATGTACGTTACGTATAATAATTTATGTATTCGCCTGTGATAAATTACCTGTTAATCGTCGTTTTTTTTTTAATAATTATTTCAAATCTTAGTTGTTTTCACAAGAACGACGTAGAAACTTACAAAATTACATGTTAGTGTACTATAATTATTATCTATCTATAATATAAAAATGGATCGCTAAATGTGTTGCTAAGCCCATAACTTGAAAACGGCTGGATCGATTCGGCTAATTCTTTTTTTGTTGTGTTTGTGACCATCGGGACCGGGTTTTAGACCGGGTCTTCCACCCGTGCGAAGCCGGGACGGGCCGCTAGTACTAATATAAAATGAGGAAAGATTTGTATTTAATTTGTGTGTGTTTTCTTTGTGACAACTGAAAAACTACTGTGCCGATTTCAAAACATTTTCCTAGCTCCGAAAGACATGATTCTTTTGAAAGCCCTTTTTTCATTGGCGTGAAACAGAGATGAAACATATAATAAGTTGTTGTTATTTTTGTAAGCCTTGTAGTTGACAAAACACAAGATTGCTGGTTTTTTTTAATAAAAAAATCGTAAAAATTTAACCAAAATATCTTTACAAGTCAGTTGTAATTTAAGCTTGTGCAAATTTTAAAACCCAAATCTTCGTTAAAATGTAAAACAATTTAATGAGGCAAGGGCCTAATCAAGTGACGGCTAAGCGATCCCTATTAGAAAGGCAACGTGACGATAATCCCGGATTATCTCGTTAACTTGTTTTACAGGGCAATTGGACAAAGGGTGGACCCTTAGTTGGAAATAGACGGAGCACGGTGTAAGGGAAAATAATGACGGAAAGCTTAAAAGTTGAATCTTTTGCTTGTTTAATGAAAATTAAACGAAATTATTTTAGGGACTGGGTTCCGAATTTGTATCGACTCAAATTCTTTATTTGATTGAGTTTTCTTATTTACCGTGTGTAGTTTGGTCGCGGGAATGTCTCGTCAGGTAACTATGACCCTGGAACGTAAAGGGCTTTTAAAGGATCACCGTGGATTTTATTCAGTACAAGTCTGACAGTTTCTACCGTGCCGCTCTGGGTGGGAACAACCGCGGGTTTTTTTTTAATTTAGTGCTACGTGCGACTAACAGATATAAAAAAACAAAAATATCCCTGATATCATCAGCCATTGCATAATTATTTCTTGTATTTGCATGATATTTTAAACAGCAACATTTTTAATGTATTGCGGTATAAATGAATTGAATTAGTTATTTTTTAATTCAACTTTTTCCTTGAGCTCACCATAATTAAATGACCGAGAATTAAATCGTAATTTGAAACACTATCTGATTGATGTAAAATAGTGTTATTTATATTTTTAATTTAACTATATAATTTAATTTTATCGTTTTCCTGTTTTAATGTCGATGGGTATTATTTCCTGCTTAGTGGTATTACAATATACAGTGATTCAGATATCAGTTACTCATTTCCTTTGTATTGAGATATTTATTTATTCTAATAATAGTTACTATCCTAACTAATAGTTATATTAATTCGAAAATAAGTTTGTTTGTTATGTTTTCACACCTAACCCCCAACTAGTATGTCGCTGGTTACTGCGACCATGCATCGTAAAAGGAATTTGAACGAACACGGTGGAATTTAGTCAGTACGAGTCTGATAGTCCCTCTGCTCCATACAGGGTAGGACGACTTAAAAAAAAATGTATTCTGGTTTGTTACTAAATGTAAGCTTTGTCAATAACGCTGAAAGTAGAGGTGGACTCTATCAGTTGTGTTGGAGTGGTGGTGCGGATCTGTTGTAAGCTTTGGCCCCCTCTCAGAGGGCCAAAGCTTGCCGGGGTCGCGGGATTTATTTCCATCACCGTGACACCGGAACGTAAAGGGCTATTGAAGGACACCGTAGATTTTAGTCAGTACACGTCTCACAGTCCTTCCCGCCCTGCCCGAGGGAGGACTCATTTGATGACTTTATCACGATAAAAAAAAAAACCCAAACTAATCGGAACATTGATTATTTGAGGTTTTACCAGGTACTTATTAAATCCTCTATTTATAAAATGGTATGCGTACATTTTAAGCTCGATTTTGGTAATATGAGGAACAATGGCAGCCTTCAACCAGATGGATGTCATGTTTGATGGGTTTTCTCAGTGTCGGAATTTTAATATGTTCTAATCCCGGGATAAGTTTCATTGCGCAATACAGTAATACTTTGTCACTAGTTACCTTTTTGAAATACGACTTAATTATGTCCGCTACATGGGCAAACGTAATGTGAGACACCCTGTGGCACGATGAATTGATGATCTCAAGAAGGAGGCTGGCAACGAATGCATGCGGACTCCACAAGGCGAGGATGGTTGTTACTCTTTGGCAGCCGGGGCCACTAAACATGCTGTCCGAGGCACCTCGAGCGTGGCTTAATCTTGAAGATAGGCCCATCATCATCGTCAGCCTGAAGACGTCTACTGCTGAACATAGGCCTCCCCCTTAGACCGCCACGCCGAACGACAATTCGCCACTTGCATCCATCGGTTGCCCGCGACTCTCACGATGTCGTCGGTCCACCTAGCTAGTGGGAGGCCTACCTACACTGCGTCTTCCGTGGTCGCCACTCGAGAACCTTTGTTCCCCATCGGTTGTCAGTTCTACGAGCGATGTGGCCTGCCCATTGCCACTTCAACTTGCAAATTTTACGAGCTATGTCGGTGACTTCGGTTAATATCCGTGTTCCGGATTTTATCCCGCAAATAAACTCCGAGCATAGCTCTTTCCATTGCTCGTGTGGCTGTTATTACATGGCCACTAGCAAAGTAACACCGTAATATAATACATCACTGCCTATACGTCAGGCTTAATCCGTTTGTCACGTCTTGTGGGAGTCAAAGGAGGCCTCTGAGCCCTTTGTTGGAGTCAATCGAGTATCCTGAAGGACGCTTATGTAAATGAAACAGGTACATTGCAGCTTTCATGTGTGAACTGTCACAAAGGAACTGTCACCAGGCGTAATACTGCAGTGCCTGCTGAATTGTAATAGGTTACAGGATTAACGGCCTGTTTCTTTACTAAAGTGCACAGCAAAACAAAAAGTGTATTAATTGTTTTGAGTTCCCGATATTTCGACGCTGTTGCATGCGCCATGATCGCGGGATGACTCAGTCATCCCGCGATCATGGCGCAAGATTTCTGTTTATTTTATTTTTTTATTAGAGCATTAATAATCACGGAAGATATCCCGTAAGTGACATTTTAAATACACTTTTCACGTCACGGTCACGGTGATGGTATAAGACCCGCGACCCCGGCAGGCTATAGCCCTCTGAGAGGAGGCCTCGTCATTATGCTGACGCTCTTTGAGGCGCGCGTGGAACACGACGCGCCGTCGACCCGGGCATGGTCCATGGTCGGGCGGCGAGTTGCCCTTTACTCGCCGCCCGCATGCCCGCGCCTACGGTGGCCGGAGTTCGTCTTGCCGATATTTCGACGCTGTTGCATGCGCCATGATCGCGGGATGACTCAGTCATCCCGCGATCATGGCGCAAGATTTCTGTTTATTTTGTTTTTTTATTAGAGCATTAATAATCACGGAAGATATCCCGTAAGTGACATTTTAAATTGTGAAATAAACCGTGATAGTCTAAAGCAGTGTTTAAAAAGTGTAAATATCGGACTCGCTCATTAAGGATCAGTACTATTACCAAAATGGTAAAAAGTCAGATTTTTCTGTATGGGACGGCTGGTTCGCCTTCTATTACATGGTACTTAACTATAACCAGTGAAATTTGGGTGTAGTATTAGCCACACTTCTATTTTACCCTTCAAAACCTTATTTAAAGACCCAGCACATGGTTAGCTCAAAAATTGTAAGGATTCTGAGGAACGGCTGAGAAACGATAATGAAAATGGTATTATGGTATTTCTATGGATTCATTGTGATGTCAAAATACGTATCAAAATGAGTATTATGTAATGTAATGAATTTCTTATTCCCTTGTTTTTTGAACGCTGTTACATGTTGCGCCATCTATTGGTAGTGTTTTAAACTAATTACCAACCAAAACGTCTGATGTTGCAATTAAATCAATGTTGTATTGGATAACGACTCTTAAAAGTAAAGTTTTATTTTTTTTATTTTTATTTTTTTTCAGATTTTTATTTCCGTATAAAATATCTTTGCGAAGACGCGACCCAGGTGTTATTGCGTATTAAAATATAACTTGATTTTCATTATGGTTAAAATGTGAGGATTCTATAAATTGTTGGACACATTCGAGCCCATCATACAAAAATCAAATCAAAGCATTTATTTCAAATAGACCAATAGGGCACTTTTGAAATGTCAAAGACATAAAAAAAAAAAAAACTACAAAGTTAACGTGCTACAGTCCCAGTCACAGACATAAAAACTGTGAAAGTACCGTAGATGATGAAATGTTTGCTAAACCACACCAATAATATACCTTCAAAAATTTTGTTTTCACAAACTTAATATCCTAGGTATAAATTATACGTATATGCATACAACGTAACGAGTAAAACCAGCTGCACAAATATGAGGCAGACACAAACAAAACGTTAAATTGGCAGACATTTACAAACGATCACACGGGTTCTGTAGCTCTACAATTAGTATTATGACTGCATTGTGCATATAACCTAAAATATTATGATATTTAAAAGATATTAATTGAATAGGTATTTTTTATCATCATTTACTTAGTTACATTTTTGAATTTTGTATTTATATAAGAACTTATAATATATAATTTATATGTGTACTATTTCTTGTTCTCACACTCTACTGTCTACATTTTTTAGATGGCGCCACATAAGCGATAATGTATTTATTGTAGAATTCTAAATAATGCAAGAAACCAGCACTAATATAGCAGGTTAGGCAAGGCAAATTAGAAAATGAGTTTGTTAAAACCATCAGTATTACTTAGTTTTATGTCAATTAATTTATAGTAGTCAGTTTTATATCATTATACGAAATAAAGGTAGGTAATTATAAGGAAACAGGGTTTTCCCTGTTTTAGTAGTAAGAGTATCATCATCATCAGCCGGAAGACGTCTACTGGTGAACATAGGTCTCCCCCTTAGACCGCCACACCGAACGACAATTCGCCACTTGCATCCATCGGTTGCCCGCGACTCTCACGATGTCGTCGGTACTCCACAGTGGGAGGTCTACTTACGCTGCGTCTTCCGGACGCCACTCGAGAACCTTTCTTCCCCATCGGTTGTCAGTTCTACGAGCGATGTGGCCTGCCCATTGCCACTTCAACTTGCAAATTTTACGGGCTATATCGGTGACTCTGGTTCTGGTAAGAGTATCAATAGGTACAAATGGCGAGGCTTTCCCTGTCAAAGAAAACCGAGGATGAACAGTGAAAATGAATTTTAATGTTTAATAATCAGTTTGTCGCCCATTGGTTAGTATACAACACATAATTTTAAAAATAACGCAGCCTACGAAAAAAAATACTCTTGATCGTTTTCTGCCATGTCTCACGGAACTCTAAAAATGTACAAATTGAACGCGTGACGTAACGAAAACAGGGCGGTGTATGAAAATGAAATATTTCCCAATTTCATCGATCACTGTATGTGTGTGCCATTCGCCACTGATAGCGGTAAGAGGCATGTGTTTGACGCGTGGTTTTGCTTGCTTTTTCATCTTTATTGTTGAAGCTCGTGTTTTGGACGCTTTTGGTTCGCACAAAACAATGTCGACTAAAGTAAAATGCTAAGACATTCATAATAGTATATTTTGCAACGATTGAATAAAGAGCGGATTTAAAGCGAGGGCCATTATATGAATCAAGAGCAAGCGAAGGATTTTAATGACTGAATCACGACCGTAGGGAGTGATTCATGATGAGTATTTAAATCATTCAGGCCCTCGATTTAAATCCGTTTTATTCAAGAGTTGCAAACGATACTTTATACCATGACTACGAGAAAAAGAAAGATTTGAGCGATAAAAGATATTCAACGAAACAAAATAAAGTTTTTTTTAATACCTAAGTCTGCTCCACACACACGTGGGTGCGAAGTAGTCCAATCGCTCGGTCACTGCGCCAACAAGCTGACGTTAAAATCGGAGCAATGGTTTGAATTAAGAGTAATTTTCATATTAGCAAGGGGGTTGTCCAGCATCGCGGTCGATGTCGAATGTACTAAAGTGTTCTAAATTCAAACACCAAAACAGTGCGTAAAAGACTACTTTTACGCACTGTTTTCCGTGAGTAAAAGTAGCTTTTTCGAGGGGGAATGGTATAAAGATATTTTACCACACGCTACAATTTTTTTAACACATTGCGCATACTATGTATCTGTTTCTGAAGAAGTCAGTTATGTCTTTCTTCACAACGCTTTTTAACCCCCGACGGAAAAAGAGGGGTGTTAAAAAAACTGCAAAAGTCCTGCTGGAGGACTGCAAAAAAACAGGAGATGATGAATAATTTGGAGCACCCCCCAACGCGACGTATTTTTATTATTTTTTACTTTTTAAAGGGAACTTGGTTTTTGTGTCGGGGGTTTTTTAAATTTTTAATTTATTTTTTATTTTATACTTTTTATAGGTACCTACATACTTATTAACTAAATGTAATCCGAAGAAAGATTCAATTGGCAGCAATTTTAGGTAATTTAAACAGTATTCTACAATCAAAATACAACATCTTGTTTATTTCGAATAAGGCAAACCCAAAATGTGTTGTTTTAGGACAAGAAAAATAAACAATTCTGACGTCGTAGAAATAAACAAAGGTAATTTTGGACTTGGTTGGTCCTTCAAAGTAAATAAAATTAATTCAATAATGCACTGCTACCTAACGTTGGGGCCACGAAAACGGTGAGGTTGGGAATAAGTTTTTTAAGACATGGAAAAGAATTGGATGTGATGTTTATAGAATTTTATATGTGATAAATATAAGTCTACGCCCCGCATGATGGAGATTAGATAAAGTGGCCCGTGGACGTCTGTAACAATAGAGATGTCGCCTACGCGTAACAGCCCATGCAGAATTTTTTTTCATTGGATACTGAATAGTTGTTATGATCATTACAATTTTAGACCGAAATAACCTACTGGTGAGTATATTATATAAACCCAATCTTTTTTTTCATAATTATCGGTTTTGTTTGTCCTAATCAATGCGGTAAATTAGTTATTTGAGAGATATAAACTAAACAATAAACAAATAATTTATTGTAAGTTCTGTCAGTATGATTTCGTAATCAGTTCACCACGTCACATTCAACATAAATACTTACAAATTCAGTTGACAATTCTGATTCAATAACCTCTGCGAAGTAAGCGCGGTATAAACGTTGTATACTTCGAAATCCGAATATAATCGAAGTAGCCGCTTGCTTCATAGCCACACAATTTTTCTCCTACAAACGCATAGCCGTCTAGATAACGATAGCATAAAGAGTGTATTGGATTAAAATCTCTTTGTGTTATTCATACAAAGCATGGACGTGAAAGCTTAAGATATTAAAATATGCTCTGAGTTTTCTGATGATATTACTACCCAATGGGGTTACGTAATGCCTTCATCATAGTACCTATAGATATACTGTTTAACCGTATAGCAAGGAATTCCTAACATCGCGATTCAGACAAAATTAGTTCATCGATTCTCGATAGATGGTGCTGTTTATTTTGAGATAATTTCTGAATCGCGGTGTTAAGATTCGCACGCCGATACATAAGTACTTCGGATGTACAAATTTTCGGCAACTCAGATCAACAAACAGCAACCCTCTTGCCACTTTTTTGTAACGTGTCCTAGGGTGTAAGCACTGCATCTTGGATAATAAACGTGGCTTGGGGTCATCAAAGTGCTGGATCAGAACCAGATTCAGCACTCCTGAGTGCAAAATACGACCTGGCTTTTTTCATTTTCCAACATCAAACACCTTGGAAGGAAGTCCAGGTTGTCCATGGTCCTTCGAGCCGGATTTGGCACAGGCTGGACTAGCATCAGGTGTTCTTCCACTGGACGGAGACACCAACCCCATACGTTCCTGCCGAGTGGTACTGGATGGTGAGAGAAGGAGACAGCTACATCAGCGGGAAGTACGGCGGGAGGAGTACCATCAGCAGCAAGCAAGCTGCAGACGACTTTGAGTCGTAAGGAAGTGAGTGATAGTGTCTAAAATCGTGAGTACTATGTGATTTCTTATGTGCCAAGCAAAAGTGAACTTTATTACATAGAAGAATTTAACTTTAACTTTCAAGTAGAGAATTTGGACTTAGAATAGTTTCTTTAGACTTAGTTAGATTTAGGCCAAATTGTGTACTGACGGGGAACCTATGCCCGATTTTCGGTAGAGTGTCAAACACTTAGAAAAATATCTTTGTTTACATTGACTTGTAAAAAATTTCGGAAATTATTGGGACTTGTGAAATTTTTCAAAAATAGTTTGGACTTGTAATTTTTTTTGGGAATTCTTGGAACTTAGAAATTTTTCTGTTTGTTTTCATCGACTTGTAAAATTTTTCGGAACTTGTATTTTTTGTTTACTTCAAAAATGTCTGTACAATCTCTTGTTAAGGTGCAAGATGATATTCACACTCGATTGTCAAGAGCTAAAACCAATTTTAAAAAGTCGCCAAAGGATAGAATTACTAAACAATATTTGGAAACCAGATTAGAAAATATTAATGAATTGTGGGTTGAATTTAGTTCAACTCATACACAAATTATTAAAGATTGTAACACTAAAGATTTAACATCCTTACCTTATACTGTTAATGAAGTTTATTTTAATACTGAGGAGTTATATTTGGATTTAAAATGTGATTTAAAAACTGCCTTAAGTAAAATTAGTAATGCTTCTCCAGCTACAGAATCATCATCAAATAATGGTGGAGGGAAAAGTGTATCGATTAAGCTGCCTAAAATAACTATCCCAACATTTTCAGGTAAATATACCGAATGGCCGACTTTTCGAGATTTATTTGTGTCAGCAATACATAAAAATAGTTCTATTGACAATGTTCAAAAATTGCATTATTTAAAAGGTTATTTGTCTGGGGAGGCCGAGCAACTCCTTCGTCATATACCAATTTCGGAGTCCAATTACGAAAGATGCTGGGCTCAGTTGGAGACCAGGTATAATAATAAAAAGTATTTGTCGCACTGTATTTTAGTAAGATTGCTCAGTCAAAAGAACATATTAAAAGAGTCAGCTAGTGCTTTAAAGGAGTTAATGGATACAACATCAGACTGTTTAAATGCACTAACTAATTTGGATATTGATGTAACTTCATGGGATATTTTAATAATTCATATTCTGTCATTTAAATTAGATTCAGACAGTAGAAAAGATTGGGATCTAAGGGTAACAAGTAACACTGATTCAGATAAGCTACCTACATTTGAACAATTCAAAGAGTTTTTAACAAGTCGTTACAGAGCATTTGAATTTTTAGGAACTAAGCCAGTTAAAACTGATGTTAATGTTAATAAGGCAAAGGTCTTTCACACAGCGGGCAATGCAACCATGGCTTGTCCCTGTTGTAACAGTAAGGATCACAAAATAAGAAATTGCAAACAATTCGTGAACCAAGATGTGGATACTCGGCGTAAGTTTGTGCAAGAGCACAATTTATGTTTTAATTGTTTGGGGCACAACCACTCTGTCAGAGTCTGCAAGTGCACAGCCTCTTGTCAAGTATGTAGACGTAGACATCACTCCTTGTTGCACCCGAAAGGTGAGCAGGAGCCTGTAGGAGAAACAGGAAATTCTTCTAATGAAGAAAACACAAATACAGTAGAATCGGAACAAAATGTTGTATCATGTTTTTCGAAAGGTAAAGCTAATAGCCAAGTCTTATTAGCCACGGCCCTTGTAAAGGCTGTATCGAAAAACGGGGTTATGTTAACTATCAGGACCTTATTAGACCAAGGGTCTCAAGCATCTTTTGTTACAGAGCATATTGTGCAAAGTTTAGGATTACAGAAAAAATCTGCTAAAGGTTTAATAACTGGTATAGATACTCATAACAAATTAAGCTTGAATTCGGTTGTTGAAATTAAAATTCAGTCTAGAATTGATCCATCAATAGAATTTGTAGTCAAAGCATATGTTCTTAAATCTATAACGTCGTTGTTGCCTAATAGGGAAACGGTATATTTAGATTGGGCTCAAGCTAGCGACATCCAATTAGCAGATCCTACGTATCATAGACCGGATAAGGTAGATATGCTGCTAGGAGCAGAAATTTATGGACAGATTTTACAAAATGGGTTAAAGAGAGCTCCTGATGGTGGCACTGTAGCTCAGTCGACCTCATTAGGGTGGATTTTATCGGGAACAGTAGCTTCTGCTACTGAAAGTAAATCAAATATTACTGTATTACATACTCACCTTGGTGATGACGAACTCCTGAAAAAATTCTGGGAATTAGAAAAGGAACCAAATCAAATTAAGAAACATATACTTACCGAAGAAGAATCCAGATGCGAAGAAATATTTCAGGCTACAACTGAAAGAGACAGTGAAGGCCGTTACGTTGTTAACTTACCATTTAGAAGTCAGGACCCGAGCTGTCAGTATGGTGATTCAAGAAAGGTAGCAATTAACAGGTTTTATGCATTAGAAACAAAACTCGCTAAAAACATTGATTTAAAAACAAAATATGCCGAAGTAATCAATGAATACTTGCAACTGGGACATATGAGGCCAATAACTAAAGCAGAAGAACGTAACCAACATGCAGTGTACTTACCTCATCATGCAGTTATTCGTGACGATAAAGACACTACCAAGGTTCGGGTTGTCTTTGATGCGTCCTGCAAGGGAAAAAATGGAATATCGCTCAACGATGACCTGATAATTGGTCCGAGACTGCAACCGGATTTGCGGCATTTATTGATTCGTTGGAGAACTCATCGCATTTGCCTCATTTCGGACATTGTTAAAATGTACCGAATGGTGCGTGTCGCCGACTGTCATACCGATTTTCAACGCATCGTGTGGAGGGACAGCAAACAATCTGAAATAAAGGATTACAAGTTACTTACTGTGACTTTTGGTACCTCTGCAGCGCCTTTCTTAGCAGTTCGATCGATGCAGCAAGTATCATACGATGAAGGAGTCAATTATCCACTTGCAGCTGAAAAGGTACTTAAAGATTACTACATGGACGATCCTATGACTGGTTGTGACACAATAGAAGAAGGCATGCAAATCTTTAATCAAATGAACGAGTTATTAGCAAAGGGAGGATTCACTTTACAAAAATGGTCAACTAACAGCAGTGAATTACGGGAAAAAATGATCGGAGAAAAACACTCGTTCAAAGATGGAGGAGAAAAAGAGATTAATATCAAACAAGATGAAATTTTCAAAACGTTGGGACTTACCTGGAACCGAAGCTGCGACACCTTCCAGTATTCTGTTCAGTTGCTCCCGCTGCAGGAACCTGTAACGAAAAGAAAGATGTTATCAGATATAGCAAGACTGTTCGACCCGTTTGGGATGGGTCGCCCCTTTAATAATTGTAGCGAAAATGTTAATTCAAAAATTGTGGGTTTCTGGGATTGGATGGGATGAAGAAATTCCAAATGAAATAAAAAGCGAATGGTTTACTTACCGACAAGAATTGCAAAGTTTAACGGAGTTTTCAATACCGCGGTGGTTAAACAGGAAAAACAGTGACAAGCAGATTGATTTACACGGATTTTGCGATGCGTCAAAGTCAGCATATGCTGCGGTAGTATATGCACGGGTTGTCAATGCTGATGGTGAGATACATGTCACTTTGCTCACGGCGAAAACTAAAGTTGCTCCGATAAAAACTGTTTCCGTGCCGCGATTAGAGTTGTGCGGTGCAACTCTTTTAGCAAAACTTTTATCCGAAGTTTCAGAAGTAATGAGAATAAACAAATCTAATCTGTATTACTGGACTGATTCCGAGATTGTGTTAGCGTGGTTAAACAGCCATCCCAACAGATGGAAAACTTTTGTGGCGAATCGCGTTTCTGAAATTTTGAGCATGAGTGAACCACAACAATGGAATCATGTTCAGTCCAAAAGCAATCCTGCTGATTGCGCATCGCGCGGTCTTTATGCATCAGAATTTTTAAATGTTAAATTGTGGTTAGAAGGTCCGGAGTTCCTGAAAGACAAAAATATTAAATTCGGTAAACGCAAAGCGGTATCAACAAATATAGAGGAAATAAAGGTACATGTAGGAACAGAAGATAATTTTATTTGGGATAAATATTCATCACTCACCAAACTCGTTAGAATTGTGGCATTATTAAGGCGTCCGTTAGATCTAATAAAACCGGAAACTGAAAGAAAGAATCATACTTTTATAACTGCAGATGAAATGAAATTAGCCTTGGAGTCATGCATACGAGTATGTCAGCGTCAAAATTTCGAAGCAGTTATTCTAGATCTGCAAAAAGATAAACCTAAAAGAAACATGTTCAAGTCTTTAAATCTTTATCTCGATTCCGTTAATATCGTCAGGGTGGGCGGTAGACTAGAACGTTCAGGTCTGACCGCGGACTGTAAAAATCCAATGTTGATTCCAAGTAATGGTCATTTTACCAATCTTTTAATTGCTGATGCACACCATAGAAATCTTCATGGCGGTCCGCAACTAACACTTAACTACTTAAGCACAAAGTATTATATTCAGGGGGGTAAACGATTAGTTACTACATACGTTCGAAAATGTGTAACTTGTTTGCGTTATGCGGCTTCTACAAAACCTCAATTGATGGGTCAATTACCTCCTGCACGGGTGACACCAAACAGGCCGTTTAAGAGTAGCGGGGTAGACTATGCTGGTCCTATTAATTTAAGAACATCAAAAGGTAGGGGTCACCATGCATATAAAGGATACATTTGTTTATTCGTCTGTATGGCGACTAAAGCTGTCCACATTGAAGTAGTTAGTGACCTAACAACTAAGGGGTTTCTTGCCGCCTTTAAAAGGTTTGTGGCAAGACGAGGTCACTGCAAAGACATTTGGAGCGACAATGGTACAAATTTCCAGGGTGCTTCTAGGGAATTAGACATCTTGCTTCGCTTTGAAAAATCAGGTATAGCTAAAGATATTGCTGAAGCATTGGCTAGTGAGGGTACCACGTGGCATTTTATTCCACCACATGCTCCGAACTTTGGCGGGCTATGGGAAGCTGGAATAAAGTCATGTAAGAAACATTTAAATAGGGTAATAGGAAGCTCTACTCTAACTTTTGAAGAGATGTCCACTTTATTAAGCCAAGTAGAAGCATGCTTAAACTCACGTCCCTTGTGTAGGATAAGCGATTCTAATGCTTTTGATGCATTAACGCCAGGGCATTTTCTTGTGGGGGAACCGATTGTTAACGTACCTGACCGTGACTATACAGATGCAAATATTTCTAGCTTGAAGAGGTGGCATTTAGTGCAACAGATGACGCAACATTTCTGGCGTCGCTGGTCCAGTGAATATTTGACGACACTTTTCCATCGTTACAAATGGTCAAAACAAACACCGGAACCCAACGTAGGGGACGTAGTATTAATTAAAGAGGATAACTTGCCTCCTTGTCGGTGGCTTCTTGGCAGGGTGGTTGAAAAACATCAGGGAGTGGACAATCTTACTCGAGTAGTCACACTTCGTAGTAATAATTCTATATTTAAAAGGCCAACATCAAAACTGTGTGTCTTGCCTATTACCTAAGATTTTTGTAGATTAAGTGTTTATTGTAAGTTCTGTATTGTGTTCTATATTGTTATAAATGTAAACAATGTTTAAGTTTAAGTTATGCATAAGGGTTAGAGAAACCATTTCTTTTTCTACTGTACAACACTTGTAACAATTATTTCTTTTAACTTGGAAAGGACAATTATTCCACAATATGTCCTTGGTGGGCGGAATGTTTAACCGTATAGCAAGGAATTCCTAACATCGCGATTCAGACAAAATTAGTTCATCGATTCTCGATAGATGGTGCTGTTTATTTTGAGATAATTTCTGAATCGCGGTGTTAAGATTCGCACGCCGATACATAAGTACTTCGGATGTACAAATTTTCGGCAACTCAGATCAACAAACAGCAACCCTCTTGCCACTTTTTTGTAACGTGTCCTAGGGTGTAAGCACTGCATCTTGGATAATAAACGTGGCTTGGGGTCATCAAAGTGCTGGATCAGAACCAGATTCAGCACTCCTGAGTGCAAAATACGACCTGGCTTTTTTCATTTTCCAACATCTAACACCTTGGAAGGAAGTCCAGGTTGTCCATATACAGTAACACAACTATACTCTGTTTTAGGAGTTTCGTACCGAAAGGGCACATGTACGAGGAGGAGCTCGTCAGTAAATGTTAACAGTCTATCACAGAATCATACAGGCCATATTGCTCGCAGGGCAGATGGCCGATATGGTCGAAAACTGCTAAAGTGGAGACCACGGACTAGCAAGCGCAGCGGACGTCCACCAACAAGGTGGACAGCCGACCTTATGAAGGTCGCCGAAAGACGCTGGATGCAGGTCGCTTCCAACCGGTATATGTATGTGGAGATCAAAAGGGGAGGCCTATCTTCAGCAGTGGACATCCTATGGCTGAGATGATGATGATGATATCACAGAATCACAGCGAGTCCTACGTGTCTCGAAAATTACGTCAAGCCATTGATCTCGGCTATCATTAGGTAGGTCTTTGTCAGTTGTTACTGTTCATCAGATGACCGAAATTGGATAACCATTCTTATCAAGGAGTATCGTATTAGCCAGTCCCTTTAAAATACTGGTATTCAGCTGTATCCGGTCAGATTAGAAGCCTACTCCAATAAAGTTGGGTATAGATTACGCAGATCCGTGATCCCGCAACATAAAGGGCTATTGAAGGACACCGTGGAATTTAGTCAGTAAAAGTCTGACAGTCACTCCCACCCTGCTCGGTGGCAGGACTCATTTGATGATTTTACCACGCAAAAAAAAAAAAAAAGACTACACACATAATCGATGCGTGGAAATGTGACCCTGTATCTGAGGTATGTCTTTCGGTTTTCTGTAATACAAGTAGAACTGTAATAGTGAGAAACATGTAATAGAAAAAAAAACATACCCTCGAATTGATAACCACCTTCTTTTTTGTCGGTCGGTTAAAAATTATAAAAATAAACAATTCAAAGCAATGGAACTAAAGTTTGTTCTTAGTTATCATCTGTATTTATTGGTTCCAGGACATGCTAGTTTTGTTTTGAGGAGCTCGTGGTTAAATAATTACAGCCGCACAGGCCGATCTTCCGGGTTAAGCCGCGCTTGCCGAGGTTGGTCTGTGGATGGGTGACCATCTGTTATAGCGAGTTTCCTCCGTGACTCGGAAAGCACGTAAAGCCGTTGGTCCCGGCTGTCATTTGTAGAACTTTGACAGTCGTTATCTAAGTCAGAAGCTGTAAAGTCTGACAACCAGTCGTACCATGAGATATGGTATTACCAAGTTACTAGGTTGTGGGGGTCCGGCAGGCAGTCGCTCTATGTAAAATACTAATATGCAGCTGAATCTGGTTTGACTGGAAGCCGACCCCAATATAGTTGGTAAAAGGCAGGCAGATGATGTTCCCTTCTCCATTTGAGTGATGATGAAATAAATTAAGCCAAGAAATGTGCAATATTCGTAAGCCGGGGCCATTTACTACTGCTCCTAAGAATAAAAAGAGAGGTATTTTTAAATATTTTGTATTTTTAGACCGCTTCGGATCTTGAGTGCTTTTTGATTGACATGTCCCGACGTCTATTTACTGAAGATAATTTTTTGTTACATATTTTTCCATTTTCATCTGTCATGGACATGTTTTAAGATTTTTTTTTGTGTATTTATTTCTTTTGGAGGTCGTCGAGTTGCTGAAATGTAACCTTGATGTGAATTGATTCTATTTTCAAATACTATAATTTCTATAATCGAGCTTTTGTTATTGAGACACAGGTGTTAATGCGTGTAAGTATTTAGTATTCCTTAATCGATGCTTATTTTCACTACTGTAACGGGGTTATTTTAAACAAAACGAGCGAACACAATCGTTACCACGTTTATTGTTGTTTACAGAAGAAAAATGAAATACTTCACACTTAAAGTTATGATACAATGCGCACGGTACGTTCCCAACAAGTTCGTGATGCGGACACGCGTCGCGAAACAGGTAGGATACGTGGAGCACAGTGGGGCGCGAGAGGGGAGGGCGTCTAGGTTAGGCGTGCTTTTCCAATGCGTGGATACAGCGGCGCGCTAACGCAGACTGGCTGCTTGAGGGCGCAGCGGCCTCTTATATACGCGAGGCGGCCTTCGATGTGTGCGTGAGTAACGTCCCGACACGGCGTGGATGTGTGGCGCGCAGCTGTACTCGTTCGGTGTTGCTACAGGCTCCCCCTCTGGA
This sequence comes from Agrotis ipsilon, assembly GCA_028554685.1. NCBI lineage: Eukaryota > Metazoa > Arthropoda > Insecta > Lepidoptera > Noctuidae > Agrotis > Agrotis ipsilon. The sequence continues at coordinate 18,871,139 of CM052958.1, read as the reverse complement.
TGCGAAGTCGCCCCGACGAGTAGCCAGTCAGGATGAAGGTTCCCCCGACGTAGCTGGGTTGGGCGCGTGTCGCCGTGGCCGTCCTCGTCCGCGAGGGCGCGGTGTGGCGCCATCAGGGTTAGGCCTAGGTTTAGGCGGGCGTCCGCGTTTCTTCAGTGGACGCACCGGCGGAGGAAGTGGACTCGCCGCATCGCCTTGAAACGGAGTCAAAGCGGATGTATGATACACTCCAAGGGGTTTATCAGGAGTGTTGGGATCTGAAATCAGATAAGATGAGGCACCATGACGTGCTAGGATTAGGTAAGGTCCATCCCTGCGAGGACAGAATTTTGCACTTATTCCTCGAGCAGCATTACTGATAGGATGGGTAGTTGCCAACACCAGGTCACCGGGAGTGTAACCGGGGTCTTCTCTACGTCCTTGGTCTACCATCTTCTTCCTGCGTTCTTCCAGGTTCTCCCTGACATCTCTAGCCTTGTTCAGCGTATTGGATAGAAGTAGTAACTTTGGCGTTATTTCAGGCACAAAGTTTTCAGACAGTAAAATCTGACGAAAATCGTTAGTGTTGTCATCTGGAGTACGTAGTTCTCGTGCAAATGTTAAATACGCTGGCGTATGTCCTGTAGTGAGACAAGTTGCCGTATTCATCGCAAACCGTATGCTGGGTAACTTATCACTCCAGCTTCCATGTTCATCTCCTACTAAAATGGCCAGTTGTGTCTTCAAGTCTCTGTTCTTCCTTTCCACCGGATTTGCTGCTGGGTGATACACCGGGGTGAATGTGTGCTTGATTCGCAGACAGTAAGTCAGTTGTTGCATCACAGCACTCACAAATTGTGGTCCATTGTCGCTTATCAGGCGTCTGGGCACACCGTATCGAAGGAAGATCTCGTTTATTAAAACTGTCGCACAATTTTCAGCGCTGGCAGTTTCTAAAGCGAATAATTCTATCCAGCCAGTAGCAATATCTTCCGCTATCAGTATCCATGTTTTACCGCTACTCGTTGACGGCAAAGGTCCAAACAAGTCAAAGGCGAGGGTTTCGAAACGTTGATTTACAGGCGTTGTTTGGAGCAAACCAGCTGGTTTCAGGTTGGACGGCTTAAATCTCTGGCATGCAACACAGTTCTTAACATAGGCTTCGATATATTTCCTCATACCTTTCCAATGATATCGCTTTGAGATGCGCTGATATGTCTTATCGCTACCGTAATGTCCAGCCAGGGGATCATCATGGTAAACTGAAAGAATGTTTGCCCATTCATGTTGAGGAACTACAAGCTGAGCTTCATCTGAGTCGCCTGACGTATGGTATCGGTACAACAATCCGTTGTTCATGACGTAACCTTTGTTGCTCCAGTACACAGCATTATCTTTACGATCTGCATCTTCTAAGGCAGTAACGATGCTGGCAATATTTTCATCCTTCAGCTGTTCTGCCCTAATTTCAGATGTTGGTCTCTGTGGCATATCGACGGCTACGCTATTCACTTCACAGGTATTTTCATCGCAAATAGGTCTGGACAGCGTGTCTGCAACCACATTCGTCCTACCAGGTGCGTACTTGATAGTGATGTCATAAGCCTGTATCTGCAAAGCCCATCTGGCTAAGCGTCCAGTTGGAGATCGTAGCGACATCAACCACTTCAGGGCTTGATGGTCCGTAACCACTGTTACTGGGAGTCCTTCAATGTATCCACGGAATTTTTTAATAGCCCAAACAACTGCGAGAGCCTCTCTCTCAGTTGTGGAATAGTTACGCTCTGCAGGGGTCATCAGCCTACTGGCATATTCGACGGGATGCTCGTCTTCTCCCTCCCCCTGCACTAGAACCGCTCCCAGTGCATAATTGCTTGCATCGCTTTTGATTATATAAGCTTTCGTGTCGTCGGCTTGTCGTAGCACTGGGGTTGATGTTAGACATATTTTGAGCTCTTGAAAAGCCTTCTCTTGTTCCGCTGACCAAATCCATACCACGTTTTTCCTAGTTAAACGGGAGAGTGGTTCACTGATTCGGGCAAAGTTCGGTATGAATCGCCTGTACCAGGAACAGGTCTGCAGGAACGTCATCAGTTGCTTCAAATTCATGGGTGCTGGATTGGCTAGTATTGCTGTTACCTTCTCGGGATCAGTCTTCAGGCCCTCTGGAGTAATAATGTGGCCTAGGTACTTTATTGTTGAACAACAAAATCGGCACTTACTAAAATTCACATGAAGATTGCTTTCTTTCAGCTTTCTTAGTACCTTACTCAAATCCGATAGGTGCGCTTCATAAGTACCCGAAAAAATTATTAGGTCATCTAAATATGCCAGCATCTTGACGTTCTCTAGGCTAACTCGAACCCTGTCTATCAGACGCTGGAATGTAGAGGGTGCATTTCGTAGTCCAAATGGCATCCTCTTAAAACGGTACATACCGAATGGAGTTATAAAAGCCGTCTTGTCCTGGTCCTCGAGTTTAACTCTCACTTGCCAGTAGCCAGCACGTAAATCTAGAGTCGACATGAACGGCGTTGGCTTAGCAGCATGAAGCAGATCATCGATTCGTGGGATCGGATACTTGTCGGGGACCGTTATGGCATTAAGTCTACGGTAATCAACACAAACCCGTACTGAACCGTCTTTCTTTGGTACCATTACAATGGGTGCAGACCACGGTGATGAACATGCTTCAATTACTCCATTCTCCATCATCTTCTTTACCTCATTCTTTAAAACAGCCATGCGTGGCGGTGAGAGGCGGTAAGGAGGTACGGAGATGGGGTTATGCTCACCCGTGTCGATGCAATGTTCAGCGAGTGTTGTCGGTTCTCCACCTTCCTCGAAAACTTCTTGGAAATCCCATAGCACTTCCATCAGCTGTGACTTTTGAGTTACGTCTAGCGTGTCCGATGAAAATTTATCCACTTCCAAAGATCCAATTTCAACATCATTGCTGCTATTACTATGGTCGCTAGGGAAGAGAGCCTTGGAGTGTGGAGATAGTTCACACGGAGCGTCGTGAAGCTGCATTTGGGCATCACGGAACATAAAGTCGACGAACCTTGGAGAATACCCATCGAACAATGGTCGGGTTCGCTTCCTTGGAATAGGGGACAGCTCGATTGGCACTACACGATATGTCATTGTGTTAGTTGAGCAGGCACTCGTTTCCGGGAGCGCTGGTTCTCCGCTGGATGATGGACTGCCAGTCGCTGGAGTGCATGCACTGGGTTGTGGCAGCGCTGGTTCCAGTAGGCCTTTGTCTCGTGGAGTTATCGACAGAGGGGAAACAAATTCAGGCAGCTCGACATCCTTCAGCATACCCCTTAGATGGGGATTAAAATACACAGGAGTAGCTTCTACCTTGGCCATTGATATTTCCTCAGCATCTTCGTCTTGAAGGTCAAAGATGTCATCAGGGTAATCCTCGAAATACCATGTCTTCTGTGGGACGTTAAGTACCATCTTGGCATCCTCAAGAAAGCCGACGCCCAATAGTGTGCGAGATTCTCGAGCTTCCGGGAACACTATAAAAGTCGTTTGCACAACACGGTAACAGATACTGACGGGTGCACTTACTGTTAAAACCTCTCTCGTCGTTTTCGTGCCATCAGCCAATTTTACCATTAGCTGCTGTGTATGGAATGCAAATCCGAGTCTTCGCAGGCATTTGTATAGCGTGTATGATGCAACGCTTGTTTTAGCACAAGTGTCCACGTAGGCACTGCCTGTTATTTTGCCTATGGCAATACCAATAATTGGTCTAGGACGTATATCTGCTGGGACATCCACTGAACAGAAACTTACTTCAGCTTTCGGTCCAGCCTTGGCGGCGCAAGTTGTGCATTTTGATCGCACCACTCCCGGTGTACCACACCCGTAACATACAAACTTTGGGGTAGAAGGTGATGGCGCTTGAGTACCTATAGCAGCATTTGCATTCGCAGGTTTTGCGGCCGATGCACCACCAGAACCAGAAGCTTGGTCCTTCTTCTCCTTCTTCCGACATGTTTCTACAGAATGCCCAGGCAACCTGCAGTACGTGCACCGTTTCTTTTTGAATGGCACCTTTTCGTTCTCTGTCCCTGGTATTTCCTTCTCAACCAAGAGTTCTTCCACTGCTCTGGCTGCCTTCACTAGGGCGTCAAGTGTATTGACAGTCTCACGTGGCAATTTTACCCTTATCTTGTACCTCAGCTGTCCGTAAATCATATCAATTTGTTGGGACTCAGTGTGTGGCTCTGGCATTTGTGCAATAAGAGCCCTCTTTTTAGCCACGAACACTTCTGTCAGCTCACTCTCACCTTGCTTGACGTTTACAACATTTTGGTACAGCTGGTGCGCAGGTCTCTTGGGGGCAAAGGCGTGGCGAACTCTTGAAATAAATTCAGCCCATGTTTTCACTTGATCCTTTATTCCATTCCACCAGGTTGCTGCCTCTTCCCTTAAAATTAAGGGGACGCTCATAATGGCATCATCGTCGGATATCTGCTCGACGGACTTAAACACTGAAGCCGCAGCCAGGAAAGTTTCCACCGTTTCCGTGTCTCTGGTACCATTATAGGTAATCTTGCAGGTGGTGAATGAGCCTCGTCGCTGCTGGTTACCAACCACTGAGAGTAACTTCTCGAATTGCTCGACTGACAGATTCATGGTCGCCAGCGGTTCCTCCTTTACTTTTCTGCGTAATCTCGTAGTCGGGCTAGCCTGCTTCCGGGCCTTTACGTTGAGCGCCAGATTGTAACGGGGTTATTTTAAACAAAACGAGCGAACACAATCGTTACCACGTTTATTGTTGTTTACAGAAGAAAAATGAAATACTTCACACTTAAAGTTATGATACAATGCGCACGGTACGTTCCCAACAAGTTCGTGATGCGGACACGCGTCGCGAAACAGGTAGGATACGTGGAGCACAGTGGGGCGCGAGAGGGGAGGGCGTCTAGGTTAGGCGTGCTTTTCCAATGCGTGGATACAGCGGCGCGCTAACGCAGACTGGCTGCTTGAGGGCGCAGCGGCCTCTTATATACGCGAGGCGGCCTTCGATGTGTGCGTGAGTAACGTCCCGACACGGCGTGGATGTGTGGCGCGCAGCTGTACTCGTTCGGTGTTGCTACACTACTACATTTTTGACAATATGTGACAAACGGTTAAAATGGAAAACTCTCCATGGGTACAAGTTTTTTTTTAATTTAATTTGTTTTCAAGGCATAATATGAATATTAGCTTTCTGTCTACTCGAAATGAACTTTACCTGTGTCTTTCGAAATCTTTAGTCCGTGTCATTTTCGTAAAAAGTTTTCATGTATCTAAAATAATGTATTTTTTTTACCGGCTCTTATTTAATTAATTATCTTAACAAATAAAGGCTAAACTCAATTCTTCCAGCAACCAACTTTGAGTTCTCTAATTTTTTTTATGATTTATTTGAACAAAATTAATGTTGTCTTCGAAGAAAGAAGTCTGCAAAATCCTAGATGTCACCTTTGTAAATCCTTCCAATCTCTATGATACCTGATTCGGTTCGTCACACCATTAATCGCAGAAAAAAAAAATCTTGCGGTATCCTCGACAGTTTCTCATTGAATACCACACTGACAGTATCACAAAGGGTTCCCGGAAAGCGAACCCGCATAAATCTCTATATGTCATCTCGATTCCTTTTGTTAGCAACAAAACTTCATTTTGCACCAAACACAGGTATGAAATGAACCGTCTTTAATTTTTCACCAGACTTGTTATAAAACTGATTCCGAACGTAAATTAATCGGGTTGATGTACGGTTTTCGGTTGTTGGTACAAGAATTTGTATTTTTTTGAATAAATGTTGATCGCAAATAGCAGCAACTGACGACATGACACTGCTGTCAAATCCAACTGTAGATGTTCACCATAGTGTTGGACAACACGTCGTATGCAATCGTGCGATATCTAGTCAAGCTACAAGTCGGTAGCTGTGGAAGGCATATTTTAGTAGAACGCTTTGATTCCGATACTTGCCTCAAGGAGCTATCAACAAACTGGTGGGAAAGCTATAGGACAAACCGCCTACCGGGGTCGCGAGGCTATCTTAAAACTGCACCATGTGCCTATGAATACAGGGTACAGGATCGATTTTTGCCATTGAGTGTCTGATATTGTCGTCTGCTCAATCTAGGGCGACAGGACTTCTCATCATCAGCCAATAAACACTGTGCATGCCTCCTCTCTGTGAGAGGAAGTGGGCTATATTCCAGCACGCAAGCCCAGTGCGGGGTGGTGGATGTCACATGTCTTCGAATTTTTGGTTCTAGGACATGCCGGTTTCCTCACGATGATTTCCTTCACCATTAAGAGCAGTGATGTAATAAATTACACAAAGTAATACGCCTGACTATCTACAACTAGTAAATCGGGGCCGACACCAAAGAGCCACCACTGACTCTTACACTTTAAGGACTCATTTGATGATATTTTTAATAAAATATACTACAAAAAAGAAAACCAAAACATAACCTCTGCTTAATTAAGCCCAGTAGGTACCGTCTAAAATAACATTTATTTATTTATTTATTGACTTAAACATACAAATATCCTTACAGGCTAGAACCCTATGCGATATTGTTGCATTTTAAAAAATAACATCGATCCATTTTTAAACTAGATTACCTATAACAAATTCTATAAGTAGCTGTTCTTGTAAATTCACCCAAAGAGCAACAGAATATATCAATGTCCTCAGCAATGAGATTAATAGTGCGGATCGCGCTGGTGAGCGGCTCCTCTCGCAGTAAGTTAGTACGCGCGCGCGGTTCCGCCAGCAGTCGCGGCTGTCGACGACGTCCCACGTACCCGTCCGGCGCGACTAGATCCAACCTTCGCAATATATCCGCATTGTGTATCTTCCCTCTAATTATCTTAAATATATAAATCACTAGTGTGAGTTGCCTCCTGACCCTTAGTTCATTATATCCGACCATTCCCAAGACAAATAGAGTTGGATACATCAATGGGTAAAATGGGTATACCCCATATTCCCTCATATATTTGTACCGCAAAAATTTATTTTGAACTCGCTCCAACATGAGACTATATTTAGTTTCATGTGTAGCCCAGATAACTGCATTACATTCAAGTTGGCTTCTTACTAAAGCATTATATAATGCCGTTATGGCTTTAATATTTGTGAAGCCTTTAACCATTCTCAGCACAAATCCTAAGTTTCGGTATGCTTTTTTGCAAACCTTCAGTATATGTTCACGAAACGTAAGCCCAGTGGTAAACTGAACTCCTAAGTCCCTCACTTCCGTGGCCCTATTGATCAGGGCTCCGTCCATAGTGTAAGTATATGTGATAGGAGTATGCACGCGCGAGAAACTTATGGTCACACACTTAGACGTGTTAAACTGCAGGAGGTTACCCTTGCTCCAAGCCACCACTCTGTCTATATCCTTCTGCAGTCTTTCACAGTCATACACGTTTGTGATAGGAAGATAAAGCTTGAGGTCGTCGGCGAACAATAAACACTTAGCATCTTGCAAAACGTTTGGTAGATCATTAATCATTATAACGAACTCTAGTGGCCCTAGATTAGTTCCTTGACTTACCCCAGATCTAGTATAATATGTATTCGATTGGAATCCTGCAAAATCAACATACTGTTGCCGACTACTCATATAACTGGCAAAAAACCTAAGTAAATGTGGGGTAAAGCCGACCCCCGCTAGCTTTTTCAGTAAGACGTCATTGTCGACTAAATCAAACGCTTTTTTAAAGTCGAAATATGCAGCATCTGTTTGTCCACCACCGTCTACTACCGGCACTACATCCGCCACGTAGCAGAGTAAATTACTGGTAGTGTTTCTAGTCGGCCGGAATCCATGCTGTGCGTCTGTGAGTTGCGAGTTAACTTGCTGAAAAATGCTGGTATGAATAATAGACTCCAACACTTTAGCCATAGTTGACAATACTGCAACTGGTCTGTATTCTTCAACTTTAGTTCCCGAACCTCCCTTTGGTACCGGTATGACCCGGGTAACCTTCCACATCTCGGGAAACACAGCAGATTGAAGGCAAAGATTGTAGATGTGCAAAAGTGGTCTCGCTAAACCTACTCTACAATCCCTAAAAATGTACGGCGGAATACCGTCAGGCCCTGATGACTTTTTCGGCTTAAGTTTCTTTATAGCGCGTACAACGTCTTCCAGCTCCAACCTATCAAGATGAACCCTCCCTGCTCCGTTCTGACTGCCTGCTTCTACTATCGCCGCATTCACGTCTAATCTAGGTGTTTCTACATTATAAACCGAGTAAAAATATTCAGCGAATTCTTGCGCCGCTTGTTCACATGTCAAGGGTTGTCCGTTTTTTAAAATCTTTTTGCTACTAGATTTACCTCTTTTAGAATTAACATAAGCCCAAAAGGACTTCGGGTCACTCAACATTTGATTTTGTGTACGTTGCTGATATCGTTTCTGTGCTACTAAAATCTTCTCTTTTACTAGGGTTCTACACTGAGCAAACGCTTCGTAATCATTCCCCAAACCACTACTTTTATATTTTTTATGAAGAGCAGCTTTGAGTTTTATGTCGCGAATTATCTCACCTGTATACCACTCGGGATAAATGTATCTCGAGTGTACACGGCATCGCTTTTTCTTGGGAACACAGTTATCTATAATTGAATAAATCTTTTCATAAAAATACGTTAAACATCTCACCCTCCATTACTGAGAGAGACCGCAAAAACTAAGGGAACCACAAAAACTCCAATTATTTCACGTCAAATCTAATTCGATAACGTTTGTTCTCGGTCCAACGCTAATTAAGAAGTTTCGATTGGTCCAGATAAAACTTTCTAAGTCAGTATTGACGTTCTCACTTACAATTCTTTCAAATACTTGTTTCCAAATTGATGGTATTTCTGTTTAAACGAAAATCGACTTTATGTCAGTGCCGGTCAAGTTTATGTTAGATTAATTACTGAATGTTTGAAAATTTTTGTGGCAACTGGATTTTACGTATTAAAGTTATGGTCTCTAACATGGATTTGTTTTTATTTTTGCAAAATAAATGCGAACGCAGTATAAGTACTAAAAGGGCAGAAGACAGATGTTTAAATCTGAAATAATTATCTAGGTTTGCTACCTGAATTCTTTTGATTGCTTTTTTGTAGTGGGGGTCAAAGTGATCATCAAACAATTTTTTGCAACCAAAACCATCGCTTGAGCAATAGAGTAAAAATTATATTGATCGACGAATACGACGATGAGTAAACTGTAACATAGAGCCAGCACTCCAATCTTTTTTTTTTACACGAATGTGCCACCTCTTGTGGACGCCCACGGCGACGGACGTCGCAAGACGATCTCCGGCCACCGTAGGCGCGGACATGCGGGCGGCATGTAAAGGGCAATTCGCTGTCTGACCATGAACCATGCCCGGGTCGACGGCGCGTCGTGTTCCACGCGCGCCTCAAAGGGTGTCAGCATAATGACGAGGCCAAAGCCTGCTGGAATCGCGGGACTTATTCCATCACCGTGACCTCGCAACATAAAGGGCTATTGAAGGACACCGTGGATTTTGTCAGTGCCCGGGGTGGGAGGACTGACTCATTTGATGATTTTTTTACCACATAAAAAAAATGTGCCACCTCTGCACTGGTGGTTAATTGAAATTCATTATACAAGTATAAGTCCAGGTTCTCTGTTGTCAGGGAACCATTTAAAAATTCACAATACTACTTTCTTAGGCTTAAACTGAAAAATAATATGTTAACTTCTGGGCCATCACGACCCACTAAAATCATATTTTGTGGTCTTTTCATGACCAAATATATGTATTAGTATATCAAAATAATATTACATAGGCCGACCAATATAACGGTAAATTGAATTACCTACACAAATAATAAAATACCACATTATGTAAATATACAAAAATTGAATATCGGTAACCCATAACGTAAAGGGTATCCGGAAAGGTAGCTTTTAGTTGCTTATAATGAAGTATATATTTATAGTAATGTGACCAGTTTATTTTGACCTCTGATGTGTATGAAACAACGTCGAGGGTGTACGTAGTGTACTAGGGGGGTCAGGGGAAGGGCAACTCGCTCGACGGCGCGTCGTGTTCCACGCGCGCCTCAAAGAGCTGTCAGCAAAATGACGGGGCCCCCTCTTAAAGGGCCAAAGCCTACCGGGGTCGCGGGACTTATTTCTATTACCGTGACCCCGGAACATAAAGGGCTACTGAAGGACACCGTGGATTTTAGTCAGTACAAGTCTGACAGTACCTCCCGCCCTGCCCGGGGTTGGAGGTCTCATTTGATGATTTTACCAAGCTAAAAAAAAAAAAAAAAGAGGGGGTCAGGGGGTCCATTCTCGAATTCTGTTGACTAAAACTTAAAAGTAGAACGGAAGCCTCTCCGATCAAATTGGCATTCATGTTTTATGGGACTAATCGCATATCAGTACTTGAGATGGATTAGGACACGCCTAACTTCACTTACTTAACTTAACTTCGACTGAAACTACGGTTTCGTGTTTAGCGAGTATCATTCTGGTTTGTATCTTCTAACAACATATGAATTGTGTGCAAAAGGACAATGGCAGCCTTTCATACATTAAAATAGGTGAGATGAAATGGTAGTGTACATTTAAAAATATCTTTAAATGTCAAATTTCAGGCCCTGAATAACTTCGCTCAAGAATTATGTTCTGATAGGGCTCCAAAAATAATATTGTATAGATTAAAGCTTTTGAAGGTTTTAATATTAAATGGAATTGTTACATACATATTATGTTATGATTGCAGTTTTTTTTTTCGAAAAAATATTTTTTTAGTTTTTACTGATTGTATAGTTATTTCAAAAATACATGTTGTATTTTGTGTGTTTTTAGATGGCTTTACAAGTTTACTCGAACATTAAATAAATAATAGTTAGTGGCAACATTCGGATGATTCAGATAGTGTAAAAGATGTAAAACTAATTTGATAGTCTCAAAAATGTATTTTTTTACTGTGGCCTTAAATAAAATTGATTTATATTTAAAAAAAATCATATCATAGTAATTTAAAAATCATAATAATCATATATAAGATCTTTCTAGAAACAATCACTTTTGTCAACTATTTTTCTGCCAGGTTCCTTTCAGAAAGTATCTAAGCGCGAATTATGCGGTAGTGCGCAAGCCAAGTTCCAGCAACAGGCCGCGCGCATGCCGTGCACTATTTGGACCAGCCGTACTCAACCTTTTTTTGGGCCACAAACATACCTCAGTCATGGTGTCGATGGTCACAAGCAAAAAATATTTAGGTTTTAATTAAAACTATTATAAAATAAAATCATTTTTTTGTATATAATAACATGCACTCATTAACTTTTGCTAGCTGCAACTTATACCTATTTGTTTCATTTTTAATAGTTTTTGGAAACTTTTTAGATGTTAAAGAATGGCCTAGAAACGGCAACGTTTGGCGCGGCTGTGCGCCAAATATCATTGTAAAAAAGTTACAAAGTGAAAATGATTGCTAGTTTTAGTGTGCAAGGAAGTAATTTTGTCAGAAATATCGACAGACATGAGCCTATCTAAGTAGAATTATTTATTTTAATGTAACGTTGGCGTCGATGGTTGGATGCAAAAGACGGCAGTTCGTGCACTACGGCTCCGAAGACCTATATCCAGCATTGCACTGAAATAAGCTGAACTTATTGTGATGAATTACCTATTTCTTGATTTAAATCAGTTAAATTACAAGAACTAAATCACGATAACTATTAAATACTGCCGGTAAATCCATTACCAAGTTAAATACAATACATAGTATCATTTCAAGCATATTTTACTGTCAAATACATTATCCATGACTTACGACAGCCCTCGGGTATCTGATCGGGCTCTAAATAACGGTGTTGGCCCTTAATACATAGCGACACAGCATAGACATAACTCATACATTTTCTTTCGACACTGTTGGGAAATTGGAAAAAGGATTCGACTTCTTTTAGACTGTGGCGCTATCCCCGAGGCGCGGCGAAATGTCTTTAACCTACTTTTGAGAGGTGAAGATAGAAGTACATTGAGTCTTTTTTGTAGGTACCTTATTGGTTGTGGAAATATTGACAGATTCTCTTTGTTTGTTTGTTAACCGTGGAACCGCAGAAAGTAATTACAAAAACCTTCAGACTCATATTTTACTGCATAAGGAAGAAGCTATCTATAAATTTCATTTCCATTCCCAAAACCAGTCGTCGAAGAGAGAATTTTCTCTCCAACCTATTCAAAATCAATAAACCTCCCAAAATAAACCAAGTTTAAAGCTCCGACAGTCTAATAAAAGATAACTGACCTTCGTACACGAAATTCTACCTCAATAACAAAACAATCGACCCAGAACGGAACTATCGGGCCAGCACACTGCGCCATATATTCTATCCTTATTAATATTTAGACCACAAAACGCATTTTGGACGGTGCGATTAGCCCAGTGGCAAACCGGGCTATATTTATAGCCGAAATTACCGTTTTAATGGACACGAACTGGCCAGGCTAAATTGAAAGCAACACCCTGTACCGTGATACACGATAACGCATTCGTATCACGAGTGGAGATGGGGCCTACTAAGTTTGTTTGAGCTGTAAATACCCTATTTGGGGGAAATCGGGGCCTAATGAGATAATTAGGTTCCCTTTTTATTTAGTTTTAATATTCTGATTGATTCTGAATGAAGTTTGTTGGGATAATTTGTTTTTTTTTTCGATATTATTTCACATTCATAAGGGATTGACGCAGAGTGTGGACTTCGTAAAACGGGTACTTCTTAAAGTTAACATTTACCTAATTCATAACTCTTCAAAAAGATCATCAAATGAGTCCTCCCACCCAGGTCGGAACTGAAGGGACTGTTAGACTCATATTTTGACTAAATTCTGCGGTGTCTTATAATAGTTCTTTAGGTTTCAGGGTCAGCTGATAAGGTAGTCCCGCGACCTCTGAAGAACAAAATGGTATGTGTGAAATGGTTATTTCTATAAACAGCACATTTTCGAAATAGTAAATTATCAACGACGCATTCCAAAACCGAGGTATTTAGCTTATCAACTGAATATTCTAATCTTAAAATCAGTTAGTTTCGATTTCGCTTCTGAATCACTCACGGTATCGATTTTGGCCAATTTGGTACAAAATGAATTGTATATGAATTAAGACTTTGGGGCAAGTTATAGTATTTTTTGTGATATAGATATAAATTATCACTTTTTGGACTTATACCTTGAATTGTACTGTTCTCACTTTTTGACAAATCTTAAGATTCTAGGTCAACGGGAAGTACCCTATAGGTTTTGATTATAGGGTGGGTGGCGCATAAACTATCGTATCTTCTGATTGCGTTGGTTTAGTTTGATTTTTGTCGACTTTAAGAGATTTCAGATTTGAGTAATTGATATTTTATTTTAACTTGATACCTGTACACGTTCCAGAGAAATGGATTTTGACCGACGGACAGACAGATAACACGATGACGCATATCAAAGTCCTTTAAGGGTTTATCTGAAAAATAAAGTCAAAAGTTATTTTTTTTTTAGCGTGGTAAAATCATCAAATGAGACCTCCAACCCTGGGCAGGGCGGGAGGTACTGTCAGACTTGTACTGACTAAAATCCACGGTGTCCTTCAGTAGCCCTTTATGTTCCGGGGTCACGGTAATAGAAATAAGTCTCGCGACCCCGGCAGGCTTTGGCCCTCTGAGAGGGGGCCCCGTCAGTTTGCTGACAGCTCTTTGAGGCGCGCGTGGAACACGACGCGCCGTCGACCCGGGCATGGTCCATGGTCGGACAGCGAGTTGCCCTTTACTCGCTGTCCGCATGCCCGCGCCTACGGTGGCCGGAGATCGTCTTGCGACGTACGGCGCCGTGGGCGTATACCACTGCGGTTGGGGCGGAGGGAGGACGCTGTCCTCTCTCTCTCGCGGCCCGCCGCCTCCTTCACGAGCATTACTGCCTCGCAGAAGGCGGCGAAACCTTGGGGTCTTCAAGTCAAGAGTGAACAGTACCCTTAGCACGAGTTTTCAGTAAATGAGCCGTAAAGTAAACTGGAACTTTGACTATTTCAAATTGACAATTTTCAAGGAAAAAATGGAAAAGCGCCTCTGGTGTGCGAAGAAGGAACTTATTAATGAATAAATAATCGAAGCTATGGTAAATCTTAATATTTAAGAACAAGTCTTAAGATAAACCGATATGAGTTCGTAAATGTAAGCATTTCTGAAAATGGGACGGTTTTTTCGTTCTTTTAGCATGGTAGATGTTGGTTTTAGGAATAAAACAATAAGTAATACTTAATTATTTATTTCAATTAATATTATGTAAAATAAACAAAGGTTAACTCAAAATAAGATAAAAAAGATCAAAGAAAGAAGATGCTAATGATAATATGTAATAATAATCTAGGTATAATGTTTATATAATTTTTATAGTTATACATGTATAAAATTTGTAAAAAAAAGGGCAAAGACACACTTACGAACGAAACACAATATCCTATAACACAACGTCATCAAATCTAAATTGTATTTGATCTGTCCAAGCTAAAAACTTTTTGCCCAGTTTATGTGATATTCTAAACTGCATATAAACGCCGTTCGCAGCTGACTGGTGTTCTATAGGGGGCTCTGTCACTTCTCGATCATAAATAGCCCAAAGTATATAGTGCCCTTTAGGTGGACAATCGTCCGCATCATTGCCATCACCACTTTCATAAAAATAATCTCTTATAGCATCACCAGTATATATGAAACTGCCTTCTTCATTGCTGCCCATATGATCTTGATTTTTCAGAATATCGTAAAAAATATAAAGGCTATCAGCGCATAGAATACCTTCAGACAAGCTTTTATTTATTTTCTCAAGCTCTCTTTTCAGAATAATAAAATCGAAACTGTGACCATTATGGGAGACGAGACACACGGTTTGTTGTTGACCGGTGATGAAATCATTGATCTTGTTGAAAACACTTAGATCAAACCCAGTTTCCAATAAATCATTTATTGTTATCTTGGCTGAAGGTTCTTCAATGTCTTCCGGTCTCAGATATTGACTGCGGCTCACAGCTAACAGGCTTACTTCAGTTAATTTTTCTGAATCACCTCTTTCACACCCGAAATCCATAAATACGAACGTTTGTATAACAGCAGACATTTTTAGAACTGACAGCTGAGGGAACTCCCTCGGATATTATTAAATTGAGTATGAGTGACCGATGATAGAATGCAATTAATTTATACTGTATGCTGACGCATACTATTTATCTATCATTTATTGTGGCTCGCGTGAATGACTTCAAAAGCCATCCAGCGGTTTCGCCATGGGAGCATTTAATGAGAATAAAACTATCTTATGTGTTAGTGCAGGCACTAACTACATATTTGTATACTTAACATCCAAATTCATTCCGTAAAAAGCAACTATCCATCCTCACAAACTTTCACGTTAATAAGAATTATTAAAAGGGTATCATGAACTAGGATACTCAAAAATCAAAACAGCGTTCGTAAATTGACAAAACAAGATAAGAAACAATGACCAAGACCAGAACAAAACATAATTATATTGTTTTTTTTTAATGAAAATAATTATTTAACAATAAAAACCGTATTGCATGCTATAGAATCTATAGCATGCAATACGGTTTTTATTGTTAAATAATTATTTTATTCTATAGTATAGATTATGCGAGCGAGACTTCACCGAATCCAAACAAAACATTTAGTGTCACTTCAAAGTAATTTTCTACTGCAACCATATAACTGACTTTGTCGAGTGTAAACACACATAAAAGACCGGACTGACAAACGCTTGCACATCGGTGCTGCTCGTTATTCAAAGCCAACAAGCCATGAAGCGGTCATGGCTTGCAGTTTGATCGGACAGCTTAAAGCATGCCTTATGTACATTTTTGAAATATTGCTCTTAGGTGACGGGATTGTATTAAGGGAAGAGCCACGTTTGTTGTATAGCCGCCCACTTTCTTTTTTTATAAGTATTTATTTTCCCACGTTTTTATAAACTCACTTTTCTTGTTTGTTTGTTTCTTTGTGAAAATATCTAAAAACCCACGTTTTAAATGTCCTAAAAAGAAGAAAATAACCCTAAGGGGCTGAGAGAGGGGCCACTCAAAACGTGGGAGCGTATCTTTGCAAGTTAGGTACATCCACGATCTATACACGCCATAAAAAATCCCTTAAATAATTATACGACCCCACGTTTTGAGTGGCCCCTCTCTCAGCCCCTTAGGGTTATTTTCTTCTTTTTAGGACATTTATAAACGTGGGTTTTTAGATTTTTGAACATTATTTTGTAACTAAAGGACTGCTCCAATTTTTTTCTTCGGAATGTAGACTCAGTTATTTTGGAAATAAGCACGAGGACGGCCATTTTTAAATACACTACTGCATTTCGGCAAAGTCAAATCATATTATTGCAATGAGGCCATCAAAGACGCACTTTTAAACGTCGATTATTAAATTTAAATGAAATGGAAGGGACGGGATTAATTCTACACCCACACACAAGGGTTGGTACGCATAGAGAAGAATGAAATGAATGGGCCACAGGAATTGAAATTTTTAGCAAAATAGGCTTGAAGGAAATTTACTGTGAAAGGCAGACAGACGAACACACGAATGATCTTATAAGGAAATAATCTTTTCTTACCTTTATCTTATCTTAGGTTTCCATTTTTTGTTTTCATTAGGAAGAACGACCGATAAAAAAATGCCTGAAAACAGAAATTAGTACTCATAATTGTTATATATAAACAGGCAGACCCAATACATTGATCATACAAATTAATTATTTGTTACAGCAGCAATAAAATCACTAAACTTCAATGCCAATTAATAACAATGGTAATTATATTAGTATCGCGCATTATAATAAGCTGGGTATGACATCATTGTTATTTTTCCTCGAGAGCGGCTTGCAACTACAAAAGTATATTGTTTATCCCATTGCACGTCCATTTATTTATTAATTTTGATTGTACTTAATCTTGGTATAAATTATGAAATAAATAAATCAAAACGGTAACCCACGGGACTAGTTTTTACAACATAAAAACTTTCGCATTTACAATAATAGTAAAAAGTATAACCAAGGGTTCCCTATCCATTTGCATAAAATTTTAAGACCTAATATAACTTAGCATATTTTTTTTTGGCATAATTATATTTTCGCATAATATAATTACGCATAACAGCTTACGCATAATTTTTTAAGCATAATTTCTCTAACCATAATGATGATTAAGCATAATATTCTAAAGCATAAATTTATTAAGCATAAAGTTCTAAAGCATAACTTTTTTAAGCATAATATTCTAAAGCATAAATTTATTTACGCATAATGATATTAAAACATATTTTTATAGAAAATATATTGAACAATTTTGTGGGTTCTTTTTTCGCTGTAGGAAGCCTAAAGCAAGCAAGCATTCAGCATGCCAGCAAACAAGTAAACATGCAAGCAAGCATGCAGCAAACAAGCAAGCATGCAGCATGCAAGCAAGCATGCAGCATTCAAGCGAGCGTGCAACATGCAGCAGGCAGGGTTTCTGTCACGGCTCCGGCGCTGCGGGTCTCCGGCGGCCCCTCGCGTGCTAATCATCTCAGACGGCTTTCGCTCACCACCGCAGCTTCGGCTTGTTGGCCGGCTTCACCGGCCAGCCTCAGCCGCGGCGGTTCGCTCGCAGCCGCCTGCTCCTCAGCCCGCGGGCCGCCTCGCCCCTACGCGCCTACGCGATTTTAAATTACACTCTAGGGGTAGGACAAACAAGACTACGTGGAGTCGGTTTTGCAGCAATTCGGTTTGTCACTTTTGCTGCACAGCATATTAAATTTTTAACCAACAATAATTATTACTTAATTGTCACAGAAACTATAGCAAATTGGTGTTATACTAATAGTCATTAGGCCTACTAACGTTATGCTAAAAGTCATTAGGCCTACTAACGTTATGCTAATGGTCATTAGGTCTACTAACGTTATGCTAATAGTCATTAGGCGTACTAAAGTTATGCGAATAAAATTTATGCCAAAACAAATTGTGCGAAAATCGTTATGCCGAAGTATATTAGGACAAAGAACATTATGCGAATAGAAGGGATCCCATAACCAAGGTGTAAAATAATAATTGTCATATTAAACAAGTATTTTTTTAAAAAACATAACAAAAATCTAAAGAAAACTATAACTGCCTTCAGGAACCGTTTGTCACAAGTTGGTGTCAATAAAGTGTCTATGGGTCTAAGGCTGCTTTTCTACTCGAGATGCTCTATGCTACGTTGAGGCCGATGCGTTTGATATCCACCAATCATATTCATTGGTTTACATAGCACAGCACTGGTGGAAATGTATTCAGCCAAAATGTGTATTTTGTATGGAAGGTTGCGTGCTATGGCTGCGTGCTGTGGCTGCGTGCTATGGCTGCGTGCTATGGATGCGTGTTATGGGTATATCGCATAGCTGCGCATCTTCGTAGCGCAGCTACCTTGTGGCGGCGCATCTTTATTGCACATCTTACTCCCACAGCTACATAGCGTAGCATCAGGGGAAACGGTCACACAGTTTCGTAGCTCAGCTTTTACAACCTCGCAGCACAGCTAAACATAACACATCTGTGGTGGAAAGGCACCCTAAAACGGCCAGTGTAAGGAATATTACTAATGATTCACTTCGTGTATTCGCAGCAACGTCATAAATGCTATTTACACCTTCTTAGTTCAACAGTGCAAAGTTAAGACGCGCACCTTTTTTTTTTTTAATCGTGGTTAAATCATCAAATGAGTCCTCCAACCCCGGGCAGGGCGGGAGAGACTGTCAGACTTGTACTGACTAAAATCCACGGTGTCCTTCAAAAGCCCTTTATGTTCCGGGGTCATGGTGATGCAAATAAGTCCCGCGACCCCGGCAGGCTTTGGCCCTCTGTGAGGGGGCCCCGTCATTATGCTGACGCTCATTGAGGCTCGCGTGGAACACGACGCGCCGTCGACCCGGGCATGGTACATGGTCGGACAGCGAGTTGCCCTTTACTCGCTGTCGGAAGACGCGCACCTAGTAATTAATAAAATAAACTGATCAAAGAGGAAATTTAATTTAGTAGGAACTGTTTCATCTAAGAAAATCACAAGCTGCACTGTCTAAGCTGCATTAATTCTGTTCAACTGAGCATGAATTTCGTATAGGAGCTTAGCTTTCTTTGCTGTAAGTCTTCCTAATGCAGCCTGATCTTGAATTTACTTGGACTAGTGTTAAATTTTCATTTTTGGATACTGTATAAGTGATCAAGTATTTGTTTATGTTTTTAAACCTAAAAATCATCAACGTATAAATTAAAATAGATTTGTATAGGCTCAGACTTAAGCAAATATTGTAAAGGTATTGTTGTTTTCATAGTATTTGTAGAAAAACACGATTAAGTAGTACCAAAATTTATTGTTAACTTTAAGCGCTGACAATAAATTTAAATAACGTATTTAGCCCACAGTTGGGATAAAATCATTCTCTCTATGTGATAAAGAGTCGTTATTCACACTAGCGTACATTTCAAGACACACACGGAGGCCACATTGCTTGGAAAAATTGATGACATGCCGACTGCTAAAATAAAAACCCTTTCTGATTTCGTAGTCTTGGTATGTAATCTTCTATCTATCTTCTATAATATAAAAATGGATCACTAAATGTGTTGCTAAGCTCATAACTCGAGAGGCCTCTCAGAGGGCTAAAGCCTGCCGGGGTCGCGGGACTTATACCATCACAGTGACCCCGGAACACAAAGGACTATTGAAGGACACCGTGGATTTTAGTCAGTAAAAGTCTGACAGTCCCTCCCGCCCTGCCCGGGGTGGGAGGACTCATCTGATGTTTTTACCACGTAAAATAAAAAGCTCATAACTCGAAAACGGCTAGACGGATAATTATTTTTTTGTTGTGTTTGTAACATCGGGACCGGGTCTTCTACTCGTGCGAAGCCGGGGCGGGCCGCTAGTATCAAAATAAATAACATTGATACAAAATTTCAAAACTTGCAAACACCAAATGAGGAAATCCGTCAGTTCAGTTGAGGCTGCGCAAAAGTGCACTTCATTCATTATTCAGCAGGGAAACGTGTCTTTGTTTCGTAGTAATTAGCCCAAATTGTCCCCGAGACGTTGGGGCGCGGCGACAAATTTGCAATGAAACGCTGCACTTAGGAGATGCAGTACAAGTTAGGCTGGTTGCACAGGGTCGTGAGACTGTGCGGTTTGGGGTCACAGGACTGTCTTTAGGGATCACCCGACTCACCTAAAAGATTATTTCGGACCTGTGCCAGGTGTCCTATGTGGAATACCTCGTTTTACGGAACATCATCATAATGTTACAGAACCATGTTGAGATAAGGGAAATTTTAGTTTCGTACAGTACTAATTTCGTATTTATAATACGTTTTCCTTTCTTTTTTTTATTGTTGATTGGACCATTGGGATCACCCAACCATCAAAGCAGGTTATTGCTATGGTGCCATTGCCCAAGGTGGACTGCTAAGAAGTGGATCCCACTCGCCCCAATTTTTTATCTATAATCTTTTTTAAGAATATTTTACAAGACAAATCTACATTGTTTATCGCGAGTGAGCAATGGTGGCCAAGTGGTATTGGCTTTGATAGGCCCCGACTTTTTTTTTATCGTAGTAAAATCATCAAATAAGTCCTCCCACCCCGGGCAGGGCGAGAGGGACTGTCAGACTTGTACTGACTAAAATCCACGGTGTCCTTCAATAGCCCTTTATGTTCCGGGGTCACGGTGATGGTATAAGTCCCGCGACCCCGGATCGGCACCGACTTACGAGTAGTGTAGGTAGTGGGTTCAAAGCCAACTTTGCGTTATCACAACTTCTCTCAAAACGGTGAAGGAAAACATCGTGAGGAATTCGGTATGTGCTAGAACTGAAAATTTGAAGACAGTGACATCCACCAAACCGCACTGGGCACGCGTGGTGGATTATGGCCCACTCCCTCTGACAGAGAGGAGGCCTTTTTCGCAGCATCAGCAGTGGAAACATTTATATAGGCTGATGACATTCTTTATTTATAGCATTGATAATATCTGGAAAATAATATTATTTTAAGTTATTTCTCATGAAAAAAGTAATTTTATTATTACTAATTTCATATGAAATAATTTTAAATATGTTGGTTATTATGGATTCACCCTTACTCAGATACATACACATAATTACGGGCTGCACCGTGTTTCCGCTAAGTGGCTGGCTCGTGAGCGGAATATTGTGCCTATATTGTATCAATGTGTTAGGTTCGATTTCCGACATACTTCTTGGCAGGAATTTGTGAATTCGTTAGTTCTGATTTAGAACATTGTGAGTTTTTTTACTCTAATACTGTTTAGGTCGAATCACGATAGATCACGAAGGCGATTATAGGTTTCATAAAAACTAGAAGGGTTAAATTAGATTTCCACGTGATGACGAATGTTTTGACAACATGACTTGTGCAGTGACTGAGTAATGGACTGCTGCGTAGCGTGTCGATGATCTAAACGTAGTTTTTCCAGGTTTACAGTTTCTCCGTAAATGCACCCACGATAAAACAATAATTTCCAGTGTGGGGTAATGTTTTCAAAAAATGGTAAACTTGGGGTCTTCAAATCAAGAGTGAATATTGAAGCATGAATGCTTTTCTTAAACCGAAACCGGTGGACAGAAACCGGTGGAAGCGGATCATCCGTTCCAGATGCAACTCTGAAGCTGACCACGATCCTCAGACATGAGGGACCGATTACAGAGAGAGACTTCTAAAAATTCTTTTAGAAGTAACACTCTTCTAAAAGCATGCAGCATGCTTCATTATCAAGCACATAATTACAGGCTAGACGAGCTTCTTGCTAAATTAAAAAAAAGTCAGATTGTATTTGGACGCACAGTCATGTCTAACATTAGTGGACTGACAAAAGACAAAAGGGATCGTGAATTCGATCTCCATTGAGACCCTGTCAAGCAAAAACGTCTTCGGCACAAAAGATCTCATTCCACATGCGAATGTCAGGGAAGCTCTTACAGTTTTTCAAAGGAATAAAGTGCCAGCTCTTTGTGGGGTAGCCCTCGGTAAACTTGATTTATGGTGCAACCGTCTTCTTACATTTGTCAGTGCAGGCGACGGGTATGTGAGGACGCAAGTGTTACTACTAGTTTTTATGTTTCTATGATATTTTCTAAAGAGGTTTTGGACATCATTCAATTTTTTAACCGACATAAAAAGGAGGAGGTTCTCAATTCGACATGTATATATAATATATATATAAATATATATATTATGTATCACCACGCATAACTTTTCTTAAAGTGGTCCGAGTTCAAAAATCCTTTCAGTTTTTTGTTCAAAAGAGTGTATCTCAAAGTTTGTCCCATTTAAATTTCAAAACTAAAATCGGCCTCTAAGGGTAGAAAAAAAAGAATTAATTGTTAATCTTCTACGGAATTTTCAATTATGAACCGATTCTGTTGAAATAAAGTTAACAATTGTAGTTCTGAGGACATTATTGTATAGCAGAAATGTGGAGAACATAACAATCATGATGGCGTCACCATCATCAGATCAACTACAGATGCCTGTTATTTGTGAAGTCAGTCCTAAGAGTACCTTAACAGTTAAAAACAGCTATATCGTGTTTGGGCTCATTGCACTCAGTTTGATGAGAACTTTAGACCTAGCTGAGGTATCATTGGTGACGGATAGCAGGGGCAAGAGGTCTTCAACAGTTAATTCGATGTTTCGTCGGTCTGTTTTTTTTTTAAAAGGTTTTATTCAGAATAAAAATCAACTGTTCCTAACGTTAAAATTATGGATTTCGTTATTGTTCATCATAAATTAATAAATATTCTAGAAAATTATGACTATAAGGCTCATACACTATACAGTTGCCAATAACAGGTAAACCAGCATTCATATAAATAGGTAACTTAAGCTAAAATCTAAATTAATTAAGTAAATAATAAGTGAAATAAATGAAAATAAACTATAAATTTAAAATATGCAGTGAAACAAACATGAGATCAAGATGACGAAATTAAAAATTAGAGTTATATAAACATAATTAAAAAGGGGTTGCAAGATAAACTCACTTAACTTTGTTATAACTTTGTTTTTATTTGGTGGAATTATCAAAAGAGTCCTCCCTCCCAAGGCAGGGCAGGACGATCGCACAGCGAGTTACCCATTATCACTCGCCTACCGCATAAATGCGCCTCTCATCTATAAGTAGAGATTGCGGGTCTGGGCGTTTGTGTACATGAGTTTAAAGCTTTGTAAGCGTTATAAAAATATAAAATTACTTTTGTTACCTATTCATTTGGTATAATTATTTTAATTATGCCAAATAAACTCCTCCTTTCGAACAATTTTTGGTGTTCAAACTTATCGTTTCATCTTGCTGTCTTTTATGGTATTTGTGCTCAGAAATCATAACATATCTACATAGTATTATATAGCTAATTTTAGGCGAAAAGATAAAATATTTTTAAAAACGGTAAATGAAGCTCGTTTCGACTGGACGGTGCGAATGAGCCTTGTTCTTTTATTTAGACGGACAAAATTGAGAAAGTTTTCGTTATTTAAAACTTTGCAGGTGAGTAATTTCGAGCGAGTTACAGTTCACTTGAATATATTTTTAAGTACTTAGGTATTAAAAAAAGTGAACTTCAATTTTTTTTTTTTTTTCCTATTTCAAATTTGATTTATTCAGTAAATATTCAATTTAATTAACAAACTTTAAATAAAAACCTATTAGTAATATGTACAGGAAAAATAATAATAAATAAACAAAAGAGAAAACATTCATAGGGCGTCCACATCGCTGTCGACGGGAATAATGCCCAGAACGCTGGCAGCATTGCCACGTTGTATGGCAATGCTAATGCGTTGGCCAAGGAATAGGCCAGCCCTCTGGTCACCTGAAGAGTCGACTAAACGCCTGGCGATATCTTTAAAAAAGTTGTGGGCACTCGGACCCCATGGTCCCAGAGTTTCGACCCCAAACGGCTCAAATACATAGCTACTAGCTAAGCCAATGAAATAATAATAATAACTTCAATCAATTGAGAAACTTAGGGCTCGTGTACACGATGCCAACGATGTGTATACCTT
Organism: Agrotis ipsilon; assembly: GCA_028554685.1. Classification (NCBI taxonomy): domain Eukaryota; kingdom Metazoa; phylum Arthropoda; class Insecta; order Lepidoptera; family Noctuidae; genus Agrotis; species Agrotis ipsilon. The sequence continues at coordinate 18,846,980 of CM052958.1, read as the reverse complement.
CATGACTTCTTTTTCTTGTTCGATTACCAGCCGCCATCGCATGTACCTATACCTATCATGGATTCACCACTATCAAATTCACAATATTGTTCCCGTATGTACAGACGCCAGCAAGGCAACCTACCCCTGTAATTTTTTTCTAGTAGGTTGATATGCTGGCGTCTGTACTATATTCATGTATACCTACCACCATACTTTTTTTGAGAAGGACGATATCCTCTCCCTCACGCGGCCCGCCTCCTCCTTCGCGAGCATGACTGCTTCGTAGAAGGAGGAAATTCATCAAAATAATAAAATATGTCGACGCGGGCAATAAGGGACGCGGGTGCAGTCTCGGCGCGAAGGCGGCATCGTGTACAGGAGCCCTAACCTAAACACACCATTATATTGTAATGTGGAATAAAGAAAATAAATTTCGTCCGCAATATAAAATTATTAAAAATGAGAAACTCAAAGTAGTTGTGTCTTATAATGTGGTACATTGCACCACGGTACTGGGGGTCTAATCTCTAAACAAGACATGAATCCTGGATTTCGGCCTAAATGACAGACGTTTTGACGACGAGACTGAAATGAGAATGAATGATAATATTATTACGATTTGACAGATAGCTGCTCCCTATCCCCTCCGCCTGAAAAAAAAAACTTTTGGCGTTAAACAGAAACCCTAATAAATTAAATAAATTCAAATAATGCACATAACAATGTCAAATTATTAGAATTCGATTTATATTACTAGAAATTTCAATATTTTAGGTTGCTATAATTACAACCTAAAAAATTTAGCTTAACAGCGTTAACCGTCAAAACAATACTCCACAAGAAAGTTGAATTGTAATCGAATCCAAATTTGGATCAATAAATAAAATCACAACAATATAATATATTATTATATTATATACTATAATATTATGTGATCACTAAATCAATAAATAAACAATTTAATTCTCATAACAAAAATCGCATTCTACCTACATAGTTTTCCGCGACCCCTAAGCGAATTTCGGAGGGTTATAAATTCGCCGTTGCTCGGAAACGGGTCGGTGATGAGATAGCTTGGCGAAATTAAAATGTAACAAAATAAATCATGGCTCTGTGAGCACCCTTCCTAGCCCTCAGGCGTGTGAGATACATAAATTCGTACCGAGGCAGTTTCAAACTAACTTAAATTGCTCGGAAATATTTTGGATGACTGTGGTGCTGAGCGATGTTTTTGTATATGACAGGAATACTGTTGAAGCTTAAACCTTTCTTTATTTATTTTTTTAATAAGGCTCTATTGCCTAACCTAGCAAGGCTGCTTTTTAGAAATATGACTTTTCAAGTTAGTAAAATAAAAATATAACAGCTCTGATATCAAAAACAGTAAACAGTTTGCCGTATATGATTACTTCCCAGAATTTGATCCTTATTAGTAACACTATCGAACGGTATAATAATATAGGGTGTGATTTTTTTTCAAAATCAGCGGGTTCGATTCCTGACCAGGATTTTTGATTATTCTAAAATCCAATGATGCAGTTTTAGATTTCGTCAAAATCGGCCTCGAGACTCCTTTCAACGTTTTTCGATATTCCTCATAGTTTCGAAAGTAGCCATCCACGCCCAGTTGAAAAATTCACCCTGTATATGAGCTTGGTAAGCACTCCAGAGTACTTAATAAATACTTTTAATTAATTGTAAGATTTTTTTTAATTATAAATTAATGCTCCGTAGTTGAATCTCCACTAAAGAATCCCATTTTTTCCAATCTTGGGGTCAAACCCGGACCAACCGTCTTCCTTATATCATCCACCCATCTCATGGGTTTTTGGGGTTCTCCATAATGGCACCCATTTGGAAACTCTTAACAATGCAAGATCCAACTGTTTTACCGAAGCCTCTTTAGCTCTTTTCTTGCTGGTCAAGGCTATGAGCAATTTATTAAGCCACAATCCGACAGCACTATTTCCAAACCGCTGCACTTCCTACAAACTATAATCAACCGTGGTGACAACCAGAAAGGCGCAGAGGCAATGGAGCGCGATGAAGTCCCAGGTCTCAGAGAATAAATAAACTTAATTTAACCAGAAAGGAAAAATTACATTTCAACATTAATAGCAAACCTTATTTTTACTTTCTTCATTCTAGAATCTAACCTATTGCAGTCCAATGCTGGACTTAGGCCTCTCCTAAGGATTGCCACAGCGGACACTTTTTTTTCATCCAGCCACTACGAGCTACCTTCTTCAGGGTTCATGCCGTGGGGTCCTCACCATACGTTTACCCACGAGTGGTCTTCTTTCATACTCATTACTCTTGTTTCATCATCATTATCAGCCGAAAGACGTCCACTGCTGAACATAGGCCTCCCCCTTAGACCGCCACGCCGAACGACAATTCGCCCGCAACTCTCACGATGTCGTCGGAACACCTAGTGCGAGGCCTACCTACGCTGCGTCTTCCGGTCCGTGGTCGCCACTCGAGAACCTTTCTTTCCCATCGGTTGTCAGTTCCACGAGCGATGTGGCCTGCCCATTGCCACTTCAACTTGCAAATTTTAAGAGCTATGTCGGTGACTCTGGTTCTTCGTGGAATATCCGTGTTCCGGATTTTATCCCGCAAAGAAACTCCGAGCATAGCTCTTTTCATTGCTCGTTGAGTGACTCTTAGTCTCTCTAAAAGGCCAGCAGTCAAAGACCACGTTTCAGAGCCATATGTAATCACGGGAAACACACTCTTGTTTAAGTCTGAAGAAATATCCCTTAAAGGGTCGTTCCCAAAGGTCCATGATTCTTTTGTTCTCTGTTCCCAACGGCTCCATGACAAATTATAATATTGTTTTGGATTTGCCTACATGAGTTCCCAACAAGTCCACGAGATTTAATAAAAAGCAGTCAGTAAAACCGATTTCATATCAGAGAAAGAAAAATATTCAAAGTTGTCTTGTCGACTGGTTTAAATGCTTGTGATAAAAACTAATGAGAATGGCCTCTTAAATATTACACCAGCTCCTATTATGTGATATTTTATTAAAGTACTAGGCTTACATGAGTTCAAACAGGATGGTTTGTTTTTAAATATTGTTATTCTGGGTAAGTTAACTGAAAAGCTTACCAGCAAAATTACTAAGGTTCCATAAGTTCAAGGTTAGTATTTGATTAATCACCTGAACTAGACCGGTCTTGATCTTTTGCTATTATGACTATTCACAATAATATTAATTACAACTTAAAATAATAACCCCCTGAACTTATGCCAGCCTAGTACTTTTGCTGGTTAGTAACATTATTTCAGTTTCTAAGCTTATAACCAATCTTTTGTTGTTGACTGTATCAAACAGTCTCATGAGCAAAATTTTTAACGGATTTGGGAACGAACCCCCTTCAATCGCAAAACATAGCATAAATACCCAAATAAGTGTTGTGAAAGCAGCACCTGTTAATTTTAACAACTTTAATATAACTTAACGTTAATTTTAAACCTTAATTACGTCGGAACATGTTATATTAAAGATCGGAAATGTGTTACATGTTTTATGTAAATTAGCTGGATTATAATTAGAAATGTAATGTTTGAGGAAAAGGACGATTATGGTTTATTTAATATCTATAAGGCTATCAAATAAAGAAATTTTGCTAATATCTCGCCTGCTACTCAGGATTAGGCAGAGGTGCACATACGTTTATCTCGGCATTATGTTTTCGTGGGATAATTTTCGAGCCAAACCTGGGCGAAGCCGCTGTCAAGAACTAGCACATACAAAGATGCCAAAGTTTATGATGTTGAAATATTTTTTTTGTCATTTCTGAGACGCAGGCCACACAGAAGAGACGTAAGGCGAAGACGCGTCTGTGACAGGCGCAGATTTGTAGTACGCACGCGACGCGTCTCTCTTCTGTATGTTTTGCGTCGCGACGCTTCTATACAGTTTGTATGAAAGGGACTCTGTGAGACAATTATGTCCGCGCACCGTCTGCGTCTTGCGTCTTTTCTGTGTGGCCAGCGCCATACACCACGCTTACCTATAAGTGAAAACATCCAAGTTTTAAAAATGCATACGTGCGTAAATGTGCATAAATGTCTGTGCGTCATATTATTATGTCGATAACAGCAGGTCAGTTTTTAGATTACCACTGAGCTGTTTATCAGCACGATAGAAATATCCTTTATCTTAGCACTAGCTTTTGTCAGTGGCTTTACCCGCTTGGAGAAGTCAGAATGAATGCCACCGTAGCTTACTACAAGGATAAGAAGATGCTAATCTTTAACAAAATCTAGTTTTTATAGTACTATATTCTGTGTTTAGACTATCAGAGTACTAGATTTTATTGTTATCTGTTCACCCGTTAACACATTTAAAGGAAAAAGACAGACAAACAGGTTTATTATTCTATTTACAATAATGAATAATTATGGATTAATTCCTTGTTATCAATTACGAGGCACATGCTTATGACATTTTTGCATTTATAGACAAAGACTGACTGATATGAAAAATATCATATAAATATATGAAGAATTTCTCTGCAATTTTCAGTGACCAAAATGGCATCGCTAGTTATACCTACAAATATTCGGGCTCATATATTACGCAAGAGTTCGAGGAAATGTGACCAACGTTGATTTTTACGGTGTACCTCTCTGTCACAAAGTTAATTCTCTACAAAAACGTACGTGTAAAATCACCACAATTATTTTTGGATAAAATTTTGTTCCATGTAAATCTCATTGTAAAATAAACGACGACGAGCTTTTTTTCCGGACCGATGAAAAATTAAATAATAACACCCAGGAGCAAAATAATAGAAAATGAGAATATGATGTGGAATCTAAACAGTAAGTACTAGGAGAACAGGATTGTGAAGAAGAATTAGTATGTACGGCGTGTCCGGAGCTCGGTTGCGACAGACACTATTATATACACCCCATCATCATCGTAGTTGCTCGAATAGGTATAGATTTGAATTATAATTTCATTCCCGATTGAGCATTTGCCAAAATATTGATAGGTGCTGCTCAATGGGGAATAAATAGTTGCTCAAAGAGGAATACCTCAGATTGCGCAGCTCTCTTTATCCACTCAGCTGTAGATTTATTAGCAAGATAAAAATAATATCCTTTATCATAAAAAGAATTAACATAAATTATCAATCACGTGGCAACTGCAACGTACTACACTGCAATCGATGATAAAACAAAGGTATAAAAATTCAGTGCACTACTAAAATTTGTCAGTACATATTCATAATGGCGCCGATACAAACATTCGTGTTTATTGATTTTGCAACGATAGATAAAGTAAAACCAACCCAATTGAGCTTGTTGCCTGTACCCCGTAATTTGATTATCAATCCGGAGTTACCCGAACCAAGCGACAAGTTGACACTAAATTTCAACTCATATGCATTTAATTTGAGCGATTACAATGCCATCAACGACTTTATAAATCGGCAAGAAAAACCTGTGTGCCTCGTCGCCCATAATGGAAAGAAGTTTGACTTCCCTATACTCAAGACAGAGCTTGAAAATTTAAACGTCAGTTTACCTGATGATCTCCTATGTGCTGACAGCATTTACGCTTATTATGATGGATTTGTACATCCTAATGAATATTATGGGAACGCTGTACGAAAAATCTTTTTCGAACGATATCCGGTACCAGCCAAATCACAGTTTGAACTAAAGGAAATTTATAAACGAGAGGTGGGATACCCTCCTGTGGAACCGCATCCTCCTGAAAATGATAACATCATGAACTTCAGAATATCACGAAAATTGGGTGAAAGATTTTTGACCTGGACGGACCGGATACAACGGAGGTTTGATGATGTGAAAAGAAGCGAACTCGATATAAGCGGTATGAACTGATTTTGTTTCTTATTTCCTTAACTTTTTATATAACTTTTAATTTACGAGTTGTTTTATACTGTTTTGTGTGTTTTAAGAAAACAGTTCAATTCTTTTTTATTTGACGGTATATAATTTTTTTACTTTCTATTTTATTTTATATAAATGAGCTTTGTTTTGTGTTGAGTTGAATAAATGTTTTAAGTATCTATCTATTTTTTTGCATATTTTATTTGGAAATTTTTCTTTAGCACCTGACTGTTATCTTTGTACACTGCTATGCATGGTTAAATAGCTTTAAACTGTAGGTCACCGACATAGCTCGTAAAATTTGCAAGTTGAAGTGGCAATGGGCAGGCCACATCGCTCGTAGAACTGACAACCGATGGGGAAGAAAGGTTCTCGAGTGGCGACCACGGACCGGAAAACGCAGCGTAGGTAGGCCTCCCACTAGGTGGACCGACGACATCGTGAGAGTCGCGGGCAACCGATGGATGCGTGTGGCGAATTGTCGTTCGGCGTGGCGGTCTAAGGGGGAGGCCTATGTTCAGCAGTGGACGTCTTCCGGCTGATGATGATGATGAAACTGTAGGTTTGTCAGTATATAAAAACTTCATTCAGGTGAAAGTAATCACTACTGGAGGTGGACACTACTTCCTTACTACTTTATGTTCTGAATCAAGTGACGGAAAACTTTTCATTGAAATCCGTTCAGAAGTTAAAGGTTGAAACAGTTACATACAGATAAACGTTATTTTCCATTTATAATCATAGGAATAAGCTCTAGCCAATAAATCTCTATACTTTTTTCTTAGTCTATATTTTCTCTGTATTTGTACGTAACTTAGATTTTGTGTTATAAATTATAATGGGCCTTATGTTTTCGAAGTTGGTTAAAAATAAATTCCACGTAAACTACAGGAAATAATGATAGAGCAACACCTAAGATATAAGCTTCTGATATCACGCTTCGTGTTGAATATCATCAATCGTAAGTTATAAGCTTGCAGCGAGTAATTGACAGACCTATAAATCTGACTAGGATCGGTTTCCACCGAAAGTGAAACTTATTTGCATTAAATTTATGTTCGTATTTTAATTAATGTTCGTGCAACATTGCACAGTCGTTTGTACGAATGAAACGCGCCTGAGTTAAGTGTGAGCTAAAAATAAGTCTGCTTTACAGATCCCAGCTTAAGATAACCGATCTGTTACGACGTGTTGGCCAATCACCGTTGTGGTAGTCGTGCGTATACAAGAAACGTATACGCATTTTCACCTATGGCATGATATTGTATGCCATGGCATAATAATTGTTTATGCTGCCGATGCCGCGGCATGCCACAAAATCCTTCGCCCCGCGCCAGCCGCTGGAAACACACAGAACACACTGAATAATTAAATACAAATTAAAAATTGTACCACATACGTAATGTTGTTATTTCAATATACGCAATGCAGATTATAATTATATTGTTGCGTTTCAGTTAAAGGGCGAAGTGAATTTATTTGAAATTATAAAAATTCAAAATCGTCCGCTCTATTTTAGTAGATGATTGAGACACTGTCGCTGTATGTGTGCTGTGTGGTTTGGGAACACCCGGGTATCCTATGTCCTTGTCTGTACCACAGAACACTTAAAGTAACTATCTGTACTCAAATTCATGATAAGGTACATGCACATTTTCATTTCAGCATGATCCATTCATTGAAAATCGGTATAAGTGTGAAAAGGTATAAAAAACGATCATACTTTAGCACTTATAATGTAAAGAAAAAGAAGGAGATAAAATACCTAAGTAGGTATTTAAGTCTTAAAATATAATATAAGTATGTTTGGAATATTTCAGTCCGCTTAAGTTTGTAAATTGACTCTCTCGGCCTCTCTAGCCCATCACATTACCGTGTATTTGACGTAGCGGTCCCTAGGGAAATTTATACCTACACCCCAAACCCGAAAATTGAATTCTAAAGTAACCTGTTATCATTTCATCGTTAATTCTTGATGAGCTCAAAATAAGGTGTCATCTAGTTGTCTAGCTGTGGAAGTATTGCATAATGGCTTTTAGAATAAATGCTTTCGTTTTGTATGAGTTACTTCAGTAGAAAATTGTAGGTTTGACGCGATTCATATAAACTGGATATTAAAGTTACAAGAAAAGGAATACAAATATAAATAACTAGCTGATCTGGCAAACTTCACACCACCTCTTTTTCTCACCTTTTAAACCTTCCCCGGATCTCTCGGCCCAGCCATTCTCGATTTTTAGCAAGACTAACGAACAGCAATTGATTTTTATATATAGCGGTCCGCCCCGGCTTCGCACGGGTGAAATTCCTTCTCTAAAACTCGGTGCCGACGGTTACAAACACAATAAATCACAATAGTTTTAATTTATTTTTTTTAGTTTATAATATCATTTTCTTTAAAAATATTTTAAAGTATAAAACAAGTAAATTAGCTATTTAAGTTACGGAACAGCGGAGTCTCCTACCACAGGCTTATTTGCTTGAAAGGAGGCTCCTACTCCTAGTTGTTAAGATTTACTTGTTTAAATGAATAAAGCATTTTTCATTTTTTTTCAGTTTAAAAAAAAAAGAATTATCCTCATCGGTCCAGCCGTTTGAGTTATGAGCTTAGCAACACATTTTGCGATCTATTTTTATATTATAGAGAAGATAGATAGATAGAAGAAGATAGATTACAGATCATCAATAAATTCATCTCCGCTGTCAATGGGAAAAGTGGACATTGTCACAGGAAGGGGACTTCTATCAGTTCAATTATATCAAATTATTATCCCTAACTCTGAAATTCAAATTTTAACTAGAATCAAACCAGATCCAATCGCTAAAATTTATGTGCGCCGTATAAAATATTGATAACATGCATTACAAATACCAAGGGATTACTTTGACATATAACCAACGTTGGCCCCGTGAGCCATACTAACAAGTAACAAATATTTGTGCCAGTGTTTGTCATGAGAGCCGGCGTTGTGTGGTGGAAACAGATCAGTTGGTTTAGCTTCGCGCTTCACAAATAAAGCGGTTTTGTTTGAATACTGCACTATGGCCTCTGTTTGTAAAAAGCAGTGTTTAAATAGGTAAAAGTGAATCATCATCATTTTTTTCATTATAATACAATTCGATGCATTGTTTCCACTATAATAAATACCTAAAATTCGATGCCTTCCGGTCAAAAGGGGGTAAGCGACATTTTTTTGCGACAGCTACTTATAATTATATAATTACTATTTTCAACACAAACTGTTAAGAAAAACGTAATCCCACCAAAAACATTTCATGTAAACTGTTGCCAAAACGAGCACATAAGGTTTGTCCTACGAAAAAGATATCAGACCTCATGTACAACCATGCTTCTGAATCTACACGGCCTAACTCTAGCAACCCTAACTTCATAAATTCTACAAATCAGTAAAATGTATGTGTAATGTGTGTAAATGTAATGACGAAATCCGTGTATTTTAGATGTCAATAAAAACTAAACTATTAAAGCTATTCCATTGAGATTTTGTATGCTCAATAAGTCTATTATTGGCATCATATCCTGTGAATATGAACTATCTGGTACATCGGAAACCAACTCTATGAGGGTTCAAAAAAACGACGAAACACGTCGATAAAAGGTAGGTAGTGCCCTTGCGCTTCGCTTGGCTCGTCTTGGCGGGGGGCACTGCCGTGCCCCCAGATCAGGGTGTCAAAAAATTCATCAGCATAGCAGTCAATATGACGGGGCCTTTTAGAGGACCGAAGTCAACCCTAGAACGTAAAGGGCTATTGAAGGACACCGTGCATTTTTTTTTTGTGGTAAATTCATCAGATGAGTCCTCCCACTCCTTACTGTCAGGCTTGTACTGACTAAAATCCACCGTGTCCTTCAATAGCCCTTTATGTTCTGGGGTCACGGTGATGGTATAAGTCCCGCGACCCCGGCATAGATTAGATTATAAAAAGACCAGCTACTAACATCGTACACGTTCAGCCAGCAGACCTTTAACTCTCGACTGATTTAACCTTTAAAGCGAATTAGGTAAAACTTATTAAAAAAAAATGTTTATAAGGTTACTTGACATAAATCGAATAAAGCCAAAATTTTCCATGTCGCAGCGATGGCCCAGTGCTGTTGGCCCCGACTTGCACGTAGGTAGGTAGACTTGTAGGTCGTGAGTGCTAACCCAGCCAGGTACATTTCTCTAAACATCGTGAGGAAACGGCATGTTCTAAAATCAAAAATTCCAAGAAATGATTGTGACATTTACCAATCCGCACTGGACCTGGGTTGTGGCCACTACAAAATCAAATCATTTATTTCAAGTAGGCTAGTTACAGGTACTTTTGAATTGTCAAAGACAGATAAAATATTAGTTCCAGTCATAAGACATAAAAACTGTGAACGTACCTACCGTAGATGGCATTCCGAGAACGATCTCTATGGAGAAGAACGGGCAATATGTCCCAGTAGTGGAAACATTTATATGCTGATGATGAATAAAATATATAATGTTATTAAAATAATACAAATAAGGGTGCATCCGGCACAACTTACCAAACATTTTCCAAACACGGATAAGAGAGGTAAAGAAATTACAGACTACGCTATGACCCAAGAATCGCCTCCAAAAAGTCTACTCCGGCATAATATATCCCGTAGATGTAAATGAAGTGAATTACGGTAGTGGCTCTGACCGCCTTAATTAATGCAGTTCTCTTAGTCTAGCCACGCAGTGAGAATAATTTAGGGCCCGAAGTGAACCTCCGTTACATGAAAATTAAATTTTAATATTTTAAACTCATGCCCAAGGGCAAAGGTGGGGTAATGAGATTTGTTACTCTTGTAACAGAGACAGTAAGATGTAAAAACAGTAGAAATTTTAATGTACAGTACCGTCAGCACGAGTTTTCAGTATTTGAGACGTAAAGTAAACTGGAACTTTGACGACTTCAAATTGACAATTTTCAAGGAAAAAATTGGTTCCTTCTTCGCACACCAGAGGCGCTGTTCCATATTTTCATACAAGAAACGCTGTAAATAATGGAAAAACTCTGTAAAGTAAAATAGTGAAAACTCGTGCTAGGGGTACTGTACCCTTAGCACGAGTTTTCAGTTTTTGAGACGTAAAGTAAACTGGAACTATGACAATTTTCTAGGAAAAAAATTGTTCTTTCTTCGCACACCAGAGACGATGTTCTATTTTTTCATACAGGAAACGCTGTAAATACTGTAAAGACTCTGTAAAGTAAAATAGTGAAAACTCGTGCTAGGGGTACTGGACTGTACGAGTAATAGAAGTTAAAAAAACTCGTGAAAAACGAGTTTATTAGCCCTCACAAAATCGATCAATGTATGGTAAAACTATAGATACTATTATTATTACCTTCCTAAAAAATCTTAGTAGATTGACTTAAGCCCACGTGAAATTTATTAGGTATTTAGATAGGTTTGTATTAAGAATATTTTCGACAAATCTAGAGAAGAATGGAAAATACTTGTAAGTGACAAATTGACCCGAAAACTGAAACTTCATTTATTTAGAAATAATAAAACTTAGAAGCCTTATCATAACTTATCTGTATTTTATTAACAGTTTGCTATTTAGATACTGCGTTAATTGTATACAAAATTGAAAAAGAACCTCTAATTTACGAACGAAAAACTATTTTTTCCATCAAATTATAGTCAAACTTCCGTCAAAGGCATGAAAAGTCGGCGAGAAAAGGGCAACTCGCTGTCCGATCATTGACCATGCCCGGGTCAAAGAGCGTCAGCATAATGACGGTGACCCCCCCCCCTACTCCTCCCAGAGGGTAAAGCCTGCCGGGGTCGCGGGACTTCAAACATCACCGTGACGCCGGGACATAAAGGGCTATGAACGACACCGTGGATTTTAGTCAGTACAAGTCTGACAGTCCCTCCCGCCCTGCCCGGGGTGGGAGGACTCATTCGATGATTTTACCACGATAGAAAAAAAGGCATGAAAAGTAGTGGCTGGGCTTCTAGACAATCGTTTAATTAATTAAAAACCTAATAACCAACTACAACAAAATAAAAAATAACAGCACTTAAAAGTCAAAAAACTGGTTCCTTAAAAGAGAGATTGAAGGTATACAAAAAAAATCTCGTATCACCTTAAGTTTTACAAGGAACATGAGCCTCCGAAAATTTCCAAATCCAGCTGTGACCCAGATACATTGCCCAAGTAAATTATGGACACTAAACCAAACAAATAGGTGCTTTAGAGCCACTCTGTCACAGTACGTACTCGTAAATTCGCTATAACTTTGTCGACCCAATAAAGTAAAGGAGTGTAAAATTCTGCATGTGTGCTCAAGGCGCGAAAGAGTTGAAACGGACGAGATTTTGTTTTTATTATTGTTTGATTTGAATAAAGCTTGTTTTTATACCTATTTTTTTTTCTTAATATTATGAACTTCAACCGCGAAGATAACAGTTTTTGTTTGTTATTAAGTAAATCAGGTAAGCAAACCGTAGCTGATCAAAAGGGAGTAAGCATGTAGTTTTTTCTTCTGGCTATTTCTGCTGTCAATTATTTTGTATTTCCAAGCAAGTTTACAAATGACAGAGATGATGACGAGGAGTGCTTTGATGCGTAAGTGCCTTTGTGTTTTTTTTTTAATTTTTGTAAATATTTATTTAATTAATACAGTGAATAAAGTTAAGAATTATATGACACGTTAAATTCAGCTTCTACTTAGCATTAATAAAAAAAAAAAAAATATCGACCGCTGCGTGTCCTGAGTTCGATTGTAACTGATTTATTCTTCAACTAGAGCGGCAAGAGAGACATTTCCAGTGTTTCATAATTGGCTCCGATTATTTTTAATACACATTCAAAGTTATGATTTCATCCAACAATTTGGACAAGTAGGTTACTTACTAACTGAAAGTGTATCAGCGGTTATAAAGAAAGCTTTATCAATTCATTTGCCTTTCATCATCATCATTATCCCCTATCAGACGTCACCATATCATTTACTACTTTTTCATTCATATCATCCCTTAAACAATCCATCCTTCTTTTCTTTGGCCTTCCCTTTCCTCTCCATCCATCAACATTCCTACTCATCACTCTCTTAGTCACAATAGTGTCATCCATTAATTTGCCTATCCTTCCTTAAAACAATAATGGAAAAGGTTAACTTGAATACTATGTAACTCTAAGTTCCACTAGTGATACTGCTAATACCTGCAGCTTATCGATACCTCAAGTATTAATTACTGCCTTCAACGCAGTGCTCCCAGCCACGGAGGGCAACGTAAGTGGAGTGGCTACCATCGAGTTGCGGTCACACCCCTCGCCTCCGAGAGCTGTCAATGATTCCTGATGCTCGATATTCCTGAGGATAAGAGGCATTTATAATTTACGAGGTTAGGGTTTAGGGATTGCATTGTGTTGTTATAATTTAGAATCATTATTTCATGAGACCCACGGAATCACAATATTTCGAGAGTTGAAGTTTCAGACTGCATAAGGCAATATACATTACTACTACCAAATCAAACTGCTTCAAAATCAGAATGAGTGCCAAAAGAGAAACTCAATTTAGTTCGTGGTAGACCTAAGTGAAGATGTCGTAATATTTTGAGTTGAAAGGATGAAAGTTAACCGTCCCATAGTGACCGTGTCCTGAAACACTTCATAATGTGTTTGAGGAGTGGTTCCTATTCATATTCATCAATATGCGTGCGGAAGACTTCAACTGCTGAACAAAAGCCGCCGTCTTAGACCGTCATGCCGCATTATTTTGTTGTATGTACCAGTTGCAAGCGACCCTTTTTTATTTTAGTTCTCCCACCCAGGTCAGGGCAGGTGGAACTGTCAGATTTGTACTGACTAAAATCTACAGTGGCCCGCGACTCCAGGGTTGCAAGCGATGCCTACGATTTTGGTCTAACTAGCAGGATCTAAAAGACTTAATGGGAGGCCTGTCATGTCTATGTCTTCCAGTTTGTGGTCGTCACTCGAGTACTTTTCTTCCCCATTGACTGTCAGTTCTATGGATGATTTGTAATAGCCATTGCCCTCTTTAAGTTATGTTAGCCGGTAACTTTCCGTCCATCTCTCCAGCAAATGATTAAATACACACGTAAGGAAAAAAAACTATTCTGTCAACTCGCTGAGGTACTACGTAAGTGAGGGGGCGGGGTACTGCGTTGTGATTGGCTAACTCAACGTCCGTCCTGTCTCAAGGTATGTTTACGGCTCACAGGAGTCGTCGTAATAAGACGAATATAAGACTTTTTTGCCTAATGTGTTGACAGACATCGGTCGCCTGTTATTAGGAGTCTAGTAATGTATCGTCGTTGTTGTAATGAAACTCCGCACATAATATGTCTTCCTAATGTTACTTTGTACAATATAGTTAATTTCATTACTAGATAAATCTATCTCACCCAAGTTTATCTAACCTCCGCGATTGCGAATCTATATTTAACCTCTCGGCTTATTAACCTGTAGCCATAAGATATTAAACGGATGAAACCAACATAACTGGATCCGCGCTGCATACTTTATGACGGAGATTCGCCCTGAATAAAACATTGTGCGAGATATCCTTGTAGTTCGGTGAGCTGGGGTCAGTTGTACGGGAAAATTTATAAAATATTTGGTCGAAATTCCGTCTGTGTGGGAATAGTTTGTACGAGTATTTATTTAATTAAAGTTGTCAGTCTGTTCTATAAATTAAAAAAAAGACATATTTGTTTCTTTATTATTTAAAATTTACCAATGTTTCGACACAATTGATGTTTGTTATGAAATAAATCATCATGATTAGGTATCACAAAGATTATATTTATTTTCAAATTTTTACCTAAATATACTGTTCGTTTCTTTTTTCAGCATATAATTTTCAAAGCTTTTCAGGAGGATTTCAGGAGCTTCGGCAGGAAGGAGAAAAAAAATTGTAACTTCTTTCGTTATCGGGTTGAAAATTTTCCATTAGGTGTAGTTTGTTTGTGTTAGAATTATAACCTTCAAATAAAGGACCAGCAAGTAGGTACTTTACAATGTTGTGTACTTTACAATCTGTGAGTGTTTCCTGAGTGATAGATAACTTATCTGAGTGGCTTATTTGATGTCAAGGGCTGTATGTAATTGTCGAGTATCTTAATAACTGTCCAGGGTGAAATTTTATTAATGAGCAATATTTTAAAATCGGGCATTACTAACGATACTAATCGTATTACGGAACTCAAAAACATTATTAATGCAAGTATCTTCGCTTAATATTAATTGATGTTTGTTTATGTTTCGTTCCGCGCGCGGTGTACTGCGCTTTAAGAGCCCTATTACAAAATGAAAGAACACAGTTTCTGTCAATTTGACATCGTGATGCCCCCCGCATAAAAACAAAACACAATCAACACAGCTACGCCTCGTATACCAGGACGAAAACAACATGAGCTTTTGCCACTTTTCTTTCGAATAAACAAAGTGAGATCCCAGGCTTCTAGACACTACTTATTTTCTTAGTTACGAATGGATAATATGATAAATGTATACCTAGCAAAATAAAATAAGGGCCACTCATTAAATTACACTTTAAACAAGTATAACTCTTATACTGATCGATTTTAGCTATTAGACCGCCCATTGCGTCACACTGCGAATTGGATATATTTGTAATTTAGAAGGTGTGCATTTTAAAGATTATTCAATTCCATTCTATACGAGTAAATAATCTTCTTAGGATATCTTTCAAGTGTTCATTTTGTTTCTTGTGACTAACTGGAATTCATAACTTATTTAATTAGATTTTTGAAATTATTTAGAACTTACGATTTGGTGTTTAAAAATTTTCAAACTTTTTCTTGGACTTATACATCAAACCGTCATTTATGCCATCCATTCAGAGACATAA
The DNA here is from genome assembly GCA_028554685.1 of Agrotis ipsilon. Lineage (NCBI taxonomy): Eukaryota > Metazoa > Arthropoda > Insecta > Lepidoptera > Noctuidae > Agrotis > Agrotis ipsilon. Next base: position 18,831,245 of record CM052958.1, on the reverse strand, counting down.
TAATTATGGGCCGAAAATGAGCCACTTGCGGTGATTAAGGTGACATAGATAAGGAGGTATAACCAGAAGAGGTCGGTTTTATGGTCGAATATTCCCAACCAGTGTTTTAAAATATTTTAAACTGGTGTCAAGAGACAAGAGTAATATCACCAAACGCCGTGATCCAGGAAGAAACTGAGTAAGGCCCAAGAAGACCATCATGTTCGTTAAATCACGCGGATCTACTTCGAATCTACTTCGCGGATCATAAAAACTCAAACCATTTTGACTGGGCTTCAGTGTTTCTTATACTGGGTCACTGCTGGTTTCTTTTTTAATAAAGACAGATCTTTCAGAGTGTACTCTTGAAACAGAATGTTTCGGTGAGCTCTAAATTAAGTGCTCTGGGGTGGTTATTCGGTCTCTCAAAACTGAGGTTACACTTCCTAACGAAGGTACTAACTTCTCAAAATTGCGTAGAAAATGTGGTACAACTCCACATTATTCCATTCGCATAGCAAATAGTAGGATAGTAGGTATCTGAGTAATTCATCCATGATCAATCGCGACTAACAGTGCATATATTCGCTTATGCTCGAATTATGATGCTACAGTTGGTCACTTAGGCTTTTTACCTGATTTCTATTGAAATGGCATAGAAAATGTTTGTTAGTTAATCCAGAACATTTACACCTTTAATACAGGGTTTTAGAGAAATTTTAAAAAAACTCTTTGGAACATTGAAAACGTTATTTTTTCGATTTTATTATTTAATATGAAACCTGACACATTCCTGTAATTTCTCACTTTTCATTCAATTTCGTTTATTTTTACGATTTATTGGAATGCTAACTTATTTTTTTGTATGTTTTGTTCTGAGTAGTACCTGTTTTCATGAATAAAATTCACAAAATAATATCAGGCGAAAGAACCATGGCCGGTTGAGTGCTTGAACTTCAATGCTGCTAAAACGTGAATTTTTCCGCAAAAAAGAGCCAATCCGACCCGGTTCTATCTTTCTGAGGTGCAACCGTAAAAAATTACAGACCATCTTGACGTTGTTGGGATGCCGTTAACATCGACCCCGAATATTAGTCCACTCTTTGAGTTGGCTGCAAAAAAGTTAGGTATCCTAGTCAAGCGGTACTTCACGCCTGAACAGTTGATGAACTTGTATAATGTTCAAGTCTGGTACATGGAGTGGTACAGGTTGGCCAAATCCCAACTCGATGCACTTGAGTCAGTTTAAAAGCGCCCGGCATTGATCGAGGCCACGATCTGCGGGGCGAGACGGAATGAGAAGTAGTCACCTCCTTATGCAAAGCAGTCATGATAGCAAAGTAGGAGGTGGAACACGTGAGGGAGAGGAAAGCCGCGTTACCTAAGACGCCGTGAAGCGATTTCCAATCAGGGAGGTAAGCCTTGGAGGGCCGGAGCTTGTCGTGGTCACTGGACTGTCTCACCACGGTGAAAAATACAAATACAATGCAGCTGCCCAAACGAAATACCGCACTTGACTGGATGCCGAACCTGATACAAGACTTCAACTCTTTTCGATGAAACCTAATTACAATCGATTGATGAAAAAATTTAAAAAACCCCCGACACAAAAACCAAGTTCCCTTTAAAAAGTAAAAAATAATAAAAATACGTCGCGTTGGGGGACTGCTCCAAATTATTTATCATCTCCTGTTTTTTTGCAGTCCCCCAACGCGACGTATTTTTATTATTTTTTACTTTTTAAAGGGAACTTGGTTTTTGTGTCGGGGGTTTTTTAAATTTTTAATTTAATTGTTATTTTATACTTTTTATAGGTACATACTTCTAATATTTTATGTTGCTAAGAGTACTCCCGATTAAGTCATCAATATTCCCTTTCAGTACGTTTTCATTTGATACCCAACTCGAGTATATTTGCAGACCCTCGGTTACCTTTCTCCGCTTTCACCCCCATAACTTCTAAACGGCTCAACCGATTTTCATCAAACATGTCTAAGAACACTCGCAGATAAGTCACTTTTCATACAAAAAAAACTAAATTGAAATCGCTTCATCCGTTCGGGCTCTATGATGCCACAGACAGACAGACAGACAGACAGACAGACAGACACGTCAAACTTATAACACCCCTCTTTTTCCGTCGGGGGTTAAAAACAAGAAGCTGTTCCATACATCCTATTCGATTTTTTTTCTCATACTGTGTAACATTATTATAATGCGCGTTACTTTTCTCTTATTTTTATTTATTAACACTTACTGCATACAAGTAAACATTGTATCTACGATAAGGCAGACTTACTTAATGCTTTTGGTTTTTATAGTCCAGTCGTTAGGGACGAATTAATTTAAAAAAAACCAAGTTCCCTATATAAAGTAAAAAACATTGAAAAAAAACTGGATTTTAAAATACCTAAGTATGTAATGATATTTCAAAAAAATATGTCGCGTTGGGGGATCGCTCCAAATTATTTATCATCTACTATTTTTTCCGGTCCCCTTTTATGACACGAATGCCTCAGAGAAGTTTAAAGGCAATGAAAATCCACAACAAATGGTATTTATTTTTATTCTGTACTTTAAATAGATATAAAGTTACAAGAGGGAGAACGTTCAATATTCATAAAAAAAAATAATCTACACAGCTAACGAGTATTTTGAACTTGATTTAGACCGCTAGAAATCGTATTTCGGGCTTACAATTATTATCAACTAGCTGCCCCGGCAAACTTCGTACCGCCTCTTTTTCTCACCTTTTGAACCTTCCCTGGACTTCCCAATATAATTCAAAACTAAAATCAGCCAAATCGGTCCAGCCGTTCTTGAATTTTAGCGAGACTAACGAACAGCAATTGATTTTTATGTATAAGATTATTTGCATTATGACTTCACTAACATCAGTGCATTGAAGGCTTTGTATGAGGCTCTTGTGAGGAGTCATCTCGAGTATAATGCGGCATCTGGAGTCCGAGTGAAATAAAATATAAAAACATGTTCGATCGGATACAGAACCAATTCGTTAGATTCATTTATTTAAAATTGTATGGAAGATACCCGGGATACCCATTGCTATATCCTACCCTGTGTTCTGTCTCGGTATGGTTGGCTATTACAAACTGGAAATTAGGCGTGAAGTTGCACTGGCAACATACATTTTCAAACTTTTAAGTATTATACAAAACTCGGACATAGGCTTCAATTTACCGGATGGGTACGTGGCGCGGCGGCGGCGGCGGCATGCCGCATCTGCTGGTGGTTCCAAGGGCGCGAACTAACCTGCTGGGGCGCGCACCACTGACTCGTGCGCTGAGCACTCTCAACAAGGTGGCGGAGGTCATAGATATGTATATTCGACTGTACACTGAGTGAGTTCACAAGGGCCACATACTGTGTAGCATGTAAGGATTAGTTAAGCTTATTTTAAGTTACTTTGTCGCATTTGATTATAAGATATCTGTAATGGCAAAGAAACATGTGATAAATAAATAAATAAATATTTTTTATCCATTTTGTTGATAGGTGGTCAGTGGAAAGTTTTAAGTAAATCACGTGAGATTAAATTATTTTCATACAATTTTTAATCCCAATTTTCAAGTCTCTTCAAGAGAAAATCCGTATTCAGGTCATAGTAATACATATCACCATAGTCAATTATGAGGAATATGGGGGACTGAACAACGATTGCCTTTACGTGAGCAAAAGAGATATAGGAACGTTGCGTTCCTGTACCTCTTTTGCTCACACATATCGCTATGCAATCCTAGATACTTGACGTCAAAGGATCAGAATAACAGCGCAGTCAATGATATAATCGGCGATACAGTTGATCCGTTCCACCTCTACAAGTTATGGCTTCCTATAATAGCAGACTGGCACATGTCTGGGTTAACCGCTACCTCAAAACAATCAGTACCCTTAGCACGAGTTTTCAGTATTTGAGACATAAAGTAAACTGGAACTTTGACAATTTCAAATTGACAATTTTCAAGGAAAAATTTAGTTCTTTCTTCGCACACCAGAGGCGCTTTTCCATTTTTCCATACAAGAAACGCTGTAAATACTGTAAAGTAAAATAGTGAAAACTCGTGCTAGGGGTACAGATCAATTTTTCACGGATTTTCGGGGCGCACGTTAGAGAGCCAAATCCTGCCGGCGTCGCGGGACTGTCTTATCAAGTATCTATGCCCCCGGATCGCAGTGGGTTATTGAAGGACACCGTAGATTTTAGTCATTACAAGTTTGAATGTCCCTCCCGTCCTTCCCTGGGTAGAAGTGCTGATCTGATGATTTTACCACGTATTAAAAAGCCATACCACCAGGGGCATGGCCGGTGGTATTGTGCGTCCGCAGCGAGCTATAGGTATTATACAAATGAACTGGAATGTTTGGGAAGTTGGCAAGTCTGAAATTACATTTAATTACCAATTCAGAAAAAAAGCTATCAGAATTATTTACATTTATTATCTAGAATTATATCCACATTCGAATATAGGGAAAATACAATCAATACATTTATATGTTTACATTGCAAACAGATCAGAATTAAATTAATTCAAAATATTAGCTTGTATCAAAATAGGTTGGTCGCGCTATACTCTTGGCGATTGGAAATATTCCTGGCCACCACTCATGACCTGCGGAAAATTAGAGATACTTCATTTTTTATATGGAATTTGATGCTATGACAAAGATACTAGCGCCGCGTCTAAAGGTCATGAATGGTGGCGTGTATTTTAAATTTTAATGATTACGTGACTAATGTCAAAATGGTTGCGAGCGGTACGTCCTCCCTCTGAGAGCGCTCCGCGCTGTCTAAATCAAAGAACAAACCGTTCTTGGTTTTATATTGAATTTTGTCGTTGCATATTTTAATTATTTTATACTATTAGTTTACTTTTAAATGCGCTAATTATTTTTTTCATGCAAGCTAACATAGTAAACTTAGTTATTGAATACTTTTTGATTGAATATTCAGTAAATATTGATAGATAAAAAATATAATTTCGGACGAAAAAAATGTCAAATTCTTCCTGTTTTCCAGAATTATTTTTGGTATATTTCTGAATGAAAAATAAAAATCTGATTAATACACTCCAAATATAAAGTTTCAGATGTACCATGGATATTTTCAAATGTTATTTTACTATTATACATTCTATGTTATTCAATACAAAAGTATGACAAAAAGTAGAATTTTATGAAACATCCTTTGCAGAGACAAGGTTTTTACTCATGTATGTAAACAAATCTAAAAATGTTTTCAATACACTCCACGCAGAAATAATCAAACTTTCTCGAGTATATATTTTTTTTTAATTTGTGGCCATATCCTAACCAGAATCAGGTTAAAAACTTTGCACAAAAACAAGGAAACGTGTGATAGCCCTCTTAAATGATACTTTAGGACTTTTGAGGTTTATGATTTTTTTTAAATTACTAATATTGTTTATATGCAGCAGCTGAATTTCTGCCGGGTTTTGCAGCAGCTGAATTTCTGCCTGATTAGTTTTATTAGACTCGCGGTTTCACATGGGACTGGAGAAATTCAGATGTAGGTACTGTCAAGTACATCTCTGCCCGCTGTACAAATTAAATTAATTTTGCGTTTCTGAAAATAGGCTTCCGTTTAGCCAAATGAGAAACACGTTTAAAATTTAAATAGGCTTTATAATCATAAGCTTAAAAAGCAACGAAACCGCCTCACCAAAGCCAACAGCGTAACTAAAGCTAAAGTCAGCAGCAAAGAGTATGAAGCTAACCGCAGAGTCGGTAATCATGAGTCGAGTTTCATATTTCAGGAAACACATTTAGTGTTTGCCTTTGTGCAGCGAGCTACGTTAAGGTCATGTGTTATTGTTTCACAGGGTACCAGATTTTTGCTCGACAGTTTTCGTGTGAAATGTGAAATAATAGCGTGGGAATTTGTAAATGAATTCTTTAAATTTAAACCAGTAGTTCCTGAGATTACCGCGTTCAACTAACGTAAGTAAAATAATAATTTCGTGAACATTAAGGGTGTCTGGCAGGGGTTTTCCTCCATGTTAAGTGTTTGGCTAATGAGGAAATATCATCTACTTATTACCCAAGTATTATATGTATATATAAAAATCAGCTTTTATACTATAACGTAAGTAAAATTATATTTTACACACCTTTAGTAGATACCGTTTACCTGCCAAAGCCACCACCACCCAAACTCCATAATGGTCAATCGTTCTTACCAGTGTTGGGAGCATCCGCTGACATAGTTTCAGATTTTATAAAATAACTTAGGTCTGGCGTTCACGGGCCCTTACTCTATATGGAGTATTATTACGAGCCGTTTTGCATCCAACCCGTAGATGACGAATGTGTGTCGAGCGACTCACGCCTTATGAGATCAAGCGTCGCCATCGACGTCGTGAGAAGTCAGCAGTTGATTATTTCTTGTAATGTCTGGATTACTGTTCCCCTTGAGCTTTGGAACTTCTTGTCTATTTCCTAATAATTTGCATTGCAAAACACCGTTTTTCCATAAAACGCAACAAACAGATGTGAAAGACGGTACTGCGAAGTAGCTTGGAAAATGCCCACAACTAGTATCGTACTTTGATAGGTTGCCTTGATCGTTAGAAGACCTTCAAAGAATTTCCTCTCTTTCCTTTAAAATTAATTGTAAACCATATTATTCACAACAGTTAACCGTGAGTGCAAGTTTCAGCCAAATTGAGGCAAGCCCGTTAGTTTACGGGCTAGTAAGTGCATTCTCGTTAATATTTGAGTAAGAAACTTTGCTGGTACAGCTCGCTTGACGTCACCACTTGTTGGAAACTGAATAGGTAATGTATTTTAAGGCTATTGCAATTTGGAAGGTAAATAAAACTTTTTTTAAATTATTTTTTTAAGTGCTGTTAGACTATTCATCATAACCCCTCGTTTACGCAAATGTGTTTTATACTTGTACAAATACTTTTTGGCTACACAGTGTGAACGAAAGAATGTTTGAGATTATGGTTTGAGACACTCTCGATACATGTATAAAACAAACAAATTATGTTTTGACAAGTATTCTACAAGTTTTGTATGAAACTAGTATTTAACTTGTTCCTTGGTGTAAACGAGGGGTAACATATCGAGTATTAAGTATGTATAAAGTTTGTGCCACTGAAAAAAAACATAAAAAATACAAAAAAAATCCTTTTCCAATAAGCTAATAACTCCTAGAAACTACAGGACGCATACCACGAACTTTTTCACTTTCTTCTGGTTTTTACATCTGTGGTCCTACATGACGTCATTTAACACAATATTCGATTAATTTACTTTCATCAATCAACAAATACGACTTAGAAGTTCCTGTTAGGAATTGAGGGTAGCTAGTTTGTCAAAGAGAAGGCCAAGAAACCTGGCAAACATGGGTAATCGTCAAATGCCTTCCACCCTGAGTGGATTGGAAGGGACCCGTCCGTCTTTTTCTGACTAAAACACACGCTATTCTTTCAAGACGCTTATGCGGCACATGCCGTGTACGCGCGTTCCTTAATATTACCCGCCGTCTGAAGGTAGCATATTAAGAGCAAAAAAATATCGATTTCACCATGACACTACACTAATAATATGTTAAGGTAAACAGCCTACCCCACAACCTTCTTATAATATTCCCGGACAAACATCCCTAAGACCACTTAACTACACACATACACATAATATATGGCACAACACAAATCGCGAGGTGGCAAACAGTAAGGTTGGAAGCAATGTGAAAGGTTTCCCCTTCAAAGTCGTCGGTAAACATTGGGAGGACGACTTAACATGTGACATACGAGTAACTTCTATGACGAACTGCATTTTTTAACCGACTTCAAAAAAAGAAGGAGGTTCTCAATTCGGTCGGTATGCTTTTTTTTTTTTTTTGTGTATGTACATCGATTACTCCGAGGTTTCTAGTCCGATTAGTGTGATTCTTTTTGTTCGATGCAGGATACTTGCAGTTTGGTCCCATAAAAATTTCATCCAATTTGGTTCTGTACTTTTTATTTTGTGAACATTTTTATTAATTTCGCCTACTTGGACGACATGATGATCTTTACTTTTTGCGTGTTTGTTACGCGATTACTTCGCCAATTGTGGACCGATTTTCAAAATTATTTTTTTGTTGTACTAGAGATCGTTCACCTTAGGGAATACTGTAAGTTTCATCGAACTCTGTTCAGCATTTTTTGAGATAGGGAATTTTATTGGAACTTTCTTTTATGTACACAACATGGGCGATGTTAATACCGGTGTTACGGATTACAAAATTCTAGTGCACATGTAAGAAAATGATGTATTTGCCAAGAATTTGGGTTGAATATTTAAACTAAAAAGAGTAAAATAAAAAACTTTTTTCAAAAAAAAATTAACCGCCTTCAAAAACAACCACAAAAAAGGGTAAAATAACCTACAAAATAACTTTTCTTTCGAAAGTCGGTGGCAAAAAGACATCGAAATAATAAAACAAAGCCACCGACTTCCGAAAGAAAAGTTATTTTGTAGGTTATTTTACCCTTTTTTGTGGTTGTTTTTGAAGGCGGTTAAATTTTGGAGATGAAACATAGACAAAACAAACACAGAAAAAACGAAATATGTGAAGGACAAAAACTGATATTATCATAAGTACACACGGCTACACATCAAGCTATACAAAACCAGTATTAGCTGGCCGTTCATTGTATGTAAAAATCGAATGAAGCGATACCAAGACAAACTGATTTTGTATAGCTTGATGTGTAGCCTTGTGTACCTATTACTAATAAAGGTTCCTACTTGAAAAGTACGCATCATTTGCCAATTATAATTTGAAGTGCATGATAAAAAGATACGTAATTAGTAGGTACCTACCTAGTTTTATGTAACAAATCAACCCGAGCTGAGCATTTGATAAATTGACTAATTTAAAAAAAAAATTAATGGTCTTCGTTTTACTACTGACACTATGCTTTTTAACAAAAAATAATACTTATGACGAAGCCTTTTGATTGGAATAATAAAGCTTAAGGTTAATTTTTCTCTTGTGTATCGAGTTCGAATCCAGGTTCAACCAAGTAATTATTTAAAAATCTCTAAATGCAGTTTAAATTGTTTTTAAATTAAGATAATGTCTTCTTTCAGTGAAATATTCCATCTACAATATTCAAGGTACTTTCCCTCCATCTGGCATAGCCGTGAACACACTGTATAATTAAAAACAAATATAAGTCATAAAAAAGGACTTAAAAAAAAAACAGACGATGAAACTTGTAGAATGGGACAACATAAGGACGCTAGCACTTCCAGTATTAAAAGAACATGCAAACCTATTACGAAAAAAAAAAACAAAATTAAGACAGCTAAAAAGGATTACGTTCGCTACTTTTAACAGCTTTGTATCACACAAGGCGCTGCTCCAAGATCCTTTTCTTGAAAACTTTTTAGTTACTCAGAGATTGCATTTTCACTCCAAGCAAAGCCGGGGATTTTTATGTCTCTTTCCTTGTGAATATGGAAGAAGTCTTGCACGCACAATGTAACTTATTCATACTTAATTCTACTTTTATTGTCGTCCAACTTAAAATATTTTCTTTAGCGCATTGCATGTTTGTTGGAATAAGACTGAATTTATTTTTAGTATTTCATTTTTGTTCAGTTTGCTGTTTTATTTTCCTTGTATTATTTTCTTATTTTGCTCATTGACTCATAATTATTGGTTTAGGTACCTATAGTATTCATTGTTATTGAATGAAACAAAGCAAATAAGTAACATATAATGTTCCATTAATATAATAATTAGTCATGGGCATAATGACTATAATGATCTAATGAATTATAAAACTTTTTTCAAAAAAAAATTAACCGCCTTCAAAACCAACCACAAAAAAGGGTAAAATAACCTACAAAATAACTTTTCTTTCGGAAGTCGGTGGCTTTGTTTTATTATTTCGATGTCTTTTTGCCATCAACCTAGCCTTTTCTTAACTCTGTCATGGTCGACGTCCAGGCTATTCGGATTCTTATTTTATTCTTATTGAATACAATAATTTATACGAAGCGACGTCTCTGCAGAGGAGAGCAGAGCAGTGGTTTCTCAGGTGTATCTGATCCGGATTACAAATCAGTAGGTCGTAGGTTTGAACCTATTCAGGTACAATACTTTCATCACCACTGCTCTTAAAACGGTAAAGGAAAACATCAGGAGGAAACCGATATGTCCTAGAACCAAAAATTCGAAGACATAATTATGTGACATCCATCCACCCGCTCTGGGCCCGTGTGGTGGATTATAGCCCACTCCCTCTTACAGAGAGGAGACCTGTGTCCTATCAGTAGGAACATAATGTAGGCAAATGATGATGATGACGTCTCTGACCTGCTCAATTTTATCTGACACATCGATAGCCCTTGATGAAACATAGTGACTGACTTTCTGTAATTACGTCTACGTCTAAATTGTGCCTACGATCATTATAACTACCAAGCTTTCTGAAGCACGGTAAAAACTTTATTTTCTCATAGATTGTCACCCATCTACAAACCGACCTAGACAAATGCGGCTTACCGCTTACAGCTTGTTCAAAAATTTATATACCATAAAATATTTTAGACTCACAAATTATGTAATGTCTTCTCAACATTGAATCAAAATATTTTCCCGATCATCAAACTATGAGGAAGTGTCAAATAAGCTTCTCAAGAATTAGGAACCCCAAAATAAAATAGAATAGGATCATCACTTTCGGAAATTACTCCTTACATGTAAACAGGGTTGGGCAGTATTTGAATTACTTGTAATTAAAATACGTAATTGAAATACAAATACGTATTTTGTATTTGTATTTTAAATACTTCCCTAAAATTTAATTTGTAATTCGTATTTCAAATACTTGACGACGAAGTATTTTGTAATTAGTATTTCAAATACATGTGGCTCCAAAATACATTTTCACAAAATACATTTAAATCTTCATTTACCGTCACTGCACTCTCTGCAATGATGGTAAAGCAGATTCGGGCAGGTTGACCTGCTGGCGTCTTTACACACTATGACTGTACATACGTCAAACTTGGCTAATTAATGCAAAAAAAATAATTCCTGAACTTCCTTCTACTTTTCAGCCATTCAGATAATAAGTAATTTGTAATTAGTATTTTGTATTTCAATTAAAAATAGCTAAAATACTGTATTTTGTATTTTATATTTCAAATACCTTACTTAAAAGTATTTTGTAATTTGTATTTCAATTAAAGCAAAGCATGTATTTTGCCCAGCCCTGCATGTAAACGACTTACAAACAAACAAAATTAGTACATAAGTACAATATCGTATAAGATACAATATCGTATAACTGAATTGATTAAAACGTAATCTTTTTATTTTATTGGGTCTTCGTTAAGTTGAAACCTAATTTCAGCTCAGTAAAATATTTATCGGAGTAGTAAGTAAATAAAAAGGACTAGAGTCTTTAAAGCTCAATTTGCATTTTGATCAAGGTAGGTAGAATAGATGTTGCTTTTTGTACCCATTGTTTCAGTCCATTATCATCTGTTTTGTAAGATTCTGCAACGTTTCACCGACGTTCTATCGATGAAACGGGCATAGATGAATCGTCGTATCGGCGAAAAGTCCAAAGGTGAAAGAGTCTATCGGTGAAACGACCATAAGTGAATCGTCCTGTCGACGAAACGTCCAATGGTGAACCGGTCGTCGGTGAAACGTTGCAGAATCGTTTTGTAATACAATTATCCGGACAGGAAGAAGAAATATGTTAGAGATACTAAAATCGCAACTTCGGTAGGCTTTGGCCCTCTAAAAGGGGATCAAATGAGTCCTCCACCTCTAGGTTCAGCGGAACAGACTGCCAACCTAACTTATATTTTAAACTGACAAAAACCCTCTCTGTTACTACGATTGCTCTTTGAATTCAATGTCCGCGGTAACCTCATAAGACATTCCCGTGACCGTGTCTTGGGATGGAAAATTAAAAATCCTACTAATATATAAAAAATAAATTAAAAATTTAATAAACCCCCGACACAAAAACCAAGTTCTCTAAAGAGAACGACGTATTTTTATTATTTTTTACTTTTTAAAAAAAGTAAAAGATAATAAAAATACGTCGCGTTGGGGGACTGCTCCAAATTATTTATCATATCCGGTTTTTTGCAGTCCCCCAACGCGACGTATTTTTATTATTTTTTACTTTTTTTAAAAAGTAAAAAATTATAAAAATACGTTGTTCTCTTTAGAGAACTTGGTTTTTGTGTCGGGGGTTTATTAAATTTTTAATTTATTTTTTACTTTATACTTTTTATAGGTACATACTTATAGCATTTTATGTTGCTAAGAGTACTCCCGATTAAGTCATCAATATTCCCTTTCAGTACGCTTTCATTTGATACCCAACTCGAGCAAGTATATTTGCAGACCCTCGGTTACCTAAACACTGTTTTAGACTATCACGGTTTATTTTACAATTTAAAGAGTCATCCCGCGATCATGGCGCTTGCAACAGCGTCGAAATATCGGGAACTCAAAACAAATAATAACCTCGGTTACCTTTCCCCACTTTCACCCCCACAACTTCTAAACGGCTCAACCGATTTTCATCAAACATGTCTAAGAACACTCGCAGGTAAGTCACCTTTCATACAAAAAAAAACTAAATTGAAATCGCTTCATCCGTTCGGGCTCTATGATGCCACAGACAGACAGACAGACAGACCGACAGACAGACACGTCAAAGTTATAACACCCCTCTTTTTCCGTCGGGGGTTAAAAAGTGAATGTTTGTATGTGTGGATGGATGTTTGTTACTCTTTCACGCAAAAACCACAGAACGGATTTGGCTAAAATTTGGTACACAAATAGTTTATAACCTGGATTAACACATAGGATAGTTTTTATCCCGGTTTTATGTTCCCGTGGGATAATTTTCGAGTTATAGCGGGTGAAGCCGCTGGCAACAGCTAGTGATTAAATACACTTCTGGACACATCTATTGGCCCACCTTGTATTTTCAGTTTCGTTTGGTCCTAGCTAAAATTTTATATTAGGTCGAGCAAAAAGTTTTTATACAGTTTTGAACCTAGCACATTCACAATTTCATTCAATAGTCTTTTTTTGAATTTCGAACACAGAATTTAAAGAAACAAAAGACAATTTGGAGCCTGTTTGTTGATATCAAACAATCGAATACTAAGAAAACTTGGTTTTATTGGTTTACTTGGATTTAATTCTTGAAAAAGTGATTGATATCTTTGGTTTTGCAAAAAACATTACTTATTCTTAACATTAAGGTGAGGTTCTATCAATAATCTATGGATACTTCACCTGAAGTCGCCGCCCAAGCTGTGGCACTTATTCAGGCCGGACACAGCCAAAGAAACGTGAGTGCTCAACTTAATTTAAGTCGATCTGCGGTCCGAAATGTTTATCGGAGGTACCTAGAGACTGGCGGTTTTGTTCGTCGCCAAGGAAGGCCACGATCTCGGGTCACAACTGAAAGGCAGCATCGATTCATCGTGACGACCAGCTTGAGAAATCGTCACCTTACCTCCATTGAGATACAAAACCAACTTTGCGACTTCCACGGAGTATCTTTGAGCGCTCGAACTGTTCGGAGAAGGTTAAAAGAACGCGATATGGTACCACACAAGCCAGCTAATGGGCCCAAACTAACGCGAGCCCACCAAACAGCGCGCCTTCATTTCGCACGCAGTCATTTAAATTGGACACAGCAAAATTGGAGCCGTGTACTGTTTTCTGATGAGTCTAAAATTGTGTTACATGGCAATGATGGAAGGAAGAAGGTCTACCGACGTAAGGGAGAGCGTTTCGCACAATGCTGCTTTGAAGAGAGGACTGCTTATGGCGGTGGCTAATGGACTGTCTGGGGCGGTATATCCGCGAGCGGCAAAACTCAACTTGAGGTTGTTACAGGACCACGGCTGCCAACATTAAATGCTGAAAGGTACATTCGTGAGTGCTTAGAACCTCACGTGATACCATACGCGGACTATGTGGGCCCAAATTTGCTTTTTATGCATGATAATGCAAGAGCCCATGCGGCCGGCATCGTCAGGGTATATCTTCGGGATGTGGCCATCACAGTTATGGACTGGCCAGCCAGAAGCCCAGACATGAACCACATTGAGCACATGTGGGACGAGCTAAAAAGACGTGTTAGGGCTCGTCAGCCAGTTGCCCAGACGATGCAGGAGTTGAAAACTGCCATAGAAGAGGAATGGGAGATGATCCCTCAAAATTTCAAAGAGCGGTTGATAAACTCTATGCCTAATCGTATGAGAGCTGTGGTAGATGCCCATGGAGGCAACACGCGTTATTAAATTAAACCTTTATTTGATAAAACATGTTTTTTATTCAAAAATCAATTGCCTGTAACAAGGCGCATATCCGACTTGTTAGGCGTAGCTCCATGTCGTATGGTATTCTGAATTCAAATTTAAAACAATACGATCGAAAAAGATGGTAAAATGTATCAGGTTTAAAACTGCATCAACAGTTTTTGTTCAATCTAGCAATCATATTTCGGTAGGGCCCATCGAAACCTAAACTCTAAGGTGGGCCAATAGATGTGTCCAGAAGTGTATATACTCCCACTCTTGGTGAAGCGGAAACAACTGTCAGACTTGACTGACTGAAACGAACTCTGCTTCAAATCACCCTGTTCCTTCAGTCGACCTTAACGTTCCAGATCTGATCCCGATATGCCCACAACTCCGGCAGGAGATTCACCTTTGCCTGAGACCAGGACTCGGGCAAATAACATATACAAACGGGTAATAAATTCTTCGTACGTTAACATGGCAAATGATATCCAAGTGGCAGGATTAAAGGGGGATTCTTTTCCGCCATGATTTATGGCACCCTTATCACCGGCGGCGTCAATTCAAATTTGGCGAGCCGTCAGTCGGAGCGTGTTTACCTGGTCATAGAATATACGGGAGGGAATTTCGTACCAGCAAGCCTGAAAGCATTTTTGTCATACCTTTTATTGGAATCTGCAAGCTCACAATACATTTTGGACCCATCAATAATTTAAAAGTAATTTTTACCTGTGTTAGATAAATGGGCTTCTCCCCTTGGCCTTGTATTGTTCTGTCTCCTTCTTGATATTATTCTTTCGTATTTTATCCTATTCCTCTACTATTCTTTTTTGATTAATTTCTTTACAGGATCCAAGACAGGTAAATTCATTCTCTGGGACACGTTGAGCTTCATTTGTTCGGCGTTTTTCTGGTGGTTGCCACTGTTGATTCTGGCTTTCAGGAGTTGCATTAAGAATAGTGTGGTGGGTTTTTCCAAAGTCTAAACAGTCATACAGGTTGATATTGATGGTTAAGGCTTAATACCAACTTAATGCCCAGGTTATTAATAGTGGTGTGTATGTACGAACGACAAAGTCCGGGATCCATGTAACGGGGCGTAGAAAAATGCCTGTAAATAAAACCAAAACCAGGGGTGTCGTGCTTAGAGATTAATGTAGACAAGTTGTCGACACGCTATAGAGAAAGAAAGAGAGAAAGGAGATTGAGCATTTATGGTTTCGCTTTTTGAAGCGTATGGTCACTTAAGCAAATCTATAAATAATGTTATTATTTTTAACTTGTTTTAGGATAAATTCACTTAAATCATTTGTGGGGTTTTTATTTTCAATATTAATAGTAAATAATATTATATTTTTGGTCCGGTTTAGTGAGGGGCTACGTTACCAGCATCGATCGACTAAAGAAAGACTACACAAAGAACAAAGACTTCCTTAAAAGCTGTTATTATTGTTTTTCTATAAACTCTAATATGATTTATTTTATGATAACACATATTGAAGTCTTATAATAAAAGTAAATAAATAATCGACTATGATAATGATGTCGTAATTGACTGATGTGTCCAACACTATTCCATGAAGTGTCAGTTGTCAAAGTCAAACTCATGATATTCGTGTTTGTTTGGTTTTGATTTCGTTATTACCGGCAAACTACTATTTCTTGCTTTTCTCTGCTAGTAAACTTATTTTCGTGTCGAGTTGAGTTTTAGGATATCTTCACGTTGATACACATCGAGCAATTGGACTCTTTTTGTAGTGCGCTGTTATAGTAATTATACGTCTACGTTGATTTCTACTGGATAATAAACAATGTGTCGTGCTGTGAACTGTAACTTGTTAATATTGCATACAACTGCCTAATCGCCAAATAAGAGAGGCAACGAATGCTCTGGTAATCTTTTAAATATATGTTGTACATAATATTGTTTTGACGCCTAATATGACCTCAAATAATATACGTTGATGGTCTTGTTAATTGCCGTCACCGCACAGTTTACAAGTCCGTGTTTTTTATCTAGTCCTCTCACGTGCCTCGTTCCCTACTCAATATATCAGCGCAGTGATTGCGCCACACACCCATACTAATGCACGGAGTTCAGCGTCTACTGATACTTCATAGTCTTTATTGAAAAATAGTAGAAAACTATGTGTATACATTTTTATAGTATCATTGTGTCGTAATACCCAGTAAGTTGTGGATGTAATTTAATGATATTCAGCTGCATTCGGTTCCGATAGGCAAATGATGCTGTGAGTGGCTAAACTATAATTAAGATTTGTTTTTTTTGCTTTTAATTGATGAAGAAAGGATTTTTTTTAAACATAGTGTTGAATTATTTTTTTTAATCATAAGGTAGTAAGGAACCTTCATTGTTCTTTTTCTACATCGAAAAATTCCTCCTCAAAGCTGTCAGCCGGTAATGTGCCCAAGAGTCTGTCGGCGTTACCTCTTTGAATGGAAAAATTATTACTATTTTAGAAAGATCTCTGAAGAGGCTGTGATCACTCGGACCCCATGGCCCTATAGTTTCAACCCCGAACGGCTCAAAATATAGTTACCACTCAAGTTACCATATTTTTTTTTCCTACATTGATTTATAATTGCAACTAAAAATAAAAATAGAATAATACCTATTAAAAAAAAACTGCGTGTGTGGAAAATTAGAACGACCAACGATACTGATACTGATAACGTTAAAACCTCGATATCGCTGACACATAAAAAGGCAGCGAAAACCGAATACGTCTGAAAAAAGAACCAACATTGCATTATGTATCACGTTCCTTAAAAGGAACAAGAGAATAACCTTTTTTCTCAATAAAATCCTTCAATTAGCGTGGGAACATGAACAAATGCTACACTATTTCACTATTTCTTTTTCCCTTTGCTATTAGACACTCGGAACTACCTAAAAATATATCAAACAATAAGGTAAAAACCAACAACTATATATTACTAGACTCCTAATAACAGGCGACCGATGTCTGTCAACACTTCTGCAAAAAAGTCTTATATCCGTCTTATTTCGACCATTCCTGTGGGCCGTAAACATACCTTGAGACAGAACAGACCTTGAGTTAGCCAATGACAATGCAGTACCCCGTCCCCCTCGCCTACGTAGTACCTCAGCGAGTTGACAGAATAGTTTTAATTTGTTCCTTAGATCGTGCATGCGGAGTCTAGTAATATATTGTCGTTGGTAAAAACAGTAACAACTGTCCACTTAAATTATAAAAAGAATAAAATCGAGATAAAATTCAAACAGGGTATATAAAACATCGTGCGAAATTTGCAACACTGCGAAACAACGGTGTCTACCTGTTGTAATTTTATTCTACAGTTTTTAAAAACGTATAAAAATGCTTTGTCGGTCTCGACTGATACGTGACTTTTTAAAAGTTTTACTCTAGCGGTAAGTTCATACGTTAAATTTGCGGGAATAGCAATGTGTCGTGAAATATAACGTGCTCCTTTTTTATTGGAACTTATTTGTATGGACGTGATTTTAATTTGAAGACTTTTCTGGTAAGTAGCGGAAGATTAAATAATATGATTTGCTGGAGAAAATAACCAAAACTTAGTTTTTTTCTTAAACTAAATTTGTTTTTGGTCTGGACTATAAATTATAGTGACAAAACTGTAAATAAAAACATGAAGAGGGAACTTTGTACACAGTTGACATTGATGTTTTAGTTTTAGTTATTTTATTTAACTCATGATGGTACATAACTCTGAAATAATTGAATAATTATTATTTTATATGATATACCTAAGATTTTAGTCACCTTTTTAAAAAAATTTAAAATTATGCGGACGGAGGAGTATGCAATAAGACACAGTTAAAGTTTATAATTATATAACGAAACAGTACCTATAGAAGTTGCCTTATATACAACGATAAATTTAAAAAAAAACTACTTTACATACACTAACCATGCGTTTTAAATACACTGAATATCAAATGTTGTTCTGAAGTCCAACATCGAGTATAGAGGGTTGACAATAGAAACTTCATGAGGTTTCAAAAACAAATATGAATTTTAACGACTGGGTGCCTAATGTTTACTAGGCATAATAATTTTTCGATGAGACCGTTGTTCCCATACATAATTCGAAACAATATAACAATTGGTTAGTTTTGTCCAAACAACGACATTATTTTAAGCGAATGCAGCTATTTTTAACAAGATAAAAACAAACGAGTTTCTCTTAAGGCCCAAGCTTACCTGAACAAATCTAGGTTGAAAATAATTCCTTCATATGAATAAACTGAAAGGACTAACTCTACCGTTATCTTGGATATAACCTTTCAATAAAATATATTAATAGCTGCCATAGAGCCGCCTATGAATGCCGTATGAACTATCTCCATGCATACATAGCATATTATTGCCGTACGTGGCTCCAGCGATATCAAAGCAATTTGTTCTAGAACCCTTTGGAATTCTGCTCACGTAAGGAAATTATACACGCGTATACAGATTCAGTCGTAATAAATCCTTGCCTTGAAACTTTGAAAACCTAGTATTTCTTCATTCTTGAATGAAAATTACTAATAAATTTTATTTTTTAATCAAATAACACGGCAGTCACGCAAACACTTGAAGTATGAGACATAGAAAAACACGAATGAATGAAATACAAAATAAATCCTAACAAAACTGTCGCCATCCATCATGGCTGGAGTTGCACGACGGTATGTTTGCGGTTGTGATCGAGAAAACTTCTACACACAGCCTATAACAGGAACGTTTACCCTACACGCGTCGTAGACATAGCCTAAAAAAAATTAGCGATTTTTTTCGTTTTACTTTCAGTTGAATAAGATTTTGCTTGAATAGTTTTTAGGCTGTGTCGAGAATGTGGAGTATGTGTACCAATATTGAATAGTCACGCCAACTCGCCCCAGCTGGCATTTGTTCGCGAACTAACATGATTAATGGATGGAACTCGCGCACTGCTCTTTGCTCTTTGTAAAGGCGTTATTATATTTATCACGGACCACGGCTCGTTTATTAAAAGTGTGGATAAACATTTAAGTGGGAAGTAGTAGTAGTTGTTTATTTAGACGTTTTATATAGTTTTGGTAATAATACTTTAGTAGCAGACCCGCTCTAGGAATTTCTACTGTTTCATAATGTGCGTTTACAAATATTTAAAATCAAATAACAGTCAGATTCAGGACAAAATGTTCTATTGAAGGCTGCGTGTCGGGATTCGATTCCGATACGGAACATTAATTATGCCTACAATTAGTTACTCCGTACGCATACTGTACCGTCAGCACGAGTTTTCAGTATTTGAGACGTAAAGTAAACTGGAACTTTGACGACTTCAAATTGACAATTTTCAATGAAAAAATTGGTTCCCTCTTCGCACACCAGAGGCGCTGTTCCATATTTTCATACAATAAGCGCTGTAAATACTGGAAAAGCTCTGTAAAGTAAAATAGAGAAAACTCGTGCTAGGGGTACTGGTCTTACGCACCCCCGGTACTGGACAAAATCCAAATCCAGGTGTGATTTTTTTACAAGCTTTTTCTTACTGGCACTTGCAATGATCCAGCTGTAGTTGATAAATAATTTACAACGCGAAGTTTTTTTTTATTAATATCAATACATACTTAGATGCTTTAAAATTTAATTATTTTTAAAAGGAACTTGGTTTTATGTCGGGAGTTTTTAAAATTTTAATTTTTTTTTTTTAATAAAAATAAGATCGGTTTTTAAATGACTAATGGTTATAAATATGCCATTATATCGTTCAACCGAATACTAGTTCCTCGTACTATTAAACATGCCCCTGGCATAAATTCAGAAGTCTCCAAGACATTTAAGCGTCATATTTTTCAACTGTCTGCCCCAAGAGAAATCAAAAACTTTCCGTGGTAACAGAGCATATTGTTTTTTTTTTTCGTTTTATTCCCCAGTCGTTTTGCGGTAGTTTAGTTTTCGTACTTCCCTCCTGGAATGTTATACTGGTAATTCTATTTCTGTTATTTTGTTCCTTTTGTTTTTATATTATTGTTTATGAGTTATGTTGTGAATAACTTGTTGATGTTCCTATCTTGCTTCGAACTATAATAGTTCTACGCAAGAATTTGACTTCAGTACTCGATAGATGGCGCTACATTTATTTATGTATATGCCCGAACACTTTTTTTGTTGTTGTGGTAAAATCAAATGAGTCCTCCAATCGTAGGCAGAGCGGGAGGGACTGTCATACGTGTTCTGACTTAAATCCACGATGTCCTTCAATAGCACTTTACGTTCCGGGGTCACGGTATTTCGTTAGTCCCTCGACTCAGGCAGGCTTTGGCCCTCTAAAGGGGCCCGTCATTGTGGCCCTCTAAAGGTCAGCGAGTCGCCCATTACTCGCCGCCCGCATGTCCGCGCCTACGGTGGCTGAAGATCGTCTTGCGACGTCCGTCACCGTGGGCGACTATGCCCGTCACACTTTAAACGATTCTGAAACAAATTCCAAAACCATGCTATTGTCAGACTAAGTGTTATGGATTCTAGGGTCACGGCACTGGTCGCGGGTCTTATACCATCACCGTGACCCCGGAACATAAAGGGCTATTGAAGGACACCGTGGATTTTAGTCAGTACAAGTCTGACAGTACTTCTCGCCCTGCCCGGGGTGGGAGGTCTCATTTGATGATTTTACCACGTAAAAAAAAAAAAAAAAATAGGGTCACGGCACTGCTTGGGATTGCGAGACTATCTAAAAAGGATATCGTAGCGCTGAAACGCAAAGGTGTGAGGATTCATTTTATAATTTTACCACTCTCAAACATAGAAAAGATTATGTATTAACTCTTACTTGAGTCTCACGTTGTAACTGTAGCCCAAAAAAGCATTTCCACCCTCTCTTAATTATTTCTTACCCTAGTCTCTTGAATAAGTTATCACCGCCCAACAGTTTGGTTTAGAAAATACCCTAGATACATCTTGTAGGTAATAAATAAAACAGTGCATGTAAAACCTCTGAAACAATGCTGTAAAACGGTAACAAATCCGTTCGGGAATAAACTGCAACCACGCCCGGTCGATGTTACCACAAATGCTTGCAGTTCTAAATGTTGAGAATTTAATTTATTTAGGTTAGGATTCTGATCTCTTACTTACTTGTATTGGAAAAAATCCTACTAATATTATAAACGTGAAAGTTTTTATGTGTGGATGGATGTTTGTTAATCTTTCACGCAAAAACTACTGAACGGATTTTGTTTATTTTTGGTACAAAGATAGCTTATAACCTGGATTAACAAATATTAGGATAGTTATTATCCCGATTTAATGTTCCCACGGGAGTTGTAGCGGGTGAAACCGCGGGCAACAGCTAGTATTAGATAAGTCCTCCCGCCCTAAGTTAAAAAGGAAGGGATTGTGAAATCCTTGCTGATAAAAATCATCCTGATACTTTTATTTTTATCCAGTGAAGTTTATCCGGAAAGGTTGGGTGCGTAGTACTTGCAATCGGCGTGCTTGTACACACGGCTACACATCAAGCTATACAAAACCAGATTGTCTTGGTCTCGCTTTGTACAATTTTTACACACAATGAACGATCAGCTAATACTGATTTTATATAACTTGACGTGTAGCCGTGGGTATGACCAGATGTATAAATTTGGATAAGACTAAAAGACTCGCCGCAGGCCTGAGTTTATGTGTATGTATAATGTATTATAGCACGTTAATAATTACTTCCTAAGATTCAATAACCACACAAAACCGCAAACAAACACGAAACTCCGAAACACAAACAAAATATTTGAGGAAATTAATTACCCGTGTGAATTCTCCGAAAGTCGAGTTGCAAGAGTATTCCCTTCACGTGCTCGAACGAACTTCTTATCTGCAACTTTAGCCTTGAGACGCCTTTCACAAGCTTACATTGAAACTTGCAGCGTGGGGGATGTATACTAAGGGTTGATTTTGTGAGTTTCGGACGAGAATAACGTGAATTGAGTGACTAGAGCAGTGACCCTGTGGATTCGGGCCTTTAGAGTTTACATCACATTACTTTGTTTCATTTATTTCAATATCACTGCTGTCAAAACAGTGAAGGAATATCATAGCATATCATAGAACCACAATTCGAAGACATGTGACATACTACTAATCCGCACTGGCCCCGCGTGATAGATTATGACCCACTCTCTCTCATAGAAGAGGCTTCTGTAACAGCAGTAGAGCACATTATAGACTGATGATGAATGTTGGTCTAGCGGTCGCAAATGCGACTGCACGTCAAAAATTCCCGGGTCAAGCAGAGTGTGTGTTATTGACTTTTACCATTCGAAACTTCTCAGAAGCAGCTACAGAGTCTAGATTTGAGCTCAGTTGATGGGAATAGGTTCGCTTCTATTACATGTGACTTAGAAACAGAGATGGTGAAACGTGAGTGTAGTTAGGGAGTAATGGTATTCAGGCATTGAGCTATTATTTTGTCCCATCCAGGATGAGTGCGCGCGCACAAGTTCATTCAATTGTTTGACAGCTCTGTGGCGTGCTCTAGGCGTGCGGACTCATCCTGGATGGAACATAGTGGTGATACGTGGTGTCGTCTCTATACGTAGTAATAATAGCTCAATGTTTGCAGGCAGGTTGTTGTGTTAAGAATAACGGTACAGTGGCTGAGAAGAAAAAAATAAAAACACAAAATTCTTCCTCGAGAACTTGTGGTACGGTTCATCTAAGCAGTCTCAGGCCGCGATAGACCCACGTCCGTTCACTGCACATGTATCAACTTTCTAAGTTCATAATACACGTACGAACTTCACTTGTTGTACGTTGAATGGCATAATGTTAACTCTCCAGAAATGCTTGTCTAGGGAGAACTAAAGCAAGTTTTCAAACCTGTATAATTTGTCGAGAAGACCACTTTATCGCTTCCCGGGAGGAACGTTGAGGTAAGTCGTATATCACGAATGCTCTTGGTTTCATTTCCTCTAGAAGTAGCAATTAAAAGAGCACTTTCTTTTCTAATTAGTGATCATTTGTTTGAACCGTTTACCAAGTGCCTTGTCTTTGAAGATATCGCCAAACGATTAGTCAACTCTTTTCATGACCAGAGGCCTGCCTTAAATTGACAATCATCATGAACAACCAACGTGCTAGTATAATGCCTTTCGATATTTTGGTAGAATAAGTACAAGATAATAAAATATCGATAGAAATGCCAAAAAATCGCTAATTCGATATTTACCGGTTTAAGGTGCATTGGGTGGATTTTGTAAGGGATGATTTGAATGAAAAAGGAGTAAATGATAAGGTAATAGGGGAGGGAAGGCTGATAGGGGAGAGTGGAAGAAAAAAAAATTGTTGCGCCGACCAAAGTAAAATGGGATAAGGGCAGGAAGATAATAGATGTATAGCATTGGGTAAGTACGGTACATCTACATCAATAAATTATGTGTGTGTACTTGTGTAGTTTCGGTTAAAACTACGACCCTCAACATAACGTTTCATGCTTACAGTCACCGTTTATTTCAGTAATTAAACTTTTTATACTTCTTTCCAGTCGTTACAGTTGCATATTTTCATTATGTGCTCGACCAAGGCATGAAGCTCGCTTGTTTAAACTTAATTTTGGCGCAATCAAGCTTGAAATGCATATTATTTTTATGCTGTTATGAATGGTAAGCAGAGTTTTTTTGAGTAAAATGAGGTTTTTGTAGCGCTTTTCTTCATAATTTCTTTGTTTTAGTAAATAATGTACTTTGTATATTAACATTAACTTACAATTTTACATGGTGAAGTGGACACACAATAGTGAATAGAGATGATGGAACGAACTTTTTCTATTTCAACTCAGTTAATTAGTAGTAGTTAATAGTTTGACCTTTTTTTTTTTTTTTTACGTGGTAAAATCATCAAATGAGACCTCCCACCCCGGGCAGGGTGAGAGGTACTGTCAGACTTCTACTGACTAAAATCCACGGTGTTCTTCATTAGCCCTTTATGTTCCGGGGTCACGGTGAGGAAGTAAATCCCGCGACCCCGGCAGGCTTTGCTGACAGCTCTTTGAGGCGCGCGTGGAACACGACGCGCCGTCGACCCGGGCATGGTCCATGGTCGGACAGCGAGTTGCCCTTTACTCGCTGTCCGCATGCCCGTGCCTACGGTGGCCGGAGATCGTCTCGCTCTTGCGACGTCCGACGCCGTGGGAATAGTTTGACCTTGGTGCCATAATGAGGCTTGAACAATTTACTTTGAAACACATTAATACCACCACCAACTCATATAAATATGGGATTAATGCCATAATATTAATATTATAGTAAAACTACTTGCACAATGTTACTTCTGTTATCTTTTGTGAGAAAATAGGAGTAAAAAGAGAGCAAAATCGTGATAGGTAAAAGGTTTGTGTTCTTCTGGAATATTTTGTTTAGCTAGTATTAGATATGAACGATTACATAGACAAAGAATATTTATATTAGTAAAAGAATAATAAATTTTATGCCTTCAATAAGATTATGATGATTTTTATTAATATCTTCAAATAAATTGTTAAAAATTTGAAAGTTGTTATGTAAAGTCAAACTGCATCGATAAGACAACCGTACCCATAGAGTACAGCTTTTACCATCTATCTATCTAGATAGATTTAAGTATCTACATTTGCTAAAAAAACGATACAAAAGAACTGAGCGTCATACACGCCATCTACAGCTGCTCATATAACTCAGACTTAAACTATTGTTCGAGCATGCTTCAGAGACCTGCAGATAAGTACGCCAGTCCCATATTCCAGAACTTTAGTACAACTATGTCCAATCTCATTGAATATTCGCAAGTTCTAACATCTATACCTGCCCCTAGCCTTTTCCCAACTATGTTGGACTGACTTCCTCTCTTCGGGTGCAGGTGAATAGGTACTATTCATTTTTAGCTGGTTGAGTGACAACCCAGTTTTTGGATAGCACAAACAACCGGCTTCTGTCTGTCATTTCGTATTAAGATTAAAAGATCTGGCTCTTGTGTATTTAACGTGTTTTACCGACTGGCTATGCCACGTGTAACGTTAATAGCGCACAACCTCTCGTGGGGTTACTCAGCCCATGTTACTGAACAATGTTTGTTCCAAGACTTTTGGAAATTCGCAAAAAAGAAAACAATTTTCATACTGATAGGCCCGATCAATTTCTCATTTTGTATGAAAAAGCAAAATTTTTTTTTACGAATTTCCACAAGTAGAACAAACATTGTTCAGTAACATGGGCTGAGTTACCCCACGAGAGGTTGTGCGCTATTAACGTTACACATTGTATAGTTATCACTTGCTAATTAACTCGTCATCAGAATTGTATAAGCCGCTGACTGATAAGATTTTAAATTTAAAGACGGGATCACCAGCATCAGCAGAAGAAACATGCTTAAAAAAACTTATAATTGTATTAGATGGAGAACCGTCTACTGGTCGACCTTAGCAAGTGCAGCTTAACCTTGAGGATCGATCTGTGGATCTATTATATTACCTAGCCACGAGCTCCTCAACCTCACTATACGGAATTAAATTTTTGAATCGGATATATAAAATCAATGCGGAATTTATGACTTATAGAAAATTTATTCCACATGTAACACGGTGCAACGATAGATTCCCCAAAGGAAATACGTGTAAGTGACGTTGGATTATCTTTGGCGGTGAAATATTATGGAAGAAAATACATTCTTTGTTTTAGACTTTTTTGTAATACAAATAAGATTTGATGGAAATAGTTACAGATGCTATGTGGAATTTATAATGCTAGATGAAAACTGTTCGACTTGGGGAACCTGCGAAAAATATTAACAGGTGTCGTATGTAGCTCATTTGCCATTAGCTCAGGTGCCATTGTGTCCAATGTGGAATACCTCTTTTTTGATTTATCATGCATTCTGCTATTGACTCTAGTATAGGTCAGGGGTGACAGACACAGAGTCAGCGATGGAGCGAGCTTACCCAGAAGAAGCCTGTTCACTCTACCTAACTCTCCTTCATCTTAGCTCAACTTGTACTCTCATACTATCTTTATGTTTAGAGAAAAAATGAATGAATTCTAATAATAGGGTATTTTACTCAAAAAAATTTATTACTCCGAAATATAGATTATTAAAAAATATTAAACTCGTATTTTTGCTTTTGCCACGTAAACCAAAATTGACGAAGATACAAAGTTTCTAAAAATTACAAAACGTAACTCGGTCGCTACAATTTTACAAGCGTAATGACGTCACAAGCCCCCACTCTCGAATTTGGAAGCGTTTTATCTTTGTCAATATTCATTGATTTAAAAAAAAAATACGTGTCCATTATTTTTCATTATTATTACTGACGGACTAAATAGATTTTCAATTTATTTTTGCAGTAGAATACCGTATTGCAGTAAGTATATTATTCTGTTTGAATCAAGTACCTCTTGAAGTGAACAAGATAATATGCGACAATAATAACAGCGAAGGTTAAGTGACTCTTACATAAACATTAATCATACGAAAACACTCGTAACAATAGGTTAACAATACTAAAATATATTGAAAATTAATTTCCACAAAGTAATTTCATGTAACAGTTAAAAGATAGGGGTCATTGACGTTTTCACTATTATCATGGCCGCATGATGCATGGTACAATTAAGTTTTAGTGCAGAACTGATTTTAGTATCTGTATACCACGTGCTATTTCACTGCTTTGTTCTTTCAATGCGACTTTCATTCAGTTTCAAAGAAACCTCACCCCCTTTGGTAGTGATGTCACTAATTCAGTCATTCATAATGTCATTGGTCTCATTTCCCAGGTCTGGCATAATGTTATTGGGTTTTTCCATCAGGAATCTTTCTTTAGCAGTTATGGAGTCTGGAATTTGTACTCGCTTGATAGACTGGCGAAATTACGCTTTAAAAACTACTGCCTGACTGCGACGGCAACGTTAAACTTGTACCCAAAAGTTTAGTATTTCCACGTTTCGGACATACATTTTCAAAGAATGCCGGCCAAACTTTTCAAATAACCAATACGGAACAAACATGGTCGAAGTAATACAATGTACTACATCTGCTCTTCGCTTTATTTCTCGTGGGACCGTCAGGGCAGCCATGTCGACTGGTAAATGCTCATTGTAACTGCATGCTGCATCAAACTTATAAATATAATATTTTATGAATGAAATGAAATGAAAAAAGAGCTACAGTTATTCCAACCAAAGCTATTAATTATCATAGTTAGGATGGATAGATGGTTGTTATTTTTTCATAAGAAAATTACTGAACGGATTTGGATGATTTTTTTTTACAGAAATAATAAAAAGAACAAGATAAATACATTATTCCCGGTATGGCGTTCCCATGGGTTAGTTACTCAAACTACAAAGGGATCACTGCAGGGTAAGCTAGTACCTACATGCTACACATCAAACTATACCGAACCACATTATCTGGACTCACTTTGTATGATATTTTCATTTAGAAGCAGAGAAGTAGTTAATCATTATCCCGTATTTAAAAGCCTAAATTATTGTAATGTAAGTAATAATTTCGAAGAAAAAACTTACAAAATAATAGCCTGAAGTAAGTTATCTACGTACACTCGAAAAGGAAGCTTGAATATCTCTAAAAATGCTGGTAGCAATATAAGAGAAAATTTAGCTCGAAAATTGCTTTCCTCTGTAAACACGAAAGCAATTAATATAAATAAATTAAAAGCTAAGATAATAAACCACATAATAACATATTTAAGGTGCACTGAATTAAAAAATAAAACACTCTGCGAGCAAACAGGAGCAAGCGGATATTCGCTTCCGCGTAGTGATGTGACACAGTATCCGCGTGATACTTATGTGTGTATCCGCATGATACCTGAGGTTTTTTTTCGGTATTCCATTCATTTATCTTTTTATGGCACACTAGTGTGATTTTGTCATTAATAATATGCTTTCGATAGTAAAAGATACCTTATGAATTCATCGAGAATTGTGATTTTTTTTCTTTGAAAAACTTATTTTGCATTGTCACTAACAATGCAAAATAATGAAAAAAAAAAACACAATTATCTTTGGAAGGTACGTAAAACTAGTACCTACCCCTTTGTAAATCTTGGTCATTCCTTTTGTGAAGCTAGATGCTTGACATTCAGAAAGGCTTATTGGACGATTCGCACGAATTTAACTCGCACGAAACGTGCGAATCGACTCCTTTAAAACACATGATTTTTTCTGTAGTCGATTCGCACGAATTTCATTTATTGGCGTGCGAATCGACACCCTCACAAATATGTAGTAGACTATTCGCACACATTTCATTTTAAGGTTTAAAAAAATTAAAAAACAGTCGTATTCAGCCATCATTGAAATAAAAAATAAATATTTACTTGAAAGTAAGAAAGATCTGTATGTATGGAATAAGTGATAATAATAATCTACATTTTTACTAATACAAAACAATATAAACATGACCGCAAACCACGACCATCTTTTTTTTTTTTCTTGATAAAATTATCAAATGAGGCCTCCCACCCCGGGCAGGGCGGGAGGGACTGTCAGACTTGTACTGACTAAAATCCACGGTGTCCTTCAATAGCCTCGTCATTATGCTGACGCTCTTTGAGGCGCGCGTGGAAACGACGCGCCGTCGACCCGGGCATGGTCCATGGTCGGACTGCGAGTTGCTCTTTACTCGCCGCCCGCATGCCCACGCCTACGGTCGCCGGAGATCGTCTTGCGACGTCCGACGCCGTGGGCGTCCACCACCGCGGGCGGGGCGGAGGGAGGACCTTATCCTCTCTCTCACGCGGCCCGCCTCCACCTTCGCGAGCATGACTGCTTCGCAGAAGGAGGCGACCGCTTCCCACTTCGTCTCGCTCCGCAGCATGGCCGCAACCAATGCCGGGCTCGAGAGATCTCCGCCTATCGCCGCCGTGAGGACACTTCAGTGCTCCGCCCAAGCGGGGCAATCCTGCACCGTATGCTCGACTGTGTCCTCCGGGCGATCTACGCAGTGGTGATACCCAGGCGTTTCTTCCTTTCTCATTAGACAGAGGTACCTGACTCCTATCCAGCCATTCCTCAAAGAGGGGCCTTACCGCCGCTATTGCGGCGTTCCCGAAACCACGAGCTTGGAAGATGTTTAGTACCTACTTGGTTTTAATTTTAATACAGATATTGTTGATTATAGATTGTGTTTTTATTTTCTATCTATTACGAGTAAAACATATTTGACCTTACTACTTCTGTGCTCAAGTGTACTTTATCATAACTGCATTTCATAAAAAACAATATGTGTGCGAATAGCCTACTACATATTTGTGAGGGTGTCGATTCGCACGCCAATAAATGAAATTCGTGCGAATCGACTACAGAAAAAATAATATGTTTTAAAGGAGTCGATTCGCACGTTTTGTGCGAGTTAAATTCGTGCGAATCGTCCAATAAGCCTTCAGAAAACCTGTTTCACCAAGAGTTATCGTTTAAACCAGTAATTGCTTCTTCGGGTATCTTCGGTGTCACGTGTTTAAAATATTGTGTGTGCAAACACAATATTTTAAACACGTGACACCGGTTAGCGCCCTGACTATTTTGACCCATAATTTACTGGAGAATAATTTAAAATGGATCAAGTAATGTAGTCCACTAAACGTACTAGTCGTTCCTCCACCTAAATCGTCTGGTAATATAAGTCTGAAGTTATGTAACAAAATGAATAAAATCATACCTACCTATCGATAAGAAATATCGATAAATTTCCTAACCCACAAGCACATCCCTACTTCCGCAATTATGCGGGGCATGCGGCCTCTTTAATTGCGTTTGCACTAAACACAAACGCTTAGTAATTAATTCTAGATTAAGCCTGTACAGTCACTTCTGAACTTTAGATCCAGCAAAAAACATTCTAAAAGCTTTGCTGGAATTATAATTTTGCTGGATTTCATTCGCTTAGAAGATTTAGTATTATGTTTTTGGTTACTGTGATTTATTCTCGAGTTATTTATTACTAATTCTTGAGGGCACGGTTGTCGTAGCAGCTGAGCGATCGACTACTTTTTTTTTGGGTGGTAATAATATATCATCGAGTGCGTCCTGAGCCGTGGTTGGAGCGGTAGGGACTGTAAGAATCTTACTAAACAAAAATCCACCCTGTTCTTTCGATTACCCTTTGCACCAGGGTTTTTGCCAGGACCACGGTATCCTTGAATATGCTTTTTATCGTAGTAAAATCATCAAGTGAGTCCTCCCAATCAGAATGGGCCGGGAGGGAGTATCAGACATGTACCTACTGATTAAAATCCACGGGAACCTTCAATAGCCCTTTACGTTCCAGGGTCAGGCTGACCTCCGTGACCGTATCTTGCTCTATCGTTGGTCAAGAGAAGCGGTGATCGGCAGCCTTATACTACAAATTTAAGTGGGTTTTCCAGTAATCTGGTTCTCTTACTCTATTTGTTACCTAAATTAGAGCCTAGTGGTATAGTGGCCTATTTTTGCATTGATTCTAATCTATTTGATATAAAAGACATTTCTCTGCGACGAGCGATCGCCCGCAGGACACAGTGGAGCATACGGTGCAGGACTGCCAGCACCGAAGAGTGTCAGCATAATAACGGGGTCCAAAGCCTGCCGGGGTCGCAGGACTTATAAATTACCATAGTAATAAAGAGCTATTGAATAACACACTTATATGTGATTTTACCACCAAAAAAAAAAGATAAAAACTCTCACATTACTTAATAATCAAAATGACCTTACAATCTGAATACTAAATTGTTAATTATCTAGTAGTATTTAAATTACAAATGACCATGACGAAATTAATTACTACAACACTATATCCCTCCATAATTTCTAAACACAAATCTGAATTAAGTACATATTACACGTCCAACATATAAGTCCTATTGTACACAACAGTAATAACATTTTGCCTAAATCAACAAACAGCTCTGATTCAATTTGTGTTAACACTATGATTACAAATCAATCACATTTAAATTACAAATTAGCATTTCAAAAGCATCACTCCACATGAATGCTACGATGGTTTCCTAAATGTTAACTGCAGAATTACATACTTACTCGTAATTAAACATCACTACCAATTGTTAGTGAATCAACTAAATACAACTGTGGAATTGGCGTTTTGATTTTGATGTAATGTCAAAATAAATTGTCATGCATGCAGGCTAGATCTAAAATTATTTTTAATTTTCCATAAATGAATACGCCAAGCCCAATAAAAAGAATATTCTTTACAAGAACTAATAATAACAACGTTAACTTTCAAAAACATATGTGCTTCTTTTTAAATTTTATAAGATTTCACTTCAATATACCATATATAATGAAAGCTTATGAAACCTAGAAACAAAAAGTTGACAAAAGAATGACTTGTCTATTTATGATTTCAAAACAAACACACAAATCTCGTTAAAACTCGAAAACGGCTAGACCAATTTTAAGTTTTAATTCTCGGGAAGGTTTGAGGTAAAAAAATGACGGTCGGCTAGTAAGAATAGTTATAGAAAAACAAGAACTCAATAATGTCAAAACAACTGTCAAAGAGAAACAGTAATGACTTCACTTTTATTTATTTAATCATTTATGTACACACAATATAAACTATAAGAACATACTTAAACTTAATAATACAAAGGCACTGCTTATTTCATAAGAAATTTCTACCAGCAGACCTGGGACAGTAAAGGTAAAAAATTGTGCAGCTTTTTTTATTAATATGAATGTAAATTGAACCACTGCAGGGCAAGGCTTCCCTTCCCTAACTATTTAAGTTGGCAACCTGCTTAACAATTAGAAATTTTCCCGACTTTACATTATCGTTGAAACCAAAAACAGCAACAATAATTTTGAAACGAAATGTTGTAATAAATTTTCCAGTGTAATTTGCACATACGCGACCAAGACCGCACCGTTGTGTTTATTTTATGGTCCAAGTTACAAGATTACAACTTCAACTGATAAGATAGGGCTTTATAGCTTTAAGACAATGATAGTGACAATTGAAATTGTTGTACGTATAGGTAACACCATTTGACAACTGAAACAGAGGTAAAGTACGATTATTAATTGTAGTCAATAAAATGACAGTAAAATGACATTTGTTCACTATAGAAATGTACTAAATTTCCTTGTATCAGTGACAGCACTTGTCATTTTACTGACTACAATTAAAAATTGTACTTTAGATCATAATTCATTATTTTAGGATGATCAAAATTGAAAACGTAAAAGTGAATTTTTATAATTATGATTATGAAGAATGATGAAACAGATCTTTCCATTGTCGTCATTGTGGTCGCGGGACTTATCTATATTACCGTGACCCCGGAACGTAAAGAGCTATTGAAGGACACCGTGTATTTTAATCAGTACGAGTC